>WNWU01000004.1:24064507-24080183 GCA_012654045.1 Ptyas mucosa
CTGGCTAGATAGAAAAGCATATGAAGCCTACAAAAAAGAAAAAGAAACATTGTATCTTTAACGGAAGATTTAAAAAAGGGTGTGGCTCACTGACGAAGTCTAAAAAGGCAGAAATGGTCCATCTGAGTCTCCCAGAGTGCAACAGAGAGTTGCAAGGAAAAAAGCCCAGCACTTGTGAATTGAGATTTCACAGAACCAGGGTGGCAGAACATCATAGTTTACGTAGGTAGAAACCTGGCTAGATAGAAAAGCGCATATATTCTGTAGCCAACATGGCTGTTTCTGTTTTTTATGAATATGAATAACACTTTCCACTCAAGTATTGTATTTTAGCATTATATGTATTAAATTATAATTATATTGTGAATGTTTTTAAATTTGGAGTATAATTATTTAAATTTGAATAAACTAATGGCCATGAACAGTTATAGAATCTTGTTATAGATTTTGAACTGAGTATGATTTCAAAGCATCTAAACATACAGCAAATTGCTGTGTTATTAATAGTGGGACTTAAACATCCATTATTCCATTTCTCACTTTTTGGAGTGTCTAATTAAAAGAGTGATTGAGGAATTGATGTTCACTGTTACAACATTGCTAGTTGAAAGGTGCAAAGTAAAAGCTCCTTTCATACCCTTGAAAGTGTAATGGAGTCTGTCTGTCAAAAATTTTAAAAGTAAATGAAATTACTACCAGCCTTCACTCATAACCAATAAAGTCAGACTGAATAAAAAAATTAAGCAACAGACAATTTACATAGATGTTTTCTCAGAAAAGTCACAAAATGTATCAGGTCTAAAATGCTAAAACAGCATTTTGCATGGAAACAGATGCTTTTCTCCTTCTTCAGCTAATTTTAGAATGTGAAGTGGTTTTGAATTTCAGAAATGGATTCAGGCTTCCCTGTATTTGGCATATATCAGGTTTTTATCTCTACTGGGATTCTATTCAACTCTGCATTGCAAAAATAATGCAGGTCATTGCTCCCCGCTGATTGTACATCCCCCACCATGAACATGCAGAATCAGCAAGTTCATCTCTTGCTTATGCATATTTATGCATTGGTCAGGACCAGGTGTCACAGTTGTGCTTCCACATACCAGGCTTCTGAAGTTACTGTCTTTTTTTCTTTCCTTTTTTTTTCATTATTTTGTTTTAATGTGACTGAGTGCAAGAGGGAACCTGCTGATTCTGTATGTTCACTGCTGTGGAGAGGAGGAAAAATCAATATGAGAGCCAAGCACAGCTACAATGGTGTACTGCAAAGTGTAACATTAAGCTCTTTCTGGATGGAAACAGAGCTGATTTATTCTTAATGACTTCACTTTGCTGACCATCAGTTTTTTGTTTCATTATTCAAAGGCAAAGACTGAGCCAGCGTTTTCTGAAAGTGCCAAGCACTCTGGAGTGGGAGCAAGTAAGCACAAACTACGTCCTTCAGATGTCTCATTTATTGAATACATATGATTTTAGGGAACCCTTTGCTCTTAAAATGCATGTAGAATTGTGTCAGCCTTGCAAGGTAGTCTAGACAGGAAGCACATTCAGATGAGCTTATTTATTTATTTATTTATTTATTATTTTATTAATTATATTTCTATACCGCCTTTCTCCCGTAGGACTCAAGGCGGTATACATTTTAAAAGATCATTAATTCTAATTCTCCATCATTGTAAGGTGACATTAACACAATCATGCAAGTCTGAAAATAAGATTTGTCTCCCGCTGCCTTTACAGCCCCCATAACTAGGGAGGTGTTTGCCATGCCCACATTTCTTCTGCAGGTCAATTTTCCAACCAATCCCCTGGCTGTGGCTCTTTCCCCTGTCTCCCAAGGTCATTCTCACATACCATTACAAACTGATCCCATTCGAGTAATAATATAACAGACATATAAACACAACTTTCATATTCATGTAAGTGATGGAATGGCCACTTATGCAAAGAATATCACTTCCCTTTGATTTATTCCTATAATGCTTCACTGGGGGCAGGGGGGAAGGGAGGAGTTTAATGTATCAAATCATTTAAATTCTACAGAATTTAAGAAATTGCCACTTTGTATCATTTATGGCATCACGGATATCAAAAGTGTCAGTGTGGTGTTGAACCCAATCATCTTGGCAAACTGCCCTAGAATTATCAGGTTGTGCAGCTTCTTGAGATACAGTAATATATTAAATTTTTAAAAATTCAGTGTTGGAAAGAATAAATAATGATGCTATTTTATTCCTAATGAATATTCCCTAGCTGAAGTTGCACATCTTGTAACACATATACAGTAGCAAATAAGCCATATATACTGGTGTTCTCGTTGTTTAACAATGCAATTATTTTACTGCCCCAGTATATAGCATCCTGTACATCAGGTTGAATTAAAATTTGCTGTCTGTCTTTCCTTATTCATAGTAACTACTTTTGAAATGATACTGAAATTATTTAGTTACCTGGAAGATGGTGTCTGTAGCTATACTTAAAATCTCAACATTTCACCCGATTACACAAAATTGTGAATACAATGACGAGAGAAAAAAATATCCACTGCTGAAATTAAAATTCAGGTTTCCCAATTGGATTAATTTATAGTGCTGTTTTTGGTATCACTTTTAACTAAGTATGAGCAGAGCAGGATTTGGAGTAATTGAAATTCCACAAGTCAGTTTTATAATTTACAAAAACAAATGATACTTCCCTATTATATTTCTGAACATAGCTTAGGCCCATTAACATTGATTATGCTAAAATTGTTGTATCATTAGCCGATAGAGGTTCTCACTGCTCTATCACTAGGGAGGAACTGCTTTAGAACATCATTCTAAAAGTCTGCATAGTTCTGCCCAGTGGTAGGATTCAAATAATTTAGCAACCGGTTCGCCCAGGGTCAGGTTGGCTGTTGTGGTTCTCCAGTTCTGCCCCACATGCAGGACAAGCCTCCCATGACTGCCAACTTGACCCCGGGTGAACCAGTTGTTAAATTTCTACCCTTTACCAAAAGGCTGTTTCCGAGGGTGCTTGTCTGCCCGTTGGTCTTGGGCTGTTTCAGCCATCTGGATGTGGCTCCTTTAAGAGGTGAGGTTTCCAGGAACGAGAAGGCGGGTTACCATAGAGACAAAGAGTTGATACTCCTGAGAGCTCACACGGGAAGGTGAAAAATTGGGGGGGAAGTGGAGGGAGGGATTCCCCCCTCCCCGTGGAGCTGCATGTAGGGGGTATTGGTCAGTCTGCGGGCAAAAGGTCAGTCTGCGAGAGGGGCAAGGAGCTAGGTTGGCAGTACGATCAAAGCTGGGCCCAATATAGGGGAGACTGCAGGTTGGTTTGGCCAGGCAATTACCTGCTTTCCCCGCTATCAAAGTGGATCTTGGGAATGGCTGGCCTGAGGGAAGGAGGAGGAGCAGGGAGAAGAAAGGGAAAGCAGCCTTCTTCCCTTGCGTCTGCCACTCCATTGCCCGTTTCTCCATTGCAGTGCAGCGCCCAGGATCCACTTTGATAGCAGGTGGTGGGTAATTCAACAACCGGTTTGCCTGAACTGGTGCAAACCGACTGAATTCACCACTGGTTCTGCCCCTATGTCCTTTAGGAAAGCCTTAAAATCTGGATCTTCCAGTAGGTTTTAAGCCAGTGACCTCCACTGGAGTGTTACCTAATTTAAGTCTTTGTCCTTGGTGCAATGTTTTATTTTGGTCATTTTCTTTATTATGATGGTGTTTTTAAACCCACCCACCCCGCACCCCACCTTGAGTTGCTTCATGATTGGGCAGGTCTAGAGATTCCTCAGTCCCCCGTAACTCATCCCTTCCAGTAGACAGGATAGCTGGGAATTCTGGAAATAACAAGCAGAACTCATGGAAAACATTAAGCCAGAAAAAGTTGTAGTACCTACTTATTCAGATTTGACTTCTTCTGGCCCTATGGTTAAGAAGTAATATACTTAGGGATTGGGGTGAGTGCAGGAGTGGAGATTTGTTTCTCTCTAATGTCTAAAATAGACATTGATAAGAGCTCCACTGAAGCCCTTCCCTGAACCAGAGATCTGTGCAATTATAGACCTGCTCTCAAACATGCCATTGCTAGGAAAGGTGACCGAAGAACTGATGGTCTTGCAATTCTAAACCCTCCTGGAAGATAATGATTTCTGGATCCATTTTAATCAGGCTTTCTTGATGGATGACCTCTGCTAGAAGCTGGATGGTTCGGTGCTGAATTGCTAATTCTTTGGAATTTCTCATCAGGTTTTGATAGCATAGTCCTTGGTGTCCTTCAGTAGGATTTAACCCATGGAGGCTCCTTCTTGTCCCCCTTCCATGCTCCAGGCTCCCCGCTGTTCAGCATTTCAACAAATAAAATCACTGGGGAAAACTTCAGAACTTTTAAAGTGACATCACAATGCTAATAACACTGAACTTGACTTACCACCCATTTTCAGAGAAGCAATTATGATAAATGTGAAAGAGGCTCTTCTTCCCTCTGCTTACCACTCAGTCTACACTCAGAAAGTAAGGCTTTCAATTATTAATACATTTTAGCACTATTCTCATTTCTATTTTTTTACCTTTATATTCTGCATGTTGTTATTAATTTCAATTCTATATTAATATGCTTCGGTAGACAGGCAGGATATGAATATAAATGAATCAATAAATAAATACTATAGATCATTGTTTCCATTGACACATATTAAGACTGTGCAGATCCTTTGAATGAGGGGCTTTGGAATGAGCCAGAATATGTACCTTAACTACTGAATTCCAAATTCAAGACCTTACTGATAAAATTACCATGAACACCATTTTTTAAAAGAAATTGAAAAAGATTCTGTTCCCAAGGAGGGGGTGAATGAAATATTTAAATTCTATTTTTCTAATCGCAGTTAAATTGTCTCAAACTCCACAAAACTGGTAGAGGATTGCAGCCTAATATACATAATTTGACAAATGGTAACTTTATTTATTTGTTTTATTTTCATTATTTTCTTAAATTTGGTTAATATAGTATTCTAAATTATATAATCTCTTCAGTTAATAATGGATAGGGGGTGGAACTATGTTGCCTCTTTAGAAAATAAAGTTGTTTTATAATGGAAAGCAGGATTGAATAGATTGTAAATCCTAAAGCAATTTATTGTTCTGCCAATATGTATTACAACAATATTAAATATATGCAGCTACACTTAAGGGTTTTATTTAAGACCAAAGGAGTTGGTTTCTTGCACTTACTGAAATTTAATAGTTTCATTTTTCCATTGGGCCTCGTGAAAATCCCTTGAGAATTAAAATTCTCATTAAGGCCACAAGAAAGCAGAATTTAATCAAATGAATTCAAAAGCTCCCTATTTAAAAATATGCAACTATAAATTGAATTTCTACAGTAGCTGGCACAGCTTTTGGTAGCAGCTAAAGTCTTATTTATTATACTATGAATGCAAAACAAAATAAAAATTGAATTGTACATCATCAGTAACTGCAGTCTATATGTGTTCCTTGCACATGAAACTATTCTGTTTTAAAAAGCATCATCATATGTCACCTTTCCAAACTCGTAATCTGAAATTGGAAGATAAATATGTGTGTCTTTCTGTCATGACTTAAATAATGTTACAATTGCTGAGATGTATTCTTCTAACAAAGGTAAACTGGATCTAATGAAAGATAAAATGAGTTTTCATCTCAGTAATTTTGATAGCTTGTAATTTGTACTGATATTTTTCTCAGTTCTGCAAAGATTACAAGTGAATCCATCCCATAATCATGGGATATTTTCCCCCATGTTATTTCTCTATATGCAATACACTTCACTTTCAAAAAAGAAAAGGACTTTGAGTGCTTGAGGCAATAAATATAGCATTGAGCCAGTTGTTATTGGAACAGATTGCCTGATATTAAAGTATTGTTAGGAGCCACCTGGACAGTTCTAAACCATCTTGACCTCAGACTTCTCTTTACAATGAATGTTATTTTTAAAATACACACACACAATCTTTGTGCTGTTTGACATTGGTCTGTAAGAAACTTAAGAAATCCACTTTAGTATTGGAAAGTAACAATCCTGCTCATAATAAAACTCCGATTAACAATATTGACTGTGAGGCAAATGACTGCATTTTTTGTTACAAATGCTATGCATAGTTAATAAAATTTAAATTATAAATTTAAAACGTGGCCTGTCTCTTCACTTGTTATTTTTTTGTCACAGAGCTTTTAATATTGGAAAACCTCAGTATCTCCATACACATTAGACTTCATTGTCAAGTACATCAACATACACAACATTAACGTGTGCACTTGAAATTCCATTTTGGCTCAATATATTTCCGAGATATGGATCAAGACAACCAGTATCAGAATGTGAAATGATGGCATCCAGAAGTCTAGACATTTCAAGAAAGAATATACCTCATTAGCTCATACGTTAGTGTTTTCTCTCCATTTCAATATCTATTTCAATTTTCCCTTTATACTTTAAACAGGCGTCCCCAACACCTGGGCTGCGGCCCAGTAGTGGATTGCCCTCGGTTCAGACCGGTTCTATGGAACCGGTAATAAAACCAGAGGGAGGCTCCGCCCACCCAGCCTGACGTAATCAAAACGCTTCTACGCATGCACAGAAGAGTGCGCAAGCGAAGCAAGCGCGCATGCGTGGCCCCATTGTGAACCGGTAGTAAAGGTAAGTAGAACCCACCCCTACTGTGGCCCACTACCACTATTTGGATCCAGGTTGCACAACTGGTGGGCCAGTGCACGTAGCTCAACTTGCGCAAGTTGAAGTGCACGCATGGATGCTAGCCCGCCGTTCACACAAGGCAAGCTCACACAGCTCGATTCCCCTCTCCACCCACCCACCCCACCAAGCCGCAAAGGTTGGAGACTGCTGTTTTAAAACAAAAGGACATATTGTCCTTAAATATTCCCTGTTTTTCCAAAGTCTAAATTTTGGTGAGTTATCTTTTCGGCCTGGGGTATGAAATATTCGTATAATAAAGCAACCGCAAGTAATTTTTAATTAAATAAAAATAGAGTTAAGTCATTTTTCCTGTTTGCTCTTCTATGTGTGAATTTTCAGAAATGTATATTTTTCAAACAAATTACTCAATACTATAATTGTTCAATTGTTGATGTTCTTTAAAAAATTCCCTGTTGAAACTGAAAATTTATTTCTGAGGAAGTCTGAAAGCTGAAACAACCAAATCGGGTAATTGGCTACATTTGCACATTGTGCAAAGCCAGTATTTATTTAGTCGAATGAACCACAGTTCAACCCATAAACAGCGGTGTTGCTACGTTGTAAACCTTGGCTTATAAACCACAGTATCTGGATTCACAATACATTAAACCAAAGTAAATCACATCATATCTGATTATGTTGGAGAAAGGAGATTTCACATTTTAGAAACTTCTTTTCCAATTAAATTCACAACATCAGATGACTTCCTAGATGAATCTATTAGTCAAAGCAGAGAAGGACATCCCTATTCTCAAGACCCAAAGAAGCAGTAAAGGAAATGTAGATTCTGCACCAATGCCATGAAGGATTTGTTTGCTCATTATTCATATACAGGTTGGCAAGCTCAGCTTAGGCTATTCATGATGCAGACTGGAGACACAGTAATATCCAGGTACTCCCTTTTTTGAGAGGCAATCTGCTTGTACCAGACCTTAAAATATATTGTGCATTGTAATTTTATTACTGGAATGAAATCTGAGCTAAGGGAGAAGAGTCTGAAGAGGCTTATTCTGACACTAAGGAATATTGAAGCTAAAATTAGTATTCAAATTATAAATCCATGACCCTTGGCTATATTTTCTTGTCAGTCCAGATCTCACTGCAAAACTACTACTGCCATTCCTTTGGCAGTAAATTCTATTTATTTCCAGTTAGGAAGATACTGGGAATGTCCTTACTAGATCTACAAATTTTTCTTGTTGCTAGCCATTTCTTCACTTTCTCACTGGTAAAAATACAGTTTTCTTTAAAAAAAAAAAACAAGAAAAAAGCAAAATCAAAGTATGGGTCATTTTCAAGTTCAAAAAAAAGTTCACAATCACACACATTAATAATAGAATGTAGATTTTATATCTCAGACTTCTCCAACTGTGGATTTGTTCCTATTGTTAATGGTTAACTTGTATGTGAGATTCAGATCGTGCTTTACTATTTATTTTTTATCAAATTTATGTTGTCATTCATCTTCCTGGAAATGCTTCTAGGCAGCGTACAACAATATAAAACTACAATATAAAAAGCAAATGTTATAAAACATCATAAAAATATGAACACAATTATTATAAATTAAAAATCAGGGGAAACAATTAAAATATACAAACAAATGGAAAGAGAGATATCATACACAATAGAGGAACTGCCCTAAACGTTGCCAGTTCTCTGGGATTCCCAAAAGAGCCTGTTCAGTCTAGAGCCAAGATGGTGAACCTATGGCACACGTGCCAGAAGTGGTACGCAGAGCTGTTGCCTGTTGCTCTTCCAGATTCCGGTACGCTGGCCAGCTGGTATTCATGTGTGCGGGAATGCTGGTGTTGTGGCTCCGACCCCCGAGCCCATCGTATTGGAGGAAGAAGGCTCCGAACATGAAGGAGAGGAGCCGGCCAGGCCTCCCTCTCCCGGCCCCTCCTCTCTGGCAATTCCTCAGGTGTCAGCCTAAGGAGAGGAGATTGGCCAGGAGCCAGGTGTCTCCGATCTGTCGGAGAGTGATGAGGGAGACAAGTTGTGGCTGGATCCACGCCAGCATCGGCGTGCTAAACGGTCACAGCAGATGAGGAGGCGTGCCAGAGATTGAGCTGAGTCACTGGACCACACCCCACAGGCTATATAAGGGAGGGTGATGGCCATTCCAGCTCTGTGACAGACAAAGCAAAAACTCTGGCGAGTCACTTGCACTTTTGGATGAACAAAGCCTCATCTGTTGTGGATTTCTGTTACTGGACTACTTCAAACTCTCTGTATTTTTGTGTTATCTGGTGGAGGAACAACCCCTCGTACTTGGAGTAAAAGCTCTTGGCAGGCAGCTGCTGTGTTGCTGCCAAGTTTTGATAATGAACCTTTGACTGTTTTGGAATAATTATTTAACCCTTTGGGGTGGGTGTTTGTGCGTGTGGGAGACGGGGACAGAACAGCTGGAAACCGAAGAGCAGCCACCCAATGCGCTGAGAAGATCATCCGTTTTCTGGCACATGCATGCACATTGGCCGCCCGGTCTTCTGCTTTCTGGTGCTCATGCATGCTCAAAGACCAGCTGGCTGGTGTGGATGTGCACACCGGAAACCGGAAATCATCTTCCCGGTGCGCATATGCGCATCGGGGGGCTGCTGTTCTGGTTTCCAGCATGCATGCATGCGCTCCCATTTCGGCACTCAGTGCCGAAAAGTTTCACCAACACTGGCCTGGAGGTTAAGGTATCAGGATAGAAATCAGAAGACGGCGAGTTCTAATCCCGCCTAAGGCATGAAAGCTAGCCCAACTCATATTGTAGGGTTGTTATGGGGAAACTATTAGGTATGTTTATAAAAATAATTAAAGGCAAGAAAAAAGTATTAAAAATTTTAAAACATTGTTAAGAAGCCTGATGATACAACCAGTTTTTGAAGGCCTACTTGAAGATTCCCAGCAAGTTTGGAGAGATCATACAATAAGGTAGGTGCCATAGCAGAAAAGTCTTACTTCCTGGGACTCTTCAAATGTAGGTCCCTTGCAGATGGAACTTGTAGAAGTTCCAGATCTATTGGAATGAGGTGATATAATTGGGAAGAGGCCATCCCTCAGGTAATCCAGTTCCATGTCATGAAGGGCTTTAATGGTCAAAAAGAGCAGCTTGAATTTAATCTGTAAACAATCTGGTAGCCAATATAGCTCACAGAGCAGAGGTATGACATGCTAATCTAAGGGCATACAAATGCACTGCTGCATTTGGTACCAGTTGAAGGTTCTGGATACTCTTCAAGGACAACCCTATCTAAAGTGCATTATAATAGTCCAATCTGGAGGTGACCAAGGATGTAAGTGATCATGACTAGAGCCTCCTGGTCCAAGTATGGGCACAACCAGCACACAATATGAAGCTGCATAAAAGCCTCTTAGCCACAACTACCACTTGCTCTTTGAGCAGGACTTGTGAGTTCAGGAGAAACCCCAGATTACACACCAGGTCTGTCTGGAGCAGTGCCACCCCAATTGAACCAAAGATGGGATTGACCTAGAACCAAAAGAGCCACTCAGTCTTGTCAGGATTCAGCTGCAGTCTGTGGTTCCTTGTCCAGACTTTCACAGCCTCCAGGCATCAGGATAACAGTTCCATCCATAATATTGCTTAATTTGCTGGAATCGAAATGTATAGTTCAGTACCATCAGCATACTGATGTTACCATGTCCCATGGTGATGTGTCAGCAGCCTCATGTAGATCTTAAATGGAAGAGGAGAAAGCACCAACCCATATAGTAGCACAAAGAGTGGGACTTTTGCTCAATCATGACCATCTGGAATTGACTTGAAGAAAGGAGGTGGACCCACCTCCATTCCTCAACTGATCCAAAAGGATGGCATGGTCTATATTATCAAAAGATGCTGAGAGGTCAGGTAGGGCGAGGATGAATGCACAATCTCTATCCCACCCGGAGATCATCAAAAACATAACCATTGGTGCTTTTATCCCATACTCAGGTCTGAATCTTGATTGGAAAGGATCCAGATAATTCAATCAGAATAGAGCTGGAAGGGACCTTGGAGGTCTTATAGTCCAACCCCCTGCTCAAGCAGGAGACCCCTCAAATATTGGAATACTGTTATGATGTAACCCTTAGTTGTCCTTTTCACTAGACTCGACATTACCCAATTCCTGAAACACTTCTTAATATGTTTTTGGCTCCAGGCCCTTAATCATCTTAGTTGCTCTTCTTTACACTTTTTTCCAATTCTGTGGTTGTCTACTATATTCTCAAGGGAGAAAAACAAGATATTGTTCCACACTTTGTTATGTTTCTTTACATGGAAAAATAGTTCTTCCTAGGACACGGGAAGTGAGTTGAAATGCAATTACTAATAAGTACCACTCAACCTAATGGGATTTTCTTTTAAACAAAACTACTTAGGATTGAGGTCCACCAGCTAACTCTAGACCTAGACTGGTTGGTAAAAACAGACTCCTATTTCATACTCTAAACTGGGTAATATGCAGGAAGGGAGGGTAAAAAAGGTGTTGGCCACACTTGTGTGATTGCAGCCCCACCCCTTTTTTTTACACCCAGAAACTCATTTAAAAGAGGCAGGTCTTCAATGACATAGCTGTGGCAAACACCTTGAGTTGTTCTGAACCCATTGTGGACACTCAGTTTCTAAGGAATAACCCATGTTTAAGCAAGTGGAGTCTTATTAGCATTTCATTTGGTAGATTTCAAAGGTGCATCTCTTTCCCAGCACATCTCTTTCTGATCTGACAGGCCTATTCTTTTCCTTGTGGGAATATTTTGACTCCTGCTGAGGCTTTGTTAGAAAGACAACAATGCACTGATTCATTGTCATGCTCCCAGAAAAACTAGTGCTGAATAGCAATGTTTAAAATGGGGAGTGGTGAGTTATTGTAAAACAGAAAGAAATAGACAGTAGTCATAGTAGCATGTTAGTAGTTATAGTATATAGAAGTAGCAGCAGCAACAGAATGATGTTCAGTTATATTGAGAACATAAAATACTCCTAAAGTTCTGCTTAGGACCAGGGTATATACGAGACCGCCTTCTGCCACCAACAGCCTCCCACCGGCCAATACGCTCCCACAGAGAGGGGCTCCTCAGGGTGCCATCGGCCAAACAATGCCGACTGGCGAGACCCAGGGGGAGAGCCTTCTCTGTGGGGGCACCAGCCCTCTGGAATGAGCTACCCCTAGAGGTTTGTCTTATCCCTGACCTACGTACCTTTTGCTGCGCCCTGAAGACCCTTTTGTTCCAGCAAGCCGGGCTGGCCTAATACGAATTTTAGAAAAGGTGTATGTGTGTTTTTAATTTGTGGGCCAATTTTTTATATATCTGATTTTAATTTGTTTTAAATTTTGTATATTTATGTGTTCTAATATGGCTGTACACCGCCCTGAGTCCTTCGGGAGTAGGGCGGTATAGAAGTCTAATAAAACTAAACTAAACTAAACGTCGTGTTTACATAGATTTGCATGAAAAGAAGCAAAAGGGTGAACTTAAGCTGATCATAGAAAGCTACTCAGAGTCTAACTACAGGTAGTTCTTGTCTTACTGGAGCCTGCCCATCATGGTCATAACTTGTGATGATCGTAAAATGGTTGATTTTTTTTGCAGCAGTCATGAAATGAATGTGGTTGTTGTAAACTAGCTATCATGGTTATTAAGCAAACACCATGGTTCTTAATGAGCCAAGGTGGCGCAGTGGTTAGAGTGCAGTACTGCAGCTACTTCAGCTGACTGCTAGTTCAGCAGATCAGCGGATCAAATCTCACCGGCTCAAGGTTGACTCAGCTTCCAGCCTTCCGAGGTAGGTAAAATGAGGACCCAGATTGTTGGGGGTAATATGCTATTTAGTATACTGTCTTTGGTGTAAGCTGCCCAGAGTCCTCAGAGAGTGGGCGGCATAGAAATATGACTAATAATAAATTAAGCAAATCAATGGTTTGCATAGGATGGGATTTTGCCGGGAACTGAAAATAAATGCTAATTCTCAGCAAAACTGTCGTAAAACATGGTCATGTGACCATGGGATTCTAGAAACAATCATAAATGTGGTCTGCTTATTGAGCACCCAAAGTTCGGTCATAGGACCGTGGGGGTGGGGGAAACCATTGGACCTTCAAATCCAGGTAATAATATCCAGGAAGTTCATCATAACCTCAAAAGTCACTAATGACCAGTCATAAGTCAAGGACTACCTGTACCTAGTACTTGAGTGAAAAACTACCAGGACATTTTAAGACTATAAGGTAGATGAAGATATTGAAAAAATATCCCAGAAGGCAACCAGAACAAATCACTGCCACATTGCTGCCAAGAAAACTTCATGGGTGTGTGACCATGTATTCATGAGAAATCCCATCCAATTTAACTCAAGAGAGAGTTATCTTCACTTCACATGAGCTTCTGAACTAAGGACTCATCTTATCAGCAATATATTTACGCAGAAATATTTGTGTCTTTATAGAAATATGGAGAGAAATTTCAGAATCGTATGTGACATTACACATAGGTGGTCTTGAAGATACTCTTTTGATCTTTTACACTTCCGTGGCAAATTGGAAGTGATTTTAAAAATGAACTTACATAATGAATTTTGGGTCCTTGTTACAGTATTATCCTTCATAATTATTTATCTTAAGCAACTTTGGATAATAAAATTATATAAATACAAGTACAACAAATACCAAATAAAAATACAAAACTCAAGGTATCACATCCATAATCTTCAGTTTCAAATTCACCAATATCAGATTTCACTAACAAACTGGCCTGCTGCCTATGGAAAATCATACAGAACCCACAATCATTTCAGAGACTCCAGAGTACATCCAGCATAGTCTCAAGTTTATTTATCTTTTATAAAAAATATGTGTAGGGAAGTTAGGACTGTGATGGAACATTCAGACAACTACCTAACCTGGGAAGGCCTATTGCAGGTATTCTGTAACTGGGTATGCCCATTTTATTTTTATGACCCTGTTAATACCTTGCTTTATGGTGAGGACAGAGTGGCTGAGTGGACCTGAGTATTTACTGGCCAGATGCCCTTCCTGACGCCTACACGGAGTTCACAGCAGATGTTTTCTCTTTGTACCCTGATAGAAAAACATCATTTGCTGCCTGGGATTGAACTCTCAAACTTCCAAGTGGGAGGCAAGAATCTTCACCTCTAGGCCACTATATCACTCGTACCTGTGTATGCCCATATATACGCATAAAACACAAATGTACACCCAATACTTATTGCTCAAAAGCAATTGTATTAGTGATCTTTACTGTGGTAAACACATACAGTTATCCATTAAGTGTTGTCTCAAATGTGGTTGATCAAGAACCTTGAATACTATTTTATCGTGCCTGTTGAGTAAAAATGCACTATGAATTCAAAGAGGTTCACTTTCAGCAGAGTGGATATAAAATTGCTAGCAGTATTTTCTCTAGAGACTTTTATTACGACTGAGATTTTTAAAGAGTGCCCTTTTTAGTCAACTTGTTAAAAATAAGCTAATGTAAGATGGATCCTTTTTGAGCTCTCTATTCATTGTTCAATATTACAAAGTATGAACCAATTTTCATAATACAGTATAAATGTTTCAGCTTCTTCTCTCTCTCCTGTCATATAATTCCTTACTGATTTTATGACACAGAACAACTAGTATGTGTACTCCTCAATTTACGATCTTAATTGGGACAGGAACTTCCGTTGCTAAGTGTTGTGATTGTTAAGTGAATCATTATCAATTTTATGACCTTTTGGCCAAAGCCATTAAGCGAATTTTGTCAATAGTGAGTGAATCTGGCTTGCCCCATTGTCAGGAGCCCCCTGGGAAGGTTGCAAATGGCAAATACATGTTACTGGACGCTACAACCGTTATAAATATAGGCCAGATTCCAAGAACACAAATTTTGTGACTGCAAGGATGCTGTGATGGTCATAAGTGCACGAAACAGTCATAAGTCACTTTGTTTCAGTGCCATTGCAACTTTGAGTGGTAGTTATAGAAATGGTCATAATTTGGGGACTAATGTATAGTTTAATTGAATGAACAAATCATGACTTCATTATTAAAGCTCCAATCTTTTTTTTAAACAATGAACATAAAAAGGAGCAGGACTTTAGAATTACTATTTTGACTTTTTTGACCATCCCAAGGTTACTCTAATTGGTAACTGTTTATTAGACTCAAGAGTTCAGTAGCATCCTTACAGATAAACTATTATTCATGTACCATATTTATTTTTAATGTAAACATTAAAACAGGGAATTACCAAGCCAATATTAATATGCTGAATAAAATGGTATTAAATAGGATACATTTGGAAGCTTTGTATAAGCCTTCCTATGATTGTAAGCATAGCTTTTACTAAGTGTTTGCATACTATGTATTAATATAATGTGATTTTACTTATTCATATTTTATTCTTCAGATTTAATAACTTTTCTAAATTTGCGAAACATTAAATTGCAAAATGCAAAGCAACAACAAGCCCACAACAGTAGTAATGACATTTCATGTTATTAAAATGTATGCCCACTAATTATTGATCTGATGCTGTTCTATATAAAGGTGGCATGCTTGGTTGCATAGAAATATTCAAGATCATTAATATACATGTGTTATTTTGCTGAGCCTGAATTGGAAGTGCTAGATTATTCCTATTGTCTAACAAATTAGGAAATGTGACAGCTAATGCCATGTAGCCCTGATATATGATTTCTTTCCCCATCTTCTTATTAATTTCTGTCAAATTAAAACTAAAATACCATTGCAAACCTTGCAGAACGTAATATGAAAATCAAATATGAATAGCTATTACAGAAATATAGTACTCTCAATTGCGGAGGGAGGGAGGAAAGAGAGAGAGAAAGAAAAGGAAAGAAAAGAAAGAGAGAGAGAGAAGGAAGGAAGGAAGGAAGGAAAGAAGGAAGGAAGGAAGGAAGGAAGGAAGGAAGGAAGGAAGGAAGGAAGGAAGGAAG
>WNWU01000004.1:24080193-24136371 GCA_012654045.1 Ptyas mucosa
AAGGAAGGAAGGAAGGAAGGAAGGAAGGAAGGAAGGAAGGAAGGAAGAAAGAAAAGGTCTAATTAAGAAAACCATGGAACTTATAACATTCATAACATTCAAAATTCTAATCCTTTTGTGCTATTGATTTCCATTACCACCTTCAGTTTTTTTCTCAAAACAGAAACCTGAGTATTATTCAGTATGCTGCTAAATTGCCAATCCATCATTTAACACTGAGGGCAGATTAATAATTTTCTATCTTGTTTCAGACACTTTTCATAACCAAGATATCCTGAAATTTTTACACCTCCTTGAGATGACCTTTCTACTGTCCTTATTTCACCAAATATCACAAGCAATGTTTTTCCCATTCCAGCAACCTTCAGGATACATAGATCTTGATATTACTTTGGAGCTGCTATGCTACAGAGGCCTCTGTAAATAATTGATGACATATAGCCCATTCATTGTGAAATTCTGAAGAGTCTTAATACTGGGCGAGCACATACATCTTTAATGCATTTTGTATAACTCAAAGTTAACCTTTAGAGAAGGTACATGCTTCTTTTGTATGAATCCCTAAATCAGCTTTTCTAATCTAACACTGGATAATCACATATCCGTCTCTTAGCAGTAGCCAAACTCATGCTGTGAGTTTGACTTACAAATATAAAGCATAATGCAACCTGATAGAATATGCAACTAGGTTTAAATATTTTTTGTTAATTCTTTAATAATCAGATTCAGTTACACTGGTATGGGTTGTTGTTTTTTTTATTCTTTGCTACAATAACCATTCATCTGATCACCATCACAGTATTTCACAAAATATTTGAAATTACTGATGCCATAAAATATAGTTTGTTCACTTCATGAAATTCTCAGATTCTCCCATTGAGAGCTGAACAAATTAAAAATACTGGCTGAATGAACTGACATGAGTAGCTGAATAAAACGAGAAAGCATACCCAAAGAAATGCAAAATCTAACCAGCTAATGCAATTACTGAGACAGATCACACTCTTTATAGTTAGAAACAGGGTTAACAATGAATCCAAAGTATTTCTAAGCCATCCCACTCCTGAAATATTCTGTCTGGCAAGCAAAATAATGAATTAAAATACACTTCAATTAATACATTAAAAAATTCAAATGGTGCCCTATCCCCGTTGACATAAACCAAAGGTTTGATCTAATAACATTGTTTTAAACCCCTCCGAGAGCGAATCCCACTCCCTTCTAGCACTGAAGATGTTATCTAGTTAGGTAATAAAATGTCTACAAGCAAACCATTAAGCTCAGAGAGCCCCAACAATTCTACAACACTGTTTTAACCTGGCCAAGGGAATATGAGCTATATGTATATCCAAGGGAATAAAGTTCTATAAAATGAGAGCTGCTACAGAGAAAGGTTGCCAATTCTTCTCATCCCATGCCCTCCAGAAAAGAAGAGACACTTAGTAGGCTATCTCATGATGACCAGACTGGATGGACATATTCTATTCTGGCAACTCATTGCCTGATACAAGTTGGTGTTTGGTTAACAAGCAGCATCTGAATTGGGACTGGATTGGAAGTCTGTTGGTAACTGGTGTAGCTACTTTAAAATTTGTGTTATTGTACACTGATGAGATAGAATCACAAGTACTCTAATCACAATCTGTTTTTCACAAATTGTAGGTTCCAAGTCATTTCAAAAGGCGGCCCAATACAGATTAAATTGCAATTGTACAGCCACATTACATTTAAGCATCAGGACATCCTGATTCAAGTAGGGCAATTGAGTGAATCCAACTGGGTGGACTTCAGACAACAATATCCCCATCTTTGCCCACTAGAATTTCAGTAAAACTGTAGATGTCCAGGCTGAACCTAAGGGAGGGGTCAAACATCTCATCAGTCTCAAGTCCCTTTCATAGCCACAAGAGATCTAAGTCCAACCCACCTTGAATTCCATTGACTCTTATCTACCGCCAATTTGCTTTGACTGTTAGTAGTTCAGATTCTTGTAGAGAGTTTAAGCTTACAATAAATCCTTATAGTCATTTGAACTGCCTGGGTTTCCGGATTTCTGAGCTTGACAAAAACTCTCTCTTAGCCCAATCCACTTCACAGAGGAGTTGTGAAAAAATGGGAGGAGGAAGGAGTATTAGGTATGCTCATGATCTTGAATTATTTATAACAATAGTAAATGGGTGATATAAACTGTTTAAAGATGCACACAATTCAGCCTGTTCATCCATCACAATATCATATGTGCACCTGATCTTCTTGCAGTTCACCCTCATATTTGGCAATTAAAGGCCAAAGTACACAAAAATTTGCTCATTGGGATCTACCTATTCCCCCCCCCCCATCCTTTAATTCTTATGGTCACAACATCAGCCCTCATTTCCTCACCTAGAAAGGCTGAATAAATTTCCCAGCCCTTTGTGTCCTTGCCTGCCCCTACTTACCATAACCCCACAATGTGCAAGCATCTCTGTTTGTCTAACCTGTTAGGCACAATCAACAACACTACTTCTAACCTACCTCAGCCATTCACTTAATCAGCTCACATATATTCTCTATTTCTCCATTTCACATACTATATCCCCAGCTTTCTTCAGGCTTATGGATCTAGCTTTCATACATACCACCAATCATCTATTCCCCCCCCCCCATACTATCACTCCAATGGGGTGGAAGAACCATCTTCTATCCATACACAGATTGTGACTTTATTTAAAAATGAAAAGAATCCGACTACTTTTTAAGTAGCTATGTATCATTCATTATCTCAATTGAAGAACAATGTTACAATACAATTACAGCATCAGTTAAATACAGTGTAGGTGGATTTGACAGACAGGAACAATTTTAAAATCAATTCAAATTATTTAATTGTCACAAAAGAAAGATCTTTCCTCTCCAGGGGAAAACAGGAAGAGAGATTACTAATTTATAGTCCTTGGGTATCCTGGGCAGATGTTAACTTGTATCAGTAATATTTATGGCACCAAAAAACAAACTGGTAATTAATATAAGTAATGCACACTTGGTATAATATGGCCTTACAAAACAGCGCTGACTAACTCCTTGCCATCAGATTGAAGAGTCTTCAAAGATGCTCCAACATAGATAGAACCAAGTCTTGCCTAATCATAGCCAAATCAGTTCTTAGGAATGATGGCAGGTGATACTTTATCCAAAGCTGGGTCAAGAATTATTGGCTGCCATAGTTAGTTCAACAATCAAGAGGAAAGCCAAATCTGAGAACATCTTTAGGGTCTCAATTCAAATATTATTTGGTTAAGATACTAGGAGGAAACAAATTTTGCGGATTGAGAAAAATATGCAATATTTAATTTCTAATGAAATCTGGACCTACAAATGTATTAGATAACAGTATAAATCACTTGAGAAAGTACTGAGAATTCAATTACCATATTTCCATGGAGAAATATGTTGTCCATGGGTCGCAATGGGTCGGGCACAACTTTGCGACTAACAACAAAACATAGATACAGATACAGATATAGATATATAATAAAATTAAAAGCTGTAAAAATCATTAATGTCCATTGGAAATAACTATGGCAGCAGAAAGGACAATGTTATAGAGTACAATTTTATTCTTCTGTTTTTCCTTCTACAGTTTCTTTATACCAGACTTTATGATCAGACTTGCCAATGTACCCAGAAAAGATAAACAGGAGGAGGAACAAAAGTTTATAAACATGAGCACAGTGAAGTGTGTGTGTGTGTGTGTGAGAGAGAGAGAGAGAGAGAGCATATGTATGTGTGTGTTGTGTATGTATACACACAGAGACACTTTTTCAGATCCTCCCCAACATGTTCTCATTGCCAAAGATAATTTGCAAAACAAATTGGCAAAGGGAGAAAGGGAGAAGAAAAACTGCAATAAATTGTTTAAATATGTTTAAGGGTTCTTTGATATCTCCATCTGGATTTAGAACTCATAAGTATGAGGAAATTTCAAAGGTTTACAACTTTGAACTATGAAATGTCATGTGAATTCTGTATGCACAGATTACTTTATATTACATTACATTAGGGTGGCATAGTGACTCAGTAATTAAGATGCTGGAAAGCCAGCAGCCCAGGTTCGAGACCCGAGCACCACGCGACAGGGTGAGATTGCCCCAGTTCCTGCAAACCTAGCAGTTTGAAAGCATACAAATGCAAGTAGATAAATAGGTATCACTTCAGTGGGAAGGTAACAGTACTCCATGATGTCATGCTGGCCATATGACCACAGAAATATCTTTGGATAGTACTGGCTCAATGGCTTTGAAACTGAGATGAGCACTGACCCCTATAATTGGCAATGACTAGTGGAGTAAAATCCACAGGGATCCTTACCTTTTACCCAGTGGTGAAATCCAAATTTTTTTACTATTGGTTTTGTGGGCATGGCTTGGTGGGCGTGGCTTGGTGGGTTTGGCAAGGGAAGGATACTGCAAAATTTCCATTCCTACCCCACTCTGGGGCCAGCCAGAGGTGGCATTTGCCAGTTCTCTGAACTACTCAAATTTTCTGCTACCAGTTCTCCAGAACCTATCAGAACCTGCTGGATTTCACCCCTGCTTTTACCTTACATTTATTATTTTACCCATTCCTTCTCTTCTTGTTTCTGCAATTTCTAAATTCTGAAAAACAAATTTAATGCTTTTTGAATTTTAATTCAGTGATCTTCAGCACATCTATGTGGGAAATCCACCTGGAACACGGGAAACATTTTCAGAAGTGCTTATTCAGTTGGAGATATTTCCCTATGCTAATGTGTGAATCCCAAAGAAAATGCTATATTTAAGGTGAACAGTTCTTTCACACGCTTACAAATCTTCTGTTATTACCCATGATCCCAATACAGTACAACTCTAGTTCTGTCAAAAGAAAAAAATTGAAAGCAAGCAAAACAGAAAATAGCTCAAATAAATGTAGCTTCAGTCACATGAATAAAACAACATGAATAATTAAACAACAGCATATAATTAAGAAGTGGCTCATTCAAAATAAATACTGGATGGCAAAAAGGACAAAATTTTACACTCTGAAGGAGAGTCAGTAAATTATTGTCCCATCAATGATACTAGGAAATATCCTTTATCCAAGGAAGTGAGCCAATCCATAACAGGGAAAACAACCAGGGAAATCTCTAATCTATTGCCTGTTTTGATTTTTTTGCTTTATATTTCACATGCATCTTTCCTGTTTATACATCTGAGCAAATATTTTCCCCGGCTGCCAGTGGTAGTTGTGTCTCACAATGTTGCAGTCTCATACTAGATTATTAACATATTTATTACATTACTGGAAACAAATGTACTTGGGATATATTAAAAATTCATGCGAGCATTGTAACCAGCCTCGATACTTCTTGGCTGGATAGGGACCAACTATAATGGAAGGTGAACAATGTTCTTGAAGGTCCCTTGTCAGCTAGGAAAAACAAAATGGCCACAGCTGTTACAGTCCACATATTAAAATGTTCCATCTTAAAATGGATATGAATTGAATTTCACTTGTTTCTTAAAAATTGAGAATATTAGACATACGAGACCAGTTTAAACATCTGAGAAAAATATGAAACACACTGCATTAATAATAGTAGGGCGTCCAGCAAATCATTAATAGATTTAGAAAGCATTTATAAATGTGTAACACAAGCCAACTGTCAATGAATCCATGGTGAAATATGCAAAGCAGATGTTTTAACTAAAATCAATAAAGTGTTTAAAATCATTACTCTAATTCCACACATTTTTTTAAAAAAATATGTATACCTGGGATCCTCAATCTAGAAAAGAAACCACAGAAAATATGATAGTGACGTTAATGTTCTCCTCTGTTATTTATTTCACAGCTCAGTTTTCTAGGATTATTGTGTTAGAATAAACAAGAGGCTTTTCAAACAAATAAAGAAGGTTCTTAATCTTTGGATGTCCGATTTCACTTCACATGCTCCTCAGGCATGCCAGGTTTTATTGGTGAAATATTATATTAGATAACTACGTATTATGAAGAGTGTACAGGTAGTCCTCGACTTGCGGCCACAAATGAGCCCAAAATTTTTGTTGTTAAGTGAGAATTTGTTAAGTGAGTTTTGCCCCATTTTACGACCTTTCTTGCCACAGTTGTTAAGTGAATCACTGCAGAGGATAAATCAGTAACCCAGTTGCTAAGTGAATCTGGCTTCCCCATTGACTTTGCTTGTCAGAAGGTTACAAAAAGTGAACACATGACCCCAGGACACTGCAACAGTCATAAGTATGAACCAGTTCCCAAAAGCATCTGAATTTTGACAACATGACCAGGGGGATGCTGCAATGGTTGTAACTGTGAAAAATAGCCAGAAATCACTTTTTTCAGTACCCTTGTAACTTTGAATGGTCACTAAATGAACTGTTTTAAGTCGAGGACTACCTGTACGCTGTTGGTTAAAATAACAACCCCACCAAATAAGTTTCGAATTCCAGATGCTAAATATTGAAAAAAACAGAGTGCTCTGAATTTATATGGAACCCACAAGCAGAGCCTATGAATAAGGGCTATATTTATTAAATGCCTTAACTTAAAAATATCTCTGATCAATTGTGCAAATTCTTTTTTCCCCTTCCTTCCTTCCTTCCTTCCTTCCTTCTTTCTTTCTTTCTTTCATAAAACAAAATGTAGGAAAGAAAGATTAAAATAGAAAAAGCATTACAAAAATAGTTCTATAATTATCAATTGTGTAATAGGCTGTCTGGTTAAGAAAAAGATTATTATTTTAATTGGGACTGGCAAGATTGTATCCGCTTGTGAAGAAAAAAAGGGCATAATCCTATTAGTCCTAGCAATATAAGGCTGTCCCTCTGTTTTTTGAGGAGATGAATTTTTATCAAAGATCTTTTAAACCAGGACTATTGACCAAATTTTATCAAGCCATTTTTGAATTTAAAAAATTGCCTACCTTTCCACTGCTACACAATGATTAGTTAAAAGCAGGTGCACAATAAGAAGCACCGTTCTACCAATAATAGGATCTGATGCCTGATTTCTGAAGATGGGCGGGCGGGACAACTGAGACTGCTCCTTGCTGTATTACCCTTCCAAATGAACAGCTATGCCCCTGTCCAAGTTGTGGGTTGTTGATGAATTTTTCCCAGAGTTATTGTGGCCTTCCTTGTGGGAGGGTGTGGTAGCAGTTAAAGAGGACATGAGTGTCACAGTAAGCAATGGCTTGTTACAGGTTGTTAAGGGCCCGAATCAGAGGAAGGCTACATATTAGTTCTGGGTACTCAAAACAAGTTAGATGTGATTAGAGGGTGAAGGACACTGCTTGGTCAAGTTACTATCTAGTTGCCAAACAGCTAAGTGCCACTTATTTCCATAGATGATGGATCCTTTCAACTGGAGTTTCTATAGGCATTTGGGTGGCGTTCTGTGGCCTTTTCTATCTAGGCTCTAATCACGAACAAATAATGTCAGTAATGTACACCAAGAAAACCAGATGGTCAGAATCACATCGTGCATGTTTTGGGCAATAATTCCCACAGAATTCAATACTCCACATTCAGGAATGTATCTATTCCATTTCCACAGGATGAAGAGTGGGCTACATTTTTATAACAGGGAATCAGGTATTTCTATCAAAGACTACTGACCACTGTAGGCAACCTCATTTCATAGAATCCTTTAGGCAAAACAATGTATTATGCTTGATCAATATAAACTTATAATATACATCAGCGGTAAAAAAACAACAACAAAGACTAGCTTAGTCTCAAAATAGTCTAATGATCACCATTACTGTGGACCTGAAAGCAAAATTTTCTTTCCAAAATTGTGTAACTATTTTCCTGGAAATAAGTACTACAGCTACCACCTTATATGGAGATAGTTAAAGACAGATACATACCTGATTTTCAGTTCTTATAGTAATTTCCTATTTGGGGCAGTATAATAAAACAGGAAATGCATGAATGACCACTTAATATAATATCTCTATCATATGTTCTTCTGGTAAAACGTTTTATTCTATTATGGCTGCATTTCAAGAAGATTAAAACTATACCCTTTTTTTTTACATGGAAGAGGTTTCCAGTAAAAGCTTCCATAATATATTTATGACATATCTTATACTCTCTCTAATGTGCCATCTAACTATGCAATCCCATTAAGTCGTAGAACCTGAAATGTCCATGAATTTGATTAGAGGGGGGTGGAAATCATGAGCTTTGTACATATGCCTCTTTAATAGGATTTTCTTTGGAACTAATCAGATAGGAACTTATTACTGAAAGCTAAGATTATTTTTCCAAGAAATATGTGTACCATCAGGATCTGAAATTTCAGCCTCAATTGCATCTTTCCAACCTCTGCTTAGGTTTACACATAACTCTATTAGATTTTGCTGATGACATAATGAAATGACACTGCTGTGGCCAGAATGCAGAGGGCTGTTACTGTTTTATTACAGAACATCCCTGGTGCCTCAAGTAGACAGACTCAGAATTAGAAATGTTAGACAGGAAAGCTTAAATGCCACAATTTTGGGGAATGGGATGTGTCTCTGTTTTTATATAGGCTTTAGCTCAACATTTGTTCTTTGGCACTTGATATTTATGCCAATCTTCTGCTTAAATGACAAAGATTTTACAGCTGCCTATGCAAGTTTTTAATACATTCATACCCCTCCTTGTCCCTTTCTGTGATGAGTGTCAGTCAATGTCTCTTCCATCAGTTAAATATCATCAAATCATATTAATTTCTCTCCCTGTTGAGTCATGACTGCTTAAGAGTTTTATATTCTCATTAACTACAGGTTGCTCCTTGTTTGATGCAAATTCAAACCAAGGCAAGTTGCAGCCCAAAGAATGTATACTTGTAAGTAAGATCAATTACTGTAATTGCATAAACCTCACTTTTAAATAGCTAGACAAGTTATTACAAGAATTCCTTCTCTCCATGAATCCCTCAGCTATGGTCTAGTATATCATGTTTTCATATGAAAACTACATTACAGTCAATTAAAATTAGAATAGAATAGAATCTTTATTAGCCCAGTGTGATTGGACACAAGGAATTTGCCTCCGGTATATAAGCTCTCAATGTACATGCAACAACAAAGTGATAGGCCATATGTCATAGATCATAGTTACAATCATTATTTATAAGATAGAACAATGTGATAAATCATAAATGCCAATGGGAGAAAGATGTAATAGGAAGGATGAGAAGATGAGAAAGATGAGAAGGTTAATATCAATGCAGCCCTACTACATGGATAAATATCTTTAGGCCTAATGCTAAAATGCTGATGTTGTAATGAGGAAATAGGCTATCTGTCTAAAGATAAAAAGATATGATTGTTTATGCATTGTTAAACTTATATATGTTCTTTCTTTTAGAATATATAGATGGGATGTATCGTCCTCTAATTTTTCTCCCACAACAACTCTTTGAGATAGGATGATCTGAGAGAGAATAAGTAACTAATGTCACATACTGAAGGTTGATGGTTATGAGTGGACTTGAATTTGAGTTTTTCTAGCTTTAATCCCTTAACTCCTATACCGTACTGGCTCTCACTAATGTTAGTTATTAATGCTAAAATATTGTTTTAATTAGAAATTCTAATTAATGCTAATGACACAGTTGGAACATTCACCGGAAGAGAACAAAATTTCATGCAGAAAAAGAAGATAACAAAATACTCTCAACTATTTTGTGTCAAAAAGCTATAATAGAGAAAAATAGAAAATGTGATAAATAGGGAAGCCTGATTGTTCCTTCAAGCAGCAAAATGCTATTACCTGACAAAAAATAAATGAAGGCTATTTTTCTTTCTACTCTGTGCAAGGTATATTGCTACACTCGTGGTTCATCTAACATTTGCATATTAGTTCAAAAAGAAATATGTTACCATTTTAACAATTCAACTAGGTGAATCAAGAAATTCAGTGAAGTACCAGGAAAGTGGAAAATGTTCTTAGAATGGATAAATTCCACAACATGGAAGCAAAAGAAACAGCACAAATATTTTTAAATAGGGGAAATAAAATACAACAGTGAGTATTCCTAAATTACCTAATTAGATTTTTGTTTGCCTTTATCTATCAAAGACTGGTTTTCTTCTCTCAATCTGGTCTTTATAAATGGAGTGGAATCTCTTGTCTTGTGAAGAGACATGCTTGCTTGCTTGCTTGTTTGCTTTGTTTTTCACTATTTAGGAAGTCACCCAAATAACTCAAAGGGGCATTTGAGCCTTGAACTCACTGACATGAGAAATGTATAGATCAGTCAATTCAACTATTTGAATTACTAGAATATTACACACTGATGAGGTTTTTATTCACTTAAAAACACTACAAAATTAGTAAATTGAATGCATAATGTTTCCTAAAACAAAGTTTCTAATACTATTTGTATTAACTAAGCTACATAGTATTAATTCCCAAATAATGAAAGGAAGGACTGGAAGTTTGCTGTGTCCAGTGAGCAAGAGGCACTGAACTGTAATGGCAGACAGAGAAAAGAGAAAAGAATGGAGAAAGTGGAATCATGAATGGAAACAAATCAATTGCTGGAGCAACTGGATGGAAGTCAATGGTGCCAGCAGCTGGGGAAGATTCTGGACTGTTTAAAGCAGGGTTGGGCTCAGGAGCATGGTTGGCTCAGAAATTCTGGGAATTGAAGTCCACAGGTCATAAAGGGGGGCATAGTTGCCCATCTCTGATTTAGACTAAGTGAAGAACTACTGGAGTGAGACTGGCTTGCAGATGAAGTCAAGTGGATATTTTTAGAAGTGAGCTTGTTACCTAGCTCAAAGCTTTGGATATGGCTAGGTCCTCAACCTACGACCACAATTGAGCCCAACATTTCCATTGCTAAGCAACACATTGTTAAGTGAATTTTACTCCATTTTATGACCTTTCTTGCCACATTTGTTCAATGAATAATTTCTTGCCACATTTGTTCAGCAGTTGTTAAGTTAGTAACATGGTTGTTAAATTAATCTGATTTAGATCACAAAAGGTGATCACATGACTCCAGGACACTGCAACAATCATAAAAATGAACCAGCTGCAAGTGGCTGAATTTTGAACATGTGACTATGGGAATGCTGCAACAATTGTAAGTGTGGAAAAACAGTTATAAGTCACTTGTTTCAGTGCCATTGTAACTTTAAATGGTCACTAAACAAGCTATTTTAAATCGAGGGCTGCCTGCATGATTTCACTCATATATTCAATTTGAAATATCAAAATAAAAATGCCACTGTTATTGATTGTAAGAAATGCAATGAGCGAATGGAAATTAAAATTAATTCCATTCTACAAACAAAAGCCTCTAACAATGAAATCCTACTAGCCTATGAACTGTGACACACATTAAACTGCAACTTTGCTGAAATGTGAAGACTTTTATAAGAGTGACAGCCTACTGAAATGCATGTTAAAAATATTTCTTGTGCATTTGGATGATATAGTTAAACTTTCTACAAAGCACAACTGGAATGGGAGTAACAGATTTAACCACATATTGATATATATTCTATACAAAATTTCTTGTAGTGTGCTTGATGTGTTCGGTTGATGTGTCCTATATCCCACTATTTTGAATTCTACAAAGAGTTCCTCATTATGACGAAATGTATCATATTTGTTTAAACTGTAGAAGTTATTTCTTCTGCATATGCATATGTACAATGATTTATGCACATTTATATCTTCCTTTTCATAATGCATGACTACAGCATATTTCCAACAGTGGAGACCTTCAAATTTCTAGGTTCTACCATATCTCATGACATAAAGTGGAAACCCAACATCAAAAACATCATCAAAAAAGCACAACAAAGAATGTTCTTTCTGCGCCAACTCAGAAAGCTCAAACTGCCCAAGGAACTGCTGATACAGTTCTACAGAGGAATAATTGAGTCTGTCATCTGTACCTCTATAACTGTCTGGTTTGGTTTGCAACCCAACAAGACAAACACAGACTTCAGAGGATAATTAGAACTGCAGAAAAAACAATTGCTACCAACCTGCCTTCCATTCTTTCTTCTTTCACTTAGAAATATTTTACTGTATTTTATAAACAGAGATTGGTGATGCCCTCGGGTATGAGGAACTATATCCTGTAATAATATTATTATTTTTAATTAAATATTATTAAGATCAACAGCCAATGCTAAGATTAATGATTCCTCATAAATATGAGATGTATTCATCCAATTAATAATCATTCATTTGCTATAAATGGTTAATAAGTACTCACGTCTCCCAAAACTGACTTTCATATCCCAAACTAGGCTAATTCCTTGCTAGAGGACATCAGCAAAAGGACTTCCCATGCCATTTGTATTTATTTTTTCTTCTCTTAGTCTGCTGGTATGAAATTATTTTAAAAGCTATTTTCAACTAGGGCAGCAATAACTTTGATGGCTGCACATACAAATGTGCTTGCTATTTTAAGAAAAACAAATGAAACATTCAGCAAATCTCAGGGGATGTACCAGGAAAGCATCCAATGGACTTCCACAATGTGCTAAAAAATTGTGATTTGTTAGTTTTGCCTTAATCTGTTGTATGAACCCTGCCGTTATAAGTTACAGAACAAAATATAGATAAAACTATGGCTTTAGGTCTCCTCCCTTTGTTTTAAATTCTGTTGGGTTTTCTCTGCCTCATCAAATACCTGCCAGTTCATGAACGTGGAAACTCTTTCAGCTGGTTTCTAAACTGCAAATTTTGGAGTCAGAAGTGCGACTGGAAAGCAGTGATAACTACTTTCCATTCTACTTTTGGCAAAATAGTTCCATTTGAATGTAAACCTCTGTTTCCTGGTACAAGCTGGGACAGGTACTTACATACTCTTTCCTCCTTCCTCCCAATATACTGCTGCAAAACAAAGAACCTTCAATGAAAAAAAGAAAAAAAGAATGGTAAGTATGATTGGTTAAGAATAGGAAAATCAGTCTCTTTGGTTTAGGCCTCAGATAAAGCACAATGCAGTGGTGGGATTCAAAATTTTTTACTACTGGTTGTGTGGGCATGGCTTGGTGGGCATGGCAGGGGAAGGATACTGTAAAATCTCCATTCCCTCCCCACTCCAGGGGAAGGTTACTGCAAAATCCCCATTTCCTCCCAATCAGCTGGGATTCAGGAGGCAGAGAATAGATGTGGGCGGAGCCAGTCAGAGGTAGTATTTATCGGTTCTCCGAACTACTCAAAATTTCCGCTACTGGTTCTCCAGAACTGGTCAGAATACCACCTCTGGCACAATGTGATGGTGGGCAAACTTTCCCTAGAAATGTAAATTCTGATCATGGTATGTTATTCGGAAAGTGGTGTTTTTCCACAAGAAAAATAAAGTTATATACATCACCAGTACATTTTATGCTCTTTACACCACCCCTTAGTCTCTGGTGTACTGTTACTGTTGTATTCCAATTCTAGCCATAACCACCCCACTTTCCATGATGAAAACCAGAGGGGGGAAAATACCTTTGTTATTTATGCTGGGAGCTTGAGCTGACCAACATTGAATTATAACTTTGTCCCACTAATGAGCCCTCCCAGAAGAGAAGATCTCCAGTATATATAGCCCAAGAGAACTTCAATTACTTTATCTACCAATTGTGCAGATTAGTGACACCCTCCAAAGAGGAAGCTGCTGTTTTAGATTAATCAAGTCAGATCCTCCTTTGAGATGTAAAATGTCTTAGCTGCTTATCCTTGGGAAATCTGGATAATTCAAAGATTAATCAAAAAGGACTTGCTCTTTTTTAGAGCAAGAGGCCAATTTCAATAAGCTGTTTTCCGATGCTTCCATGTCTCGTCCACCCCAGTGTAAAAGAGGCTGTAATTTCCTAATAAAAGTATTTTCCAGCATCAAAAGACAGCAACTGTCACCATGTAATTTCTTGTCCAGATACACATTTGTCCAAGGATAGGAATAGCTTCTGCATTCCTAACCCAAGAGAAAGCAAGTTAATTACTACTAGTTAAACAAAGGCTCAAAGACTTGATGGAACAGCTTTCTTGCAGACTTTCCTACAACATATTCTAGCTATCCAAATTCTCAGTGCCATATGTGACTTGGCTTTCAAGTCATTGTGGCAATGAAGTAGCACAAGTTACACCACCTGATCTGCTTCATTAGTCTGATTTTTACCTCCCAGATTCCTCTTTTCAGCAGTCTGCTGCTTCTGCAAGTGTGAGAAACATATGAATTCCCTGCAGAGTTATCTTGAGTCTTTTGTCCTTCCAATCAAAGCAGACGGCATGCTTTTTGTTTGTGCTTCATTCAGGAGCTAAAAAACACAAAACCAAGTAAAATATGCCTAATTATGAATAAACTGGGAAGGACAGAAGAGAAAGAAAGAAAGGAAGGAAGGACGAAAGAAAGAAAGAAAGAAAGAAAGAAAGAAAGAAAGAAAGAGGAAGGGAGAGAGAGAGAGAGAGAGAGAAAGGAAAGAAAGAAAGAAAGAAAGAAAGAAAGAAAGAAAGAAAGAAAGAAAGAAAGAAAGAAAGAATGAATTAATTCAGATTCAGTTGCTATTATAATTTTGAGAAGTTCATTTAATGATCCAAATCCACCAAGGTTCTAGAGCAGGGGTGTCAAACTCACAGCCCGCAGGCTAGATGAGTCACGCGCTGGCCATGCCCATCCATTTCTCCAAAGGAGAAAAAAGTCACAATACGTCATGTGATGACAACGTGATGCCGTGAGTTTGACACCCCTGTTCTGGAGTTCAAAACATTGTGGTTTTTCCATAAAGATCCTATTTCCTCCCCCATATCCCTTAAAAAAATCTCATAATAGATAATGGATTCCAGAAGTCAGTGAAAGAAGCTGTTTGTAATTTCACCCACATGGAAGGTTCCATGTAATTATTACTGTCCACTAAATTACTGGAAAATAGCTTGTCTAGTAGATAGGTTGCTGGGCTAGGAGCAGGGACACCAGAGTTCTAGTCCTGTTTTAGGCATACACAACCGACTGAGTTACCTTGGGCCAATCATTCCCTCTCAAAAAGAAAAAAATGCAATGATGACCTTCTAAAATGGTACCTGGAAAAATTCCATGAATGTCTCCATATAGTCACAAGGAATCAAGTGTGACTCCAAGCCCCTTCCCTCCCCTAAAATTAAATAAACACTATTAAATATTATTTCTGATGTTTTGGAAGCGAACCTGCAGGCATTCAGAAATATGGCTGGGAATTCTTTTGCTCTAAAGCATTCAATCTATTATGCTACTTATTTAAATAAGTCCCCTGAAGGGACTGAAATGTTAGTAGTTTTTCCATATCACATATAGCTTCACTAAAGTGCTGTGCCACTACCTTGATCTGAGAATTGGCTGGCAAAATGGAGGAAGTATTTTATGAAACCTAATCCTTCCACATACGAGAATTGAATAGAAATCTGCAATTAAAAAAAAATTGAAGTAAACATGTTTGCATTTAGGTACTTTTATAACCCCCAATGTTAAGTATGGTTATTATTGATGGAGAATGCCTATGTGAATGAACGTAGTATTATACATGCATCAACAATATATGAAACCTACCAAAAGAAGACAAAAGGGTTAACCAATAGAGGCATAACTATCAACTATCAAATCACAAAAAGTAATAGTCCTACTGTATTCTGGAATATTATCTCCATTGTAGATGTTGCACTTTAAGGATTTTAACACATTGAAATGTTCATGGGAAGTATTAAAGGTAGTCAGGTAGTCACCATGAAATAAATGCCAAGAAAGAAGGATAAGCTGGGCCCAGAGGTAAAATCCTTTTTTTTACTACCGGTTCTGTGGACGTGGCGTGGCTTGGTGGGTGTGGCTTGGTAGGCGTGGCAGGGGAAAGATACTGCAAAATCTCCATTCCCACCCCACTCCAGGGGAAAGATACTGCAAAATCCCCATTCCCTGCCCACTCCAAGGAAGGATATTGCAAAATCTCCATTTTCACCTCACTCTGGTGCCAGCCAGTGGTGGCATTTGCCGGTTCTCCAAACTGCTCAAAATTTCCTCTACCGCTTCTCCAGAACCTGTCAGAACCTGCTGGATTTCACCCCTGGCTGGGCCACTTGCCTATTGGCCAAGTGGAAGAGACACTAATTGGCTCATTAGGAATTCTAAGATTTGCATGGATGATAGTGTGGGAAGCCCCACCCTACCCCGCCCCACCCCACCCCAGAAGAATGAAATATTTTGGGAAATATTAAAAAAGGCAGAATATTATATTTCCCCAAAGGGAAAAATTGAGAAATATATTTTAGAGGCAGAAAGCAGCCCCCAAATCTTTCTTAACAGCCCACAGCAGATGCCAGCATTTAAGAGATAAAGAGCTTATTGAAAGAGGAAGACAAGTTTCTAAATAGCTCTATTCATAAGCAAAGCAAATACTGCAGGCAGAAATCCATTCAAGACAGGATATTTCAAAACTCCTTGGAGCAAAGTTTGACATCTAACAAAGGCAGAATGGTAGGATTGGGAAGTAGCCCCTCATTCAAGATCCAACACAAGACGAAAGCCATTAGCCACAACAGGAATTGCCCAACACCCTTTCAGAACACAAGCCCCTTCGTTGCACCACCCCCAGAACAGTTCAAAAAAAAAAAAAAGTCACAGAAACCTATAAAGATCCATCCACTCATTCAACCGTTTGTTCAGCTGACCCAGAACTGCACACTATCTTTGTGGTTCTGTTCAATAAATTTTCTTTCCAATCAGCCTCCATGTTGTTTCTAGAGGCTTTCTCCCAGCTTGGAACTGAACCAAATTGGATTTTCCTTCCACCGATAGCAGTGAGTAGACCTGCAAGCTGACTCAAAAATGTACTTGAATCTGGCTTGTGACAGTACAGAAGTACTCTTGCTCTCTGAAGCTTTAGAAAGTAGGAATACATGGATCCAATATGTTTAAAGTAGAAAAGATTTTCATGAGAAATGTATTGGCATAGCAGTTGAAAATGGAACGCAGGGGTGCGCAAATGTGGCCCTTTTACAACCTGTGGACTTCAACTCCCAGAATTCCTGAGACAGCTTGTCTCAGGAATTCTGGGAGTTGAAGTCCACAGGTTGTAAAAGGGCCATATTTGCCCACTCCTGACTAGAGAATTGATAGATTCTCCTCACTGGCAGTCTTCAAGCACAGTCTAGACCAGGACTGTCAAACTGCCACGCCACTCCCGATTTAGCAAAGGAGAAAAAAAAGTCCTGATACATCATGTGATCCCGCCATGATGACGTGAGTTTGACACCCCTGGTCAAGATAGCCTTCTCTTGATAACATTTTAGCTGGAATTTCTAGCATCAAGCAAGGTGATGAACTACCAAATCCATTTGACCTCTGATGCAGCATTGTTAATACACAGATGGAGAAATGTCAGTGCTAGTCAAGTGTCCTTTTTAACTTAAATCAGCTGAATTATCTTTCTGGCAGCTGTTGGAAAAAACCTGAAGAGATCAACCATCAGGAATGAGGGCAGGGAGCGAAGAAAAGATGGAAAATGTATTCAAACATCTATTCTGTCAAGGACATCTGTAACACAAGGCACCTGAAGTAAGCCTTGCTGTCAAAAGTGTAAGAAGGCCTTTTTGTTTACATTTGTTTGTATTCCATTATTGGTTTTTTCCCTCCGCCTAAATGACTGCCCTCTGAATTTTCTCTTTTACGTGCACTGCAGTTAAATGACTTTTACCTGATAAATATGGAGAACTTGATGACTTGAAAAAAAAAATCCTTCTGTGTCAATTTGGCAGTTCATATTCATGCTGAGATTGTATCTAATTTTGAAAATCTTCACACTTGTGCCCTGCCATCATGTGTAATCTTTTATGCATGGCTACTTCCGCTGCTGCTGCTGAGGCAGTTGCTATGCAACAGATGAACCTGCACCATAGGGCCCTGACATTAGTAAAAGCAAATTGACCACGGGAGCACTAATCTAGCATGAAAAGCAGTTGGTGCCATATATTTCCTTGAGAAGGATTTCCTAATCAACAAGCAAAACCTACCTTCAAACGTGAGCTGAATTACCTGGGCTTGGAGTTCCCTCATTCACACCTTCTTTGCTGCATCACATTATTATCAAGGGCTAAAGCTCTGGGGCTAAAAAGATAAGTAGAAGCTTGTGGTACTTGCTGGGCATTTTCAGTTAATTCCATGTGCGCCTCTCATATAGTGACTGAAAACAGCTTCATTTTTCATCCTTAGGAATTTGAGCCCCTTTTTACTATTAGGGATCCTCTTTTTTTTTCACCTGTTGAGAAACTGCTGCACTTTTTTGAAGATCACATCTGGTGCATATGGAATATTGCCTCTGCTTATCAGCTTCAATAACTGCCCTGTTATGAGTAAGAGTTATAGAGATATAACTCTATGTCTTCTGGAAAGGCTGGGGGGGAGGTTTAGAGCAGGGGTGAAATCCAGTAGGTTCTGACTGGTTCTGGAGAACCGATAGCGGAAATTTTGAGTAGTTCGGAGAACCGGCAAATACCACCTCTGGCTGGCCCCAGAGTGGAGTGGGAATGGAGATTTTGCAATATCCTTCTCCTGCCACACTCACCAAGCCATGCCCACCCAGCCACACCCACAGAACCGGTAATAAAAAAATTTGAATTTCACCACTGGTGTAGGGGGTTTTTTCTGAAGATCTTTGCTAAGCAATAAAAGAGCATCGTTTAGCAGCAAGCTAATTACCCTGGGCAACATTTTCCAAGTATGATTGTTGAATTGTAAAGGCTCCAGTCTCAGATTTGGGGTATTGATTATGGGGAACAGTTCCATGTAGTATTTACATCCCACACCTTTTGGAGTATTAAAGTCAAGCCACACTATTTTTAATAGTCTTATAGTAATTTGGGAGTATTATAGTAATTAGGGAGCTGACAATATGTGTCTTTTGGTCAAAGGAAGGATTTGCATATTGCAATATGCATATTGGCAATTTGAAGTCATACGGAGTTTTTATTTTATTTATAATGCCTTGGTAAGGCCACACTTGGAATACTGCATCCAGTTATGGTTGCCACAATGTAAAAAAAATGTTGAGACTCTAGAAAGAGTGCAGAGAAGAACAACAAAGATGATTGGGGACTGGAGGCTAAAACATATAAAGAACAGTTGCTGGAATTGTGTATGTCTAGTTTAATGAAAAGAAGGACTATGGGTGATATGATAGCAGTGTTCTGATATCTCAGGGGTTGCCACAAAGAAGAGGGAGTCAAGCTATTCTCCAAAGTACCTGAGGGCAGGACAAGAAGCAATGGATGGAAATTAATCAAGGAGCGAAGCAACCTAAAACTAAGAAGAAATTTCCTGACAGAATAATTGATCAGTGGAACAACTTGCCTCCAGAAGTTGTGAGGTCCTCCTACACTGGAAGTTTTTAAGAAGAACCATTTGTCTGAAATGGTATAGGGTTATGGTTTCCTGTCTGAGCAGGGGGTTGGACTAGAAGACCTCCGAGGTCCCTTCCAACTATTCTGTTGTAATGTAATCTAATCTAATCTACCCCAGTTCTTCAACAGTTTCCTTAAGCAGTTTACAAGGAAGGAAAAAAACCCTAAAACATATTAAATAAAATTAAATAGTTTTTTTGGTTTCTGGTCTATCCTTTATGATAACATGTTACCAGAATGCTATAGAATAATATGGGATTCAAGTTAATGTGTAATAAAAGTAGAAGGAAGGAACTTGAATTGAAAATGAGCACAGTGGATGATATAAATTTTACCTGCACACTATAGTGCAATTGAGGCAAAATTGTTTGAAAATTCAGCTTTCAGAAAATAACTGTTTTTCAAAAGCAAAGATTTGCTGGGGGCCCCCAACAGGCAGGTACTTAGAAATCAGTCAGTATGAAGATGGCAATTGTGTGCAAAACTCAGGAGTTAGGAAAACTTTAGATTTTAAAGCATACATTTTTGTTCAACTCTGGATCATTTGAATATTTGTAACTTGCCTTCATTTCAGTGAAGGCTATTACAGAAAGTGCAACAAGCGCTCTACTGTTCATTCCATTCTTTGTACTTTCTTACTTACGTGCCATCAATATGCCCGTTTATTAAAAATTGCTCTGGAGACATTTTTCTTGGTACTCATGTTATCATGGGAATGTGGCAAGAGGATGAAAGCATATTTATTTGATTTATGCCCTGCCTTTCATTAAAATGTCGCATAGTGCTCTCTTCTGCTATATTTCCTCACTGCAAGCTTGAATCGTTAGATTGGATTGAGAAAAAGAGTAGCTTGAAATCATTCAGCCATTTCTGTGGCTATTCTGAAGCTTCCCTACTCAAAGCCCAGGACTATCAAACTCCCGGCCCATGGGCCAGATGCGCACTGATTAGTTGTTCTAACTGTCAGGAAATTTCTCCTTAGTTCTAGGTTGCTTCTCTCCTTGATTAGTTTCCACCCGTTGCTTCTTGTCCTACCCCCAGGTGCTTTGGAGAACAGCTTGACTCCCTCTTCTTTGTGGCAGCCCCTGAGATATTGGAACACTGCTATCATGTCACCCCTATTCCTTCTTTTCATCTAACTAGACATACCCATTTCCAGCAACTTTTGTTTATATGTTTTAGCCTCCAGTCCCCTAATCATCTGTGTTGCTCTGCTATATATAATGCCTAAGAAACTTTTAAAAAAAGATAAAACCAGCTTTCCGTATGATTGATTTCAAGCAGTTGTTTGTCATCCTGTTTTCCTAATCAACTGCTTTTTGTTGCTGAGGTGTTAACCAATCAAATATTTAGTTATCAAAACAAAATGTAATGATTATACATCAATTTATCTTTGACTTGCTAAAAGCCATACTTTTCAGTTATCACTTTTTAAGAATATTTGGCTACTTCTGACACTTGTTTGCCTTTTTTTTTCAACAAAAGATTTATCTAAACAGAATGAGAGAGTATAATGTATGTTCATTTTAAAAATAGCATACCGTACTTCCCCCCTTCAGGAAAGCATCCACGGTTCAGTATAAAATCTTCATCATACTTCTTAGTTTGTAAGACTGCTGTGTCATTACAAGTCTGAGACTGAGGGTCAGCTGCAGAAGTACATTAAATGTGGAATTAGCAGTTATAATTTTAAAAAAGTATCTGTGATCCTCAATTTATTTTTAGACTGCATTGGCTATGCAACTGTTTTGTGTCTGGGTTCCAGTAAACCTCATATTCCATTTTTTAAAAAAGGAAATGTGTTATTGTTTCCACTAGTAATTATTAATCTGAGTGCATATTGTATGTACAAAATCATTTTCCATAGAAGCCAGCTTGACTTTCGGATTGTTTGTTACAAGCTGCTAAAAGATGCAGTCTTGAAAATCTAATGGTTTGTTTTAGTCAATATGAGTGTTTCGTTAATAGCTTCAGACAGAAAGCCGCTGCTCTGTTGACCTCAGAGAGGGAAAGATACCAGAAAGGTAAGGAAACTGCTTTTATAGGGCTAACATCTGTTAACGAGAGTTCAAGCTTTTCACCTCAATGAACCCTGCATGAAGAATAGCACTTAGAAGCTTACATATTCCCTCACCAACAGATGCCAGCCCAGTAAAAGGCATCATTTCACCCCCTCATATCTTCATGTTCCTTTAATTATTTCATAATGAGATTACACTAGAGTCTAAAACAGAAGGCCTGCATTTCTGAGCTGGAGGAACATTATTGCCTGGTTCTGGAAAACATGAGAAGCAAAAATCAGCCCATTTATTGGAATCCGATGATTACCATGAAATGTTATGGAAGCTTACGAATAAGCTTTCCATTGTAGTGGATCTTTAGAGTAGACAAGCTTTTGAATTAGAAAAGGAGCCTTTTCAAAAACTTGCATAATTCCCTGTTGTTGTTGTTGTTGTTGTTGTTGTTAATTACTTGTCCTCCCCTGTGTCCAAGATTAATGAACCAGGATTCTACACTTTTCTAAAACTCCCATCATATTTCCCCAGTATCCTAACTCAATAATTGCAGCTTGGAAAGTTTTAAATCCACTTAGTGTCTTTTTTTTCTTTCTTTCTAATGGTTGCCAGGCAGGCAACAAAAAAACTGTAGAAAGGTTTGTCTCTATAGACCACAATAGTTTAGATACGGTTACATCTAAGCATATTGAAGTACTGAAGAATTGTAGAGAACATTATGGATCTTTGTGACTCAAAAGCACCAGAAAGGCAGACATTCAAATGAAAATAATTAAGCATTGTCTGCCTTAATCTCTGCTCTCCTTCAGCATATTCTTAATTTTCACATGCAAAACAAAACAAACAAAATTACTCTTTCATTTACTGAATCCAATGAATTGCTTCTGTAGCACCACTGCTATCTATTTCTTAGATCCTGCTAAAACAAAAATGGTTGGGGTGACTGACTATTCAGCACGCAATATTTGGGATTTAGCAGTACAACACTAATTAACTGTAACCGAGATTAATCTCCACTCTGAATATTTAACCCTGCTGACTGTCTTGCTTTTTCAGTCAGTATAAACTCCCTTGATCAGTGAGATAAATAACAACAAAAACTCTTTGACTTTTAAAGTCAAATTTATTTTAATGTATGTTTTTTAATGCGTTTGGGGCCTTTGAATATTTCATTTATATCCTTCCACTGCATTTATGCTTTAATCTACTGCATGAGAACAGTATAAATTCAGTGGTGATAAAATGGATTGGTCCCTTCAGTGCACCTGTGGAATAACGTTTATTAATGTTTTCCATGGCTTGGGTATTTTAAGAATAAAACATCTTCCTGCACACTGTCAAGATTCGATCTAACTTTTTCTGATGTGCTTTTTATTTTACTTTCATAGAATTTCTTTACATTTTAGAATCCTATCTCCTGAGTTTATTATCTTTCTTATCATATGTGTGTAAACAAGACATACAATTCTAAAGATTTCCAAAATGCACTTTCAAAAGAACATATTTGTAAAATTCTTCATAGCATCCACCTGGCTAAATTTTTTTTAAAAATTCTTCATTCCCGCATGAGAATAGAATTCAGCAAACAGAACAGAATGGGTTTTTCCTGACATCCTGTTTCCTCCACTGGGGATTATTGCACAAGGAAGCCCCTGAAAGCCTTAGAGCTTTGAGAGGACAGTTTCTTCAGTTGGTTTCATGCCATGGAAAGTAAATATACTTAGAATTTTTTTAAGATTTAGATTTTTGCCTCCATTACAACCTCTCCTCATAAGATGGAAAGTCCCATCAACAGTGTTGACGAAGCATGGTCTCAAAGTGGAGACATTTTGATATTTGATGTATTTATGAAATATATAATGATCATGAATGGAAATGATTAGCATTCTTACCAACATCACCCTACATCAGCTCCTCCATGAGAGACGTCCTGAGGATGATGCCTTCCTTGAGCCCATATATGTACTGTATGAACTTCTAGGCAGAGGGGAAAGAATGGATGACACACATAATTGCATCATTTGTACATTGATGTAGTAACACAAAATTGCCATTTTGACATCATTGTGATTTCTGACAGATATATATGTACGTGTGTTGTGAATTAATTACTAAACTGCATTTGCCTATCGAAAGAGAAGAGGTTGTAATGTTGGGATGTGCTGTATTGCTTATTTTCTGTGAGGAAGATCTTCATTCCTGATGTAAATTCTCATGTTGAAAATATTTGTTATGACCATTATGGCTTCTTCTCTTCTAAGTGGTATTCTATAAGAAATATGCTGCAAATAATAGTAACTGTGAGAGGGATCTTGGAGTCCTAGTGGACAATCATTTAAATATGAGGCAACAGTATGCCAAAAAAAGTTAACACAGTTCTAGGCTGCATTAAGAGAGGGATAGAATCAAGATGATATGAAGTGTTAATACCACTTCATAATGCCTTGGTAAGGCCACACTTGGAATACTGCGTCCAGTTTTGGTCACCACCAAAGAAGAGGGAGTCAAGCTATTCTCCAAAGCACCTGAGGGCAGGACAAGAAGCAATGGTTGGAAACTAATCAAGGAGAGAAGCACCCTATAACTAAGAAGAAATTTCCTGATAGAACAATTGATCAGTGGAACAACTTGTCTCCAGAAGTTGTGAATGCTCCAGCACTGCAAGTTTTTAAGAAGAGATTGGACAGCCATTTGTCTGAAGGGTTTCCTGCCTAAACAGCAGGTTGGACTAGAAGACCTCCAAGGTCCCTTCCAACTGTGTTATTCTATTTTATTCTAAAGGGATTGGCAAGTGAAAGAGAAACAAGGTCAAGGGGACATCAATTGTTAACATGCATAAGTGAAAATTTAAAATTGTCTAGTGCACCAATGGGTCAAGGTTGCTACAAGTAATTTCTTTTCATTGAATTAAACAGGATTCAGATATAATCAATCATGTTGAAAATACAATATCTAAAACGTTGCATGTACATACATATTCTTCTATAGCTTCCTTTGCTTGCAAATGTCCAACAGTGTCTGCACAGTGTTTTCTTCAGGGTCCCAACTGAGTTACCAAACTGCTGTTCTCTGTATGATAACAACCTAAAGTGCTGACAACACGCTACCTGTCAACAGGCAAATGAAGGCCTACCATCTGTTCTAGTACAAATTGTCTCCAGTTCTCTCAATTTGAGAATCGATTTTAAAGACTCTGTAATTATGTAGTATAACCTGAGCCAAATGTGGCAATATTATTATTTTAACTGGTCTTCACTACCACAGGGGAAAACAAACATTGAAAGAAATGAACAAAGGAAATATATTTCTAAAATCTTGGTTGTCTGAATGTCTGTAAATGACCCGACTTGCTCTTACAGCAAACACTAGTAAAGTTCAACCAATAACTATAATGGTTACATTAATAGGACACATAGAATCACAAATTAGTCAATCACATATTGGTAATCATATTTTTAAACTAAAATGTTATGTGAGCCCAGTATTTGTAGCTTATGATTTCTTAAACTTTGAAGATTAACTTAATACATTGAGTAAACAGTATGTAAGATAACTGTATACATATCATGTGAACACAAAAATAATTAGGTCGAAAGTGATTAAAGGTTTTCTATAGCCAGTGATATTTGTATAAAAGTAAAATCTTCTTTGGGTAAAGTTCTACTGAGTTCATACATAGATCCATAAAGTGTTCTTGGGATCAATGCAGATGCTGTTTGTCACTCAAGTCTTCTAGAACAATGTTTCTCAAGCTTGGAATCTTGAAGATGTGCACTTCAAGTCTCAGAATTCCCCAGCCAGCATGCTGTCCACATATCTTCATGTTGCAAGGTTGAGGAACTCTGTTCTAGACAGTTTTCAATCCCTCAGTTCCTTTCTTCTTTAGCAACATCTTATGAATGGAGCTCCACTTATGAGTTGCTTCCATCTCAGACATTGTTCTTACATCATTTGTTTCATTTTCATCAACTTGATGCATTTTGCTTGTGGAGAGGTGAGTTTTCTTAAAGGGTGGCTCGACAGAGTAGAGTAGAGTAGTGTAGAGTAGAATAGAATAGAATAGAATAGAATAGAATAGAATAGAATAGAATAGAATAGAATAGAATAGAATAGAATAGAAGCTGGAAGGGACCTTAGAGGTCTTCTAGTCCAGCTCCCTGCTCAAGCAGGAGGAGAACCTATACATATTATAAATACACCAATTACAAATGCATGTAAAATTTGGTTTATAAATACACCAATTACAAATGCATGTAAAATATAGTTAACTGACAAGAGATCCACATATTTCAGTCATGCCTATTGTATTAATTATAGCAGAACCCAGGTTGAATTATTTTTTAAAAACATTTAACATATTTATTTGGGAATATAGAATCCAGATTTAAATCTCCTTTTGTCAGAGCTGAATTTTACTAGTACTGTAATAGCATTTTTCCTATTAACTGCCTCGACTGAAAATGCCAGGCAGAAAAATAGCAAGTGTGATTTTTATAGGATTATACCAACCTTTTGCACCCAATCCAATACAGACAAATAAATGAACTAGCTAACTAAATATTATCCCAGAAAGCAAATTAAATTAAATCATCTACTATTAGACTTAATCTAAAAATGTCCAATTGCTTTGGGTGATCTGCATTCACATATAAACAATTCTCATAAAACACTATATATATAAGTTGATAGGACAGACAGCCTACTCTGTGTTAAATTTAATGTATTGATTTAACTACTTGCTAAACATTTGAGAGTATTGCCTAATTAATTTTGTTTGGTTATTTTAGTTTTGTTTCTATTGGCAAGTTCTAGTATGAAATACTAATACTGAACACAGATATCTTTAGTGGAACATCCTATTAACTATGTCCATTATTTATTTATTTATTTATTAATTATTGCGATTTATATGCCGCCTTTCTCCCTGGGGACTCAAGGCGGCTTACAAAATGACAACATCAATACAAATCACAATAAAAAAAATTAAAATCAATAACCCCATTAAAACAATTTAAAATTATCTCAGTGTACAGATCAGCCTGTACCAGTGTACAGAGAGCCACGTCTTCAGCTCGCGACGGAAGGAAAGAAGGTCGGGGGCTGTCCTGAGCTCAGTGGGCAATCCATTCCAAGGGTCGGGGCTCCCACAGAGAACGCTCTCCTCCTGGGGGCCATCAGCCGACATTGTTTGGCGGACGGCACCCTGAGGAGGCCGACTCTGTGAGAGCGCACAGGACGATGGGAGAGCGGCTGGAGATGGTCCTGCAAGTAGCCCGGGCCTAAGCCATGAAGGGCTTTATAGGTAAGCACCAGCACCTTGAAATGTATCCAGAGCGCCACTGGCAGCCAGTGCAGCTCATGCAGGAGAGGTGTTATATGGGAGTATCTGGACGCCCCCGTAACTACCCGCGCGGCTGCATTCTGGACTACCTGGAGCCTCCGGACGCATCCCAAGGGCAGCCCCATGTAGAGGGTGTTACAGTAGTCCAACCTAGAGGTAACGAGGGCGTGAGTGACTGTGGCGAGGGCATCCCAGTCTAGAAAAGGGCACAACTGGCGCACAAGACGCACCTGAGTGAAGGCCCCCCTGGTTACAGCCGTCAGATGGTCATCTAAGGACAGCTGAGAATCCAGGAGGACACCCAAGTTGCGGACCCTATCGGAGGGAGCAAGAGTTTCTCCCCCGATCATTAACGATGGAACCTCCAGATCCCGGAATGCCGGCATCCACAGCCACTCAGTCTTGGAAGGGTTGAGTCTAAGTCTGTTCCTCCCCATCCAAACCCACACCACTTCCAGGCAGTGGGACATCATGGAAAGGGCATCCCTAGGGTGGTCAGGGATGGAGATGTAAAGCTGGGTGTCATCAGCATATTGATGATACCTCACCCCAAAACCACGAATGATCTCACCCAGCGGTTTCATGTAGATGTTAAAGAGCAGAGGGGAGAGAACCGATCCCTGAGGCACCCCACAAGTGAGAGGCCTCTGGGAGGATCCCCGACCCCCCGCCCAAACAGACTGCAGATGACCAGAGAGATAGGAGGAGAACCACTGTAGAACAGTGCCTCCTAACCCCATCCCCCTGAGCTGCTGCAGCAGGATACCATGGTCGATGGTATCGAAAGCCGCTGAGAGATCAAGAAGGACCAGGATGGAGGAACAACCCCCATCCCTGGCCCGCCAGAGATCATTTACTAGGGCGACCAATGCCGTTTCCATGCTGTGGCCATGCCTAAAACCAGATTGGTAAGGATCGAGGTAGTCAGTTTCCTCCAGGAATTGAGGGAATTGCTGTGCCACCACGGACTCGACAACCTTCGCTAAAAAGTGAAGGTTGGAGACTGGACGGTAGTTATTAAGAACGTCAGGGTCCAGGTTAGGCTTCTTAAGGAGGGGTCGAACCACCGCCTCTTTAAGTGCAGCAGGGAAGACCCCTTCCTTTAGCGAAGCGTTGACAACAGCCTGGATCCAGTCTCCAGTCACCTCTCTGGCTGCCGAAACTAGCCAGGAGGGACAAGGGTCCAATAAACATGTGGAGGACCCCAGCCTACCCATAATCCTATCCATGTCATCCAGCAAAGCAGACTCAAACTCAACCCAGATGTCTCCACCAAGACTAGCCCCCATCACCTCAACGGACTCTGTCCAGTCGGAGTCCAATCCGGTCCGAATCTGAATGATTTTATCTTGCAGAAACTGTGCAAAATCCTCAGCGCGGCCCTGCAAGGGGTCCTCCCTCACTCCCTGATTAAGGAGGGAGCGGGTCACTCTAAACAGGGCTGCTGGGCGGTTTTCTGCAGATGCAATGAGAGTGGCAAAATAGTTGTGTTTCGCCACTTCCATCACCACAAGATAAGACCTAATATGGGTTCTTAGTTGTGTTCGGTCGGATTCGGATCGGGAGGATCTCCAACCACCCTCCAGGCGTCTTTTCCGATGCTTCATTTCACTGAGCTCCGCGGTAAACCAAGGAGCCATCTGGGATCTGTGACGGATCAGAGGCCGCAAAGGCGCGATTCGATCCAGGGCCCCCATCGCAGCCTGCTCCCAGGCTGCGACAAGGGCCTCAGATGAATCGTGGGCTAAGGAGGCGGGAAATGACCCAAGCTCCATCAGCAACCTTTCGGGTTCCATCATTAATCCAGACACCTAAGAATAGGTAGATAGGAAGAATGTTCAGAAATGCAATTTTAATTTAATTAAATTGGTATATAAATGTAAGATGTTTTTTCTCATTTCAGTAAATGATTATTCATGATTTTCTGACACCCATTTAAAATGTTTCTTACTAAAAGATAACCCTAGATACCAATGGGCCAAAGGCAGTTTCTTCCTATGAACTGTACAGCATAGTAGGAGCCAATTTTTTCCTTTCCTACAGTTGATACTACTGCTTCCTGAAAGCAAACGTCAAAAATTACAACTGTAGTGAGAATGTATATAGGAGGAGCTATATTCTACTTTGTAAACATATTGAAATAGAAATGCTCCATCTGATCATGGATAGTCAAAGTCTAATCCAGATAGCAACTAGATTGTCATGACAAAAAGAACATAAACTAAATTCTAGATTATTCATATTTTATAGAAATATATTTCCTGTCATCAGTATGCTTATAAACCAGATCTTTTAAAATTTCCTCAAGTCATATTAGTCCAGAACAATTTCGAATGGATAATTGATGGCCCAAGCCATTTCTCTAGAATAGAGTGATCACTCCTCTCTAGAAAAATCAGATTATTAGATAGATTGAGGTTCAAATTGCTAGTTCCAGAATTCCTTAAAGTGATAGATCTATGATGGCGAACCTATGGCATGAGTGCCAGAGGTGGTATGCAGTGCCCTCTCTGATGGCACATGAGCCATCGCCCCAGTTCAGCTCTGTTGCACATGCCCACGTGCCTCCCACCGGCCAACTGATCTTTGGAACTCTGCCGTGCATGCATGGGAGTGGGGCATGTGCGGGGCACATGCATTGCATTTTGGGGGTTCAGGCACATATGCGTGCATTGGCATGTGCACATGCACACTTTGGGCACTCAGTCCAGAAAAGGTTAGTCATCAGTGTGATAGATCTTAGACTTATATACTGCCCCATAGTGCTTTACAGCACTCTCTGAGCAGTTTACAATATCAGCATATTGCCCCCAATAGTTTGGTCTTCATTTTACTGACCTTGGAAGGATGGAAGACTGAGTCAACCTTGAGGCCCATCAGGAACAAACTCCATGCTGTTGGGGAGAGCTTGCCTGCAATACTGCATTCTAAACACTGAGCCACAGGGGCTCATGAATGAGGGAGGGGCAACTAATGGGAATTAAAACAAGAAGAGGTGAAGACAAGTAAAGATTATAAATTCTGGGGCAACTATCATCTTGTCTATTGATAAATTTAAGGGGGGAAAGCCAAAGTTGAAGAGCAAAATGATTATTGAGTATCAAATCTTACTTCTACCACATGCCATGGACAAAAACAAATTGACGCCCATCTGTGAAAGAAGGACCTCATCTGACATCTTTATCTGATGAAGATATCCTAACATGAGGTTCCAATGAGTGATCATGATCTAGTTTCCCACTTTAGCAGACATATACGAAGAATAATAGATCAAAGTCATAGAAAATCTTAGCTCACATCTCTTCCTTCTGCATCTTATATTCAGATTCTTTATCACCTGCACATTGAGAACAGAATGAATAATGATGGTGGAGAGAGTGTGCTAAAACTCCGAAAGTCTGAGCTGTTATGTACGAAGCTAACACATTCAGTAATCAAGCCCCCTCCCTTTTTTTCAGAAGGGCTTGGGAGCCACATTATATCTGCATGTTATAGTAGTTATAAAAATGAGTATTTTGGTATAAGCCCCACATGCAGATCAAACTGACAGGCTCCTTGGGGAATAAACCCCCATCATCTTCTGAATGCAAGACAAGCATAAAACGAGTGCAGCAGCAGGAGGAAAAATATCAGCTTGAAAATAATTAAACAGCAAGTCAACCACCCATAATGATATTCAGCAGTGCACATTAGGGACAGTTTGCTGGGAATGCACAAGAGCACTCCAGTTGTTTAATTAACATTGAAACGGCAGTTCCACAAGAACTAAAAATCCTGTTAATTTATGTGTCTGTTAATGATGCTCATTTAAATACTGTCAACTTTTCTTGGGTTTAATATTCATGATTTCTAGTCATTAAAACACCAAGGCTCAGTTTGAGGATTCATCACAGAACAAATTGTTGGATAAGGCTGAGAAGATGACTGTATTTTAAAGTTAGGGTGCTACCCTTAAGTATAAAGCACTTCGCAGCACTTCAGCTTAACAAGGTCCCAAGGACCGTCTTATGAAGAATCTCATTTTGGAAATGCAATAAAATAATAAGGTTTTTTTTAAAATAGAGGCTCAATTTACTACATTAAAAATACTTCCATAACAAGAGTTATCTTTCCAATATAGAATGCTTTTGCTCCATGTATATATGTAGTAAGAGTTAATATGCAAATTTTGTTAGAATATATGACTAGTGAATTGTGTCTAATAGTACCGGTATTTTTGTAACTAGAAAAAGGCTGTCCCTTTTAAAGGAGAATGAAGTTTTCTGCTCATGAAATAGGGAAGTGATATTTGCTTACACCTCTGACTCTTTATATCTGTTCCAAGTTGTGCAACTCTGGAAGCTGCCATGGAAAGAAAAACAATTATGCATCCAAACTTTCTATAATATATATTGAAATGAATTTGAATTTTGAAAAGTTGTTATTTTTCTGATCTATGCTAATAGTCCTAACATTAGAATCATAAGCATGTCTATATTTTTTTTAAAAATAGAGTTTGCAGAAAAATGTCAACCAATCTGTGTTCATTTTCAGCCAGCATTCTTTGGGTCTATCTGAAGGTCCCACCCCAAGCGTCAAAAAACTTACACAAGTAAGTAAAATAAAAAACTAAACCCCAAATAAAAAAATAAAAAAGTAAACCTTCCTTATATATCCCTCTCTTCCAAACTCCATGATCCATGCATCTATTTCCATTTGTCTAACTTTTTACAAAACATTTTTTGAATGTATAGTACTGAGGAGAAATTGATGTTGCATAAACAGTGCTATAGATCAAGGGGTGTACACTACAGTTTTGGCAATTTGTGGACTTCAACTCCCAAAATTCCCCAGCCAGCATTCTAAAGGAAACTAAAGAATGTCACCATAGACGAGAAACTTGCATGAAAAATTAGGGCTTTGCAGGTTCAAAGATGGGCCATACAAAGAGCATCTGTTTTTAACTCCTTAAAACAGCCGAATCTTCCCCCAGCTGTTTTTTTCAGCTTCAGCATAATCCCAGGAAAGGACCAGAGGTGGGTTTCAGCAGGTTCTGACCAGTTCTGGAGAAGTAGTGGAAATTTTAAGTAGTTCGGAGAACTGGTAATAAAAATTCTGACTGGCCCCGCCCCCATCTATTCTCTGCCTCCCAAGTCTCAGCTGATCGGGAGGAAATGGGGATTTTGCAGTAACCTTTCCCTGGAGTGGGGTAGGAATGGAGTTTTTAAAGTATCCTTTCCCTGCCACACCCACCAAGCCATGCCATGCCATGCCACACCCACCAAACCACACCCACAGAAAAAAAAAAATCTGTAGTAAAACATTTTGAAACCCACCACTGGAAAGGACATGTTTGAATTAAGAAACTGTGGACAGATCAGTGTTGGATTTCTACCAGGTCACCCCGATTCAGGCAATGAAATGAGCACTCGTTCACAGTTCCCAACCAGTAGCAAAGGTAAGTGGAATGAACTACTGGGACAGATGAACCCAGTGCATCTCAGAAGGACATTTTTGTATTGAATGTGAAGTGCTACAGAGCCCTGTTAAGAATAATTTAGGACTACTAATGCCTTTTCTTTTTGGCCTGTGCTTTGTGTACATTCAAAAGTCCTATATTTGCATGTAGGAACTGAAATAACTAAAAGAAAGAAACCTGAAAGAGGAGGGGGGGAAAGAATGATGATGATAACTTAAGGCACTTACATTAAAACAATAAAAACAATCAGCATTAAGATAAGCTATGAAGAAATATTTTAAGAAACAGTTTCAGGAATTGCATATATTTATTTTAGCTGAATAGAGTTCAAAAGCATCTAGTACATGGAGTTTGAAGGTTGTTCTGAACCCATTTCTAAAAGTATGCCATTGCAGAATAAAGATAATATATCCCACATTCTATCAGTAGAATTGATATATTCTTTTTTTCTATTCATAATTTATATTTCATCTTGCTGGCAAAATAGCTCCAGGAGTTATGTGTAGTTCTTTAACTCTGGGTGGTAAGTTGATCCAAGGGTTAATTATTACTCTAAGGTCACCCGGTGAGTTTCATATCTAAATGAGTTTCCAAATCTGGATTTTTTTTTTTAAGGGCAAGATCTACCTTACCATTACTTTCATTTCTGAGGCACCATACTGGTCCTTTTCCAACTGCAATTGCTGTTCAGTTGACACACCTTAACTAATGCAGTGTGGTAATTGCTATCTTTATAACACAATTTAGTCTTACTCACACCAGTACATAGTATCTAATTTCAGGAGATGTGGGTGAAATTGGAAATGATAGCTATGTTTTATCATATGTACTAATAACATTTGCTCATGCTGCAAGCCACCTGTGGCATAACAAATGTGGCAGATGCCAGGAGCCCCACTGCCATATCAGATCGCAATTTCACAAAACCTACTCACTGCACAGCTGCACAGTTGTTCAATAAAGCAGGTTTTTTAAAAATGAAAAGCTAGGTTATTTATAGGTGTTCAGTTTTGTAGGTGTGTGATGGAAAAGTGACTTTTTAAACCATGGGTTTCACACCTGTTAATTCTTTCCCCTTGCCTTTAATTAACATTTATAAATATGAGTCAGATATATTGGAGCATGCGTAGCTTGGTAGCATAGGAATACGGTAATCTCCCCCAAGTCCACAATAAAATAGTTGGGAAAGAAGAATGAATATCGAGTGAGTTGTCTTGCAGCGAGTTGGCCATTGCAAGTTGGCTGTGGTGAGTTGTCCCATTCCAGAATGCAGAAACCACGTGCTGACAAGTGAAAATTATTACAACCTATTATGGTGCAATGCTGGAGCAATACCTTTAGATTTCAAAGTGTTGTTTTTGAGCTTTCAGGTGTCAAATGGCTTGGCTTCCAGGTACTTGCAGGATCACCTTCTCCAGACAAAACCAAATTATTCAATATAGGTTTTCACTACCTAAGAAGTAGGGCCACAATGATATCATGTTCAACCTATGGAACAGTTTTCCTCCAGGGGTTAGGTAAGTAAATACCTTGGTTTTATTCCAAATTCTATACAGGAGTAGGTAATGTTTGAAGAGTTGGGGATCACAATTAACAACCTTCATGAACATTACGAGGGTATGATCGATGATACCATGGTTTCAGTGGAAGAGGCACAGCTGCATGTTTTCAGCACTTTGTGATAGTACAGGAGTGTCAAACTGGCAGCCCACGGGCTGGATGCGTCACGCATAGGCCACGTTCACTCCAGCTCCACGAAGGGAAAAAGCATCGCAAAACATCACATAACGCGGCAAGTTTGACACCCGTGTGATAGCGTGATAGCGTGAAAGGTTGGTTTGATGTCATTTTTCAGGTGGGAACAGAAACAGGAGGACTCTGGGAGACAAACTGCTGCCAACCTATTCTCCCAGGACAATTTAAAATCATAGCTTCCAAATTCAGCTATTTTGCTACTGTATTTTTACCACATAGTTGGAAATGCTGGGGTCCATAGGATGCTAGGAGAAGTGCAGTGCATGAACCGTCTGACCTTGGTTCTAAATCTTATATCATAATTCTACCAACTATTTTCCAACAATTGAATATTTGTTTTTCTTAAGAAACAGGAAGCTGGCAATGGTGGTTCCAACAAGTCAGAATTCCTGAATAACAGGGTGAAGAAAGGAGCTCCACGCAGAAATTGAAAAGTTTTATTAATACATGTCACCTATAGCCCACACCTCAATTAAATCAAAATGTATAATTAAATCACTAAACTCGTATTGGTGATCTTCTATGAAATCTTGTGTGAAAACACTGAAATATCACTAGATGTCAAGCAATTTCGAGAGAAGAGCCCCAGCAATTTTGTGGAATTATTTCGCCAGAAGCCATGCTGATACTTGCTAAACTAACACTGAATGTGACCTTATCCTCAAAAACATCCACATACCCAGTAAATATCTATTGCTTCCTCAAGGGGAAGGAAAAAATTAAAGACATCCCCAAATAATAGAAATTAATATTGATAGAGATTTAGTATAACCCATCTATCTAAAAGATTTTATTGGAACAAAGCCTTGAATATCTACAGGGAAATGTTAAAACACTCCCATAGATTACTGTATTGGGCTGAATTCGCAAAATACTTGGGAATTAAACCACTTCCTAATGAGAGATCAGCATCAAAGCAATTTACCAAACAAATTATCTTTTAGTTATTAGTGGCAGTGGTATATATTTTAATTAACTAGAGGAACCAAGAGCTGTGGATATAAATACAATGGTATTTAAAATACAAAACACAGTTTCGTAGAAGTTCACATTATCACTAACAGAAGCAGCTTCAGAATAAATTCAAATTTAATCTTACCTTTCTGAAAACATATTTCTTTTAAAATGAAGTTTATTATTTATTATAATCTTAGTGAGAGTACCGGATTATGGATACTCTCCGTAAGAGTACTGGAGAAGATAAAACTTTACTGTTTCCTTGTGGCTTATATTTGCCTTACATTCACTTACCTGGGCTCCTTGATGTATTAGTTTACACCAACCATTCTGTACTTTATACAAACAATTGTGAATAAATAATTACTTGCATATAACAAGTGCTTAGACATCTGCCCAATGTACTGTGATGAGGCTGAAATAAAGCAATACTTCAGCCCTTTTTAATTTTGGCTTCCGAAATGGATAGATTATAAAGGCTATAGCATGAGGACTTTTGAGATCTAATCCTACAATCTATTGTGATTATAAAATGGTGCATAGGATAGAAGACAACAAACCTGACACAAGCATATTTTTAACTAAGTATTGGGACTTAATATGGAACTTGATGCTAGTATATTCTGTTAATATTAGTCTGTTTCTTTATGGTATTTCTTAAGACTTTTATGTAATCAGGCACAATAACATAGAAAATTAGTGTTGTAGCCATTTTTATCACAATAAAGAAATATCTTCCAAGCATCATTCAAGTGCAGTAAATATCATGGAATTGTGATATTTAGCTAGGCAAGCAAATGGATCCATAAGATCATTTGTATATCATGTTTCAAGATAGTGAGTTGACATATCCAACTTCTCTCTAGAAGAAATAGCTAATCATTATAATTTACCAGCTGACTCCAAACTGACTCTAGGCTGCTCAGAATATAATAAAAAAATAAAAGCACAATACTGCACAAAGCAGTTTGGGTTCCAGTCAATCTATACAGAAATATATCCAACCAAGCAAGGGCTCCATGCATCTTAACCTAAGATGGAATACAAAGATGGATCAGAGCAACTTGGGCTTCAGGGGAAATTTCATTCTGGAAGATAAGATAGTGTGACAAAGAAGGCACACTTCCTACGTTGCAATGGATGGCATTGTTCAATTGAAGAAACTCAGAGCACACCAATTCTGCTGGCATATACCAGCCAGAAAGACATCATGGGATAGGTGGTCCTCCATATAACCTGGTCCTATGCTATGTAAGCCTTTGTAAGCGATGGCCAGGGGCAACTTAACAGAATAATGGCAAACAGTGTAGCTCATAACACAATGGTGTCATGTGAGCATATCAAGTTACGGGTCTAGGACAACTTGCTTGGCCAGGTTGTCATGGCCAACTTGCTGCAGGATAACTCACCACATAACTTACTATGGGATGACTTGCCAGGGACAAGAGTTACACTAATATCAAAGAAATGTGGAATAGAATCATTAAAGAAAAGATGCAAAAAGAGGGACAAAATGAAATGTGAATGACAAAAATTAAAATATTTTAAAAGTTATTTTAAATAAATTAATTGAATTGTTGAATTGTCACATGGCCAGTTGACTGCAGCAATTTAGCTACTGCAAAACGGCTGTGGCAAGTTGACAATGGCAAGTTGGCCACAACAAGTTGGCCACGGCAAGTTATTCCATTCTGCCAAGGCACATCTCCAGTGCTTTTGCTACTGCACTTGGGATAATCATGTAGATAATTATGTAAATGCCTCTATGAATCCCACAATATTTAATAAATTTCAGCTAGTTGTAGCTATTCCATTCCTCAGAGAGCTACTTACATATGGCATCACAGCTCCAGCTGTTCCCGGATGATACAGTTCATAATCCATTTTAATCCAGATACTCACATAGCTATGGAACAGAAACAGAAAATTTATGTTTTGAAAATTGCACTTAGAAAAAAACTTGTATTCTAATATAATTTTCTGCCATTATTTATGGGCAAACAGATCTTTAATAATCAGTCCCTTCCAGTAGTATCTCAAGTTACTACATCCTTAGAACCACCCTTCGTTTGAATTAGTTCTTAGTTTGCTTATTGGTAATGTAGCGGTGGGTTTCAGCAGGTTCTGACCAGTTCTGGAGAACCAGTAGTGGAAATTTTGAGTAGTCTGGAGAACCGGTAGTAAAAATTCTGACTGGCCCTGCCCCCATCTATTCTCTGCCTCCCAAGTCCCAGCTGATCGGGAGGAAATGGGGATTTTGCAGTAAGCTTCCCCTGGAGTGGGGGTGGGAATGAAGATTTTACAGTATCCTTCCCCTGCCACACCCACAGAACAGGTAGTAAAATTTTTTGAAATTTTTCAAAATTTCAAATTGCCATTACATGAGACCTATAGCAACTGTATATAGAATCGTAGGTTTGAAAGGGAGATCCTCTAGTCCAGGGGTCTCCAACCTTGGCAACTTTAAGACTCGTGAGAGTTGAAGTCCACAAGTCTTAAAGTTGCCAAGGTTGGAGACCCCTGCTTTAGTCCAACTCCTTGCCCAAGGCAGGGGTCTATATACCATCCTGGAAAATATGTTCATTCTACTTATTTCACTGTCTTACAAAACTTTTGTGACTTTGCTTAAGATCTCTCTTCTAGTGCGTGACACCGCATGTGCCAAACCTTCTGAGCATTTCAACTTTACTGTATGTCTCCAGCAAGAGAGTAACCCCAATTTTCTATTACAAACACCCTTCTAATAACTTACATTCAGTTTTAAAGCCTGGCTCCTCTTGAGTCCTTCAAATGTCATTTTCCAATTCATTGTGAATTGCCCTACCTTTGGAACAATAAAAAATTAAACATAAATATAAAATACACATATTTTTTGCACTGTGGGACAGAATGGAGAAGCAGCAAGAGCTGGAAGCAGGGGTTTGGAATAAGAAAAGGCGGTGAGAACAAATCTGACATGAAGCCGCTACTTGTGGTAACTCTGGGAGCAATTGCCTTTATTTTACAACCCGGGAGATGTGTGAGAAAAGGCTCTGTGTTATCACTGGCTGCATTCAGTGCTGAGCTTTTTATTTCTAGACTCTTAAGAACTCAGTATCTGGCACATGTCCAAAGAAATCCCATCTGCTTTAGCATGTGGTAGGAGGTTAATGGTGACAAAAAGTCACACTTTATGAGAGCTTTTCTCATTTCTTCAGTTTTCCTGACAAGTGGCTTTGCCAGCTTTCAAGCCTCTTTTTTCTCACAAAGGGCACCGATGTTTCATTAACCCTTTTCACTCCACAAGATGGCTTATTCATCGAAGAACGCTGCTGCTGCTGCTTCCTCAACCTTCTGCCTTTACTGGCAGGGCTGTCAGGAGCCCTTAATTTAACACAGTTTGGGCAAAGACCATTTCTTTTCTTTCTTCAAATGCCAAGGTGAAGCCCAGTAAACTTCTTCCTCTGCTTTGTGCAAGGCTATTAAGAAAGAAGAAAAAGAACTTCCATTATTGGCAGGTCAAAATTCTTTCCTGATGTCAAGCAATGCGTTTCCAGACTGTAACCATGCTGACATTTGCTGTCGCCCTTAGAAAGCCAAAGCATTGAATGGAGTCATAAATGACTTTTTGACTGAGTTCAATCTTGCTCCTTGTGAATTTCGTTGCTTCACTTGATACAAATTGCTACCGGAGGTTTTCTGGAGCAAATACTAAACCTCAACAAGTTTCCTGTGGTATAAACGCATGCTAACAAATAAGAAGAAACCTACACATATTTGTTTCAAGAAATGTTTTGAAATGCAGAACTTTTTCAGGAAGGAAGCACGAGCATCTGTGTCGGTGAGCAAGAAAAGACGTGCAAGAAGATGGAGAACGTTTGCTACATGCTGTGAGCATTTTCCGTGTGCAAAATGTGTGTGGGGAGGGGATGTTCAAATGAAAAGGACTTTGTTTGCAAATACTGTTTGCAATCAGCATTGTCTAAGAGCCAGACAATCTTCTGAAAAAGAATATTTCATTTATCCAACAATCAAAATTAGAATGAATTTGCATGAGAGACAAACTAGTGTGTTTCCATTATGTATTTCCTTTAATATTTTACATTTAACTCAGCCAGGTTTTCTATCCTGCCTTTTTAGATTATAGTAAGTGATCAGTAAGGCTTCATTGCTCACAGCTTTTTCGTTGTATAAAAATAGGTTATCTTTATCAAATAGAACAGGAGAGATTTCTTTCATGTTACCTATCATGAATGATGGAAGGAATACTCTCAATAACTATTTCCATGTGTGTTGAATGGGTTGATGCTAGTTGATAATGACTTAGTGTCTGGCAAATCTACTTTTAAACTGATGATGATTTACCTATGGTGACATATGATACTGTACCATACTATACTGCATCTGCAAGTCCTGACTCCAGGCCAGTGGTGAAATTCATTTTTTTTTTTACTACCGATTCTGTGGGTGTGGTTTGGTGGGCGAGGTGTGGTGTGACTTGGTGAGCATGGCAGGGGAAGTATATTGCAAAATCCCCATTTCCTCCCCACTCCTGGGGGAAGAATATTGCAAAATCTCCATTCCCACCCCACTCTGGGACCAGCCAGAGGTGGTATTTGCCAGTTCTCCGAACTACTCAAAATTTCCGCTACCAGTTCTCCAGAACCTGTCAGAACCTGCTGGATTTCACCCCTGCTCCAGGCCCTTGATATCACTGAACAGCATTGATTTTATCAACCAAGATAAAACCAAGATAAAACCTTATAACATTAGGTTGCATATAGCCATCAGTTCCATTTCCTGAAGAGATGTGTTCACTTCAGGCTATATCCAGCCCCCCACCCACCCACAAATATTAAAAATATCTATTGGATAAAGTAACCAACTAATAATGAAGAATAATTATCCCTTAGTCAGCAATGGTTTTATTAAAGCAAAGGGAAAGAATCTCCTTTACAATCGGTCAGGTGGATTTGGTTTTCTCAAACTATCAATGCACTATGTTGTGCAAGGTATCAAACAATTTCTACCCCAATTTGTGATAATAGTAGTAAGCTTAACGTGGGAGCTACCTTGCTTTTTTCAGCTTTCCTCTCAATCATAATTATCATGGTGTGACATCATTTTTTTTTACTATAAGCCTGAGGACGATGTATTTGAAAGTCATTTTTTTAAATAAAGAGAAAGGTAAAATTATGATGATTATAAGAATAAATAGAATTATTGGATTAAGTCATCAGGTGTGAAACCTGCTTAGTGAAAGAATCCAAAGTAATTAATACTAGTGATCTAAATTTCTAATACATAATAATACAACTGACTTCCCAGGGGTTTTTTTATCTATTCATTTATTTTATTCATTCATTCATTCATTCTGATCTGACCTTCATTCTGTTCTCTAACCATACTCCTCTGACTCCATTCATCATACCTAATGCCACTCATTTTTCCACTTCCTCATCTGTAACAGATGGCTTTGGAAGAAAATGTTCTTTGATTGGCCGCTTTTCTGACAGCTGGTCCCAGGGGCATATGCAGGGGAGAGTCGAAATAGTCAAGACAGTGGCCATGTCCATGCTGGTGAAGCCCACCCTTTTATAAGAATTATGCATCCATGGCATGTAAAAATGAGCAGGATTTTGATTGCATTTGTGCTGCAACTATTTGGACTTTTTTATCTTCTTCTGCAAATACTCCTATCTGGTACTAATAGTAGGAACAGTGCTATACAAATGTACCTTCTTATTGGTTAATTTTCCACAGTTGTATTCTTACATTCTACTTATAGTACTAGTGGTTAGAAAAGCTAGAAAGCAAGAGGATGTGAGTTCAAGTCCTGCCTTACCCATGAAAGCCAGCTGAGTGACTTTGGGCCAGTCACTCTCTCCCAGCCCAATCCACCTCACAGGGTTGCTGTTATGGGGAAAATAGGAGGAGGAAGGATACATTCATGGTGTTGAATTATTGTAAAAATAATAAAGGTGGGATACAAATTAAATAAATAACTTGATACAAATTGTTGGCTCTCCAAATTGGTTTCCAAGTGTGGGACTGACAATATAAACAGTGTTTATAGAGAGCCATGGTGGCACAGTGGCTAGAATGCATTATTGCAGGCTAATTCTGCCAACTGCCAGGAGTTCAATCCTGACCGGTTCAAGGTTGACTCAGCCTTCCATCCTTCCAAGGTTGGTAAAATGAGGACCCAGATTGTTGGGGGCAACATGCTGACTTTGTAAATTGCTTAGAGAAGGCTGTAAAGCACTGTGAATCGGTATATAAGTCTAAGTGCTATTGCTATTGCTATAGAAATGCATGTTCCCCTCTCAAACATATGCATACAGAGAAAGACAATCCTACTGTGTGATCAGTAACAGAATTATTTATTCACTTGTTTCTTACAAATCACACTATACAGCTGAAATTGAGGGTTTTCAAACTGGGTTTGAAAGATTCCATGAAGACATGAATGGGTCAGATGATATTAAAGGAGATAAAAATGCAAATTGCAAAAATGCAAAGGGAGAAACTAACTGACATTGAGAAACTAACTGCTACCTCTCTTGAGCATCTTCTTCAGCATCCACTCTTCCATTGTTCATATTGTCTGAGTCAACACTATTATGTATAAAAAGTCTTGCAGCTGTTATCATAAATAAAAACAAAATTATCATATATAAAAACCAAGTTCCATGACTTTTTGTCAATAAATCCCCCCAAAAAACACATCTCTGGCTTTAATTGTATATTAATCCTTAAAATCTCCTGAATTAATGCGTGTATTTAAATGACAACTAGACAGATCTTACAATGGAAAGAATAGCTTTTTTCAATTAGTGTTTTCATTTTTGCTAGGAAAGGAGAAGGCCCAAAGTGCCAAATTGTATCTCATGGCTTTAAACATGTAAGTATTTAAGAGCTGCCAAGATCATTGCAAAATATGAGACAATTCTGGGTTTGCTGCTTGGCAGCAAAACTTAATGAAAAAGCCAAGAGACCAGCAATGGAATCTTTAAACTGCAAAACATATAGATATGATTAGGTCATGTTCTTGATGGTATTAGAGTACCACAGAAACATCTGTCTGGAAATCCAAAAATAGGTAGTCAAGATACAGCGAACTGTAGATTGAAAATGCCTATGCCTCACCAAGACATTTCCTTGCCTGAGGCAAAGCAGCAAATAGCTCGTAGCTTGTATGTCAAGGTGCAAAGTACTTAAAGTCATCTCTGCACATGAACTAAAGGAAAACACAAGAACATCTATAAGTAACTTCTCCTTATCTGACAGTTGCAAACAATTAAATAATAAATATTTTGCCATTCTTTCACAACAGTGTTGCCTGAGGCAATTGCTTGCCTCCATCTGATGGGACTGAGTCTGAATAAAAGCTTCAGAAGCTGGTTACCCTAGAGATGTGTGACCTCCCCCTCACTCCCAACAGGTGTGGCTTTGTTTGTATGGGCACGTCTGCCATCTTGACTTTTTCACATGTCTACAAACCCTCATGAATGCCCCTTGTGTTATACAGACAGAAGAGATGTCTTTGATGAACACAATGTAGTAACAACGCAGGTAACTGTAATTGAAAAGAGCTCTAGTTTTTTTTCCAAAAGATTTTTCATATATCCCAAGTCATGATGTAGTCCAATTTATGTTCAAGAAGCAATTTTAGCAGTTTGCCTTGGGATTATATTTCACCTCTACAGGATTAATTGTGCCTTGAAAGCAAAATCCTAGTTGATACAACTTTTTTTTTAAATGAACAATTTTGTGTTACTTTGCAGGAACCAGCATTCAGTTCACAAGTGTAACTTGAGAGAGGAACATGTCTGACTTTCAAAACAGCAAAACTCCTGCCCATTGCTAAAAGTGGCAAGCCAAGGCTGGTCTCTGAACAAAAAAATAATTACCTGTGACTTGTTGCTTCTTTTATGCAAACAATCTTTTATAAAATGGAGCTGAATTTTAAGGGGACACATTCTCAGCGCAAAAGAGATCTTATTAAATGTTAAGAGATCTTGATTTTCTTTCCCCCCCCCCCAAAGCAAAATAAAATACTAAGGTTCTATTTGATTTTGCATTGTTCTGCAAAAACTTTAGCAACCTGTTCTATGCCTTTTGGCAATTGTTTAGGTACATATTGTAAAAGTAGCTTTCTTTCTCTTTAGGTCTATGGCAGTTTTTTCAATTTTGGCAACTTTCAGAGGTGTGGACTTCACCTCCCAGAATTCCACAGCCAATCTTAAAGTTGCCAAGTTTGAAAACAATATGAGATCCCAACTGTAGGAACAAGTAGTTAATGAGACGAGTCAGCCCAGATTTGGCAATCTTGTACTCCCCCGTGTGCTTTGAATTCAAACCCACACAATCCCTTGCCACCAGTGTTTTTCAACCTCGGCAATATTAAGATGTGTGGACTTTAACTCCCAGAATGGCTGGCTGTGGAATTCTGGGAACTGAAGTCCACACATCTTAATGTTGCCAAGGTTGACAAACATTGCCTTGCCACTCCATCTGACGATCCCATGGATAGAAATCCAAAATATCTATAGGGCAATATATTGCCTTTCTCCGGAGAGAGACAAATGTATCTGCTTTCCTGATAACTTTCTGAAAAGGGAAACATTATTCACCCTATTTTCATCTTCTTTATTAGGCCTTTTTCAGCCTTTCCCTTTCCCTTGATACATTCACAGTTTCTTCATTGGGAGGAAAGCACACCACCACTGCAGAGGTGGTATTCAGCAGGTTCTGACCAGTTCTGGAGAACCAGTAGCGGAAATTTTGAGTAGTTTGGAGAACCGGTAAATAACACCTCTGACTGGCCCTGCCCCTATCTATTCTCTGCCTGATCTGCTCGGTCTTCTTTTGTTGCCCTGCACAGGGGAATGGAGCTGGAAAGCAGGTTAGTGGGGTGGGGTGGGAATGGGGATTTTGCAGTAACCTTCCCCTGCCACACCCACCAAGCAACACCACGCCCACCAAGCCACGCCCACAGAACCAGTAGTACAAATTTTTGAATCCCACCACTGCACCAGGGGTGGGTTCCACTTAACTTTTCTACCGGTTTGCAACAGGAACGCGCTCGCCCGTGGTGCTTCTGTGCATGCACAGACGTTTCTGCGCATGCGCAGAGCGTCCATGATGATGTCCAGGGGGGGTGGGCGGAGCCTCCCACCACTATTACTACCAGTTTGCAAGATCAGCACCGAACCGGTAGCAACCCACCACTGCATTGCACCACTGCCCACATAGTGTACTTGTTGCCACACCTTCAAAATGAGGCCAGCAAAGGTCTGCAGTTCGCAGAGGGATGCTTTGGGGAAGCATGGACTTAAAAGCAGGTTTGGGGACAGGAAAGAAAGGGGTGAGCTCTTAGGTTTGCTGCTGTTGCAAGGCTCTGGTTGCCAAAGAGGTTCGGTTCTATACATCCAACTGAAATCTTGCAGGTCACCTTCCTACCCCAGGATTCACTTCCATGCAAAACAGAATGTTTGCATAGGAGGATAGATTTCTGCTGGATCACTTTGATTTGGCTTCAGCCTGCCTCAATGGCAGGCTAGCTTCGAGATACCGGTTTGTTATAAAACGTGGCTTCAACAAACAATTGGACCTAGAGGATGTGTGGATGAGGCCTCACACACAGAGAAGGCTCTATCTAAAATGTGATTCAGTGTTTAAAATTATTGCTGAATCCCCATTTTTCATTTGAGGCAGTAAAGCTAACTAGACTAATATTTGGGGCTCCCTTCATATTACAATTTACTAGGATGCAAACCAATTTTTTTCCCTTGCATTCAATCATATCTGACACTCGGAGACTGCCTGGAGAAGTTCCCACAGTTTTCTTAATGAGGTTTTTCAGAAGTGGTTACCTATTACCTCCATCCTAGGGCTGAGAGAAAGAGACTAGTTCAGAGTCACCCAGTTGATTTTGTGCCCAAGGCAGGACTAGAACTCACAGTCTCCTGGTTTCTAACCTGATTCCTTAACCACTATACCAAACTGGCTCTCATTAATAGATAGGACTATGAAACAGATGAATTCCCTTTTATTTTGGAGTTTATTTTTTTGTTCTTATTCTCTTCAACACTCATAATCTGTTTTATGACCTCTCTCTTACTCCTGCTTCCTGTTAGAAAAACAAAGTACAGTCAATCCTTGACTTACAATAGCTCATTTAGTGACCATTCAAAGTTACAACGGCACTGAAAAAAGTGACTTATGACTGATTTTCACACTCGTGACGGTTGCAGCGTCCCCATGGTCACGTGATCAAGATTCTGACATATTTATGACAGTTGCAGTGTCCTGAGGTCATGGGATCTTCTTTTGTGACCTTCCAACAAGCAAAGCTAATGGGAAAGCCAGATTCACTTAACAACTGCGTGACTAATTTAACAACTGCACTGGTTCACGTAACAACTGTGACAAGAAAAGTCATAAAATGAGGTAAAGCTCACTTAACAAATGTTTTACTTAGCAACAGAAATTTTGGCCTCAATTGTGGTCCTAAGTCGAGTACTTATACAATATTGTATCAGACTGTCCTTATCAATATTGTAGAGGTATCATATCTATAATGTGCATTTTTTATGAAGTTTTGATTTGGTTTCCTATGCTGGTTAATTTTTAGTGTACAAAGAAACCTCATCCTATCCACTTAAGTCTTTTTGAAACCTGATCGTCTCAAATGCTACATCTCCATTTAGTAGATTGTTGTTGTAATAGTCCTTGAAACATCATTGTTAATGTGCACTTAAACAAAGGGCATGCATCAACTTTCCACCGGGGGTGGAGGAGAATGAAAAATTGGCAACCGGGTTTAAGAATCCATTTACTCCATTAGTAATGCCATATACATAAGAATCAGAAATGAAGGATTTGGTGTTTGTTCCTATCACTATGCATTTTATGCCAATCCTTTTTCAAAAAACCTGTTTTAGTAGGCTGGAAATACGGTCTTACTTTTTAATTATTATAGTCTAATATGGAAATTATGTTTTATTCATGAGAGTTTTCATCCTTGGAAACTGAGAGCATTTTGGTGTTTCAGAGGTTACAAGAAGTCTGTTTATGGCCTTTCGTGTTCCTATTTAAGAGTGGAGTGTGAGGCAGCATTGCGGAGAGGGGCTGGGTCTGACAAATCTACTTTCAAATTACAAAATATTTTATTTATTTTTTTATTTTATTAGTCATATTTCTATGCCGCCCACTCTCCGAGGACTCTGGGTGGCTTACACCAAAGTCAGTATACTAAATAGCATATTGCCCCCAACAATCTGAGTCCTCATTTTACCCACCTCGGAAGGATGGAAGGCTGAGTCAACCTTGAGCCAGTGAGATTTGATCTGCTGATCTGCAGAACTGGCAGTCAGTTGAAGTAGCTGCAGTACTGCACTCTAACCACTGCGCCACCTTGGCTCATTTTATCTAGTATCCCTTGACTACCGTGAAGGATGGGTGTTCAGTCTTTGCTAATAGGAGTTTTCCTTGAAAACTTTCCTGCTTTGGGCACAAAACCAACTGGGTGACTCTGAACTAGTCTCTTTCTCTCAACCCTAGGATGGAGGCAAGGAGTTTTCCTTGAAAACTTTCATAAGAGTAAACAAAAGAGGATTTGTTCATGCTTTCTATGCCTTTCTAATTTAATATTCTCTTCCAATTTCTGCTCCGGTTTCCCAGTTCTTCCTACTTTCCGCTTCATTTTACACCCTAATCCCGTGATGGTGAACCTGTGGCATGCGTGCCAGTGGTGGCACGCAGAGTACTCTCTGTGGGCATGCGCGCCGTCGCCAGCTGCTCTTCTGGTTTCTGTTTCCAGGCCTTTTCTGGGCTGTCTTCTGGGCCATTTTCAGGCCATTTTTGGCCTGAAAAATGGCCTGGGTTTTGGCCATTTTTTTGCTGTTTTTAGGCTGTTTTTCGGGCCGTTTGTGGGCTGTTTTTGGGCCAAGATGGCCCCAAAACAGCTGAAAAACAGGCATGCGTGCACCAGCCAGCTGGTGTTTGGGTTTCTGGCACTCCGGCACATGCACATGCACAGGCATGCATGCCCATTCCAGTTTCGGCACCCGGTGCCGAAAAGGTTCGCCATCACTGCCCTAATCCTTTTCCAGAAGTTAAATTTCATTTATTATTATCCTTTTTTATCTATTCCATTTGTACAGACAATGGCATCATCTTCACCTTCCCTTCCCTTGTTCTAAGTTTTGTACTTGTTATATATGTCCCTGTAACTGACCTGTCTTGCTATTCATTGCATGTATTACAATATATTATTATTATTGTATATATTATTACTTTCAGAGGCAGTTCCAAGTTGAACAAATTAAATGGTGACATCACAGTTGTCTGTGGGGTGCCCAGTTGGGGGCTCCTTTCATGTCCCCATTAATGAGCCCACCAAAGTGGTATCTATAGGTAGTCCTCAACTTACGACCACAATGGAGCCCAAAATTTATCTTGCTAATTGAAAAATTGGTTAAGTGAGTTTTGCCCCATTTTACAACTTTACCTGCCACAGTTGTTAAGTGAATCAGTTGTACAGTTGTGAAACTAGTCATCCGGTTGTTACGTCAATCTGGCTTCCCCATTGGCTTGGCTTGTCAAAAGGTTGCAAAAGGAGGTCACCTGACCCTGACACACTGCAACTGTCATAAATGTGAGTCAGTTGTCAAGCATCTGAATGTAAATCAAGTGAGCATGAAGATGCTGCAATGGTCAGAAGTATGAAAAATGGTCAGAAGTCATTTTTTTCAGTGCTGTTGTAACTTCGAATGGTCACTAAACAAACTGTTGTAAATCAAGGACTACCTGTATTTACCTACTTGTGTTTGCACGCTTCCGAACTGCTAGGTTGGCAGGAGCTGGAGCGAAGGACAGCAGCTCACCCCACCACACAGCAGCATTCAGATCTTGAACATGGACTTGTAGACTATCAACCCAGTGTTCCAATCATGTGAGCCACCACACTCCTTGGCAAAATGGTTGCAATAACCACCAATGTTCACCTTTCCTTTTGCACCTGTGTTTGAAAATCAAACATAACTTTTGGGTTAGATTTATATCACGTTTTTCCTCCAAAAGACCAAAGCCATATATGTATTTGGCATGCAGAGTCCCTTAAAGTTTTGTGGCTCAGCCCTTCTACTTTCTCCTGTAACTCTTGAATCACTGCTACAACAGTCCATTGTCTTTTTTTAACTTATCTCTTCCTGCCACATCCTGTATTGCTTCCTCCTATTTTCCTTTCAAACTCCGCAAAAAAATCTGAAGGGAATACACAAATACAATGAGGATTTTCAAGAATTAGTGTGCTTTTCCCCATCGGGTTACTCTTGAAAAAAGCTATTTGCAATTGCTGTAAGATGTTAGTTTAGCAGTAAGCACTTTTTATTATCCCATGGAGATTCCACCACCGAGTGCAAAGTTCTGCCTTTAAAGTTGCTTCTTATGCTCTTAGAAGCAGTGTAATTATACTTAGAGGTTTGGATTTATTTTCTTCCTTCTGTCACAAAGTGATAACTGCCATCTCGGTTGTACCTCTTTTCAAGAAGATCCCACTTCTGACACCAAATGTGTTATGCACTGAAGTTGTCACTTAATTCCATGCACGTGGCTGGGGAATTCTGGGAGTTGAACTCCACACTTCTTAAGAGTTGCCAAGTTGGAAAAATATCCAATTCAGAGAGTCGTGTCCCTAACATCCCTAAGGGCCAACATTTTTCTTTCAGGTATAATTGTATCTGAGCACTCCCTCCATTCCAGAATATGAGCATCCAAAGATCTTATTAAAAATACATGCAGCACTTGAAAGAAAACAGAAATAATACCAGAATTTTCAGCAAGCTAAGCTGAGGACATGATATAGACTAGAACAGCTCTCGATAATAAACCTCCTGTTCCTTCTAATTAAGTTAACTGATTGTCCCCAATGGTCATTTTTTAATAGAAGCGATAGCTGCAAATTGGACCACACAATTTGACCCACGCGATAGCCTGTTCTGTACAGCAAATCTTCCTAAAAGAAGGATTAAAGCAGGTGGCCCAAGTGGTGGGAAATGCATTTAGCTAGTCAAGTCTTTCTTTTACCAGAATCCAACCAGCATATAAATTGTGGCCACAAGAGTAATGTTGCATAACTGAATGATAGAAAAGGGCAGAGAAGGAGCAAGACTATTCAGCAGTGAACAACAGCAATGGTTCTTTAAAACATGGAAATAAAAAAGGTCTTCAAAAGGGATAAAGCAAAAAAAAAAACAGTGGAAGACAGCAAAAATAGATGAAAGATAAGAAAACACCAAACAAAACCATAAGCGAAATATCTCTAAAAACAAATATAATATGTGCACAAGTATTTACCCTACAGAGAAAGGAAATTCAGGTTTTCTTATTCAAAAGGGAGGTGAATAAAACAAAAAAAAATCTACAAGTGATAAAAGCCACAGTATAGAAAAAAAATCCTTGCAAACCACAGACACTAATGAAGTCTACATATGTGCATGTAAATCCATGCAAACAATAGAATGACTTTAAAAAAACAATTTTAAACATGTGAAGGCAAAAAATAGGCATACATTGAAACTCCACCCTTACTCCTCAATGGAGGCAGTACTCAACTTTTCAAGAACAATTCCAGGAGAATGGAAAATGCAAAACTAGAAATGTTTAAGAATAGGTAATGAGTAGAATTTGGGAAGAGCACTATGCCTCTCACAGATGAACCAAGCATATGTTCATCAGAACTGTTTTATCCAGCCATTTGGGAAGTTATGCCTGTTAAATGTCTGCCTTGAAACACATCTCTAGAGTTCAGTGTTGACTTGAATTGTGAATCAAAATGTAGGTGCATGGCCTTGGCCTTGTAAAGTCATAATATCATTTGTGATAGAGCCGTATTTCAATTTATAGTGGTGTATAAATTGGAATACTGCTCTATCACATATGATATTATGACATGTCCAAGTCCATGTGCCTACAATTATAGCTTAATTGGAGTCTTATATTGGAGTTTCTTGAATTTAACAGTCCAAGTGGAAACTGAATTCTATTCTCACCTTTAAACAGAAGGTTGAAATATATATATTGTGTGTGTGTGTGTGTGCGTGAATATATATAAGAATGAACCAATTAGGGAAGAGTTGTTATCACTGAATCCTGAAGCTTTAGATGTCACCATTGGAGTGTGATGAAAAGAATATTAGCCCTGAAAATCCTGTTCCTGCTTTTCAGTGCACTTATTTTCATCAACAATAGCTACTTTTGCTCCGCGGCTCTTGCTTCTCCCATGCTAGCAATAGAATTAGCATAAGCCGAAGATGATTTCCAACCCAAACATATTGTTGTTTTAACCATTCTTATCAGTGAAAAGCAGCCACATTAATGCAACAGTAAATAATACCTGGTGCTTGAAAGGCAGTGAAATAAAAAGCCCAAGAACATACTAAGCAAATTATTCATTGCTGAATGGGAAAGAAAATTTTTCTCCTGATTTCCACAGTTGATCAACTTATGCCTTGAAGCATTAGACTTCATTGTGCTAATCATTATTTTAGCTTACATAGCTGCAAACTTTATTAGTGTTGCCCAGTGACTTTGCTACTTTGGGAATTTAATCAAACAGTTAGAGTAAATGGAGCTATTTGCTTTATCCCTAGAGGCAGACATTTTTTTTTATATAAAAAAGAAACCCACTTCAAATATCATTGCAATAAATATTAGACTCTATACTCCGGTGAATTTCAAAAGGTTTATATTATTATTTTTTAAACTTCAGATGCCTTTACACCAGTTCAGTCTTTGCAATTTCCTTGCAGTTTCTTCTAAATCTCCACTAACTCAGGAGCATGATAATATTGAAGGACACCAATATCTGGATTTTGCCATATTTTATCTTACAATACATTTATGCTATTATAATATTATAACCATAATGGGTTAATGGGGCCATGGGATGCAGGTGGGCTTGCTGATCACGTACCTGGCTCCCTGCCATGTGACAGCAGCCCTGCCCGAGCTTCTCAACGTTATTGCCGGGGTGGCGGTCGATACCCCCAGACTTTTGGTCATGGGGGATTTCAACCTGCCGTCTGTCGGTGAGGCGTCTGGGATGGCTCGGGAGTTTATGGCTTCCATGACAGCCATGGACCTGACACAATTAATTCTTGGCCCTACTCATGTGGGAGGACACACTCTGGACTTGGTTTTTGTCTCTGGTCAGTGGCTGAGTGGTCTGGATATAGGGGATATAGTTATCGAACCCCTGTCATGGACAGACCATTCTCTCCTGAGGCTGGACTTTTTGACCGCTGCACCCCACCACAGGGAGGCGGAACTGACTAGGTGGTTCCGCCCCAGGCGCCTGATGGACCCTGATAGGTTCCAGAGGGAGCTTGGGCCAGTTCCTGAAACTCTGGCTCACGACTCGACTGAAGACCTGGTGGCCACCTGGGATAGGGCGGCCGCTGGTGCTTTAGACCGAGTCGTGCCTTTGCGGCCTCTGACCCGGCGCCGAGCCTGCCCGGCTCCTTGGTTTTCCGAGGAGCTGAGGGAGATGAAGCGCCAGAAAAGACGCCTAGAGAATAGTTGGAGGGCTAGTCGCTCCGAATCCGACCGAACACTAATTAGGTCTCATATTAAGACTTATTTAGTGGCGATAAAAGCGGCAAAGTGTAATTACTTTTCCGCTCTTATTGCATCAGCAGATAATCGCCCAGCCGCCTTGTTTAGGGTGACTCGCTCCCTCCTACATCAGGGAGCGCGGGAGGACCCCTTGCAAGGGCAGGCTGAGGATTTTGCACAGTATCTGCACGATAAAATCGCTCAGATTCGGGAAGGCTTGGACTCTGACTGGGTAGATCCCGGCGGGATGACTGAGGCTGGTCTTGAGAATGTTATCTGGGATGAGTTCGACCCTGTGACTCCTGAGGACGTGGACAGGATCCTGGGGAGGTTAAACGCAACCACATGTTTATTGGACCCGTGTCCCTCCTGGCTGGTACTGGCCACCCGGGAGGTAACACGAGGCTGGCTCCAGAGGATTATAAATGCTTCTTTGAGAGAGGGTTTCTTGCCTCCCGCCTTGAAAGAGGCGGTGGTGAGGCCCCTCCTCAAGAAGCCTTCCCTGGACCCGGCTGTTTTGGCAAACTACCATCCGGTCTCCAACCTTCGCTTTATTGAGAAGGTTGTCGAGAGTGTGGTTGCGCATCAGCTCCCACAGTACCTGGATGAAACCATCTATCTAGATCCGTGCCAGTCCGGCTTCAGGCCTGGGTACAGCACGGAGACGGCATTGGTCGCATTGGTGGATGATCTCTGGAGGGCCTGGGACAGGGGTTGTTCCTCTGTTCTGGTCCTGTTAGATCTCTCAGCGGCTTTTGATACCATCGACCATGGTATCATGCTGCACCGGTTGGGGGGATTGGGGGTGGGAGGCACTGTGCTGCGGTGGTTCTCCTCCTATCTCTCTGACCAGTCGCAGTCTGTGTTGGCAGGGGGGCAGAGGTCGACCTCGAGGCGCCTTGCTTGCGGGGTGCCGCAAGGGTCGGTCCTCTCGCCGCTCCTGTTCAACATTTATGTGAAGCCGCTGGGTGAGATCATCCGTGGTTTTGGGGTGCGATGTCATCTGTACGCTGATGATACTCAGCTGTACATTTCAACCCCAGACCACCCCAATTATGCCCTCGAAGTGATGTCCCAGTGTCTGGAGGCTGTGCGGGTCTGGATGGGGAGGAACAGGCTTCGACTCAACCCTTCCAAGACCAAGTGGCTATGGATACCGGCATCCCGATATAGCCAGCTGGTGCCATCGCTGGCTATTGGGGGCGAGTTATTGGCCCCTACAGAGGGAGCTCGCAACTTGGGCATCCTCCTGGACACACGGCTGTCTTTAGAAGAGCACATGACAGCCGTGGCCAGGAGGGCTTTTTATCAAGTTCACCTGATACGCCAGTTGCGCCCCTTTCTGGATCGGGACTCCTTATGCACGGTCACTCATGCCCTCGTTACATCTCACCTGGACTACTGCAACGCTCTCTACATGGGGCTCCCCTTGAGGAGCACCCGGAGGCTCCAACTGGTTCAGAATGCGGCCGCGCGGGTGATTATGGGAGCGACGGGGTGCTCCCATGTAACGCCTCTCCTGCGCGAGCTGCATTGGCTCCCGTTGGACTTTCGGGTGTGCTTTAAGGTATTGGTTCTCACCTTTAAAGCGCTCCATGGCTTAGGGCCAGGGTACTTACGAGACCGCCTGCTGCTACCGATAACCTCCCACCGGCCAATACGCTCTCACAGAGAGGGCCTCCTCAGGGTGCCGTCAGTCAAGCAATGTCAGCTGGTGGCCCCCAGGGGGAGAGCCTTCTCTGTGGGGGCACCCGCCCTATGGAATGAGCTACCTCCTGGAATAAGACTGATCCCGGACCTTCATACCTTCCGCAAAGCCTTGAAGACTTACTTATTCCAGCAAGCCGGCCTAGCTTAAATGGTTTTAAATTGGGATTTTGAATTTTATAGACTTGGGGTTTTAAATTGGGAGGCCGATCGATTTAATATCCTTTAATTTATCTTAATTTTTGTATTGTATGTATTTTAATTCTGGCTGTCCACCGCCCTGAGTCCCTTCTGGGAGAAGGGCGGGATACAAATTAAATTATTATTATTATTATTATTATTATTATTATTATTATTATTATTATCAATGATTTGATGACCAGAGCTGACCCGGATTTTAAAAATTCATGTTTTCACTTTTCATTTAATAATTAAAATTGCATGCAGACTTAGAAAAGTTCATTCTTCCTGGGGACCTCTTAAAGCAAGGGAAATATTTGGCCTGGTAATTCCTTCGTGTTTACATGAGGTATAGACAGCTAGAATATATTTTGAAAAATATCTTGAGGTGTATGGTGACAGATTACAATGGAGCACACTTTATAAGATTTATTTTTTAACTAGGGCAGGATCTACACTGAAACTTCTTTCATATTTGAAGAATTATACTTGAAGAATCATTTTGGCATTGTTGAAAAAAGTGGATGGTATCTCCACTTTTTTGGTGGAGTTTTGGTCAATTTCCTTACAGTACTCACTGAGCAATTTTCATATCTAATGTGAGACAGAACTCTCTAGACCAGGTGTGTCCAACCCAGAGTTCAATGGCAGTATGTGGCCCCCACAAGATTGTATCATTTTTTTTTAAAAAAAGAAAGTTTGTTATTTATATACATTAATTATATTACACACACAGAGACATATATCCCAAGATAATTCGTCTTCACACAATGTGGCCCAGGAAAGTTAAACAGCAGCCATGGGTCAGATGCATCACGTGTAGGTCCCGCCCACCTCAGCTCCACAAAGGCAAAAAAACTTCACAATATGTCACGGGATATCACATGACGTGATCAAGTTTGATACCGGTGCTCTAGACTCTATTTTTACTTAGATGGATCTATCTAGAAAAGATCAATTGTAGTCAAGCAAAATTGTGAGGGTTCAGATGGATAATGGCTGGATTAACTATTCTTTATCACTTCTTTTTAGAGATTAGTTTGTATCCAGCAAGTAGTGCCTTTTTTATAATCCACATTATAAAAAGGCGTTATTCCATTTGTTAGTTCCTCTTTACAGAAGCTTTAAAAAGCTTTCATCTAGCATGTATATCATAATGTTCTGTGCTTTTTGATCAGCTTTGGAAATCACTTTTTAAAAGAATGGAACATTTTTGCATATTTGTTTGTTTCATTTTAAGCAAATCTGTCATTTTCCATGAGAACAATGTATTATTTAATGTCAGTATCCTATTCCATGCAGACATAACTCAAAGTATCTGTCAGACCTTCAGACTCCATTATTAGAACTCACCTGTATTGAGATATGCTTAAATCTGTTACTTTTGCTTCATTCCCCTCTACATCCCGCTGTTGTTTGCCTTGCTAATTCCTAGCTTTTTCATGGTCTTAAGTGGGAAGTAATTATTCTGCAGAATTTACATGGCTTTGAATCACAAATCAGCAATGTTTTAATCCCCTTCTATGTGCCACTTCATCTTGCACAGATTTATTTTTATGACCGGATCCAGAAGGAGGTCATGTACCTGATAATTATCATCCTGAACTTAGTCTGCTTTTGCTGAAGTTGATTAGCATGTTTCCAGCCTCACTGCTAATCACTCTATCTTTGCTTTTGCTTGCCAATTCACACTGCCTTTCTGGCACAACAAATATTTTCTTGGTCCAAACTAATTCCCACTCATTCTTTTGTCTTGGTGACATAAAACATATTTTCCTTTTTTACAAGGGACCGCCAGGCACTGTGAAATGAAAGGAAGGAAGGAAGGAAGAATAGAAAGAACAGGACAGGACAGGACAGGACAGGACAGGACAGAACAGAACAACGGAACGGAACGGAACGGAACGGAACGGAACAGAACAGAACAGAACAGAACAGAACAGAACAGATAGAATTCTATATTGGCCAAGTGTAGTTGGACACACAAGGAATTTGTCTTCGGTGCATAAACTCTCAGTGTTCATAAAAGTTATAGGTGATAAATCATAAAAATACATTCATCATAAATCATAAGATGTTTTCCTGAAAATAAGACCCTGCCTTATATTTTTTTTTGAACCCTGAAATAAGCTCTTGGCCTTATTGCCATACACTCAAAAGCCCAATTGGGCTTATTAACAGGGGATGTTTTATTTTGGGGGAAACAGGGTACTAAATAAGTAATAAACATAAATCATACTAGGAAACTAAATAAAACAATATAAATCATAAAGACACAAGCAACAAAGTTATAGTCATAAGAAAAAGATGAGAAGAATAATAGTATTACAGCCTTATTAAATATTTTGACAGTGTTGTTGGAATTAGTTGTTTAGCAGAGTGATGGCATGGAGGGGAAAACTGTCCTTGTGTCTAGTTGCAATGCCCTATAGGGTGTGCAATGCCCTATAGCATCGTTTTGAGGGTAGAAATTGAAACAATTTATGTCCAGGATGTAGATATTTTTACAGCCCCCTTTTTGACTCATGCAGTATACAGGTCCTCAATGGAAGGCAGGTTGGTAGCAATTGTTTTTTCTGCAGTTCTAATTATCCGTTGAAGTCTGTGTCTGTCTTGTTGGGTTGCAGAACCAAATCAGACAGTTATAGAGGTGCAGATGACAGACTCAATAATCCCTCTGTAGAACTGTATGGAAAAAAGAAAGTATGTAAAGCATGTAAATTGTATGGGAAGGAAGGAAGGAAGGAAGGAAGGAAGGAAGGAAGGAAGGAAGGA
>WNWU01000004.1:24136381-24154426 GCA_012654045.1 Ptyas mucosa
GGAAGGAAGGAAGGAAGGAAGGAAGGAAGGAAGGAAGGAAGGAAGGAAGGAAGGAAGGAAGGAAGGAAGGAATTCTAAACTTAAGAAATGATATCCAGAAAGGTTTTATTCCTAGCCTTCTGATGATTGGATAGCTGCTCTGGTGCTTAATAGCCTTGAAGTTGGGCACTTGCAATATGTTTGGATATTTACTATTTCTAACTTAGTAACCATTGGTTCTTATCTTACTGGGACCCCTTGTAGAATAAAATAGATATTTGATATGATATGGCTAAAATCACCCAAACTGTGCAAGATTCACTTAAGATAAATAACCCCTTAAGGAGTTAACCATGGAGCTTACTTTCTTCTTAACCAATCTGAGTGATACTGTACTTCACAGAGCTCTGGAGCGAGGCACAAAGGAATCTTGCACCAAACTATTTCCTACTAGTATATGTCCTATTGCACATTATTGGTTCAATCATTTGAAGTTTAGATCCAGCAAGGTTAGAACTCAGTGCCTGAAATCAGGCTGGTCCGATATAATATACAATTTCACAGGCATGCATCCCTTCAGCTGCCTACAAATAAATGGCCCTTAAGCTATCACAATGTACAGGGAGGGAAAATAGATGTAAGATTTGAAGTTTGAAATATGGCCTGAAACTTAGGGTTTGTAGTTTTTCTTCTTTGATTTATCCTAGCATCTTTTCTAGTATCTGTAATAAAATGATTATATTTCGCTCTTGAATCTCTGCCTGCAAGTCTCCTGGTTCTGGGCCTGGCCTGGTAATGGTGCTTTTCTTATCGGGTTGCTGAGAAACTGCCAGCTCATTTCCACTTTTGCCTCCAACATGTCAATGACTTCTATAAATTAAATTTGCACCAAAGCAAATTCCTCCAAGTAAGTAGGATAACATGATGATGTGAAATAGAATAGTCAAAGATATACAAGTGATGCAAGAGATGAGGACAGCCAGCAAGTTTGGCATTATGAAGGGAGAGAGGGAAGGGAGAGACACAGAACATTATGAAGTAAAAGCTCACACACAGAGATAGAAATATACACATTTCTAAACTTCACTAGCAGAAAAAAGGGCAGTTTTATACGTTATGTTTATGTACAATTGTCTTAATTTTTTAAAGGGGTAAATTATACGGTTCAAGTCATCTAATTCCTTTTCTTCCTTTACCCCAAACTGGCCATCTCCACTTGTCCAATCATGTCATGCAAGAAGACGAAGTATAAGCAGGATAAAGAGGAGCCTGAGTGGCGTAGGAGGCTAATGCCTCCTACAAGGCAGCATTTAACATCCAACTGCCTGCATTACTGGGAGTTCAATTCTCACCAGGGTCAAGGTTGACTCAGCCTTCCATCCTTTCTAAGGTGAGTAAAATGACGACCCGGTTTGTGGGGGCAATAAGCTGACTTTGTATAAAATATACAAAAGTATGAAGGCTATTGCTTAACGCATTGTAAGTCGCCCTGAGTCTCCGGAGAAGGGCAGCATATAAATAAGAATAAAAATTATAAAAATAAAAATAAATAAAGATACAGAAAGCATGCATGAATCCTCACTTTGTTGACCAGCTTGATTATACATTGGATGTAATCCATATGCATACAGGTAGTCTTCGATTAATGACCACAATTGAACCTGGAATTTTGGTCGTAAGTCGATGTGATTGTTAAGTGGATCACCACATGACCTGACTCAATTTAAGGACCATTTTTACAATGGTTGTTAAGCGAACCACATGGTTGTTAGCAAATCATATGTTCATTAAACCACATGGTTGTTAAGCAAATCCAGAATATCTAACGAGCACTTTCTGCCAGACAACAGCAAAAAAACCATAAATTATAGTCATGTGACCAAAGGACATTGAAATTGGTCATAAATGCAAGTTAGTTGCCAAGCACCAGAAATATGATCACTGACTATGGGGAAGACAAGAGTCATAATTTTGAGAACGGATCATAAGTAGCTGTTTTAAAGTGAAGTTGTTGTAACTTCAAACAGTCGCTAAGTGAGGACTACCTGCACACGACAGATGTGGAAACATCTATCAACATTCCCGTTCATATGCATTTGCTTCTATCTAAGGATACTAGTTTCTGTGGTCTCTCAACCGTTGTTGATAGTCTTTTCCCCCCCCAAAAATAGCATTTTCATAAGAATTTATTAACAAACTTTGATTTTCTCATGACAAAACAAAGTGAATTAAAATATAAAGTCTCCTTCAGCTCAGGTTCAAGTCCTACTGAGAGGTCTATGTAGATTTCTCAGAAGTGGACTATCACTGCCTCTTTTGGGGATGCTTTTATGACTTCCCAGGTTGGCCTCCAGCTGGGAAGGTATTCTCTGGGGATATCTCATCCTATGCTAGCCAGGCTCAACTCTGCTTACTTGATGAGCCCAAACAAGGATAGCCAGGTGTTGCCACCTAGGAAGCAGATTACCTAGGAGGATATTGCCTAGAAGGGCAGATCAGAGTGAGAGAAGGGGTCCCAAAGGTATAAAGCCACCGCTTCTTTAGTGCACTGTTTCATAGGAAACAGCTTTTTAATTAGTTTACTCCAGACAAACAAGCTTCTCCATTCGGAGAATTTGGTTAGGCAGCTGTCTCCCATCTGCGTCCTTAGAATCGCCTTCAATCTCCTATACAGTACATCAAAGCTGAAATGCCGTCTCAGCAACTTGGCCTACAGTAGAAAAGTCCCTTCTTTTCCCATCAGTAATGTATATGGCATCTGACATCATACATCCTGGCGACAGAATGCACCTGCTCATCTGGGGAGTTTTAGCATAATCGGGGTTTTGTTTCCTGATGTGAACAAATTGTTCACCAAATTGTTTCCTTAAGTGATGCAGAATAGAGGGAAGGTTTGCCTGGTGTCCTATTTTCCATCTCTATTCCATTGCTGTTATGAACACAAAAGGGTACTGAAATGGCTCTTCGGTGCCATCCATGCGAATTACCCGCAGTCCTGTTTCCCCATAGCTCTTGGAAAGATCTGACCCTTTTCATAGATAGTGATAAAAACAATGTAAGTTCTTCTCTTAGGTTCTCTCTCTCCTGGCTTTTGCCTTTCTTTTGTTTCATTTTTGCCACTTACATGTTTTTGATGCGTGCTACAGCTTAATAAATAAACACCAAGATCTCCTTTTAGCTTGCTGAACTGTTGTGTGTGCTTGCCCGGATCTGAATATAGGGATTGGTTGAATATGTGTTGGGTCTTACCAGGGATGAAATGCAGTGGTGAAATGTAAAATTTGTTACTACTGGTTCTGTGGGCGTGGCTTGGTGGGGGGGGTGTTAATATGACTAAGTGGGCGTGGCCAACTTTTTTTTTTAACTTTTAAAACCATTTTTTCTACAACCTCTTCGGCTGAAAAAAAATGCCTCTGACGATCCCAGCTGAGTTGCCTGATCAGCAGAGGCTTTCTTTCTTTGTTTTTAAAAGCCTCTGACGATGTGCGGACTCCGGAGCCTCCAGAGGCTGACAGCAGAGAGGCAGAGGAACAGGAGGAGCCTGTTCCTAATGCACACATGAGAAGAGCTGCCAGAAGGCAAGAGTAGCTAAAGCAAAAAGGATGACTCGGGAGTAAGGCCAAGAGATGATTGGCCCCTCCCATAAGGCTTAAAAGACCAGCAATGACTCTGGGGCTCTTTGTCGGAAAGCAATGCTGATAGATTTGTTTCTTGTCTTGCTGCATTTATTTCTTGTTGGCGTTTTCTGCTTCTCAACTTTTGCCAGGAAAAGCCTTTGGCAGGTTGCCTAATTAGACCAAAGTTGGTGATAAGGCTGAAGAATTGTGTTATGAAGAATTTGTTTTGAATTAGTTTGGACTACGCTGAGAATGAGTTGATTCTCAGCTGTTCTAATAAAGTCTGTTTGTTTTCGAACTGATTGCGTCTGATAATACCTACTTAGGTCTGGGTCAGAACACTATGCCACTCTCTCACACACACACTGGCCCGGGCTGCCAAGCTGGAAAGGTTGGCGACCGCTGTCATAAAATACGGAGAAATATAAATACCTTTGAAGCCTCTAAGTTGAGAAAGCAGTCAACCCTGGAGAGAAATGTCCATCTATAAATTAGGCCTGGGGCAGGGAACCTCACTATTCTGCTTTGATACTAGTAAAAGTTAAGAGTCCTATTTCACCATGCAGTATCTGTCTAACAAAATTCAAAATGTGAAGTGCAAGAGAGCTGCTTCTACCCTCCATCCCTATCTGACTTGGAAGTGCCAGGTCTAAAGTCACGTGAGCTGTCTATGTGGTTTGGAACAATGTAAAATCAGGGCTGTGCATTATGCAGGCGGCCTATAACATCAGCCCCATGCGGCTTCAGAAGCCCCCCTGGTGTAGAAGTTATCTCTCCAGCTCATCAAGCACAATTGAACAGCAATGAGAAGTCCAGAGGTTGCACCTCTTGTATGCTGATTAAAGTCAGAATTAGAATGCCTGGACAGCAGTCAAGTAATCCTCACAAAATGGCACTACAGAGTCACAACACTCCAAAGAAAAGGTTTCTGCACAGAAAGAATGCGGAATTTACTACCACAGAATCTGATTATCATCAATATTTGAGATGGCTTTAAATAGAGTTTAAATGTGCTGGAGATATTAAGTTATTCCGCAGCAGTACTGTAGACAGAATTCCAGATTCAGAAAGCAGAATTATTTAGTAAGACATTCTGGGAAACTGAATGATGAACTTGATAAGCTACAGAACAACTTTGGTCTGATTCATCAGATGTAGCCCTTTTTTTCCTCTCCTCCTCTTGCACGCTTTTCATCTTTCAACTTCATGGTAAGTCTAACTGTGATGTGCTTTCTAAATTTATCTTTTGGACAAACAAAAGTTTGAGGATAATTTTGTGGCAAATGTTAATATCTCCACATAACCATATGGCCACAATGAAGTGAAAGGGTTTGACTTTTTTCCCCCCTGTCATTGAGCGGTTATTAATAGGGCTAACAATTTACTTTAAAAAAATATTTAGCAGAACACATTATTAATGTGTTCCATAATATTGGGCCTATTTGACTCATTGTCAGTTTATTTTAGACAAATTCAAAACCGTGAAAGGGAGGTGCCAGAAGCTGCAAACAGCTTTCATTCTCTTGATTGTTTCAGCTCAGGCCATACTGGCAATGCTACAGAAGGCACCATCTGGCACTGTCGATGCTTGAAAACAAGCCATTCTCTTCATTCAGATCCTCGGGCCTGTAGCCCACAGCCCCAAAGAAGGTGTTTCCTCAGCTACTTTGAATGGACAGCATAGGGATCATTAGGGGTGATACGTATAAAGTAGATTGGCCGATAGTAGGTGACAAGAAGAGAAGTAACATAAGCAAGATATCGTATATACTGGGGGTGTCCAATTTTGGCCACTTTAAGACTTATGGACTTCCATAATTGAGTACCGGTATCTCCGTTTTGGGGAGTTAAAATCTATAAGTCTTAAAGTGTTGGACCTCCCCCTCCCCCCGCCACATCCATACCACAGAGAGAAACATCTCAGTTTTCTGGATTTTCCTTGTTTTAAATAGAATCTTTAGGTCTACCTACAGGGACTGTGTGCCAAACAACAGTGGGATTGGGCAAGAGGTTGTGTAGTTTCTAAACCATTTGTTCTCTTTCAATGTTTTCAGTCCATTTTCTCAAGCTTTTCTTACTTCAGCTATCTAGCGAGGGATGAGAGGAAAGAGAAAATTTTCATTTTAATTATTTCTTTTCTTAAAAAATTGGGAGGTACTAATGCCTGCAAATCTACAATTCATCTGGAGGTCTACCAACAGAAGTCAAATCGCCTTCACTGATTAGTCTAATTAGGCTAGGAAATTAAAAGCTCATAAATGACTCCAGCTATCTCTGTCTTACCTGTGAGTGGAAAGACCTCCACAATCTTAACTAATACAGTATTAAATAATTGAAGGGAATACACTACTGATAAGCGGAGGGAAATATTACAGGTTTGTATAGCAACAAAGTTCTGCTGTCTTTTGGAAAATATTGCAAAGCATGCAACAAAGCCCGATGTAATACACTGGGTTGGATCCAGATATATGGCATCATGTAGATGTCATCATTTAGGCATCATGATCACAGTTTGCTGCAGCTACTACTGTACATGAAGTTTAATTGTAATGAAGCCACAACATTCTTTTTATATACACTGCTCAAAAAAATAAAGGGAACACAAGCAGAAGACATTCGAGATCTGAATGAATGAAATAGCCTTATTAAATACTTTGTTCGTAACATACAGTAGTTTTGTGTTCCCTTTAGTTGTTTGAGCAGTGTATAAACTACTGTATGTAAACAACAAAGTATTTAATAAGGCTATTTCATTCATTCAGATCTCGGATGTCTTCTGCTTGTGTTCCCTTTATTTTTTTGAGCAGTATATATTATCCCATCTTTATTTATTTGTGCAAATAACTCAACAAAGATAATATTCCTTCCTCCTCCTATTTTCCCTTACAACCACAACCCTATGAGGTGGGCTAGGCTGGCCCACAGCTCACTTTCATGGCTAAGGTAGGATTAGAACTCAGTCTCCTGGTTTCTAGCCTGGTGCCTTAATCACAAGACCAAACTGACTCTATTTATAAATTTATAATTTGTGTACATTTAAGCCTATTGAAGACAATATGCTGTCATTATATAAAAGAATATATCTCTTTTATATCAATATCTCAGGGGTTGCCACAAAGAAGAAGGAGTCAAACTATTCTCCAAAGCACCTGAGGGTAGAACAAGAAGCAATGGGTGGAAACTAATCAAGGAGAGAAGTAATTTAGAACTAAGGAGAAATTTCCTGACAGTTAGAACAATTAATAAGTGGAACAACTTGCCTGAAGAAGTTGGGAATGCCCCAACACTGGAAATTTTTAAGAAGATGTTGGATAACCATTTGTCTGAAGTGGTGTAGGGTTTCCTGCCTGGGCAGGGGGTTGGACTAGAAGACCTCCAAGGTCCCTTCCAACTCTGTTATTCTATTCTATATTGTACAACACACACTAATAAGCCAAGCCATTTTATATGAAAAAGAAATTGCCAATTTTATTTTAGCAGTTATTGGCAGCGTGATGGCCCCGCGGTTAAGGTGTTAGGCTTGTCAGCTGAAAAGAGACCCAAGGGCCTTGTGTAACAGGGTGAGTTCCCATTGCTTGTTTCAGCTCCTACCAACCTAGTAGTTCAAAAGCATGCAAATGCAAGCAGATAAATAGGTACAGCTTTGGTGGGAAGGTTGCTGCATTCTGTAATTTTAAGCTGGCCACTTGATGATGGAAGTATCTTTCAGACAATACCAAAGACTGAGAACTGAAGATGACTGGACAGGTAAAATCTTTAAATCTTTTCATTATAGCAGTTATGTTTGGGGTGTAGCTGTTATTGGGCTTACTAGAAAATTATAGATAGCAAATTTCTTGGCTTGATATCAATTGTAACTGTATTAGCAGAAGCTGTACACATCTGTAATAATATCATAACGTGATTGCTTATGGATGCATTTTTATTTTAATTAAGAAGTATCTGGTTGAATAATCTTCTGCATTTTAAAAAGCACATTTAAATAACATTCATTGTTATTATCTGAACATAGCCTAAAAACTGAGCACTATCAACCTTGCAATGAGAATATGGTTGAAAGAACAAATGCATTTTCTTTTAATCTCTTGTCTACTAAGTTCTCTGTTTCAAAAATATGTGGAATTTATTCATCAATAATTTATAACATTGTATATTTTGAGACTAGTATATTATATGCCATATTAGCCCTAGAGAAGAATATACTTTACAGTTTTAATAGCTACGGAACACATTCATAACTTCAGTTTTAAATTTGTAAAAATTAAGTAGTGCAGGCTCACATGAGTCCTACTTGTGGTTAATTTAATGAAGGTTTACTCAATTAACCAGAGTGATTCTTAAGGTCAAAAAAGTCAAGATGGCAGCTGCACTCCTGCAAATAAGGCTGCCATCTTTATGCTTTTAACTACTCTCTGCAAATTCCCCTGCAATTAACCTAATTTTTCAATGCAGGAGAATATTTGTAGCTCAGGAATGGAATGAGGGGTCCTTGGTGATCACAGTTGTTGGGTTTTGTTTTGTTTTGTTTTTTGTAGTTGTGTCATTACCCATACTAGATAACATCCTCAGCACTAAATATAACACAAGTGTATAAATATAACATAAATGCATGACATTTGCCAAGTGTCTGAATTTTGATCACGTGACCATGGGAATGCTGCAACGGTCGTAAGTGTGAAAATGGTCATAAGTAATTTTTTTCAGTACTGTTGTAACTTCAAACGGTCACCAAACAAATGATTGTAAGTTGAGGACTACCTGTATTAGACATTTATCCTGCTTTTATTATGTTATCAGTAACTCAAGGTGGTGAACATACATAATCTTGCCGTCAGAAGTTGTGGGAACTTCATCACTGGAAGCTTTCAAGAAGAGACTGGACTGCCATTTGTCAGAAATGGTGTAGGGCAGTAATGGCTAACCTTTTTGCCGTCATGTGCCAAAAGCGGGGGAGCGCAGGGCGGTCATGCACATGCGTGCCCACACCTACAATTCAATGCGCCCCACCCCCCGCGCTTGCATGCACGACCCCCACCCCCGTGCTCCCCCTGTTTTTGGCCCAAGATAGACCGGTGGGTCCAGTAGGCCTGTTTTTCGCCCTCCCCAGGCTCCAGAGGCTTTCTAGGAGTGAAAACAGCCTTCTCCACCCCCCTGGAGGCCCTCTGGAGGCCAGAAACGGCCCATTTACCAACTTCCGGTGTTCCCGGAAGGCCCGAAAATCAGTTGGCCTGCACTCTCAAGTGCGCTGCAGCTGAGCTAGGGCAATGCTCACGTGCCCACCGATATGGCTCCCCGTGCCACCTGTGGCACGCGTGTCATAGGTTCGCCATCACGGGTGTAGAGTCTCCTTCTTGGGTGGAGGGTTGGACTAGATGACCTACAAGGTCCTTTCCAACTCTGCTATTCTGTATTCAGTATATCATAAGACCTGATCCATTGTACAAAGGTTGTGTTCTGTCTCTCAAGCATACAGTAATTAATGAGCTTCAAAACAAATCATGATTTTTGCATTTGTTTAAGGGTGAGTGTATAACTACACAGAAATAAGTCTTATTCCTTTCTGGTGTTTACAGTTTCAAGTGTGAGGAACTAATTGATGACTTAGCGTTCACGAATTGCCTATCTGTGCCCATCCATATGAATCTAACCACGAATAGCTTTCCCTTTTGCATGAAGCTCTGGTTATCCAATTGTGTTCAAGGTCCCCCAGGCAATTCACATATAGGAGGTTACCACATTTCGTATTTTACTCCAGGAACTGCTTTATGATAAATGATAATTTTTATTCTAGGACCTTTGCTTGCTAAATATAATTTACTCTTTTGCGCCCTCTGGTGGCTCCCCTAACATTTTGTCTGTTTCTGTGTCTATAAACCTTTTCTTTTGGTTCATATGCTGCAGTCACTTTTGAGCAGGTTATGTCTCCTTAACTTCATTGGTCAACTCAAAAAAAACCAAAACAGTTTCTGAAAACCTTTTCTTTAGGGAAGCATGACCCCCTGGGCAATATTTCTTCTTTTAAGGAGGAATCAGTTTTTACTTGTACCTGAAATCCTTCTGGTTCCGAATTGCCTTGTGATGTTGGGCGACACCTTTCATATTTACAAGATGAACTCTGCTCTGTATGTCAAACTATTTATTGATCTTTCTTCATTTGGTTCACAGAGCAGCAATTAAACAGGCTCGCTTGACAACTGGCCATTCAGAAAGAAAAGCAGGGAGAGGACAAAAGAGGAGAGAGGATGGAAAACCTATGGTCCAGCCATTTCGTTGATCTATGAGATGTCACTTGTACTAAGCCTGGGTTGCTGTCTAGAATTTCTTAGCCGCCTCTTTCAATGTCAGCACCTTTTACAACTTGAGCACCAGTGCAAATGGCATAAGAAAGCTGAATGACCTAAAGAGAAGAGAAATAAAATTAAAGCTTTTTTCAGTGACATAATTTTGACATAACAGTCGCTAGACAAATGGTTGTAAATTGAGGTTTATCTGTACTTTGCTTCTTTCTTTTTAGGAGTAAGATCCCATTCTTTCCCACTGCTTCCCAACATAGAACAGGACAGCTTGGCACAGTCAACTCGCCGCAGCCAACTCAGCATGTCCAGCTTGCCGTGGCCAACTCGCTGTAGGACAGCTGACCATGGCCAACTCACCACGGAACTCACCGCAGGGCAATTCAACAATTCAATTTAAGTATTTTTTAAAAAATATTTTAATTTTTGTCATTCACATTTCATTTTGTCCCTCCTTTTGCATCCTTCTTTAATTATTCTATTCTACCATTTCTTTGATATTAGTGTAACTCTTGTCCTGTGGTGAGTTGTCCCACGGGGAGTTAGCTGTGGCAAGTTGTCCTAGACCAAGGATCTGCAACCTTAAACACTCAAAGAGCCATTTGGACTAGTTTCCCACAGAAAAAAAAATCACCGGGAGCCACAAAACCCTTCCCGTGCCTGACTATTTCTTGAGCGGCCACAAAACTAGCATATGTAGTTGAATTAAATGTTCTGTTTTCTTCTGAAACTTTCCTTTTCTTGGATTTATCCATTGTTGGCCTACCAGGGGTTGAAAAACTCAATAAATCATGTGCCAGTGGGTGTCGCACATTGGCAGTTGTGATGCATATTTTGAGTGACAGGGAGCCACAGCAGAGGGGTGAAAGAGCCACATGCGGCTCCAGAGCCGCAGGTTGCTGACCCCTGTCCTAGACCCTTCCCAGCATGTTGTCAATGTAATACACACACACACACACACACACACCATGCTTTGGATATTGTTAAGAACCACAAGCACTTTGAAATCTGTAGATCTAACGCTTTCCTGATTTGCCATGCTACACCTCAATTCAACCCCACCAAATTCCTTGTATGGAGAAAAATCACCGTTCTTCCCCTTTCGCAGACCCAGTTCCAGCCCAGATTGTATTCAGACTTCCCATGTCCTTTGTCTGTTGTTAGAAGGGAAAGCTAATGAATCCTTTCCACCCATCTGCTATGTCTTCTACTGAAACATACTAGCTGAATAATGCAGGTTCTTAATCGCTTGTAGTCAGTAGCAAGGCAATGATACGACGGAAGAGCAATCATGTTCGTTTGCTGACACTATACATGCTGTTGTGTTATTGCTGGAGTAAAATCGAGCTGCTTCTTCTCTCGTCCTTTTTTGCACACAGAATGGGAAAAGATAACATTTTGTTTCCCACCCCAGGCACTTAGAAGTGTTGGCTTTCTAACTACAGTGGTATATTCTAGAAAGAACTTGTCTAATCAAGGCCTAATGTAGGCAAATGGTATAAAATTTACATCAGTCACATAATTTTCATAACTGCACCATTGTTAGCAAGCTTTGTCTAGCTAGGATAGAGCAGGTAGCAATTAGGTCCTTAGAAGACACCCTTTTGTAAATTGTCAAGGCCTTCAAGTTCTTTACATGTAGCAGCGATGTTTGTAAAGAATTACATGGGATTTTTACAAAACTTCCATGTGGCTATTTTTACCCTGCTCATCTAGAAGGAGGAACAAACAAGATTCATGAGATGGACATTGATTTTCTTTGTAGTCAGTTATAAACTACATCTAAATGCAAAAGATCAGCTAGAGGTTTTGTGTGTGTGTGTGTGTGTGTGTGTGTGTGTTTTCTTCTTGTCATCCAGTCTGAAAGATTGCTCTGCATATCCTGGTACATTAAATCATAGCAGCAGAAGAAAGCAGGGTGATACATCTTTCTGTGCATATTTTATATAATGCACCATGTCAGCAGAATTTGCATTAATTATCTAGCAGGGAATTGCAACTGATCAGTTTTCATTTCCACAAAAAAGAAAGATATTAACATACATATTGTAGATGTGTACATATTCATTTGATTTTGTTAAAACAGCATGTATTTACCATACATAAAGATGCAAATTATTATTAAACAAATGGCATTGTGCATGTATAGAGTATAGCGATGATCATAATTTAAATTTCATTATAGGCTCTTCAAGATAAAATTGTTCATTATGCCCTATTGGATGGCTTTTGTATTTTATGGTTTTAAATCTTACCTTTCTTCCCATAAACCTCTACATTATTCACAGAAAAGTCAAGTCGGCATAAAAAGGCTACAATCTATATTTCAACAGAAAACTTTTTTTTTAATGATATGGACATTTTACTGCACACCTTTCACTTAACAACTGTGGCAAAAAAAGCTCATAAAATCAGACTTAACAACCTCCTTGCTGAACAACAGAACTTCTGGTTGCAACCCCGGCTGCAGTTGTAAGTCAAACACTTGCAATCCTCAATTCTGTCTTGCTTACAGAATCCATAGGACTTTTAACAGAAGCTCCATCACCCTAACTCTCTGCAGCAAGTTGGGCAGCAAACAAATTTAACAAATAATAATGATGATGATGACATGAGAGGGAGACAAAAATGTCAAACCCAGCCTGAACATCTGGCTGACTGTGTGACAAATCATAATAGAAGAAAAGTTCAGTTTGCCAAGCAAAAGACCTAAGATTTGTGATATATCCAAACAAGTTCCTAATTCTGTTTGGGTTAATAGGCATAGGCAAGGGGATTTTGCTGGTCTGTTCGTGTCATAAATTTGACTATTGTCCTCAACAGCAGATGAGATCAACTGTGCTTGATATCTGTACACGTACCCCCCTTTTTTTAAAACCTGATTTTTCTCTGTGCAGAATGTATTCCCTTATTCAGCTTTTGCTTGTGTGTTCGTTTTGGCTTTGGCTTAAGAAAGAGGCACATTTGGCCTGCAAGCCACCTAAGATTATGTGGCTCATCCTAAGAAGACTTCTTGGTTTTCATGAATGCTTTGCATGAGTTTTACATAAGTGGTTTCGTTTAATTTAATTCAATTGTGCCCATCTAAAAAATGACAAAGAATAAAAGCACCAGGCGGGATCCATCCCTAACTGCAGGGTAAGAAATTGTCTCTATGAAGATTATAGCTATGGGCAGAAGGATTAAATGCCTTAGCTTTGCAGCTTTTGACTGAACTATCTGGGGCTGCATTACAGTTAAATAAATGAATCCCACAATATGATTAGCAGACATCTCCAATGCTACACTTTTTGTGTTGGCAACCCAGAATAGCAATAACACTTAGACTTATATACTGTTTTACAATGCTTTACAGCCATCTCTAAGCAGTTTACGGTGTCGGTATATTGCCCCCAACAATTTGGGTCCTCATTTTACCCATCTCAGACAGATGGAAGGTTGAGTCAACCTTGAGCCTGGTGAGATTAGAACTGCCAAATTGCAGGCAGGCAGCAGAAGTAGCCTGCAGTACTGCACTCTAACCACTGCACCACCGTGGCTCATGGTTACAAGTGCCCACAGTTCTTCTCTTCAGAGAGTGGAATAGAGAGGATCACTCACCTTGGTTAGAGAGAGACCCTGTCACAAGTGCTTCCTCCCATCCTTCATGGAAAGTTGATGGCAGTAGTGAAAAAATGGGAGGATTGAGAAGTAGGAAAGGGATTATTTTAAAAAGCCAGAGGAAGAGGCAAAAATATTGCAGCTTGCTCCTCTTTGCCCTGATGATGCAAACCGTAACAGGGCTGTAGATAATCCATCTACCATCTGTGCCCATTAGGATTGTTCATTAATCTGATCTGTAACTAGCCTTTAAATCTTTCTCAATCTAAATGGGATATTTTCTGAATACAGGTAATTATGAAGATGATGTAAGTGTATTCAGTCCAGTGGTTTAACAGTAGATATATGGAACAGTGCATAGAGATAGATAGATAGATAGATAGATAGATAGATAGATAGATAGATAGACAGACAGACAGACAGATAATAGACAGACACATATATACAATATATATATACAATAAATTTATACACACACACACACACATGCATATGTATTTATGTATCGGGTGAAATCCAGCAGGTTCTAAGAGGTTCTGGAGAACTGGTAGCAGAAATTTTGAGTAGTTCAGAGAACCGGCAAATACCACCTCTGGCTGTCCCCAGAGTGGGGTGGGAATGGAGATTTTGCAATATCCTTCCCCAGGAGGGGTGGGAATGGAGATTTTGAAATATTCTTTCCCTGCCATGCCCACCAAGCCACGCCCACAGAACTGGTAGGGAAAAAATTGGATTTCAGTCCTGGTATGTATGTATGTATGTATGTATGTATGTATGTATGTATGTATGTATATTACACACAAACAAACATATCTCTAAAGGAGGGGTAATTTTCTTAGAAACTAGAAACTGTTTCCAGCTACAGGGCACATACCACCAAGGTTGTCTCCCATGCAATAAATCTGGCAGAAATTATTAGGACATGTGTGAGAATACAAATGGAGAAAGTCCTTACAGATATACCAATTGCCAACCCTGCAGGGGACCTGATCATTTATTTATTTACTTTTAATTCCAGCAGGCATTCAGGACATTGATTTCTTTTGCTTTAATAGATGAGAATCCTTTTATTGGGCTTTTAATGCTGCTCTTTTTACTTGTGAATATCGGTAGTATACTTTTATGGTTGGCGTTGTTGAACATATGCATTGGAATTAATAGAAGACATAAATAATCCGAAATAAATATTAAGTACAGGTCAAATGAAAAGAATTTCCAACTTGCAGTGGAATACGGCTCCGTCTGTAGTTTCAAACCACATTTTATGTGCTTGATTCATTGTATTCATCAATCATGAGCCGACTGCTGGAGGATGACTGTTTTCTGAGACACTCTCCAAAACAATCATGTTTACAACCATGGAGATGCATCAGTGGTCAATGGAAGAATAGTCTATCTGCTAGGTAGAAAGTAGCTCTTCTTCCTGCTACTGGACAAATTAAAATAAGATCCATAATGCCCACATAATCCATTTTTCCTCCTCCTCCTCCCCCACACCTTCCCCTCCTTCCCCTCTCTCTCCCTTCCCCTCCCCCTCCTTCCCCTCTTCCTCCTCCCTCTCTTTATCTCCTCCTCTTCCTCCTCCCTCTCCCTTCCCCTCCACCTCCTTCTCCTCTTCCTCCTTTTCCTCCTCCCTGACCCTTCCTCCCCACCTCCACCTCCTCCTTCTCTCCATCAAGAGAGGGCTATCACTGGATCATTCTCTCCAGCTTATAATCAAAGATATTTCTGAGATTTTCCAGCCTCTTAGGTTATATATTTTCCTTTGTGAAACCCACAGTGTGTAGAGAAATGAGCAGAATAAATTATCAGCAATTTCATTTGACCCATACAGAAGAACCTTGAGAAGTCTTTAAATTGTCAGCAAATTCAGGCCCCATAAAGCTAATCATCTGGACTATTTAATTCAGTCCAGTAATTCCAGGTTTAGTGAATATTATAGTGTATATAATATTCAACTGTAAAGAGAACTATTAACATATGAGCTGAATGTTTTCTTTTTGTTATCTTGTATAGTGTATTTGAATTGAAAAAGCATATAAGAGCTAGATCACATGAAATATAGAGAGTCTATAATCAGATATCCTAATTATTTGGGGAAAAAACCATGCGTAGGGAAGGGTATTTAATCTGATTGAAGACGCAGCAGTTATGGAAACAGTGATTAACCCTTCCTTTAATCTTCTTCCCAATTATAAATTCCCTCCCCCAAAGCATCTTTTAGATAAAAACAAAAGTAATGTACAGATTGCAGAGAATATGTGCATGCACAAAAACAAACCTTGTTATACAGAAAATACATTTCTAATGTCCAAGCTGTATTTCTGGTAATCTTTTATTTTTTTTTAATTATGCCCTATTCCTTTAGAACTGAAGCTGTGTTTTTTAACCTTTTCCTCTGCTCAGCTTTTTACAAACCACAAAGATGGGGAGGGCATGTAACTCCACAAAATATCTGCATTTTTTTAAAAAAAAGAGAGCAGGGGTTTTCTTGGGGAAAATGTGGGTGCGTAATTTTTTTTCCATCTATTTTTTTTTAAGTCTATAAAGAAAAAAAAACACCTATTTGTTCTGCATTGCAACAATGCCAGCTGCATTCAATCAACTAAAAAGCTGCAAGCCATAAACCTTCCTCCACAGCCATAGAAGGAGGAAGGGGGGGGGGAGGCAGGGCCATAAAAATTCATCAGGATAATGTAGAGATGAAATGCGTTTGAATCACCATCCCTGCAATCAACCAATCACTCATCTGTGGCATTTACAGCACATCTCATTCCCCTGTTCCTTAAGGACAATTGATTTTCCTGATTCCATTAGCATAACGGCAAGGAAAAAGACTGCAGTGTAATATTTCTGGAAAGTTCCAACAAGTAGGCTGTGTGTTGGAGTGTGACCACAATAATAAGCTACCTAGTAGCTTGCTACTCTGTGTGCTTCTTTTGCTGCAGTCAGGGTATCACAAACTACGGAAACCATTTAAGGTCCAAGAACAGAAAGGGGGAAAAAAAGCTATTTTCCCCAAGAAGAGCCAGGAGAAAGCTATTTAGGCTAATGTTTTATCATTCCCTTTCCTGTACTTAGCACTTCCTTTCCAGAGGGGGAGGGCTGCACTAAGGATAGAAAAAGTCGCATCTTCAAGAACACACATTCCATAACAACATATAGAAATCATTTGATGGATCCCACATCCCCAGGAACATCTGTAATCCTGCGGAGAATTGCTTGATTACCAGCCCTAAGCAGACTCATTCTTCAAGTTTTCTCTTGAAATAATAATACGCATTAGCACTTCTTTGTTCAAGAGGCTTATCTGCAGTGAACTGAACCATGGTTTACTCCATTAACCCAATTTCCTGGGTTTGCACAACATGCTGAATCATAAATTAGCTGCATTATCTGGATTTGTGACTCTAGAGTATTGCGTAAACTCAGTCCTATTATTCCCAGTCATTTAACTTCGTGAATCTTTACCGGTGATCGTGTACTACCTAATTTAAAAAATTCTCATAAACAGATCTTTTAAAAATGTTTGTATTGTTCGAGCACAATTTAGACACAAACTGGATAATGTGAAACTTCCTTTAGACTTCTGATGTCCTATCTGGTCTAAATGTGTGAGTCCCTTTATGGTTGTAAGCTCCATGGGTTGTACATGTCCAAATCAATTTTAAACTGCTTTCAGAGTTGATCCAAGTGCTGCCTGCAGAAAGCCTTGGCTGTTAAAATCAGGAGGAAAAAAATATATACTTAAATTGTCCCAAAGGTGCTTTTTCAAGAGACAACTGAACTTTCTGGTTTTCCTTTGAAGATGTTTCACTTCTCACCCAAAAAGCTTCTTCAACTCTGAAGAAGCTTCTCGGAGCTGAAGAAGCTTCTTGGATAAGAAGCGAAATGTCTTCAAAGGAAAATCAGAAAATTCAGTTGCCTCTTGAAAAAGCATCTTTGGGACAACGGTGACCCGGATGACTGAGAATCTCCATAGACAATCATACACTTCAATTATTGCATTAGTAAAAGCTGTACAAAATGCCATCCGGCATTATTTGTTCTAGAATTACATGAGTGCACTCTTTCTATCAGCCAAATATATCCTCCCATTTGGTGGTAGGTTTTTTTTTTCTTTTAGATTGGATTACATTGTACAATTTGTATTGACTCTGTTCCCACTTTATACTGGCAGAACTTTGTCTTTTATTCTTCTTCTGATTCCTTATGAAATGCCTTATTTAGAACTTTTTAATTCAAAATTAATTCCTCACTCATCTCCTGCATTCCACTGTACATAGTACTACGAAACCTCCCTATCGTATCTTTACGATTTATATTGATATTGTTTCCTGATTGCTTATTTGTACCCTATGACTAGCATTAAGTGTTGTACCTTATGATTCTTGACGAATTTATCCTTTCTTTATGTACACCGAGAGCATATGCACTAAGACAAATTCCTTGTGTGTCCAATCACACTTGGCCAATAAAAAGTTCTATTCTATTCTATTCTATTCTATTCTATTCTATTCTATTCTATTCTATTCTATTCTATTCTATTCTATTCT
>WNWU01000004.1:24154436-24192078 GCA_012654045.1 Ptyas mucosa
CTATTCTATTCTATTCTATTCTATTCTATTCTATTCTATTCTATTCTGGGCTGGGCTGGTCTGGTCTGGTCTGGTCTGGTCTGGTCTGGTCTGGGCTATGTATTCTCCTTACTAAAGGTCAGTGGAGTCTTTGACTGAGGTCATTTTACATTTTACTGGAAAGGATTTATAGATTTTTCTGAGGTTTTGGAAGGAATGGCTCAAGGCTTTTTTTATTATTATGTCAAGGCTATTTTAGGCATTGCAATTTAGCTTCCCTCTGCTTTCTGCTTCAAAACAATAGAAAACCTATATGTTGCAACCACAGGCAACTCTAGAAGGTACCAATAGAAGAGAATATTTGTAGCTTAGAGTTGAACATAGAGTTGATCTCTCTGAACTTGGTGGTGTTCTTGCAGATGTTTCATTACCAAATAAGGTAATAGAATCAGTGTTTCGTTATCAAACTAGAAAAATCATCAGCACTCATAACATTGATGATGTTACCTACTTTGGTAATGAAATGTCTGCCAGAAGACCAACAAGCTGAGAGAGCACCAAGGACTCAGGGGTGAAATGCTCCCCGTTTGGACCGGATTGCCTGATCCAGTAGTGATGACGGCAGGTGGTTCAGAGAACTGGTAGCAAAAATCCCTGTGCCCCCCCCCCAATGCCCAGCTGAGCCGCGCGATCATCAGAGGCTTTTTTTTTACTTTTAAAAACATTTTTTTACAACCTCTTTGGCCGAAAAAATGCTTTTAAAAGTAAAAAAAAAAAGCCTCTAATGATCGCTCAGCTCAGCTGGGATCATCAGAGGCTTTTAAAAGCATTTTTCCTGCACACCTCTTCAGCTGAAGAAGTTGTAGAAAAATGCTTTTAAAAATAAAATTTTAAAAAGTTGGCCACACCCACCCAGTCACATTACTATCACCACCACCAAGCCACACCCACAGAACCGGTAGTAACAAATTTTACATTTCACCACTGCAAGGACCCCACAACTCTAGCATATACCAAATGCTCTCAAGGGCTACCAAGCATCCTCCATTCCTGTAAACCAAAAGATATATATTTCCTCTGTCCATTCAGATCTTGCATGGGTTGATCTATCATCTATTTCTTTAACCACTTCATTTGCTGACAAGGAATTTAAGTAACTTCAGTGCTCTTTCACTGAATTCAAATTGAACTATGAGGACTACCATTGAATGTGCTATGGTGCTGAAAGAGAGATGCAGAATTCTTGGGAAGGTTAATAGAAAATCCAGAATCAATGTTTGCGTTACCAATTAAAAGAAACTGTTCCTTGGCTCTGTAACAACCAGAATTATTTTATTAATATTTTTATTATTGATTTATGGGTTCTGAAATCTTTGCTGTTTTTGTTCAAGTTATTTCAGGTAAGCATTTGTATAGCATCTAAGAGGAAGAATGGATTATAAGATTATAATTATCAATTTTTCCAGATATATTCAGTGTGTGTGTGTGTGTATTAAAAAAAGAAGATAAAAACTCATCCCTATGCATATTTGAATCTAAAAAAATTTAGCTTCTTTACACAATCACAATACATGTTAAAATATCTCTTCTTGTTATTCACATTCCCAACATAAATTTGAAGTGCTTTTATACATTCTAGACAATTTCTCTGGTGAAATATACCAACGCTAGGTACATCATTTTACAAAAATTCTCTTTAAGATTATAACATAGTGTAAAATTCAATCCTTTCAAGCACGCGTTTTCCCAGTGGTCCATTTGTACATTATAACCAAAGATTTCAGCCCACTTCAATATCCTTTTTCACTTGTTCTTTTTTGTTTCAATTTTTAATAAAAGTATATATATATATATATATATATATATATATATATATATATAAGCAATTATATGATCATCATTTTTACAGAATTCTATTTCAGACTCAGTGTTCAAAATCATAAACTCTTTTTGTCTACAGGTAGTCCTCAACTTACAACTGTTCGGTCAGTGTTTGCGATGGCACTGAATGAAGGTATTTATGATCTCTGCCCAAAGTTATGGCTGCTGCCCATGGTCATGTGAACCAAATTCATGTGCTTGGAAATCTTCCTATCCTTATGATCAACTGTTGTAGCCCATCAGCGGCCTGTGCGGATTGTAGTTGATTCTGACAGCGAGGAGGCTGGTGTGGTGTTGCACCAGCAGCCTGTGCAGCTGGCACTTGAGTTGGACAATGAGGAGGCTGGAGAAGATGTGGTGCCAGAGGCAGGGATTCAGTCAGGGCTGTCAGAGCCTCCAGAAGCTCCTTCAAGTGAAAAGGACGAAGAGGAGGAGCCTCTTCTTGATGCATGGGCGCGCAGAGCGGCCAAAAGACAGGAGTGGCTCCTCAGGAGGAAGTCTCCTTGAGAGTAAGGCTTGGGGCTAATTGGCCACTCCCTTAGCCTATTTAAGGAGGAATGCCAACTGAAGGAATTTGTAGGGAACAACTTTAGTTCACTCTACTTCGCGTCTGGATTTTCTGCAAAGTGCTTCTGGGCTTTCTGCCAACTTTAGTAAGATTGTGATTACTTTATCTTTGGTTTCTTGTAGGCTGTTAAGAAAGTTTATTAACAGCCTTTGTTTTTGATAAAGACTGAGTTATTTTAGTAAATTAAGTTTTGTACAAACTTTGTGTGTGCTGTATTCTTTGGGGTCCGTAGCTGGGACAGAATACCAACCTCAGGGAAGCTGCAGCACCTCCCTGCCTTCTTTCTCCCCATCACATCCTGCTGGGAAACCTTGGGCCTTTTTTCCACACTGCTGGGTCCCACAACCTCCTCTGCACACCTTGTCATTAATTGGTCCACTTACCTTCCTTTGGAAGCAGCCGCTTTGCCGCTCAGCCTTCCTACATAAAGATCTCAGACATTGCCTTCAGGAAGCAGATCTAGCTGACTTATTTCTCATCTGTAAAACGCTCCTTGGGCTGAGAGCCACAAAGAAAGATTGTCATTATGAGTGGTCCTCGACTTATGACCGCAATGGAGCCCAACATTTCCATTGCCACAGTTGTTAAGTAAATCGCTGCAGTTGTTAAGTTAGCAACATGGTTGTTAAGTGAATCAACTTAACTTGACTTTGCTCGTCAGAAGGTCTCTAAAGATGATCACATGACCAGTGGTGAAATCTAAAATTTGTTACTACCGATTCTGTGGACGTGGCTTGGTGGGGGGGGAGTAATGTGACTGGGTGGGCATGGCCAATTTTTTTTTTAACTTTTAAAACCATTTTTTCTACAACCTCTTTGGCGAAGAGATTGTAGAAAAATGCTTTCAAAAGGCTCTGACGATCCCAGCTGAGTTGCCTGATCGGCAGAGGCTTTTTTTCTTTTAAATGCCTCTGACAATCAGGTAAGCTGGATCGTCAGAGGCTTTTAAAAGAAAAAAAGCCTCTGATGATCGCGCGGCTCAGCTGGGCATGGGGGGTGGGCAGGGATTTTTGCTACCGGTTCTCCAAATCACCTGCCTCCATCGCTACCGGATTGGGCGATCCGGTCCGAACCGGGAGCATTTCACCCCTGCATCTGACCCTTGGACACTGCAACGATCATAAATACATGCCAGTTGCCAAGCATCCAAATTTTGATCACATGACCATGGAGATGCTACAACGGTCATAAGCTTGAAAAACAGTCACAGGTAACTTTTTTGAGTGCCATTGTAACTTTGAACAATCACTAAATAAATGATACTATGAGCCGTGGAGGCGCAGTGGTTAGAGTGCAGTACTGCAGGCTACTTCTGCTGATCACCGGCTGCCAGCAGTTTGGCAGATTGAATCTCACCAGGCTCAAGGTTGACTCAGCCTCCCATCCTTCCAAGGTTGGTAAAATGAGGACCCAGATTGTTGGGAGCAATAGGCTGACTCTGTAAACCGCTTAGAGAGGGCTGTAAAGCACTATGAAGCAGTATATAAGTCTAAGTGCTATTGCTATTGTAGGTCAAGGACTACTGTATCTATTGAAAAGATCAAGGGTGAAATTCACTTACCTTTCCCTACCGACTCGCAAATGTGTTGGATTTGTCTTTTACTACTTGTAAAAGTGTAAAATAAATTGTAGCCACTTTGACTATTCCATCTTTATGCACAGAGAGAAACGTATGAGGGATAAAAAGAAAAATGCTGTTTCAAAATTCTCCACCAAATCTGTGAATGGTCTCTCTGAATTTCTCCAGGGGAAAAGAAAAATTCTCAGTTTTTTAAAGGCAAGACTTCCTCTTAACACTGACAGTAATTCTGCTATTGAAAAGGCCCAGGAGGGGAGAAATTCCCTCATGATGTCTTTCCTTGACTTTAACTTATTGGAAGCCACAAACTAGAGTAAGAGATTATTGAATAGTATAAGACAACACACAAGCAAATGCACATGCGCACACATACACAAACCCTGGCTTTTCATTTTAGCAAGTATGTCTAAGAATACCACATCACAATCCTAATATCTTCAACATTATTTTCTCTGTAAGAAATTCTAAAGCAAAGTTTCTTTTATAAATTTGAAAGTCCAGTTACCTCTTGAAAAAGCACCTTGGGGACATTTTAAAAATAAGCACAATATTTTTACTTTTCTCTCCCCAGTGTTAAAATAAAAAGAATATTTTCCCTCCAGTGATAGAATGTAGCCAGGCAGACAGCGTGGTGTAGTGGTTAAAGCACCAGTCTAGAAACCAGGAGATGAGGAGTTCTAGTCCCACTATAGCCGTGATGGCAAACCTATGGTAAGCGTGCCACAGGTGGCACCCAGAGCCATTTCTGCGGGCACGCGAGCCATTGCCCTAGATCAGCTCCACTGCGCATGCCACCAGCCAGCTGATTTTCGGATCTCTGCCAAGCATGTGGGAGATGTGCGTGCATGCCCATGCCGTCCCTCCCAGGAGTCTTCATGCAGCCCATTTTGGATGCCAGGTAAGTACAGGGCTTGCGTGGAGGCTCTGGGAGGACGAAAAATGGGCCTACTAGAAATCCAGAAATGGACAGTTTCTGGCCTCTGGAGGCTTTAGGGAGGCCTGCTAGGCCGAAAATGGGGTGCGGAAGTAGGGGTTTCATGCGCCTGCACAGGGGGTAGGGCAGCATGGAGGGATTCTGTATGCAGGTGGGTGGGGCATGCAGGGGGCATTGTATTATGGGCACTATAGGAAGCTTTTGCCAGTCACTCTCTCTCAGCTCTAGGAAGCAGGCAATGGCAAACCACTTCTGAAATCTTGCCCAGGAAACCTCAGGAACTTGTTCAGGAAGTTGCCAGGACTAAAAAAAAATGTGTAACCTAGAATTTGGTCATAGATTGAAAAATACAGTTTGATGCACTGCAGAGGAATGTGATGGACTTAAACCTGATTGCAAAGGTCTATACCTGGAAGAAGTTACAGCAGGAGAGAACTTCTTAACAGAAAAAAATACTGGATAGAAATTCAGGGAAAGATATAGTGGCTGCCATTAGACAGCTTGAAGCCAATGAAAGAAATTAGATTTAGGGCCCCTCAGACAACGGAGAAAGTTTATCCCAAGGAATAAAGAGGTAGAAACCAAACAGAAGTTAGGAAAGCTATAAAAGTAAGTCATGTATAGGAAATACACCCAGGAGATAAAAGAATGGAGCAGAAGAAAATTGATACGGTTAGAAAAAAGAAGTGTTTCGAGCAAGGGTGGCCTCAGAGAAAAGGCTTTAAAGTCAGAGTCAAAAAAAGGAATGCTTATGAGATACCAAAAGCATCAGATCTTTCTGCTTATAGCATTCCACTTAGCTGGGATTTCATTCCCTGCAGCTAATAAAGGAAGAACTATAGCTAGTAAATGGGCATAGGAATCAGGAATATCAATTGGCAAAGTCACCCCACATATTATGAGAGCAAAAGAGGGTAGCAGGCATTCACCATTAAGGAAATCACCCAGTGAACAGCCTAGGTCACCACGGGAGGCTTGAAGACACAGGAAGAGAAGCAGATTGGCTCAGAAAAGATTCAAACTCAAAAACCAGAATCAAGCAGTGAAGAGGGTGAGTGAGAAAACAGCTATGTGCCCCATGTTATGCCTTGGGGGGGGGCTGTGTGTGATGGGGACGGTGTTGCTTGCTTTGTTTAAATATATACTCTGCCTTTGAAATGTACAATATCTTAAAGAAAACTGTTCAGTTTTTATTTTGCGTACGCATGAGTGAAAGAGACAAAAGGACTGCTGTTTTTTCAGTAAGTCCCCTCTGCATTGTGTTCAGCAAAATAAGGTGGTTTATCTTCTACCTGTATAATCCAGACATTGTCTAATGGTAGTGGCACAGTTGTTCTTGTACATTCATACATAGGAGTTGTTTTTTTTAATTTTTCTTATTGAATTTGCAAAGAGGAAAATAGGGCTGTCAGACCTGCCTCAGCTTGAGCCTCTAAGTAAGAACGATCCATAACACCATCGGGTAGAGAAAGGCATGGTTTCCTAGAAGCCAAGTGAAATACAATAGTGCAAAGCCAGAACTAAAATTCACGCTCCAAAACTCCAAGTGAAAACTTTTCTCCGCTTAAGCACTTCCAGTTGCTGGTCCTCCTCTGTCCAATCAATTTCAAAGAAGATAGTTGGGAAACTGCCACTCTGATTGTAAGCTGGAGCAACCTTGAAACGCCATCTGGGGCAGGCCCCTTCACTTTCTTAACTTTCACTTTCCCCCAAATTGCTCCCCCTCCCTCTCCCCCTTCCCCCAGGGTTCATGGCAGACCGGTACCGAAGCAGAGAGCAGGCATGAGGTGGCAGATCTGACAAGGACCTTTCTTGCTGGTTGAAAACCTGGCAGCAAGCTTGTTGAAAATGAACTGCTTGGGGGAAATTGAGGGAGCTTGTTTAGGACAGCTTATTGATTCAAGCAGCAATGGCAGATATGTTGTAGATTTAGTGTTTTAAGATAGTTCAATAACTTTGAATCCAAAAGTGCTGCAATTCTTGAAAAGTAAGGTCAGAGACTGAGTGAGCAGAGGTAGATATAAATCAAACTCTGTTGACCTGCTGCTTGATATGCAGAGCTGGGAATGTGTTGCTTTGGGTCCAAATGGAAATGTTGATTAATATCACAGTCTCAGCAGAACAGCATATTAAACTAGTTTCTGAAAACCATACTGGGCTGCCAGAGACATGCTCCTGCCAGAGAATCAGATGAGTTAGGAAATAAATCTGTGACTTATTTCAAAAGAGCCATGGGAAGGCAGTAGGCATAGATAGTGATGCCTACAGTAGGAATATCAACATTGTTCAGCTAGCATTCAGAGGCTCTGTCAAAAGCAGGCAATGTGAACTAAGGCGTTCCATTTTTTCCATGTAAGACATGTGGTTTGAGCCTTGGGATCTATGCCATATTGAATTATTCAGCTGGATTGAAGCTTTGCCATACTTTTAAAAAAGAAAGTAAGAGTGGGGAAGCAGAAAAGCTGTAGGCTTCTAATCCTAAATGCTGAAGCAGTGCAAAGATTTAGCCGTTTCTAGACTGACAACTTTGGCTAACAGTGAAAATGTTCTGATCTTCTTTACAATTCCTTTACTTACTTACTTACATTTCCTTCGTTTACTTTACATTTTACTCTCCCTTCTGTCCCTGGGATGACTCCCTACCTCTGTGATTTAACTCTGAATAGAAAAGATATGGGGGAGGCAGGGAGAAGTGAGGAAAGAAGTCATTTTAAAGGGCTATTCTGGCAAACACAGTTTTCAACAGCTTTAATAAATGACTGCATGACTGCAAGGGCTTTAACCATTTTTTATTAGATGTTAAATTGGGGGCATAAATCCAATCCAATTTAGAAAAAAAGAGAGAGAGAGAAGTTGGGCTACATATAACTACAGGTAATGTAACTAGAAAAGAAATCCACTTTCAAAAAATTCAGCCGGTGATGAACTCAACAGAAGACATTATTAGCTAGGGGTTACCATGGGGATATTAAAAACAGGTGGAGGTGGTGACTACAGACACAGGATTGAATCCCTTTTCAACATACGTTGCATGCTTCAATCATAGAAGTGTGGCAGCCATCTGAATTTTTTTTAACCCCTATGTCCCTGGTTTAGTACTTTGCACCAGGTAATTAAAAAAGGAGCAGAGAAGAATGAATTCCACAATGGATAGATGGGAGAAAAATGAAGAAAAGGAGTAGCATAAAGGCACTTTGTTCCTGACTCCTACAGTTCTTCTGCTACCATTGGAGAGATCCACATAACTAAACTGTTAGCATGTGATATTCCTGCTCCCCAGAACATTTGAAGAGTGCCCTCTTGAAACGTTACCCTAGATCCATGATGGCGAACCTATGGCACGTGTGGCACAGGTGGCACACGGAGCCATAATAGTGCACACGCAAGCATTGCTCTAGCTCAGCTCCAGTGTGCATGCGTGCGCTGACCATCTGGTTTTCGGACCTTCTGGTCCCACCAGAAGTCAGCAAACGGGCCGTTTCCGGCCTCTGGAGGGCCTCTAGGGGGTTGGGGAAGGCTGTTTTCGCCCTCCCCAGACTCCAAGAAAGCCTCTGGAGTCTGGGGAGCGCGAAAAACAGGCCTAACGGGCCCACTGTGCCATCGTGTGCCAAAAGTGGGGGGAGTGTGGGAGGGGTCATGTGCGCATGCATGGGGGGCGGGGAACATTGAATTATGGGTGTGGGCACGCGTGTGTGCGATCCCCCCACGCTCCCCCTGCTTTTGGCACGCGACGGCAAAAAGGTTAGCCATCACTGCCCTAGATTCTATCAGGGATGAAAGCTGTTTGAGCTCAAAGGGTAGAAGCTGTAGCCAGACCTACAACAAACCAATCCATTCCCACCTGATATGTGATTTAAAACTGAAATTTGATGTGAGCAAACTTTCAAATTAAGCCATGCATCTAACCAGAGATTATTTTGTTGATATAAATTATAAATTGGCAACTATCAGATTTAAAAGGAAAGGTAACTGCAGCAAACATCAGCTGGCACCCCATTCCAAAATCTGCCCCCTCTGTTCTCCAAAGGCTATAGATACTAATGTCCACTGAAAGTAGCCAATGGGTGAAGAAGCGTAGATTTCTCATTGGGTATGAAAACTAGATTCCTGCACAAGAGAAGGATGTTGGCTTTCATATAATATTTTACCCTCCATCTTTTAGCATCTCATGTTATTTCCCAGCATTTCAGACACTGCTTGGATTGTTTGGCCTTTTGTGTTTAGCAATGTATAAACAGTGTAAACCAAACTGTAAGGTTCTATTTTGCCTCCTTTGCTGATTATATAATTCAGACTTGCATGATCAGTCATAAATATTTTCTGTTGGGTTCAATGAAGTATGCAGAACCTCATTAGCACTGCTTTCCCTCCTCCCACCTCCCTCCCTCCCACTCCCCCATGTTTCCATGCCTACAAAACCTGAAGCTATCCAATTCACAACTGGTGGTTTTGCATTTGTTTATTTGCAGAACATCAAGAGCATGTGAAGAGTGGGCATGTGTGAAGGGAACTGAGGAATGAGCAGCTTAAAACTGACTTCTCTGGAGTGCAAGTTAATGTGGTTTTTTTTTCACTGTTAAGGTAGCCATAATAAGGTAGGTACAGGAAAGTCAGAGGAAGATTGGTCAAGATTGAGGGGGGGGGGGCGGAGGGAAAGGAAGACAATGTTATCAGTGCACAAATGAATGTTGTGTCATTTACTCCGGTGAGGATTTTTAAAGCCTTTTTCTCCGTTACATTATTAGGCATGTTGTATGAGCAAATTCCATACCCAGACTTCTCCTTTTCTGTTTCTCCATTGCAGATGCAAGTAAGGCAAGGGTGAAATGCTACCGGTTCATTCTGGTTCAGGCAAACCAATAGTGATAAAAACTATCAGTTTGGGCAAACCGGTAGTAAAAAAAATGCTTTAAAAAGTTTTTAAAAAAGAGGTTCTGACGATCACAGCTGTGCCATGTGATCGTCGGAACCTTTTTTTTTTACTTTTTTAAAGCATTTTTTTACTACCTGTTTGTCCGAACCAGTAGTAAAAAAATTCTTTAAAAAAGTTTTTAAAAAGGTTCCGATGATCATGCGGCACAGCTGTGATCGTCAGAACCTTTTTTTAACTTTTTTAAAGCATTTTTTTTACTACCGGTTTGGGCAAATAGGTAATAAAAAATGCTTTAAAAAGTTAAAAAAAACGAAGTTGGCCATATCCACCCAGTCACATGACCTACCCACCCACCAAGCCATGCCCACCAAGCCATGCCCACAGAACCGGTAGCAAAAAAATTTGCATTTCACCACTGAAGTAAAGTGACCCAAACCCCTTCACAACCGCATTCACACATTATACACATCTATGGTACTTGCAAATTGAAAGAGGCTGAGCAAGGATCCTGCCCATCCTCCTAACAATGCCTTCCACTTTAACATTCTTCTGTGTGTAAAAAATCAGCACAGTGTTGATGTAGAGAAATATTTGGCCTGTCTTTTGTTTTCTGGGTTTTGTTTGTTTTAATCTCCCACCTGGGTTGCTATGCAGTTTCCTTCTTGAATTATAATGATCTCAGTGTACCTTTCGCTCCCACTCCCATTGCTTTTAACATATTTGCCTAAACAGAAAGGATATAATCCAAATAAATGCATAAATATTGAAAATGAGTGTGAAGAGGTGGGGTGGGGGGAAGTCCATTAGATAAATGAATATGGAGATGGGACCTGTCAAGCTATGACTATAAATGTTGTGGAATGGAAAATCAGGACACAAATTGCTACATATTGAGGAAGAGAATTTGATCTGTTTCCATGTGTGGCCGCCTAATTCAAGTAGTCTTTCATCTGAGAGTCAGTTTGATGTAGTAGTTAAGGCATCAGTGTAGAAACTAGGAGACTGTGAGTTCTAGTCCCATCTTGGATACAAAGCCAATTGGGTGACCTTGAGCCAGTCATTCTCTCTCAGCCCTTGCAACTACCGGTAGGCAATAATTTTTTGTTGTTAAAATCAAAGTTGAAGATCTTGGTTGGACCATAAAATGAAGAAAAACAATTCTAAGATATACCTTTGAGTCCATTTGTTGGAAATAGCTTTAAATTCCATTAGGATTAAAGGATTATTTTTGCTCTACTGATATTTTTTGTTCCAATTTTATATTTCTCTACCAATATAACAACAATTGTCGCTAAGTGTAGTTTTTTTCATTTAACATCAATTGAAAATTACTGATTTTCTGTTCCAAACAGCAATTATCAATTACTCTTTGTAGTGCCATGAAGTGATACAGATATTTCAATTCTCACCTTAACTTCACAGAACTTTCAGGACCTTTTTCAGTCCTTTGAAAGGGATTCCAGGATGGACTGAGATCATTCATTCATCGGTATTCGGGGTATATAGAGGTATTTGTATAGAACAGTTAGATGTATGTAAAAAAAAGGATGTCAGAAGTTAGAAAGGTAGATAAGAACTCTTTCCCTTTGTGAATGTCCCAGGATGATAGCCTGATTTTATTTGTTACTGTTGTACCTCTTTTTATAGTCCAACCAAAAATTTTAAGTTTGCATTTTAACAATATAAAATTCAGGATTATGGAATTGAAGAAAGCAAATAATTCATGATTACCGTCTTTCTTTTAGAGAGAGAGGAATTACTTTGTCAATATAAAACATAAGTTTAACATCAATACTTTGCTCTCTAATGTTTATCTTTCAAAATATTAAACACCATCTAAAATTTGTAAATTTGGTTCTGAGTCAGAGCTGGTTGTTGTATCAAAACTGCATAGATGATGAATATTAATTTGACCTGAGATGGCTGCTGTTTTTTACCTACCTCAGGATCACACGCTCTAGGCTGGCAGTAACAGCAGTTTTGTAAAATTTCAAATAAGCACCTCTTTCAATTCTTTTAGCAATAATTATTGCTACCAACCTGCCTTCCATTGAGGACCTGTATACTGCACAAGTCAAAAAGAGGGCTGTGAAAATATTTACAGACCCCTGGACATAAACTGTTTCAACTCCTACTCTCAAAATGACGCTATAGAGCACTGCCCGCCAGAACAACTAGACACAAGAACATTTTTTTGCCTAACGCCATCACTCTGCTAAACAAATAATTCCCTCAACACTGTCAAACTATTTACTAAGTCTGCACTACTATTAATCTTCTCATCGTTCCCATCACCCATCTCCTTCCACTTATGACTGTATGACTGTAACTTTATTGCTTGTATCCTTAAGATTTATATTGATATTGTTTCCTGATTGCTTATTTGTACCCTATGACTATCATTAAGTGTTGTACCTTATGATTCTTGATGAATGTATCTTTTCTTTTATGTACACTGAGAGCATATGCACCAAGACAAATCCCTTGTGTGTCCAATCACACTTGGCCAATAAAATATTCTATTCTATTAAGTGCCAAAATAATTCAGTCTACAGAGCATTGTACTGTCAAAGGCTAAACAATATACAGTAATCTTATGGAATGGAGAGAAAGTGCTGAGATGGGCAACCTTTATATACCCCACAAACACTGGAATTGGTTCCCTAGAGGAATATGCTACAAGATAGACTTTTTTTTCTATTAATGAAGCAAACTTTGTTTATATATAAAAGAAAAATTAATTTTTATTTCATTGTGATTTGTATTGGAAATTGTCATTTTGTAAGCCGCCTTGAGTCCCCTGGGAGAAAGGCGGCATATAAATCGCAATAATAATTTTAAAAAAAAATCATATTGTCAACAATAGTAGCAGATGTTTTTAAAAGTATTTAAATAATTAAACATAAGAATCTTTCACCCCAGAATTCTGTTAACATGGTTCTTCCACAGTAAAAGAAATCAAAAGTGTATATAGTAACTGGTGATACTGGTAATATTTTATTCTACATTTTAATCTATTATTATTTTTAGTGTTGCTACAATACAATTATATAATCAGAGGTTTTTTTACACATTCATTTCTATTGATGTTCGTCCTGATTGTTCCAATAATCTCAAAACCATGCTTGCATCTTTATACTCATAATGCAATCTAAACTGGACTAAAGATTTACATTTCTATTGAATGTTGAGTTTAGGCACAAAAAAGTAGATGCTATTATTTTACAAAAACTAGGTTGAAAAAACATAGATATGTTCTCATAGGCTAACAGTAATCTCTCTGCCATTATAGGTGAAGGTTTGGTTATTTTGCTTGTTTGTCATATTTATTATATTAAAGGTCCATTGCATTATGATTCCATCACAGAAACCATGTTGCTAAGCAAATTTCACTACTACAGAGTTGAACTTGGAAACAGTTTTATCAGGATGATAAAGCTTCAAAAACAATCTCTGTCATGGCTAAAATCCAAGGCCATAATTCATGAATGATATTGAAACTTTTTTGTGATAAAGCTTGCTGAGCTGTTACACAAATAAATACATAAAGCTTTAAATGAATAAATTATGCAAATACATGCTAATGTGTACATAAATTAACAGAACATAATAAGGAGAAGCAAGAAAGCAGATTTTATTTTTTTTCTGCACTTTCAAAATATGTGAGTGATATTTGCTTTCAGAAGAACAAACTCATTTAGACAGAGAGTTTACAGAGCCAAACAAACACGAATCAGCATTGAAACCTAATTTTACGTTCAGCAAAGAAGGGAGATCTGTTTCTTGACTCAATAGGCAGAAACCAATTAAATTAGGCAAACTTGAAAACATGAAAACAAATCTGTTCTAATGCATAAAAAAAGTTTTGGGACATCTAAACTTGTGCAAAGTGAGCCAGGGGAGGTCTGGCAAGATCAAATTCAATTCCGGAACATTGTCATGGGATATAAGATGATAACAAACGTTATATATTGTAACACCTCCGAAATGAAACACATGGCATTTATGTGTCTGGGAGCAATTTGAAGCCAACTGTGCTATAGAAATCTAACACTGTTCTCTTGGAGAAGTGGGATAATAGCCCAGGATTCTATAACAGTCAAATGAAAAAGACTCAAATGTACCCATGAAAGGGTCATAATAGGAACATCTTGAATGTTTTAACAATTCCATTTTTGTATTTGCAAATTCTGATTCCCTCTGAAACCAGCAAATTAGAATGAATCCATAGGAAGTTCTATTTCACTGAAATACTTCAAATATTTTAGAAAGATATATTATGTCCAACATATTGTTCTATATGGAACAGAAACAAGTCCTAGTTGAAATATGAACAGCTACAATTACATTAATCTAAGAATTATATTTGAGACATCTAAAATATTAAAGGGATTGCCTCTGTTTTTTAATATATTGAAAATCCAAACTTCAGTAGTTCTTATGATATTATGAAACAGTGTTTCTAGTATACATTATCATGTACTTTCTTGGAAATGCCAGTTCTACAAAAAATGAGAATTACCAAAACAAAAAAAATTACACTTTTTTCCTAAATAATCCAATCATCAATTGCTTCTCTTTAGATGATGTTTTATATCAGATTTAATAAAATGAATGGATTTGTTTGAGATGCAAAAAAAACACACAATCAAAATCACTTTAAAATATAAACTAATTTCCAATCTATCACTGCAAAAATGCAGTCCATTTTGCGATCTCTGGAGATGACAGTAGTTACTATAAATGACTTTCCAGTTAATTACCTGTTTAGAAAAAAGAAGAGACTAGAATTCCCAAGTGTTCAAATCTGTAACTTCAATGCCTACCTCATTCCATTGAGTATGATAAATATTATATTGTCTGCCACCCAGGCTGCCAGGCAGTGGCTACATCTAACCCTTTGGAGAGGTTGCTCTCTCTCGGCCATGTATTAGAGGCAATGTGGAAAACTAGAAATGAGATGGAGTTTAATCTTAATTCTCTCAATCCAACGTGGAAGCCACCAAGATTTAGAGAATAGCTTCCTAGTGGTCTGGAAAGAAATGACAATATTACTAGAAATTACGAAAGAGTAGATGAATAAATACGGAATATATTTTAAATTTAACCCTTACTTTATTCTTAGGTCTCTATTTATATCTGCATATAAATTGTCATGTAACACACTGCTTAATAGAATAGTGGTGGATGCATATATTCAAACAAACATTGGGCTTATATGACATGCTTCACAATTACATGAAACAACATATTATGTACCATTTCTAATAAAAAAATCACCTAACATTTCTATTATCTTCATTGGAGTTACTGTGCCTTTCCAATCGGACACATTCCAGATTAATTGAAAAATGTTGGCTCGTCATGTGTTGAGGAAGTACTCTGGGGAAATGCTGTAAACCAGGGGTGTCAAACTCACAATGACACATTGTCGTCATGTGACGTATTGCAACTTTCCCCCCCCCTTTGTTAAAATGGGGGTGGGCGTGGCCAGCACGTAACATATCTGGCCCGCATTCTGTGAGTTTCACACCCCTGCTGTAGACCAACAAGAATAAGATAATTTCCCTGTGCTGTCATTCAGGCTTTTATTATTTTTTTAAAAATGCTTTAAAAGCTTAGTTGTTAACCTCTAACTCAGTGATGGCTAACCTTTTCTGGACCGAGTGCGCGCAAATGCGTGCATGCATGCCTAAACCCCCAAAATGCAATGCAAGTGTGGCTCCCATGCATGTGCCCACCACCTGTGCATGCACGCGCAGCCCCCTGCACATGCCCTGCCCCACGCATGAGCGGGCCCCCCGCACATGCCACTGTCCTGCACATGCATGTGCAGCCTGCTGCACACACCCCGCCCCGTGTGTATGCATGGCAGAGACTCGAAGACCAGCTGGCAAGTAGGAGGCACGCATGCATGCATGGCAGAGCTGAACTGGGGCAACAGCTCACGTGCCCACAGAGAAGGCGCTGTGTGCCACCTCTGGCATGCGTGCCATAGATTCGCCATCAAGGCTCTAACTTAACACCAATTACTAAAGGTGTACTATTTGTACACATATGTCTGTGGCTATTCCCAACTATGTATCTATGTTCTGAACACTTCTATTGTGAACATTTCTGTCCTGTTTTGGCTTTAGCCACTATTAGTTGGCTCCTGTTGTTGTTGGCTGTTCTGTACTGCTAATGAAACATTGGCAACTATTGAAGTCTTTCTGTCTGTTTTTCTGGAGGAGAGGGAAAGAAAGTGAGTGATAACTGACTGTAGGCTCTCAGTGTCTTTGCCGGAGTGGTGAGGCTGCTGGGTTCTGCTTCCCTTTCAACCTGTCTGCTGTTGGTGTGCTGAAGTCCTGTAATGTGGGGATGACCTTGGGAGACAGATGGAAGAGCCATTGTCTAGGTCATTGTCAGATAAGCAGCAGCTGAGTCTACAGTAAAGAATGGGGTGTGGCAAACATCTCAGAAGGGATCCTCTCTAGTTGTTGTGGTCCGCTGGCGGCCTGCGGAGCTGGCAGCAGAGTCAGACAGTGAGGAGGCTGGGAAGGAACATGGGCCAGTCCTGGAGTCTGGGGAAGGCTCGGACGAGCGCTCTGCATCGGAGGCAGAGATGAGGCCAGGGCCATCTGGGAGTTATGTGCAGATTCTGGAACCTTCAGAGTCGGACATCAGCGAGGCAGAGGAACAAGGGAAACCTGTTCCCAGTGCGTGCATGTGCAGACCTGCCAGAAGGCAAGAACAGTTAAAACAAAAGGGGCGACATGGGAGTAGGGCTTGGAGATGATTGGCCCTTCCCATAAGACATAAAGGAGGAGCAAAGGCGCATGAGCCCTTTGCAGGAAGCAACTGTTGTTCGTGCTGGCCGGTTTCAAGACAGCAGCTCTGTGTTGACTCTGTGTTCCGTGTGGCTTTGCAAAGTTAATTGCCAATTAGGTCTTGGCAGCATGTCAAGGGAGATAAAGGTGGGTGTTTATCACCATTATCCCAAAGAACTGTGGCAGACTTCTGTTGTACTCTTTACAATTATTTGGGACTCCTCCATGAATGAACAGATTGGGAATGAACAGTGTTCTGCCCCAGCTATGGACCCCAAAGAACACAGCACACACAAAGTCTGTACCAAACTTAAATTTACTAAAATAACTCAGTCTGTTTCAAAACAAAGGCTGTTAATAAACTTTCTTAACAGCCTACAAGAAACCAAAGATAAAGTAATCACAATCTTACTAAGGTTAGCAGAAAGCCCAGAAGCAATTTGCAGAGAATCCAGACACGAAGTAGAGTGAATTAAAGTTGTTCCCTACAAATTCCTTCAGTCGGCATTCCTCCTTAAATAGGCTAAGGGAGTGGCCAATTAGCCCCAAGCCTTACTCTCAAGGAGACCTCCTCCTGAGGAGCCACTTCTGCCTTTTGGCCTCTCTGCGCGCCCGTGCATCGAGAAAAGGCTCCTCCTCTTCGTCCTCTTCACTTAAAGGAGCTTCTGGAGGTTCTGAAGGCCCTGGCTGAATCCCTGCCTCTGGCACCACATCTTCTCCAGCCTCCTCATTGTCCAACTCAAGTGCCAGCTGCACAGGCTGCTGGTGCAACACCACACCAGCCTCCTCGCTGTCAGAATCAACTACAATCTGCACAGGCCGCTGACAGGCCACAATAAACAGGCTCTGAATGAACAGAATTCACAGCCGTGGAAATAAAAAGAGGGTTTTTGGAACTCATTGTGTGCTTTTATTGTATCAGGAAGCCTAGGTCAGAACACTAGCATCAGACTATAAAGGGGGAGGTGCTTTCAGACTTGTGAGATTTGTTAATGTAACCTTACAATAAAGTTAGAGCTAGTATTTCTGGCTATGCTTCTTGCCTAGACTACCTCATAAGGCTGACAAGGCCACAATGACACTGTCTTCACCATAAATCACCTGTTAAGCTGACATCTCTTCCGTTCCCTCTCCAATCTCCCACACTTTACCAATTGTCCTCCCAAATACACTTGCATTTAGGTGTTAATAGCATTTTGCTTTTGTAATTGGAAACCAGGGGTGGTCCAATGCTCTTCAAGATGATTTAAAAGTCCCAGGAGGAAAAGTAAAGGGAAGGAAGAGCTCATGCTGGTCTGTCCTAGACTTTCTTTCCACGAAACGTTGAATGCTCTTCATCTTGTCTTTTTAAAATTTTTATTTATGACACTTTTAGCCATTTTTCATTCACACAACCTGGCTTGAAACACATCTGAAGGACAGTCAAAGAAAAGGTACAGGTGTTATGACCCCTTGAAGAAGTCAACAACATATTTTATTCCTGTAAGCACCGTATTTCATCTTTAAGATTCAAAAAGATTTAGGACTTAAAATGGACCATAATAAATTTTACAGCAATGGTTTTGGAGCCTTCACGATTAATGCTAGGATGAAGACTTCAGGGCATTGCACAGGGAAGTTCCTAACTTGGACTGGGAATTGTAGACCTGCACAAAGATGCCTTTAGAAAAACTATGCAGAGGCAGTTACAGAAACAAAAGCATGTGTTAAGCCAGGAACAGAGAAAGCATGAGAAACAGACTCAGATTTGCTCCACATTATTTACAGGAGTATAAAAGGGAAGGAAGGGAAAGTAGATTTTGAAGAGTCTGTATTATATAGCCTATATCAGGGGTGTCAAACTTGCGGCCCGCAGGCTGGATGCATTCACGCACTGCCCACACCCTGTTTAGCGAAGGGCGGGAAAGTCACAATACGTCACATGATGACTAGAAGTGGTATTCAGTCAGTTCTGACAGGTTCTGGAGAACCGGTAGTGGAAATTTTGGGTAGTTCGGAGAACCGACAATACCACCTCTGGCTGGCCCCAGAGTGGGGTGGGAATGGAGATTTTGCAATATCCTTCCCCCAGGAGTGGGGAGAGAATAGAGATTTTGCAGTATCCTTCCCCTGCCACGCTCACAAGCCACACCACGCCCACCAAGCCACGCCCACAGAACCAGTAGTAAAAAAAAATTGGATTTCACCACTGATGATGACACCGTGACAACGGGAGTTTGACACCTCTGGCCTATATCAATAAAAGGGTTCCAGTCCAGCTTGTGAAGTCTGTTTTCTGACCCTGTCAACCTTGAAGAGTTCACATCAATCTTGAAAGCTTATGTTTTCTCTTCCCTTCCCTTTATAGTCTAGTAAATTAAAGAGGAGTCAGTCTAAGAGCTGTTTTCCCTGTTTCCTAGGCTTATTGTTGCTTTTGTAACCATTTCTGGTTGTTTCTCCAAAATGAAATCCATAGTTCTCTACAAATAACATGTACAAATAAGTAATCCTCTAGCCCAATCTAGCAACAGCTTGGACTCTGCAACAAAATTTGGAGTTAGGCCAGTTTTTCCAAAACTGGTCCCACTTCCAAGACTAAATACAAATACTGTATGTATAATAAACTACCAATCTTTGTCAAACTTTGGCTTTTCAGAAATAGATTGTTCCAGAGGTTCTATATTTTGCAAGTTGGTAAAAGCAAACAGGGATAACGTGAGGGTAGATTGCCAACCAACCTTCTAACCCCAGAGACTTGCCTGAAGCTTGTATTCCTACAAAATGCTAATTTACAAATAATTGAACCATACTAAACTGAAGTAATGCAATTGCCTGAGTCTGCGTAATACATCACACCATAAACTAATCATACGGATTGCTTTTGCACAACTGACTGAACTGAAACTACTCTGCTGCTTTTCGGCCTGGCATATTGTATAAATAGAGTTTTGAAAATAGATACTGCTCCCTTAAACATATTGCAAAACCACTTTCTAGGCACCAGGCTAGAAAGTGGGAAAGTGTGTGGGTTCTAATCCCTCCTTAGGCATGGAGCCAGCTGGGTGACCTTGGACCAGACAGTCTTTCTCAGCCCTAGGAAGGAGGCAAAGGGCAAACTACTTCTGAAAACCTTACCAAGAAAACTGCAGTCCAGTCAGTTGTCAGGAGTCAAAGATGACTGGAAGGTACCAAAAAAAACCCCACATTGCAAGCCACTTTATTAATTTTCTTTCTTTCTTTACCCTACCATATTAAATTATATATGATGTTTAAAAACAACCCATCTCCCTCGACTCTGGGAAATGTTACTTGTTATGTATCTGAGTTGCAAAACAATAATAATTTATCCTCATGCTGCCCAACTCTTAGTGACTCTGAGCGGAGCACAACAAAGAACTTAGAATTTAAAAAATAATAAAAATAGAAGATGGAAAGTGCATTGAAGTGAGGGGATCATTGCACTCTCCCTTCAACCAAGCCTTCACAGCTCTTCTAAATAGCAACAAAATAGAGGACATCTGCAACAACCTCATTCCAGAGAGCAAGCACTTCTTAGAGAAGACACACTTCCAGAGTCCTGATAGATCACATTGCTTAATTGAAGGTATCCAGAACATGCTAACCCTGGAGGTTCAAATCAAATTTGCAGATGCAAGGGAAGCTATGTGATTCTTCAAGTAACCTTTACCATGTAGGTTGTTATAGTAACAACCAGCACCTTGAATACCACTCAGAAGCAAACTGACTACCAGTGCAGATTGCAAAGCAGACATATTTTGTGGACATACTGAGGCATACCCTTTACTACGCGTGCCACTGCATTCTGGTGCAATTGAAGTTCCAGGTGGTCTTCAAGGGCAGCTCCATGTACATCACGTTGTAGTAGCCAAGCCACCAGGTGACTAGGGCATGACTGACTATCTGAAGAGCATCATTCTCTAGGATAGGGTGCAATTGGACCAGATGGAGTTGTACAAAGATCTTCTTGGCCACAGACAGCATCTGCTAGTCAAGCAGGAGCTAAGAATCCAGGAAGAGTCCCAGATTATGTACCAAACTTGGAGGGAGAATGCTACTCCATTGAAAGTCAAGTGTTCCTCTGACCACTAAATGACAGCAGAGCTTTCTGTATTTCTTTGCTACCACTAATGTCACTTTTGTAGCTCAGACATGGCAGTCCTACAGTCACAATATCTCTTGTTCTCCATGACAGGCAAACAAGATTTCTTTCCATAGTTACTTTCTCCAGTCTTATTTCAATGTTAAATGTGGCAGAATGTTGTGGGAGAGTAAATTACTCTCTAACAAATACTAGTTTGTTAAAGAGTTTATTTAGGCCAAATGTTAACGGGTGATTTTGATACAATTAAAAGGAGCTAAAAACAAAAATATTGGACCAGTCTGCAGAAGTGATGTTGAAAGAACACATTCCAAGTGCATTAATTCCATCCAAATGGCTGTAATGAATCAATAGTATTACCTAAAATACTGATTCATGGTATCGTTTTTTTTTTCCGGCATAAGCACCATGTTTCTTATTCTGCTTAAATGCACTCAGTGTTCACATCCATTTGGGAACATTTATGGTGCCTTTTATTAGGGATCCAAGATTGCAGGGTTGTAGCATTTCAATTATGCCCCACCCTGCTTCTATGATGTTTACAGATAAATTCATATTGTATGTCTCATATCTACTTCGTTTGAGTACAGTAGCCAAAAATAGATTATTTATGTATTTTGCTTTAATAGCAAATGTAAGATTTTTAGCGAGGTTGACAGCATTGCCCTCCAAGTTCATAAATATTTGTCTGCTTAACAGCAACATTTATCTCACAAAGGCAGACAGCCCAGTTTGGTTCTGGCATGTTTCTTGTTTATTTATTACCCTAATAACAAATGGCCTGTCAAGTTTGCTGGGCCTCAAATATTATCTAGGTCTGCTGGCACAAATGATTATGAAAACCAGTGGTTAAGGTGTTAAGCTAGGACCAGGGAGATTCAGATCGTGGTCTGTCTTCAGCCATGGAAACTCACTGGGTCTTTGGGCAAATCATGGTCTCTGATCCAGGGGTGGGTTCTAACCGGCTTTACTACTGGTTCTCTTTCTCTGTGCGCGTGCTTCACGTGCGATTGCCTCTTCGGTCGCGCGCTTTGCACAAGCGCATTGCGAATCTCCCCAGCTGAGGTGCAGCAATCCGCTCTGCTGCACCTCTCAGATGGGAGAAAAAAGAAGAAATATAAGGTTGGAATAGCGCGGGGGTGGGTGGGAAGGCCCAGCTCCTGAAAAAAGAGAACCGGTTCGGTGACATAATAGCGTCACCACTACCAGCTCGGCCAAACCGGGCCGAACCGTGAGCAACCCACAGTGCTTTGATCCCAGTCTAGCCCACAGGCTTCTTGTGACTGGGGGGATAGGAATAGGGAGCTCTGAATAGAAAAGGGAAGTACATCTCAGAAAGAAGTAAATAAATTGGAAATGGTGGCTAATTATATTTTAAAACTGTGGAAAATGAGAAGGAAGGAAGCGTCAGAAGAATAATTTGGGGTTCCAACTCAAGCTGGGATTGCATAAGAATATTTTTTTTAAAAAAGTCCAGACAGCTATGAGGAAAGAAGAAATATTTATTCCTAAAAGTAAAACAGTTTGCTTTTAGGGGCAGGTTGCAGAGAAGTGGGGTTCAGCAGCAGATTTTTATAGGGGGAGCTTGAAGTATCTATGTGCTGATTCTAGGGCGACACTTGAGGGGTGGGCGGGGCGGGTGTGTAGGTATGTTTATTCTTGTGAACATGAAATTCCTCTGGGAGACCTAATTTAATTAACTCTGTGTTTGCAGACCTTATCCTTTGATAGGTCTAGGCAACTTATTTCAGGGTTTGAGGAAGTTTGCTAATTTGATTAACTTGGAGACACTGATTCTCAGATCACTGTGGATTCTGTTCATATTTTAAGGGTAGATGGAAACAGCATAAAGAATAAAATATATTTGGATATAAAACTTCTCACGGGAGGGAGGGAGGAAGGAAAGAAGGAAGGGAGGGAGGGAGGGAGGGAGGGAGGGAGGAAGGAAGGAAGGAAGGAAGGAAGGAAGGAAGGGAGGAAGGAAGGAAGGAAGGAGCTTGTGCAGTTTTTATTTGTCAACCTACTCTGGCTAACTTTTTAATCAAAGTGCATATCTCTAGTAATTTAGAAAAAGCATAGTTACAGAGTTCAGTAATAAATGTATGTTTACCACATGACCATTAGAAGGCTCTGTTTACATTTAATTTCAAGAGTATTCTAATAGTATATTAAGGCTGTTCATGCTTGGGAAATTAATTTAGAAACAGTACTTCCAGATCTCACCCAAGCATGATACCTCTGCCCTATTCATTAAAGCAGTCTGTCTTTTATCAGGATTCTGCGTGAGCCTGAAACTCCTTAATTAAGAGTTTAAGTAAGAGTTGAATCCTTAAAGCTGATGCATCATTTCTCAGCTGATACAGAAGCTGCAGGGATGGGGGAGGGGAATGCTGTTTTAATGAAAAGCAAAGAGGGGTTTTGCTCAAACAAGATCTTCCAAATCATTATCCAAATATGTACAGGTCTATTGCGTATTACTGAAGTTCTTTGTAAGCTCAACTAAGTGAACTAAAAATATTCATTGTAGTACTTATCTTGATAGAAAATGCTTCGGGCACCAGGAATATTTAACAATAAAGTTAATATTTTAGTCGAAATTAAAATTGGGCCAAATATTTTCTCATAGGATTTATCTGCACTGTCTGATTGATTGATCGATTGCCAGAATGGGACAAATAGCCATTTTTGAGGGTATGAATAGAGAACACTATTCGATGTTCACCCCATTTCCCATCATACATGCAACCTCCAAGTGCATTTTCCTATTGCAGTTTTAAACAGTTATTCTTCCCTTATGTATCTTCAAGCATACTTCTCCATTTTGGTTGGCAGACTTTATTTCATTACAGGTGAACCCAGGCAGTTCACTGGTTATTTTTCAGAGGGAGAACATCTCCTCAACTGAGTCAGTAATTACTGTGGTGTCTAATATTTGCTAAAAAATTTATGAAAGTTTACAAATGCAAAGCTAAAAAAAATAATCAAACTAAGAAAAATATCAAAAGAAAAGAAAAAAGTGAAATGGATAGAAAGAGAAAAAAGAAAATAATAAAAGAAGAAATATATATGTAATATAATAGTATAATGTGATGTGATGTAATATAATTAATACAACACAACACAACACAATACAATACTATACTATACTATAAAAGATTCTTTTTCCCCCTTCCTCCAGATAAATATAAAAAAGGTCTCTTTTTCTATAACCAAATTATAAAAGCTCACCATTAAGTCCTAATTAGCAAAAGTTTATTATGAGCCACCAGAAATAGTAATATATGTATTAGCCAAATAAATCCATTTTTTATTCCAATTTACCACTTTCTCTAAGAAATAAAGCAAAAAAAACCCCTCACCATTTATGAAGAGATCCTTCAGGCCTGGTCAAAAAGAAAGTAATTAATTAATTTATATACCTGAAACTACGTATATTTCAACTCTGGTCAAATAAGCTCACCTTATATTTCTTCCCTTCACTTTTAAAAAATTTGGTCTTTAATCCCATCAAATAACATCCCACAAATCGGTTTATCATTTTCTCTTTCTTTCCTTTCAGGAACAACTTCAGTAGTTAATACACTCCGTTTGTAAATCCAAGATAAGAAGGCTTTCCAAATCATTCTTCTGATTTGTCATTTATATAACAAATAACAAATTCTCCAGGTGTGATGAAAGTTGCCCTTCAGAAGGTTCTTAGCATCCAGAAAGTCAATAACAAACAACTTCCTAAAGTTGCTAAGAGAGGAAGTGGGCAAATCCAGTATTTATTTATTTTATTTATTGTCAAGCATATATAAAATAACAGATAAAAGTATAAACATGATTTGAATACCTGAAAAGGATACAAATAAAAAGGGACATTGGGACAGGGATGGTAGGCACGATGGTGTGCTTATGCACGCCTCTTAAAGACCTCTTAAGAATGGGGGGAGGTCAACAGTAGACAGTCTAGGGTTAAAGTTTTGAGGGTTTGGGGAAGAAACCACAGAGTCAGGTAGTGCATTCCAGGCATTAATCACCCTGTTGCTGAAGTCATATTTTCTGCAATCAAGTTTGGAGTAGTTTACCTTGAGTTTGTAGCTATTGTTTGCTCATGTATTGTTGTGGTTGAAGCTGAAGTAGTCATTGACAGGTAGGACATTGTGGCAGATAATTTTATGTACTACACTTAGGTCAGACCAAAGTCGGTGTAGTTCTAAATTGTCTAAGCACAAAATTTCAAGTCTGGTGGCATAAGGTATCCTATTGCAGGTAGAGGAATGGAGGACTCTTCTCATGAAATATCTCTGGACTCTCTCAATTGTATTAATGTCCGATATGCAGTACGGGTTCCAGACAGATGAGCTGTATTTGAGAATTGGTCTAGCAAATGTTTTGTATGCTCTAATTAGTAGAACAATATTACAATAGAACAATATCCATTAGGAAGGTGCAAAATCACAGTTTAGGCAGGATGATTTCCCCCCCAGCTTCCAGAGCTTTCAAGCCCACTTGGAATCACAATTTTATGATCTCTTCATGGGCAGACTCTGTATGGAGCAAATTTGTGGGTAATCCTAGTCCTCTTGGAGTTCTGAGAGTCAATCTGTTCATCGGTTCCTCTTATTCCCGCATCACCAGCTCTGCTCTTGCAGAGCTAGCTTCAGTCCCAGAGGTCCCCAATTTCTAATATTTTCTGATACAACCTTTAGCAGGAATTATAATACAGTTATAACACTTGCCTTTTAAAATGGGGGGTTCTAGTTTGGAACCCAGCACAAACATTTTTTTAATTGTCACTTTTCCTTCCCTGAGCTCACTACTTTTTGCTGGGTTTTTTTTTAATTAGTCAACTGGTCATCAACTCCCATTGTTTTCCAGTCACTTAAGGTAGAAAAGTTTCACCCTTGACTCCCAAACAGCCTATAAAATTTTGCTCCTGGAAGAAAATGGATATAAATTGAATGAATTAATGAATAGGTACTAATGAATTAGTAGTGTTGATAGAGAATCATAACTGTTGTAAATAATTCATAAAATTTCCCTATATAGTAGTCCGCATTGCAGTTCTTTCTCCCTAGCATGGATTCTAGCTCTTCATAAATCATATTTTTTAGGGACTAGGAAAATCATGGAATTTACTTCTTGTAGCTATATCCGTACAGTTACAGTTATTTGGTCCTTAGTTTGAAATGTTTAAAAATAAATTCTTCAGCATTGGCCGAATAACTCCATATTTTTTAGTTTCCAAAAAAAATCAGCAGTATACTTCATATTACGACAATTTATTCTGCAGTGTGATTACATGTTGGCAGCCATTCCTGATTAGGATTTTAAGCAGGAGCTAGCAGCAGTTATGTTGAATATGGTTTTTACTAGATGAAGCACAATACCATTGATTGGATGCCAATTATATTCAGCATTAACTCCAACTCTTTAAAAATATCACAAAAGAAGTAGGTCTGGTACCATCAGATATTTCTAATTGCACGGATGAACATTGCATGTTGTGACTTTAGATTTTACAGTCTAAAAAAGCAATGAATATAGCATGTTGGAACAAAACCATTAATCCCAGTCATTATTCAACATTTTCCTAAATGACAGTAATGGCTTCTTTTGACTTTGCATGGCTCAACAGGGTGAAAAACAGCATGCCACATCAAATATTTGTGGTGACCAATGATTTTCAGAGATCTGATAAATTCTCTGGAGAGGCATATTTGCACTATTGCACAAAGGTGCATCTAATACTTTTTAATTCAGTATTTGGTAAATTCAAAGCCCACAATGTGGTTTTCTGATTAGTAGCTTACCATTTTACATTCATAATTGTAGGGACATGCATCTTGTTTTTACAATGTGTAGTTTGCTACGTGTGGCCTTCAATTAATGAAATATGAATTAAACAGGAAGCACAAGGCCTGAGAATTGCTTAGCAGTAGAAATTTTGAATAAATCTTAGTCCAACCACAATGGTATTTTTGCTGAATCCTTTTTTATACAGTATATTTCTATTTTCTCCTTCTGACATCTGCTGGCATTATTTTGTGTCTTGCCCCATGTTACACGTTTGTAACAATACCCCTATTGTATTTTTTTCTATTTGGAACATGAATACCCAAATACAATAAACACTGAGAGCAGAAGTCCTGTATAGCTCCATACATAACACTATCATGGTTGTGTATATACAATGGAATGCCATATTCTAAGAGAACCACATTTTCCTTCATTTATTCCTATAATTGCTTCCCACAAGCCTTATGCCAATGTAGTCACTATTCACCTACATGATTTTCAAGCCAAATGGGCTTTGACCTCTGCTTTGTTCTAATTTGTGTAACCATAGTGAGTAGCTTCTTTGTTTCTTTTAAAGGAAATCATAGTAGTCAATGATCATGAAAAAACATGATCATTAAAAAATCTGAAGTGGAACATTTCAGACAATAGCTTGCGTTTTCACAATTCTCATATTAAGGTCAGAAAAAGAAAATAAAACAGCTAACTCACTGCTCACTCCGGGAATTCAATTCCGAATGCCTCAAGGTTGACTCAGTCTTCTATCCTTCCTAGGTTGGTAAAATGAGGACCCAGATTGCTGGGGGAAATATGCTGACTCTGTAAACCGCTTAGAGCGGGCTGTAAAGCACTATGAAGCGGTATATAAGTCTAAGTGCTATTGCTAGTATAGATATATTTCCTACAGTAGGAAAACTAAATGCAGAAAGCTTCAGAGCTGCATTGTAGAACACTGTTTTGTGTTATTCTTGTGCGGGGTGAAATCCAGCAGGTTCTGACAGGTACTGGAGAACTGGTAGCAGAAATTCTGAGCAGTTCAGAGAACCAGCAAATACTACCTCTGGCTGGCCCCAGAGTGGGGTAGGAATGGAGATTTTGCAATATCCTTCCCCCAGGAGTGGGGAGGGAATTGGGATTTTGCAGTATCCTTCCCCTGGAGTGAGGTGGGAATGGAGATTTTGCAGTATCCTTCTCCTGCCAGGCCCACCAAGCCACGCCCACCAAGCCACGCTATGCCCACCAAGCCATGCCCACAGAACCGGTAGTAAAAAATTTTGGATTTCACCACTGTTCTCATGGCAATTCTTTCAAAGTAGGAAAGGGTGCAAGATTGGCTATCTACAACGTAAGCTGTATGGGTAGAAGGAATAGTTGGTATATTTACAAGTTGGTAAAAAACTGGATCTCTGCTTGATCAAGTCATAGTCACGGGGAAGTTTGTAAGTACAGAAGATTTTATGCAGGGATGTTGGGAGGAAATTTGCTCTCAAACATGTTAGCTCTCCAGGGTATAATTTAAATTGCCTTATGAAATCTATCATGCAGTAGGAGGACATGTTTTCAAACCAAAGGGTTGCACCATAAAAAAAAACCCCACTTCAATAATAACAGGATGTTAATGAGATGACATCACCAGAACAACAAGGACCAAAATATTAGTGCCTTTATTGACTTTGGGCAGTTTTTAAATGAAAAATAGAGGCATTGGCTTTTCATACCTATTTTGCTTATAATTTCCTTTTTTGGAAAAAGAATAGGATGTGCTGAGAAAACAAAAGATTGGTACCACCATTTATTGGCTTATCACCAACTTCTATGGCACAATCTTTTGAGACCGAAGGGCCTTAATTTGATGGCTGACCAGGAATTAGTGTCAGAACTGTCTTATCCTGCCTGTCTGAATGACTGATGACTAAAAAGCAGTTGGCAAATTACTAGAAGACAATGTCTCCAGAAATTGTGCTGCACAACATGTCTAAGGTCTGAAGACAATACAATTAAAGTTTTTATCATGAACCAACTGCATATTTTACTCATACTTGGTGCTGTATCATGGTTGTCCTTTCGGTTCCTAAATTTATGGTTCACTAGCTTGACCTTTTTTTGTTAACTATTTAGGGTGTGCATGAAATGAAAAATGTGTTTTGATCCACACATGGTGGAAGCCTCTGTGGTTCAGAGGATGGACAGTCCTAGAAAAGTTGCAATTCTTCTTTTATGTTTATCCTTTTATTGTTTACCAAAATCAATCTACAGGAGTCTTGTGGGCAGTGGTGGGATTCAACCAGCTTGCACCACTTCGGGAGAACCAGTTGTTAACTTTCTGAGCAGTTTGGTAAACTGGTTGTTGGAAGAAATCATTAGGGCAGAGAACCGGTTGTTAAATTACTTGAATCCCACCACTGCTTGTGAGTGATTAAAGCAAGCTGATTCAATCCACTTCCACTATCTTCCTCTATAGCATGTCTTATGCACCTGCCTGATGACCAAACTTCTATCTTACTTTTCCTTACTTTGCATTATCCATCACTTTTCCAGTGCTTGAATTAAGCTCAACATTCTCATCTTCCTTCCTTTTATCTCTCCTCAGCTGCCCACCCTTGTTTTCTTTGCCAGCATTGATGCTCAGCCAGCCACCTATCCCTTTTCTATTCTTCCTGCATCTTCTTTTCCCTTACCTCTCTCAAACTACCAGCATGCCCATGGTCACGGGTGGGCTTCAAAAATTTTAGCAAGGGGTTCTCTGCCCGGTTGCTGGGTGGATGTGGCCATGGTGGGCATGGTCTAGTTAGTCTCCTGCACTATGGGGGGGGGCATTTTTACCCTCCCCGGGCTCCAGAGCTTTCCTCGAGTCTCCGGGAGGGTGAAAATGGCCTCCCCAGGCTCCAGAGGCCCTTCCAGCCTTCCCAAACTTCCAGTAGGCCCATTTTTTGCCCTCCCTGAGCCTCCGTGCACACCCTGCACTTACCTGCATCCAAAATGGACTACGTGGGGACTCTTGGGAGGGGGGGCGGAGGGGGGGTGGAGTGGGAGGGGCCAGTCAGGAGTGGGAGTTGAGGGTTCTCTGAACTGCACAGAATCTTAGCTAGAGGTTCTCCTGAACCCCTGTGAACCCCCAGCAGCCCACCCCTGCCCATGGTACACTGCCACTTCAAATGGCACCTCCTATGTCTAACTCTCTCTGTTTTGGAACCTCTTTGTCCCAACCCAAACATGCACATTTCAGTACTGGCCCAGAACTGGCTGTTCTATGAAGGGAATGGCTCTGTGCATGGAACAGTTTGCATACCTCTCCCATCAAAGAATTTAAATAATTTTCTATGTATATAATAATAAACATATTCCTTTCAAATGCTGCTTGAATTCCCTTCTTGTAAAAGTCATCAAAAATCTAAAGGAAATGCATTACATTTTATGTTGCACTGTAGAGAACATCAATAGCAACTGTCTAAATTTTCAAATAACAGGGTAATGGAAATGTTCCCAGGTGTGTTTTAAAACTGCCAAGTCCTGACTATCTATGTTGATACTGTATTATAACTCACTTTAGCAGCATCCATGCATACATGCACACATATCCATCGAGCTATTCCCTTTCAGGATAAGAATGTAATGCTAAGTGCAGAACTGAAAAAGAAATAGTGAACAAAAATAAATAAATAAGCAAAAACACGAGGAAAAGAAATATAATGAAATCTACCTCAGCAACGCTCACTGTAACATTCCATATATCAATATGTCTTTTCCCATCATCCATACTTGGACCATATCCATTGCTTTATCCACTGCTTTTTGCTCTTCCTTTATTTAGGATGTCATTATCTCCATGTACAGATGACTTTCTTGGTCTTTCCCTTCTTCATCACCTATTTATTCTTCCTTCGGAAATTTCTTTTGTAATTTGATCCTCCTTCACTCTCTCTATATCAAGGGTCACCAATCTTTTGGACCTCAGGGACCACTAAATTCATAATTTTAAATCCCACAGACCATTAATATGATTTGCCTAATGACCAGCTGGGTGGACGTGGCTAGGTGGTCATATGTCTGGGTGGGTGTGGTCAACTCGATGTCACTCATGTCAAGGGGCACCTCACCAGCCTCTACTTACCCCTTCCCTCCTGGCCACTCCTCACCTGCCCGCCCAGGCTCCTTAGGACCCCAACAGGAAGCAGTTATTGGAGCTAAGATAGAGTTGGCAAAACAGCTCAGTTCAAATTGGATCTGACCAAGAAGGAGGCTCAGCAGAAGCACCTGAGGACTACGAGCATAGGCTTTCCAAGCAGAGGGAAGACCTGCGGGAGTGCAAGGCCAGATACTGGCACATGGAGGCTCAATGGGCTGAGATGGTCAGCCAGTTCCAGGCCATGATGCAGTCTCACTGGAACGAGGCCTTCCGGCTCTTCACCACCAGCAGCACTTCCCTCCAGCCTTCACCCAAAGCCCACACCAGGATGCTGAAACAGACCCTGTTGGAATTTCTGCCCCCCTCCGACCCACACAAGAAAACCCCAAAGGGGGAGACTCTCTGCAGCAACACAAACATTCATTGCACATATCCAGCCCAGGGGCTGTAGTTTGAGGACCTCTGATTTAGTGCAATATAAAAAATACAAATAATTTTCCTGGGAACCACCAAAATTTTCTCACGGACCACCAATGGTCCATGGATCACCAGTTGGTGACCGCTGCTCTATATTATCAAATCACTTCAGCATACTTTTTTCATGGTACTCCAGTGGTGGGTTCCTCCTGGTTCTGCCCGGTTCCACCGAGCCGGTAGTGGTGATGATATGACATCACCAAACCGGTTCTGCCCCCCTGCCCCCCCTGCCCCCCCAGCCCCCCCGCATTATTCTTACCTTTTATTTGGCCCCACCCCCAATCTATTGCTGCCTCCTGAGTCCCAGCTGATCGGCTAGAAGGAAAAAAACTGTTTAAACTCTTGCCGCAGGGCTTCAAAGGGCCGCCCTACAGCTGATCAGTGTTAAAAGGCAGTGTGGTGGTAGACTGGAGCTTCCAAAAACAAATGAGTAGACCAGTGCCTGCAAAAATAAATGGGTAGACCAGTGCCTCTAAAAACAAATGAGTAGACAGGTGCCAGCAAAAACAAATAGGTAGACTAGTGCCTCCAAAAACAAATGAGTAGACCGGTACAGCTCTGCAAGTAGTTAAAAGCCTGATAGACCAGTACCTCTGCTAAATCCTAAAGAATTGTCACATGACCATCAAGCCACACCCACAAAATAAGCCATGGCCATGGAACCGGTAATAAAAAAATTTACAACCCACCCCTGTAGTACTAACTCTCCTTTGTACTCAAACTTAATCTTTCAGCACACATTCATTCTTCACTCAGGCTCTTTTTTTTTATTCTAGACACTTCCTAAGTATCCCCTTTTCATAGCATACAAATTACTGAAGTGTTTCTCTGATATTCCCAAACAACTATAAAATAATTGTTTGTTTTATAAAACAAAATGGGAGAAACCACATTTTATATACGGCTATTTTCATTTCTTTTGACATTCTGTACTATAAACCACATATTATGCCCTGGTTTTTTAGATCAGCATTGCATGCACTGAAATTTCCCCATCCATTTTTCCATTTTTAGTAAATATTCTGATAAGTTCCACAGACTGCTTTGGGTTTTTTTTTATTGCAACTTGCAATTGTACACTCCATTGTCCCTGTTAAACTTAATTAGCTTAGTATTTGATACATTAATTTTCAGATCCATAACTCGTTGTTGTTAGATATAACCTGTCTAACTTTCACTACAAATCATTCAAGTTCTCAGCCAACAATCCAGTGTTATTTGCATAAGAAAGTACACATAAATTCATGTTTCCAATCAACACATGTCTAGTGCCACCACAAGCATTCCTTATTCATTTTATCTATAAGTACTATAAACAACCATAGGACATTACACATCCTTGCTTTCTCCCTTTTCAAAGCTGAACAATTCACTAAACATTCCATTTATTCTCACACATGCTTTATTTCCATGATATATTGTTCTTATGGCATTTAGCAATCAACGATAGATTCCATATTCTCATAGAACATTACATAATTCATGCCTGTTGACTTTATCGTATGCTTTCTCTAAATTGACAGACTGCATAAACTTTCTTTCTCATATTCATCCATTTCTCAATGTCCCACTGAAGAGCAAAAATCTTATCTGCACAACCTCTGTCTCCCACACTGCATTTTGTTCATTGCTCATTTTTACCTGACATATCTCTTTTATTTCACTTCTGCCAAATACTTTCTCAGGCATATTTAATAAAATAATACTCCTGTAGTTTTTGCACCCACTCTTTCTACCTTTCCCTTTATTCATAGGAACAGTGTCAGCCTTCTTCCAATCATCAGGCAGAGATGCAATCTTTGCACATACATTAAAGAAGTCAAACAGCCACTCCATAAGCAAACCACATCCAAGTTTTCTTCAGTTACACTTCTACACCTACAATCTTACGGTTTTTCAGCATTCCTACAGCATTTATGACTTCCTTTCTTTCATTTTTTCTCAGATACTAACATTGATAATATTGTTTCAGTTCTTTAGTCTATCAGCAGTCTTCCAGTTTCAGTTCAATTTAATTTAAGTTTAATTTCAAATTCTTTTTTCAATGTTATTTTTCTGGTGACTCTGTTCAGCCTTCACCCACTGATATTTTATTTTCATCAAAATCTCTCTGCGTTTTTTTCTTTTTTTCTTAATCATACTTTGCTCTATTTGATTAACATTTTTAGCTACTATATTTTTTCTTGTTATATAATGCAAGCAATTATTTAACTCATTGGAGAAAAAAATACACGGAATATGCTTTAAATTCAAGATATTTAGACAAACAGAAGTAGGCATGAAGTACAAAATACAGAAATACTGAAGCACGCTATAAAAAGATGAAATGGATTGTTATAAAAATAGGTCAGGTTTCATTGACACATGACATTTAGTGTTGGTGGATGTACAAGCTGACAATTTTCAAAGCTAAAATGCTGAACACCCAATGAAACAAGAACAGAGTTGCATGTTTAAGATTCTCTAGATGTTGTGTGGATCAACTTGTGCTGGGTGTATTTAGTAGTCATAAATGATTTATGTTCTAGCCCAGGGGTGAGCAACCTTAAATACTCAAAGAGCCACAAAGGTCCTAACCGGAAGCCCCCTATTCAATTCTGGAGCTGACTAGTTCCCCCCACCATAGAGTCTCCTCCTAGCATGGCGTCCTTTTTCCTCCACCTATCCTAACCAAAAGCCCTATCAATTGTGGAGCCAACCAGTGACAAGGAGCTGCAGTAGAGGGATGAAAGAGCCACATGTGGCTCCAGACTGTGGGTTGCTGATCCCTGTTCTAGCCTAATAAGATCTGAAAGCCATGAGTTCCCTACCACAGTTTTAAAGACTTCATGTTCTTTTTCTGTGTCCCTAGACCACATCTCTGGATTTTTCTCCCCTTTTCATTCCTCTAGCATTATAGGAATGCTCAGGCAAGGCTGGCAAGAGTGCTTGAAGTGAAGGACAAGATAGCACTTCGTCTTATTCCAGGGGCAGAACCTGACCAGAGAGGAAGTAGAATCTTACTTTAGCAATAGCAGTGGGATAGCTTCCTAGGAGAGATAGAATTTGACTCAGGTAGCTATCAACACCTCAAGGCTGACCCTGCTTCTAGGAATGGTTGTCTAAGATGATCTCACACCACCTACAGGCAGCCCAACCTTATAAGTAGGTTCAGATACTGTGAGTATACATCTGATTGTGATTTTGTTCATGTGAAAAGAAGCCATAGATCAGCAAAATTTTGTAGCCATGGGAATTTCTGTACAAATTCATAAGCAATTTTCCAAGAAGAAGAGAGACAATGCCCTAAATATAGTAATATCACAACATTTTAATATTTCTTATTGCAAGAATTTATTTAAATGTGTTTCCCAGCTAAGACCTTCCAGAAGTGTAGAGTTCCATTTCCAATATTTTCAAGAAGGGCCATGCTAGTTAAGGAATTCTGAGCGTTGAAATCTACATACCTAAAGAAAGCTTGGGAAGGCAATCAATAGTTTATGTTCAAGAATACTGATCCAGCAGATGATTTACTACATATTCAGCTTGCTATGCCAACTTCAGTTTTCTCTATCACAAAAGAACTCAAATCCATTAAGATAACATGTAATCGATCTGCTGATTTAATTGCATGCAAATGTGAAATACTTGCATTTAGGCCAAGAACACTCCTTTCAAATAAGAAGAGAGAAAATACCTTAAATCTCATACATTACTAAACCTCCCAACATTTTAGCTATCTTATTGCACACAATTAGAAGAAAGCCTTCCTCACTCTGGGAACACCAATTTGTGTAGTTCTATTTTCCAACATTTCATAGTGGGTCAGACAGTTTGCTTGTATCATTTACGTTAGTACATCTTTTTTTTAAAAAGGAGTTTATTATCCAGCAAACAGAAATCTTTGATTCTCTGTGAATGAAGTTTTCTGGGAGTGAAATGCTTGGAATATGTCTCCAGTGTTGCCAAACCTAATGAAAAATAGCAATAACTTTGTCTTCTATAGATGCAAAGCAAAAATAAATCAGAGGAGTATTTTTTTTTCTTCAGGAAGGTTCTGAATTTATTTCTTTCTCCTTACTGGGAGAAAACAAAAATGAAAATGCAAACCTAACATTGTAAAGTAATGCAAAGCTGTCACCACTAGCATGCTTTTGAATGCTTCAGACCCCAGCGTCAGAGAGACTCTTTTGAGCATTTCGTGACTAGTTTTTCTCCATGACAAATTTTTTGCTTTCATCCATGAAAATGGACTTCACAACTGATTCCGATCATGAGATGTGTAATAGGGTCAGTCTTTTACATGACTTTTCCTCAGAATGTACCTGGAAAGATACATTCTCTTTGTCTTATTTAAACACATGGGCCCATACCCATTTTTTGTGTAGTAGGCTAAAAAAAGAAGGAACCAAAATCTCCCATTCAACAATAGATCTGCTTTGATTCTCATTTGCCTTCACGGGTCAATTAACAATTACCCCGAAACCAGAATTTCTTTAGCAAAGAAATTGGGGGAATGGAAAAGGAATTATTATAAATTGAATACAAGATATCATTAAATTGGGATAGACTGAGGGTGTACCCATGGGTCTGCCCAATGTGCTATCCAGGTGCTAATCACTGGCAGGAGCTTCAGTGCCTCTCTCTGGCTTTCTTTTGAATCGTAATTCATCTAACGTCCAGAAAATGTCTTCAGATAAAAGCATCAACTGAGACAGGTGCAATTATCTCAATTTCCTGCCCTAACCCCTTTGGAAAATTGCATTGTATTTCTGTCTAAAATGTAATTGTTCTAAATACACCATTTTACTTACATTAGGACGCACAAATCTGATTTAAATTTGTATATTCTTTTGTATTCTTTATGGGGGAAGGAGATGCAGTTCCTCTTTTGGTGTGGTATAAGTAGCCATTCTAGAGGCATTTGAAGGAAAGGTGATGGGATGGGGCAGATGTTCCACAGATATTCAGCCTGGAGCATTATTTTTCAGTGTTTGCAATTGAAAGGATGGGAAGGAAAGAAAGAGGAGGCTCACAATGGAGGATCTACCAAAATCAGTAAGACTTTTTCTTCCTATCTACATCTAGCTGTAAGTTCAGACATGCCAGGAAGTCTGCTGAAGCTTCCCAATAAAACAATGAGTATGCAGCACAGAGGAACATCTCCACAATGAAGATGGACCTGGGGAAATTCCAGCAATATAGAAGGGAGCAAACTGTCCAGAATGGAAGACATGAAGGAGAGTCACTCAAGAGAGCAATAGGAGGAATATTGCTTTGCTGACCACCTAATCCGGAGAGGTATTTTGCCTGTAGATCCTTTAAACTTTGGGCTAAACCTAGTAAATTTAAGTATGCAAAAATATGAATAAATGATTAAATGTGGTTTCACAAATAATGAAATTATTTTTTAAAAATGTGTGTAAATAAGCAGAGTGCCTACATGAAAAATGTTGCATGCCCTAAATTTGCTTTGAAGATTCCCTGCCCTCAAGACAGCCATACAGGCAGTCCTTAATTTATGAGTGTTCAGTTAACAAGATAGAGATGAGTGACTGGCCCAAAGTCACCCAGCTGGATTTCATGGCTAAGGTGGGATTAAACCTCACAGTCTTCCAGTTTTTAGTCTGGTACCTTATCCGCTAGACCAAACTATCTCTCCATTTGTGTGGGTGGTGGGTGGGGAGAGAGGGATTCCAAAGCATTTATAACTTCATAAAGGTCATTGTACAAAAGATTCTGAGAATCAACTTATTATACCAAAAACAGTGAAGTAAATTTCTCCCATTAACCAGAGCTACTATATCTAATACAAATATAGAGAATCTTCTCAATCGAAGCCAGAATCCTGGTGTATTTATTGAGAGTGTTCATGAGGATGGAGATATTGAGGTGGAAAGGTTGGCCAGATAATGTTGAAATAATACATGCCAACACCTTTTTAATCAGACAAGACAGATAGGAACCTGCAGTCCCATAACGGTCAGAGAAATAAATAAATAATAAATAAATACATTTAGGAAAGACCCACTCTAATGGTTCAAGTAGTTAAAAGTGAAAGCAGGAAAATTCTATTAACGTAGCTTTACCATAAGACAGAATTCATCTTTCTGTTTTTCCTGTCTGGTTTACCTGGGAGGGCTGACATCAGTCTTCCAGGAGTCATGAATTAAAGAGATGTTTAATTCTTAATTTTTCAGAGTTTGGTCCCAGAAATCTGAAAGCTCTACTCTTCCCCCCCCACCCATGCCATCACCCTGCTAAACACTTAATTCCCACAGCACTGTCTCATTTCTCATCTTCTCATCTTTCCTACTATCTCCTCCTATTGGTTTCTTATGATTTATCTGCTGTTGTTTGTAACTTATGATTAATGAGTGTAACTATGATTTATGACCTATGACCTAGTACTTGCTGTTTATATGTACACTGTGAGCTTATGCAGTGGAGACAAATTCCTTGTGTGTCTGATTACAATTGGCCAATAAAGAATTCTATTCTATTCTATTCTGTTCTGTTCTGTTCTGTTCTGTTCTGTTCTGTTCTGTTCTGTT
>WNWU01000004.1:24193668-24220949 GCA_012654045.1 Ptyas mucosa
ATAGATAGATAGATAGATAGATAGATAGATAGATAGATAGATAGATATAGATATAGATATAGATGTATGTATGTTACTAATTTCTATTAACAAAGGCAGTTGCTTCAACAACAGTAAAGATAATTATAATTAATTATTTAATAATTGCTCTATTTTTTCCCGCCGTTGCTCTTTTTTAAAAAAAAAATTGTAGGGGGTTTTCTGCAGTCAAAATATTACGTATTTGTACTAACTTTTCCAGTGTACTTTTTTTGCAACTAGCTACCCCACTTATCAATAAGACTGCACAAAAGTTGCCCCAGATATAAATAACTGCCTAGTTATATCATCACAGCAATTGGGATCACACATTCCCAATTTCCCAAAGGTTTAGTAAACATACCAGTAGACATGTCTATGGAGATTCTCAATCATTCAGGTCATGGTTGTCCCAAAGATGCTTTTCAAAAGGCAACTGGAAACAGTCCAGTTGCCTTTTGAAAAGCATTGTTGAGACTACTAGTAAAGGTAAAGGTTCTCCTCGCATATATGTGTTAGTTGTTCCTGACTCTAGAGGGTGGTGCTCATCTCCATTTCAAAGCCGAAGAGCCAGCGCTGTCCAAAGACGTCTCCGTGGTCATGTGGCTGGCATGACTGAACGCCAAAGGCACACGGAACTCTGTTACCTTCCCACCAGAGGTGGTCCCTATTTTTCTACTTGCATTTTTTACATGCTTTCGAACTGCTAAGGTGGCAGAAGCTGGGACAAGTAATGGGAGCTCACCCCGTTATGCGGCACTAGGGATTCGAACCGCTGAATTGCCGACCTTTCGATCAACAAGCTCAGCATCTTAGCCACTGAGCCACCACGTCCCTTCTGAAACTACTAGTAGGCAGCCTTAATATATTTGGGGAAGCAGAGGATTGGGTTTGAAAGAACCCATTTTTTCCCCTTCCGGAATGGGAGAAAAGTTTAGATTATCAGTTAAAATCTACAACATGATTGGCATAAGAGCAACCTATCTTATGAGCTACCTGACACGAATTTTACTGGAGAAGGAAATGCTGGATAAATTATTCTAATCTTAACTTTAAGCTACTGTTCTCTATATCCTCACCGAAACACCTGCTATTTTATATAGCACAGCAAAAGGGCACTGGGTATCAAATTGTTTTCAGCCTGATATACTTGTAACACGTTCTCTGCTTTATTTGTCCTGGGTCTTGTATCTCAGACTGTATGGCAATCAACTAAGGTTTGCTTCTCTCATCACATGGTATTAGTGCAAGCTGCTATGGAGACAGAGCACTCCTGAAAGAGCCAGGAACAACGATGGAGAGTGGAGCAGCAGCACCTGTCTCCAATGCAGCTGGATGGAAGAGGAGAGCCCTTTAACTCCCCAAAATTGCCAACCCTTCACTATTCAGCTAACAAAACTTCACAAAACTGTATGCAATGCACATTGTATAGATTTCAAAAGACCTAATTCTGCAGCATTGATTTAAGCAATAGAGTCTGTGTTTCTTAAAAACACTTAATCAAATTCTTTCTGAATACCAAACTATTCTCCTTTTTTTTTTCCAGATTGCATGCAATCTGTAAGACAAATACTTCTAATTCTTTAGCTCATGCCTAGCGTGACTCATCCTCTGGGCTTCATTCAATAGCGAAGGGAGAATCACCAGCCTTCTTTGAAACTCCAGAAGACGTTGTGAATCAATAAATGAGTTTCTATGTACATCTCTGAATGCAAGATTCAAGAAAGATGGGTGCGCATATGTTTGGGGTCAATGGGGTGGGGATAAAACATCTTCCAGAAAACAGCACATGGCTCCTAGCATTTGGCTCCAAAGTAGGTTCCTTATAAAGTTTGAATTTAAATTGCATATAAGATTGTATTTAATTGTATTACAGAAAGTACTGACAGGCTCTCCTAGGGGAAAAATGGGAAAGCTATAACTGCTGGCTAGTGCTGCTAGCACACAAGTCCTCTGTTTTGATGAAAAAATAAGACAATGCTCAAGAAAAGAACAATAGCAATAGCACTTAGACTTATACACTGCTTCACAGTGCTTTTACAACCCTTTTCTAAGCGGTTTACAGAGTCAGCCTATTGCCCCCAACAATCTGGGTCCTCATTTTACCCATCTCGGAAGGATGGAAGGCTGAGTCAACCTTGAGCCTGGTGAGATTCGATCTGTCAAACTGCTGGCAGCCGGTGATCAGCAGAAGTAGCCTGCAGTACTGCACTCTAACCACTGCACCACTAGAGCTCTATATGGATGAACAATATTTATCCACAGTCTAGATCCCCCCCGTCTTGTTTTTAAGTGTATTTTAATAGGATTGGGTTGTTTTTCCTCTTGCTGCTTTGCTAAGAAACAATACCATGCTGGTTTCAACGTCTAAAAACAGAGACTTAGATTAATCTAATCAGACAAGAAGAAGTTGAATTTACATGGAGAAATGGTCTTCATCTGCTTCAGTATGTCTCTGTATGGAGAGATAATCTTACCAGCATATGAAGGGACGTTTACTTACCTTATGCCCTTTTAATATATAAGGGTGCAAGTATTTCTCATCATCAGCAAGAAACTTTATTTTAGATTGAAAACTCACCAGAGGACAAGGACAAGTTTGTTTGTTTTTTAAATTTTATTTATATGCCGCCCTTCTCCAGAGACTCAGGGCGGCTTACAAGGCGTTAAGCGATAGCCTTCATACTTTTGTATATTTTTATACAAAGTCAGCCTATTGCCCCCACAAACCGGGTCTTCATTTTACCCACCTTAAAAAGGATGGAAGGCTGAGTCAACCTTGAGCCTGGTGAGAATTGAACTCGCAGTAACTGCAGGCAGCTGGATGTTAAATGCTGCCTTAGTAGGAGGCATTAGCCTCCTACGCCACTCAGGCTCCTTGAATTTGAATTTAAGCATAGATGTTTCAGTGAAAGAAATTAGTTTCTTATATCGAGGAAAAATATTTGATAAGCATTATTTCCTAAGAAAATGCTTTTATAACAGGAAGGAAATATTGATACTAAGGTAACCAGATCTGGACTGCAGAAATTGTGACAACCACTAGATGTTGGTAAAGAGACCAACTAGTGTTCCCATCTAGTGATCATCAACATTTCTGAAGCCCAGATCTAGTATTCAAATCGAAGATCTCCAGGCATTAGGTTGGAGAGAAATGAATATCAGTGTAGTTCAGGGGTGTCAAACTGGCGGCCGATGGGCTGGATGCGTCACGCACAGGCCACGCCCACCCCAGCTCTGCAATGGGGAAAAGACGTCATGATACGTCATGTGACAGCAACGTGATGTGGAGGGTTTGACACCCGTGGTGTAATTTAATGACTGCCTTCCTCATACATGAAATTTTCCAAGTATTGAGATCTTTTTAGAGATTATTCTGGAATTAAATCTTTTCCACAGTAACAGCCTGATTCTGCAATGGATTTGACAGAGAAGCTCAGTTGTTCCTAAGCTTGATGCCTTTTAAACACATGGGAATTTTTTTGTCCCAAAGCTTTTTTAGACCCTTTTTAGTCCATTTCACCAGGAATTCAAGGCAATTTACATGAAGTTCTCCCTACATTTTATCCTCCTTAAAAATCACAACCACCTTTTAAGGGTAGATTAGACAGAAACCTGCCCCAAGCCACTCAAAGAGTCTCCATGACTAAGAGCAGATTTAAACCTAGTTCTCCTTAATCCAACACTTAAACCACCACATCAGATTGACTGCTTTACCAGCTGCTTTAAAACATTAGCAGTTTGCACTAGAAGTACAAATATACTGCATAATAATGGTTTGGAAATAGGGATAGAAACCAATTGCTTAATTAGTTATTTAAAGCATCTTAAGTTTGTATGTATTTAGTTCATTTTAAAATTTGAATGGTCTGAGACCAGCTTTCTTCAATGAATGTATGTTATGAAAAACAGTCTTCAATTTACAGCCATTCATTCATTCAAAGTTACAATGGCACTGAAAAAAATAACTTAGTTCTCGCATTTATGACCATTGCAGCATCTTCATAGTCATATGATCAAAATTTGGTTGCTTGTATTGTCAAGAGTTGCAGCCCTCCAGGATTATTCAAAATCAGAAATACAGTTTAGAACAGGGGGCAGGTGATGTACATTAGTGCAAGGCTTATCTACAACTCTTCAAATCAAATGTGTCTTATTCTGGGGGTTCCATTCCCCACCATCCAGTCAGAGCTGAAGAAGCTTCTTGGATGAGAAGCGAAACATCTTCAAAGAAAAACCAGAAAGTCCAGTTGCTCAAAATCACCTTTGGGACAACCAGGACCTGTATGATTGGAGAATCTCCATAGACATCGATCACACTACAGCCACACAATCGCAAAAGAGGTACGACTACTTTTTGCCTGTGAACAGCTTTAATCAAAAATCTATTCACATCAATCATTAATAACAATCAGAGTAACCATTAAAAGAGATGGATTTTGTGAAGGTAGCTTGCCTGATTCCAAAACTGTGTTATATTTTATGCTCCCACAATTTTGTAATAATGCAATCATGTATATGCCAAGCATAATGCAGCTGCCCTCTGCAGCTGCGATGTGATCCCAGGAAAAGATCACTGCTTTAAAAAAAACTGCAGACAAGAATAGTTTTTCAAACCACAAGTTCCCTCCTCCATAAACTCCAAAGTAGCTTTTGGGACTCCAATCCAAAGTGTTGCACACTCCTACTATTCAGTTCCGCTTGCATTTTTAAAAATGCAAAGAATATATTAACTACATCAGCTCTTTGTGATTAATCAAGAACAGTTTTATCATGCACTATCTATATCAGCATGCTGGCTGGGGAATCCTAGAAGTTGAAGTCCACATATCTTAAAGTTGTTCAAGTTAAGAAACACGGATCTTTATATTAAGCATACTAGATCTGGGCTGCAAGTGTAGATGACAACAAATAAATACTGAAATCTATAACTCTTGGCCACCATTTAGTGATCATCTGAAGTTTCGTTACTCCAATCTGGTAGCTTTATATATACCAAGTCAAAATTGGGACCTAGTTTTGAAACTTAATCTTTTTTCTCATCCAAAAAAATGTCTGAAGTTTTAGGGGCCTGAGGCAGATTTTTAGCTGATTATTTGCTTCCCAAAATATTCTGCCTTGATTCCTATTCAAATGAATATTGATTCCCACTCAAATAATTGTACAGTGTTGGACCAAAAGTTTGGAAATCTGGATTCTAATTTTGCTTTAGGCATGAAGCCAGCTGGGTGGCTTTGGGCCAGTCATATTCTCTCAACCCTAAGAAGGAGCCAATGGCAGCATGAAATTGTTGCCAAGAAAATGGAGATGTTCCACTTAGTTGATAGGAGTCTTGGCTAACTAGAAGGCACCCACCAACAAGACCACAAAATCTGGGGAAGTATCAGCACTAAAAGATCTACTTTTCTGAAGATACTTCTTGGTACATTGTTGACACATTCAGGGAGCCAGTCAAATTTTTGCCTATTTGTTTTGCTTGACATGGTTCCATGTTTGAACTGTACATCCATAAAGCCATTCCATCTATTCTCCAATATATGAGGACTTCTGAATCAATAACGTAGGATTCGTAGCTAATGCAAGAGTGAAGTTTAAAAGCTGTACAGAGATGCCAGTCAATTCAATATGATATATCAAGTTGTAGGCAGCAGAAATTATTTGCTACAAATAGCTTTACTACTGACAACTTCAATAATTTTGTCAGGTAGAGTTTAGGACAACAATTCATTTATTAATATTAAAATGGAGGAAAAAATAGATCTGAAGGAAGAGAAAATCTACATACTTTTTCCTTAGAGTTTTAAAAGAAAAAAATAATACTTTATTTTAGGGATTTTTGCTACAGCTTTTAAGGTCACCTTCTTGTTACTTTCCAATAGGGGTTTATGTTGAACCATTTTCTCTGACATACAGCCCAATGATTTATTATTGCTTAGTTCTTAATACTCTTCACTGCACAATCCAATCTAAAAGACACACATATTTTTCAATTCAGGGACTTTTTTATTTTATGAAAAAATAAGCTTGGCACTTTGTGATAAATGCTAGCCTTCCACTTGATCCTAATTTCTTTAAGTATGTTTTCAAGATACAATGTTTTATTTTCTGCACCATCCCTGCCAAATAGTCTTCCTCCCATTTTATTTCCATCACTTATATTGTACTTGCATTTGAAAGGAAGGTGAGTCAGCATGCAATGCTTCATTCACACATTACATTCTCAGGCTAAATCAGGGTACTGCAGGATAACATCTTCTTTATCTGTTTTTCCAACTTCTTCATCATATGCAAGTCACTTTCAATTAACCACGTTTGAATTGAATTACAGTTCATCATTTGCCCTGCACTGCTTTGGGATTATTTTATATATACTTTGTTGTTTTTTTAATACAGCATGAAAATTCTTCCCCAAGGAAGATACAGCTGTTGACTTTCTGCAGTACTTTTCAAAGTATGAGCACATTCTCTGTGGGGTTTTTTTTTCAACTGGCTAGTTAACTTTTTATTTCCCAGAACAACTTCAGCCAGATATGACCTAACCAGATTTCAAGGGCAGCTACATAAAGGCGGAAAAGGGAACGTGGGAACAGTCATTTTCTAAAATTATAGCAATAGCACTTAGACTTATATACTGCTCCACAGTGCTTTACAGCCTTCTCTAAGCAGCTTACAGAGTCAGCCTACTGCCCTCAACAATCTGGGTCCTCGTTTTACCCACCTCAGAAGGATGGAAGGCTGAGTCAACCTTGAGCCGGTGAGGATCAAACTCCTGGCAGTGAGCAGTGAATTAGCCTGGAATAGTGCATTCTAACCACTACGCCAGAGGTGGGTTTCAGCAGGTTCTGAGCAGTTCTGGAGAACCGGTAGCGGAAATTCTGAGTAGTTCGGAGAACCGGTAAATACCACCTCTGACTGGCCCCACTCCCATCTATTCTCTGCCTCCCAAGTCCCAGCTGATCAGGAAGAAATGGGGATTTTGCGGTATCCTTCCCCTGGAGTGGGGTGGGAACGGAGATTTTACAGTATCCTTCCCCTGCCACATCCACCATGCCACGCCCACCAAGCCATGCCACGCCCACCAAGCCACACCCACAGAACCAGTAGTAAAAAAATTTGAAACCCACCACTGCACTAAGCCACCATTAATCACTTGTTTATTACATACCTACTCAGAGACAACCCAATTCCGGATGACTCTGAACAGCTTACATTTGAATAATAACAATCAATAAATAGATCATAGACATCCAGAGGAGAACAGAAACCAAACAAAAGAGTCCCCATCCTCCAAAATGGGAGCACGTGGGAACTCAACAGCCACCCTAACCTAAGGCTTAAGATTTTCAGAAACTTTCAGAACATCATAGCTTGAGGACCAGACCAATCCCAAGGAGCTACAATGGCAAATGCAGCAGAGAAGGCACTTTTAAGTTTTAAGAAACGTATGACTGCTTAAGTTGTAAAATATTTTATGAATTAGATCATTCCGACTATATTAATGATTGACAACAGAGCTAATTATATCCGGGCTGCAAAATTCAGATGACCAGCCATTATATGCAGCAGAAAGCTACCCAAAATATTAAGTCTTTGTTTCCATGTAGTAGATGTCCAGATTTCTGCAGCCCAGGTATGGTAGCCCTAATTGATGCCACATAAGGCTCCTGACTGGGGTAAGAGAGAAATGTATAGTTAAATTAATTTATCTTAAGAACTGCCTTCTCAGCCATGAAATTGCCCAGATGCTGATACTTTTCTCAAATGCGCTTCCTGATGCCTATCCATCTGCTGAAAAGAGGCCACTGGTGACCTATATTAAGTGTTCTCAGCAGGAACATCCTAACTCTACAATGCATTTCATAGACAGGATCACCTTTTGCTAATAAGTCTGATGCCTTTGGGAAACCAGGTAAAAGCAAATGCCTCAAAGGGTTTCTTTTTTTTCAAATGGTAGCAGTGTTAGAAATTTCTGTATTTCTTCCCTGCCATCTAACATTGGTCCAAAAGCTTGAAGTTTAGATGTACTAATAGTGATTTCACGCATTTATGGACTGAGGTTTTTCTAAGACTCACATAGCTACACCAAGATAGTGTTGGAAGCCGAGAGAAAGGCACCAGAGAAAAAAATGGAGGCTGATTGGAAAGAGGGTCCATTTATTGATGAAGCAGAAGTACATGGGTGGTTCTGGGCAGCTGACCACATGGAGTTGAGAGTGAGGGGTATTTGTACCTTCTCTTGGGCTTTGAACTTGAGCTTCCTGTTCAAAAACATGTATTCTATTGGCTGTTGTTGGGGTCATAGCTGGCTCTGTAGATTGTCTGAGCCAAGCTTGGTTGAAGCTTGGTCTGCTGATGCAACGAAGGGGCTTGTTGGCCAATTCCTATTATGGCTGATGGCTAATTCTACCTTTGTTCAGACCTTGCTGCAGGGAATTTGCTTACAAATAGAGCTACCTAGATCTCAATAAGCTCTTGATCTCTTAAGTGCTGACATCTGCTGAGGGCCATCAAGAAAGGTGGGGGCTGCTTTCTGTCTCCAAGAGCATGTTTCTCAATTTCTCATTCAGGGAAATATAATATTCTGCCTTTTTAATATTTCTCAAAATATTTTATTCTTCTAGGAGAGGGGTGGGTGCTAACTTTCTACAATAAGAAGTGAAGGTATATGTGATGGCCTACCCATCCTTTTTTTTTAATATGGACATTCTTCAAACTTCTTTGTTTGTAATCAGGCACAAATAAATGAAAATAATTAGCCTTTCCTTCGGATAAATATTTACTAATGGAGTTGTTTTGGGTAACCAGCTGTACTTAGTACAGCTGAGGAAAGTGCAAGTTTTTCCATAAATTGCTATGGTTGCATATATGTCCGCTTCAATCTATAATAGACTGCTTTTCAAAATTGTGGTCACTGTTAGAGCTTTTGTAAGCATTCCTACAGGCTGTTTAAGCCATTTGGTACCATTACTCCTTCGTGTTCTTAGATCCCAGGCTGCAGCTGCTTTTTTTAAACTCTACCAATCATTAGCTGGTACGTTAAGTAGCTAATGATGCTCTTACAGGATCTGCTGCAACATACAGGTGTCAGGGAGTAAACATTTTTAAAAGGCATTTTTTTCTGGCATGTCAGTTAAGAGCTCAAATTTGCAAATGCTGTCCTAAGTAAGATTAGTCATAGGTTCAAGACTGCCCTTGACTCTGTTTGAATCTGTTTTTGCAGAATTAGGTCCTTAGTGAGCAGAAATCAATATCAGACATTGGACTAAAAGCTTTGGCATGGAATCTTATAAAATCTAGCAAAGTAGAAGCATATGGTCCAGCAAGCACTCCCTGTTCCGTATTTCCTTTTGATAAGAACATTCCTCTTGCTAAAAGTGTTGATTTGCATGCTGCTAGTAGTCGGAGTTTACTCTTTGTTCTATGATCTCATTGTTTTCCCATAAATTGATATTTTTTTAAAAAAAAGAAAGAAGGAAGAAAATGTCCAACTACAATACGTACATTCTCCCTTGCTAATTAGCCACATGTAAGAAAGATTAATTAGATGCATGTAAATTACTGAAGCCTTAAGCAGCTTCTGGAGCCCTTCTTTTCTCCTGGGTCAGGTGGAAGACCCCTGAGGTGCTGATGCATAACAAGGTTAAGTAAGCAATCCTCATCTTTCTGTCCGCATCTGTCAGACACCTTTGTGGTCCTCCTGGCGCCAGGAAAACAGACACCAATCTCCAAGCATGGAACTAGAGAGACAAGAGAAGCTGCCAACATTAAATTTGATATCCCAGCAGAAGGTGCCATTTGCTATCCCATAGGAGACCAATTCAACTCCTTTGCCTTTCATGCTCAAATGATAAACAGACTGAAGGTGATGTAATTCCTCAAGCTATTGCTTTGGGATTTTTGGGGAATGGGATTTTTAAAAATCTGATTTCGGTTCCACTTGTGTTTCCAAAAACCAAGCACTAAAGAATTTGGAGCATTCTCATAAAATATGTGTTTTAAAATGACAACCTTGAAATTCTGTGCACATTTACTCAAAATTAAATGCTGCTGAGATTATTAGTGTTATAAGCACACATAAGATAGTGCACATAAGGTGCACCCGGAAGCTCCAACTGGTGCAGAATGTGGCCACACGGGAGATTATGGGAGCGACGGGGCGCTCCCATGTGACTCCTCTCCTTCATGAGCTGCATTGGCTCCCGGTGGACTTCCGGGTGCGCTTCAAGGTGTTGGTGATCACCTTTAAAGCGCTCCATGGCTTAGGGCCAGGGTATTTACGGGACCGCCTTCTGCCACCAATTGCCTCCCACCGGCCAGTTCGCTCCCACAGAGAGGGCCTCCTCAGGGTGCCGTCAGCCAGACAATGCCAGCTGGCGACCCTCAGGGTCAGAGCCTTCTCTGTGGTGGTGCCCACCCTCTGGAACGATCAACCCCCAGAGATACGGGTGATTCCGGACCTCCGGACTTTTTGTCGGGCCCTAAAAACTCACCTTTTTCAGGTAGCCAGGCCGGCCTGATTTTATCTTGGGTTTTAAAATTGATATTGATTTTAAATTATAATATTTTAAATTAAGGGGCCAAATTTTATTTAATTCATTTTAAAATTATTTTAACTTTTGTGTAGAATTGTTTTATTCTGGCTGTTCACCACCCTGAGTCCGAAAGGAGAAGGGTGGTATAAAAGTGCAATAAATAAATAAGATTGCAGCTATAACCTATTCTAATCTAGAAGAAGCACAGTTCACAGAGATAAACTACACCATGGTGCAGAATCTATCTTTATACGGTGTAATTTGAGGCTCATTTAGGAAATGTTTAGTGATTTGAGTAAAGGGTTTTCCTACCAACCTCTACAACAGGAGTCTCAAACTCATGCCGCCATGGCATCGTCACGTGACATATCGGGACTTTTTCCTCCTTTGCTAAACCAGGCGTGGGCGTGGCCAGCATGTGACGCATCCAGCCTGCAGGCCGGGAGTTTGACAGCCCTGCTCTTCAACCTGGCATCATTATAGGATGCAAATAGAGTAGTTGCATAATGTTCCTTCTCCTGAAGCATGTTTTTATCACCAAAGGCACTTTGTAGTGTTCACTGAACAAAAGTAAATAAATAACGTCAATCTGCACAGAACATGCATGTGAGTAAAGTTGTAATTAATCTCTGGCCCTCTGAGCCACTGTTTTTTCTCTGAAGTAGAAGATTTTTTGACAAAAAAGGCTCACCTGCAAGTCTCACATAGAAGACCTTAATTTCATGGCCCAAAAAAGTTCACCATTCATGTAGTAAACTAGGTTAATTCTTGGAGTCAAGAGGCGTATTTCTTAAAGCTTTTGCAAATATCTCCAGTTCTTTTGCATTTCCTAATTCCCCAATTTGATGATAGAATAAAATACTTCTCTTTTACAGGTAGTCCTCAACTTACAACTATTTGTTTAGCAACCAGTCAAAGTTTGAACGGCAATGAAAATGATGGTTTACGACCGGTCTTCACTCTTACAACCGTCATAGCATCCCCACAATCACTCTTGGCAACCGACTTGCATTTACAATGGTTGTGGGGTTGTGTGATCACCATTTGCAATCTTTTCAGCTGCCTTCCAACAAGCAAAGTCAAGGGGGGAAGGTGGATTTGGTTAACACGATTCACTTAGCAACCATGACAAAAGGGTTGTAAAATTGTGTGCGGTCATGTGATGACTCACTGCATGGCCACATCATTTAGCAACAGAAAATCCAGTCCCAATGATCATAAATCAAGGACTACTCGTATCCCCTATTTAACAAAAAGCATGATTGCACAACATTTTTTCCCTGACATTTCTTGACATGTTGATATAATGTTTTTCCAAGCACATCCATATCCTAATGGTTTCACACTAACTTCCTTTGAAGGCTGTTTTTCTCAACTGTCTGGCCAGGTTGGTGCCTTTGCTTATCTTCTTGTTTTCACAATAAAATCTGCCCACATAGCATTTTTATATATGAATACTTCATTTTGTAATGGCTACATTTTCCTCAGTTTCCATCCTGAGGCAGTGAGCTACTAGTTGTCATACTGTTTACTTTTCTCAGCATTATAGACATCTCCAGAGAGCCTGGGCTTTACATGGTATGTCCGAAGTAAGATAATTTGAGCCTTGTCATTTGTGCCTCCAGGAACAATTCGGAATTGATTTATTTGATGTCCCATTTATTTGTCTGAATTTATGGATTCACTATCCGTCCTATTCTTGGGAGTCTTCTCCAACACCAACATTCAAAAATATTAATACTCTTTCTATTCTGCATCTACAAAGCTCAGATTTTGCTTACATAGAATACCACACAAATATTTATACTACCAGTTCTGTGGGCATGGCTTGATGGGCGTGACATGGCTTGGTTGGTATGGCTTGGTAGATATGGCAGAGAAAGGATACTGTAAAATCTCCATTCCCAAATCACTCCACGGGAAGGATACTGTAAAATCTCCATTCCCAAACCACTCCAAGGGAAGGTTACTGCAAAATCCTCATTTCCTCCCAATCACTGGGACTCGGGAGGCAGAGAATAGATGGGGGTGGGGCCAGTCAGAGGTGGTAGTTACCCGTTCTCCAAACTACTCAAAATTTCTACTACCGGTTCTCCAGAACTGGTCAGAACCTGCTGAATACCACCTCTGTACACAAATTGCACACAGTTCTGGGTTGGTTTTTTTCAAATGTACACGAAGTCCTCGACGTACGATCGCAATTGAGCCCAACATTTATGTTGCTAAATGAAACATTTGTTAAATGAGTTTTGCCTCATTTTACAACTTTTCTTGCCACAGTTGTTAAGTGAATCTGGCTTTCCCATTGACTTTGCTTGTCAGATGGTCGAAAAAGGTGATCACATGACCCTGAGACACTGCAACCATCATCAGCCAGTTGAATTTTGATCACATGACCACAGGGATTCTTCAATGGTCGTAATTCACTTTTTTTCAGTACTGTTGTAACTTTGAACGGTCACTAAATGAACTTTTCTAAGTTGAGGACTGCCTGTATAACAGACTGGCATTTAAATGTTTTTTCCAAGGCCTTCATTTCTACTCTGCCAAATGCTAGTTTGTAGTATTTTTCTTGGCTGCGCAGTCCTTTACTGTTGATAGGTGAAGCAGAAGCTGTCCACCATTTCAGTGTATTCATTGTCAATTCTAAGGTTGGTTCCTGCATTAGTTGGGTCTGTTTTGTATTTAAATTAGAGTATTTTTTCACTGTGTTCCTTGACTTTTATTACTGGAGTTTGTGGATCATTTGCGTTTTCAGCTCTCTGAGCAATGTCAGCACCACAGCATAGCTTATTGATATTTATTCCTCAATATTAACAGATTAACAGAGTTGGAAGGGACTTTGTAGGTCATCTAGTCCAAACCCCCATCCAAGCAAGAGACCCTACACCAGTGATGGCTAACCTTTTTGCCGTCGCGTGCCAAAAGTGGGGGGAGCATGGTGGGGGTCTCTCTCTCGCGTGCCCACACCCATAATTCAATGCATCCCACCCCCCTGTGCATGTGCGTGCGACCTCCCCCCCGCTCTTGGCACACAATGGCACGGTGGGCCAAGTAGGCCCATTTTTTGCCCTATCCAGGCTCCCCAGGAGCCTGAGGAGGGCGAAAATGGCTTTCCCCACCCCCCTGGAAGCCAGAAACGGTGGGCCCAAAGGCCTGAAAAATCAGATGGCTGGTGCCCGCATGCACACTGAAGCTGAGCTAGAGCAATGCTCACGTACCCACAGATATGGCTCCACTTGCCACCTGTGGCATGCGTGCCATAGGCTCACCATCACGGCCCTACACCGTTTCTGACAAATGGCAATCCAATCTGTTCTTGAAAGCCTCCAGTATTAAAACCATGCTTGTCTTTGTCTAATCAAGCTTCTCTCAATATATTTTCCTCAGAGGTTAAAACTAAAGAGATTATATTTATTAAGTCACACGCCCACTAAACAATGAAAATCTTACTTACTACATAACAGATACGAATCAAGCAAGGGGTAGAAGTTTAATATTGCAGATGATGCCAAACAATATCAGTACCATGGATAGCATCTAAAGCAGAGTGGGCAATGATGGCCTAAGGAAGAAAATACTTATATAGGAAAATACTTCTATACATAAGAAAATACTTATTTGGGCCAATTGAAACTTTAGATCAGGGTCTCTTTATGACCTGTGGACTTCACCTCCCAGAATCCCCATTCTTGCTTAAGAAACTCCCAGAATTCTTGAGCAAGCCTAGGAATTCTGGGAGTTAAAGTCTACAAGTCGTAAAGGGACCATAGTTGCCCACCCCTGATCTAAAGTCTCAACAAAATGCCCACAGCCCGAATAAGTATTTTCTTATATAGGCCAGGTGCTCATTCTTTCTTAGGTCAGTTTAGGACTAAAACAAACCTTTTCAACCAGGGTTTATCTGAGTTTCTAAATTACATACTGGGAGGAAATGTAATTGGTTTAATTAAAAGAGTTTATTTCATGGTAATTCAGTTTTGTTATGCTGCAAGATTTAATGTGTCCTTTGGTAGAATGGATTTATTATAAATATTCATAGCATGTTTTTTTCTTAGCACAGCCAAAGAAACTCTATGAAGAAATTATGTATGGCTGAAAATAAAACGTATGGAATAATGAAGTTAGGAAGATTTCTGCTCTATAATTCTCCCTCATACTGGTTGTTTTTGTTGTTACGATTATCTATCTCAAACACTCTACTCTTACTTCGTGGATTTGATGGTTATTCTGTAGAAATAACACTGAAATGAAAATATTCATACCTTTGAATGCAATTTTTGTCACCTCACACATGAAATCCATCCTGGACCCCAAAAAATAATATATTGTCATATTACACATTTGCCATATTCAAAAACATATATAGCTAAAAATTAAATGGGTCCTACTCTGACCATCCACTATTTTTTATTTATACTGTCATGTGTTTTTTGACTGACTTGCAGCTGGAGAAAATTAGATGTGTGTTGTTTGTATTCAATGAACCTGGATGCAATTCAAATATAAGGAACTGATTTTCCTTAAAAATGTATTTGATGTTAAATGGTTCTCGTAAGGGAATAAAAGTTGGAGCTTATCATGGAAAAGATTTAGAGGATTCTACTTAAATAAATGCTTATAAAATTATACTAAATTAATCTAAGTTATGTAACTTAATTTACTGAACTTTTCAGTTTGCCTTCTGCTGATAATCAAGTACAGCAATAACACTGCTATTACTTGGAATCTTGACAATATGATTCTGAATTACCTACACTTGAGTAGAAGTCACATGGTGAGAATAATAAGTAGAGGAGCCCTATGTATGTCATCTTGAGCTCCTGAACAAAAGTGGGATATAACTCAAATCTACTAAATAAATGTAGTAAAGCAATTCTTGTGTTCTTCAGTGATTGGTGCATGTCTTATATTTGGTGTGAAGAACTCCTGGCTTCTATACTGGAAATAAACTTGACCTGATCGTAAGGATTCATAAGGATGTGTAATGGTTATGTTTTGCATTAGGACTATAGAGCCCATCTACCCTTAGCCACTGGGTGAAAGCCCATTGGGTAACTTGGAACTATCCACCATTTCTTGGTGCAAACTTCCCTTTCTAGTTTGTTGGGGGGGGGGGCGGAATGGAGATTTTACAAATCCTTCCCTGCCACGCCCACCAAGAATGGTTCTGACAGGTTCTGGAGAACTGATAGTGGAAATTTTGAGCAGTTCGGAGAACCAGCAAATACCACTCTGGCTAACCCCAGGAGTGGAGAGGGAATGGGGATTTTGCAGTATCCTTCCCCTGGAGTGGGGTGGGAATGGAGATTTTGCAGAATCCTTCCCCTGCCATGCCCACCAAGCCACACCATGCCCACCAAGCCATACCACAGAACCAGAAGAAAAAAAATGGATTTCACCACTGATCAAAACTTCCTTGAATTTCTGAAGAAAAGCAAGAATATAACAAAATTCCTAACTATATGGAGCACGAGCAGGAGCACGAGCAGGAGCAGGAGCAGAAGGAGGAGGGAGTTTATACCAGTGGAAGGTTGATAATTAAATGCTTACACAATGGGCCATTATTGGAAGGGTAGACCTCCAGATTGCTGTCACTCTCCCTTCTCTTACTCTTCACCCAAAAAATTCTCTTCACATCACATTTGGTCTTTTAAAAAACAAGTTTACATTAAAATGTGGAAGGATTTTGGATGGGAGAGATAAGTTTAAAAGCTGTAGTTGAAGAAGAAAACATAAGGACTTTCCACATAGGATTAACACTTGGAGAGGAAAAAGCTCTTTGGGTGCTACTAAGACTGTTTTTCAACACTTGGGTATATTGAAGTGATAGGATAGCTGGGAAGGAAAGGTGAATTCAAGAGAAGAGAAGGACTAGGGAATGGAGAGAAAGACAAAGGGGGAAGAGGCAGACAGCGGAAAAAATTGGACAGAGGAAATTACAAGTGGAGGATGTAAAAAGGATGAATAACTGCCTTGTCCACTTTCTGCTTCACCAATAACCTTGACCGTTACAGAACTTGTTCCTGAAATATTTGCTTAAAGAAATACAGTTTCCTACACGAAGAGAAGGCTTACTACCCACAATGTGGGACCAAGCAGGCAGATGAGAACTTGGACATGTTATTTTCAAATCTTCTAACTCAAGTCTGAGGCAAGATGTCCTGATGTAAGCTGATGTAAATAGCTTCATATGATGTATATGTAATAAATTTTCCTCTAATGTTATTACTTTACAACTATGCAGTCTATTGCCCAAATTTTCTCCAGGGAAGATGCAGTGCTGTTTGTAATTCATGACAAACAATACTCACTCCTGAGCTGGCAGGACATTTTTTTTCTCAATTGGTTAAATTAAGAAGAACGATGATCTCTCTCTAGATTACTAAAATCCATAAATAAGTTGTCTTGACAAAGTATCTCTGCCAATTCATAGCAGCCAATTTGTAAGACAGGAGATTGGATTGATGCAAAACATATTTTGTTTAAATCTTTGATGCATTTATATGGGCATTTTAGGCAACATGAAGTTAGGCTGAAAATAGATGTTCCCGATACTTGGTTTGTACATTTTAATGAAAAGCAGCTCAAGCCAGCTAACTTTAAGAAGAAAATAAGTATCTAATTGACAATAGAAAAAAAAAAGCTTCCCTATTATCACCATTCAAGAAAGACAACAGTGATGTTGTGGCCCGCCGGCAGCCAGCGGAGTTGTCAGCAGAGTCGGATAGTGAGGAGGTTGTGAAGGAACTTGGGCCAGTCCTGGGGGCTTTCCCAAAAAGCTCAGACAAGGGCTCTGCATCAGAGGCAGAGAGGGAGTTAGACAGCAGCAAGTCGGAGGAACAGCTGGAGCCCGTTCCCAGTGTGCGCATGCGCAGAGCTGCCAAAAGACAAGAACAACTCAGAAACCAGGGTCAACTCGGGAGTGAAGCCACACCTTGGAGGTGATTGGCCCCTCCCATAGGAAATAAAAGAGGAGCAAACAGGGAATGGGCTTTTGCAGGAAACAATTCATTCATTCCGTGACTCTGAGAGACTCTGTGCCGGGTTTTGCCTTGTACTGCGGTTGGAAACAAGATACGTGGCAGCTTGCCAAACGAGATAAGGTGGGTTGAGAAATATTCCTTTGCAAAACTGTTTGGACAGACCTTGCTGACTGTGAATGAATGTAATTCACAGTCATGTAAATAAAAGAGGTTTTGCCGGGACCAGTTCCTGCCTCCTGCTTGTTAAGGGAGCCTAGGTCAGAACAAGTGAGAAGGGAAAAAGGCCTTTTCTCTTTGGGGACAATATTGGGCAGAACAGAGATGGAGAATGTCAAAAACTTTAAATGGCTTTAAATACAGCCAGCATTTGAACAGAAATTCAAAATCTATGGTCAGATCAGATACTACATCCCTATACCTCCCATCCATGCAATACATTTTTTTTAACCAGGATTCCTAATTTTATGCTTCAAAGTCGACATACTATACTAACTTGCATACTGTAAAAACATTAATCTCAAACAAATGAAAATCATCTAGTACTATTAATCATTACTGTTCAGGCAAAAGGTAAATACTACCAATTTCAAAAAAAACAAAAACATGGTAAGGAAGACAAATGGGAAGAATTAGTATTCTCTTAGAGCACTACAGCTCTGAAAGAATAGGAAACCCATATATTTTGAGGAACTGGTTTAAATAGTAGCAGGGTTTCATATGGGTGCACTGAGGTGGTCAGAACATTACTAAATATTGACCAGGGAACCATAAGGGAGGCTTTAACAAATTGTCAGTCAGACATGATGGTAGCAGTTCCATAGAGTTCTCCAGCTATTTCTTACATAATTCCAAGATAATGAAAACAATGAAAATTAGCCTGCCATGGTGAGCATTTTCCCTTATCACAGCTGTCTTCAAGCATAATCTATTAGCTCTCAAGTTTAGGTCATGGCATATATGACTATATGTGAGTGCCTTTCATCTCTCAGCCATGAACAGAAGCAATGATTCATCCACTAGGTCTTCATTATAGCTGTCACTAGCAGTGGCCTTGTTTCCATAAACTATTCAAAAGCTACTCGGTGAAACTAATTAACTATAAAATAAAATTTCTGCCGTCATTACAACTATTAAAATAATTTTAATATACAGAACTGCTGAGTTCAAAAACACACCATCCTTCCTATCAGTACGATACCATTTCATGGAGGGCAAGTTTTCAACATAAAACTGTACAGATTGAATAATTTCCTCCATATAGTTTTTGCAAAGTTCAGCAAACACCTCTCTGCTATTAATTAAAATACGCTATCTATTTTTTTTCCAGATCACACGATGAGTTTTGAAAAAGGATACAGCAACAGGCTCAATACAGTTAATGTAGCCACTTCTCTTTTTCTGGCTTATGCCATCTGAAAAGACAATGCATTTCTTCCAAATTGTTTCAAAAGTATACTCAGCCAGGAGAAGGTTTCCATTATATGTCAATATAGAAATATATGATTATGCCAGTATAGAGAGAATTGCTGCAGTTTTGAGGGGTGTTCTGGTAGGATAACCAGATACCAATGCCAGTTGGGCCACTTCCTAGTTATTTCTTATGGAATGAAGTGGGGGCAATTTATTGAAGAATAATCGTGGACATGTCAATGATGGCTCAATCATCCAGGCCAAAAGTATCTGAAAAGGTTAAATCAGGACAACTGGACCAAACTTTGATCCAGTTGTCCTAATTTAACATTTTCGGGTAAGAATCATGGACAATTTCAACAAAACAAGAGCAGCTAAGGAATTTGAAGGCAATGACATTAAGTTGTAGGGCTGAAACAGAAGGACAGGGACATCCTTGTTCTGCTGGGGAGTTTAATGGAGTTGAATTCTGAGGGAATCAAGATAGACTGAAATTTAGGATGACCTTGCTTTGGACAATTGGCATTTCTAGGTGCAAGGTTATATCCAAATTAAGCAATAAATATGCATATATTACAACTCATATTACAACTCATAATACACAGTTATTTTTTTTAGTGCAGTGCCGAAAGTATATATTTGCTTGAGTTATCCTTTACAGTTATCCTGTAATCCTTTGTTTGTGGGGTAAATTATAGCATTCTACATGCGTCCATAGAAACACTGTAGCCTTTCTGGTGTATGTGTGTGTGTATGTGTCTGTCTCTGTCTGTGTGCATGAGTGAGTATGTAGATGAATGTCTATTCCAAGCCAAAACCCCTGTAACATGAGTAATCAGGCAAAAGTTTCAGTAGCATTCACTGATTGCTTCCTGTCCTCCCACCCACCCACCTCCACATAGCTTTGCAGATGGCCTCTAAGTTTATAGATGTTTGTTAAGCATATTGTCACTTTTTTCCCCAGCTACTTTTTCATTGTAACTGAGAACATTTTAACGTGTTGATTGTATTGATTTTCTCCTCTTTTGAAGCAGAAATAGCAGGCGGCTGTATTTGAAATGAAATTTCAAGGACATAAAGACTGCTAGAATGGAAAAAGTCATTTAGTCAACAATCCTACTCACTTTATTTTTATCTCAGCGAGGCACAGAAAGAATCAAAGAGAGTCCTAGTTTTCCTCACCCACTCTATACCCAAAGGCAGACTCCTGACACATGTCAGTGCCTAGATAAACTGAAAGGAACAGAGGTGAGAGTGCAAAGATGCACACAAAATACTCTGCCCTTCTGCACTAACATGTGAAAATATTAAAGTAATTTGATATCATGGCGTCCAATTCCTTTGGAGTGTTCATCTTTTCAGCACGAAGTGTAAAATTAAAGATTGAGCTCCATACTACAGTAAATCTAAACTTTCTGTAAAATATGGTTATGCTTTCCTTGGATGTAGCTTTCCCCTTGTTTTCTGCAGCACTTCAGTATCATCTATTTAGAACAGTGTTTCTCAGCCTCAGCAACTGTTAGGCTGGCTGAGGAATTCTGGGAGTTGATGTCCATACCAGAGGTGGGTTTCAGCAGGTTCTGACCAGTTCTGGAGAACCTGAGTTCAAATATAACGATGGCTCGGTAGGTCCACAATTTTGCAGAGTTATTTGCAAAAATGAGTCCATCAAATGCATATTCATATATAAAATAAATTCAATTGCCAAAACCAACATCAGCCATAACAAACATTGCTCACGTCCAGACTTATCCATATTGCAAAGAATCTGCTCCCGTGAACTCTGATAAGAACTTAAAAGACGTCAAGAACAAGGACATACTGACTTATGCACAGTGGTGGGATTCAAAAAATTTAACAACCGGTTCTCTGCCCTAATGATTTCTTCCAACAACCAGTTCACCAAACTGCTCAGAAAGTTAACAACCGGTTCTCCCGAAGTGGTGCGAATTGGCTGAATCCCACCACTGCTTATACATCGACTACCGTGCCGACTGTATCAAAAGAAAGTCCCACAACCCACATCCTAACACCCAATCCTCCTCCATCCAACTCCCCATCATCCAAAACTAGGCACGCACGCCTAAACTTCCTCTATAACAACTACTACTGACCTTAAATGCAAGCTACTTAATGCAAGAAGCCTTGTAAATAAAATACCTGAATTCCTCCTCTTACTAAATACGGCTATATTCAACATTATATTTGTCTGTGAAACTTGGCTAAATACATCCCTCCCTGACGCCATTACTACAGTAAGAGACTATCATGTTTACCGGTCAGATCGCGAAATCCTTAGAGGAGTGGTGTTGCTATCTTCTACAAAAAGTCCCTACATCTAAAAAATATTCAACTTACACGTGAACTTGCTCTTCCTGAGACCTTCGTCTGCGACCTGTCCTTAAATACCACACTTCGATTCTTACTTTGTTACAGAGCCCTAGATTACAACATCGAACATGCAAACAAGTTAACTTCACTATTAACCTGGGCAGCCTCCTGCCCACACCCAATAATCTTTCTTGGTGACCTTAATTTACCACTTATTAATTGGACCCTAAATGAATGTACAATTGAACATGCAACCCTGTACAATACTGTAACTAATCTGGGACTTGATCAACTAGTAACTAACAACACTAAACTAAACAACTGCCTTGATCTCATCTTCTGCAACAATTTAAATTCTATTTATGGACTACAAATAAAAGAACCATTCTCCAACAGCGACCACAGCATAATTGACTTTTGTCTCAACTTACGCCCTCTCAAAAATCATAATGATGGGATTCCCAAGTTATAAATTTCTGTAAAGCTTTTGATTCAGTGGTACACGACAAATTACTTCTAAAACTAAAATCCTATGGCATTTCTGGACTCCTACATAAATGGATAGCTGCCTTCCTGTCAAACAGACAACAAGTGGTCAAAATAGGAAGCACTCTATCAAATCCTGTACATGTTAATAGCGGTGTTCCCCAAGGCAGTGTCTTAGGTCCAACACTCTTCATACTTTACATAAATGATCTTTGTGATCATATTAAGAGCAACTATGTTCTCTTCGCTGATGATGTTAAACTATTCAATACCACCGACAATGCAACTACCCTTCAAAAAGACCTTGACTATGTGTCAGATTGGTCTAACAATTGGCAACTCCAAATATCAACCAACAAATGTTCTGTCTTGCACATTGGCAAAAAAAATCAAAACATAAAATACAAATTAGATGGACATGACCTTGTAGATGACCCTCACTCTGTCAAGGACCTTGGAGTACTCATTTCTAATGATCTAAGTGCCTGAGCCCACTGTAACAACATTGCCAAAAAGGCATTAAGAGTTGTTAACCTAATCTTGCTTAGCTTCTTCTCTGGTAATGTTGTACTACTAACTAGAGCATACAAAACATTTACTAGACCAATTCTCGAATACAGCTCATCTATCTGGAACCCGCACTGCATATCGGACATAAATACAACCAAGAGAGTCCAGAGATATTTTACGAGAAGAGTCCTCCATTCCTCTAATCGCAATAAAATACCTTATGCCACCAGACTTCAAATTTTGGGCTTAGACAACTTAGAACAACTTCAGTCTGACCTAACCATAGTACATAAAATTATCTGCCACAATGTACTTCCTGTCAATGACTATTTCAGTTTCAACCACAATAATACACAAGCAAATAATAGATGGAAACTCAAGGTAAACCGTTCCAAACTTGATTGCAGAAAATATGACTTCAGTAACAGAGTGGTCAATGCCTGGAATGCACTACCTGACTCTGTAGCTTCTTCCCCAAACCCCCAAAATTTTAACCTTAAACTGTCTACTGTTGACCTCACCCCATTCCTAAGAGGTCTTTAAGGGGCATGCATAAGTCAACCAGCATGCCTACCATCCCTGTCCTAATATTCCTTTTTACTTACTCTTTTCATGTATTCAAATTATGTTTATACTTTTACCTGTTATCTTATATATGCTTGACAAATAAATAAACTAAACTAAACCGGTAGCAGAAATTTTGAGTAGTTTGAAGAACCAGTAGTAAAAATACTGACTGGCCCCACCCCCATCTATTCTATACCTCCCAATTCCCAGCTGATCGGGAGGAAATGGAGATTTTACAGTATCCTTCCCCTGGAGTGGAGTGGGAATGGAGATTTTACAGTATCCTTCCCCTGCCACATCCACCAAGCCATGCTCACCAAGCCATGCCATGCCATGCCCACCAAGCCACACCCACAGAACCAGTAGTAAAAAAAATTGAAACCCATACATCTTAAAGTTGTGGAAGTTTACAAACATTGGCTTAACCAATCAACTACCGCCTTAGCCCTTGCTTGCATGTTCAGCACTGAATTGCCATTTCTCAAAACCTGACAGAGGCATGTATGAACTGACCCAAGTGGAAAATCTTACACCTTTGCTATAGTCAGAATTCAGAATATTCTGTATCTGATTTGTACATTAATGTGGGTTATGACAAATGCAACAGTATGTCCTTTATTGCAAGTGCATCATGCTACATGACTCTTTGGTAAAGGACTATTTCTCCTAACCCTTAAAACCTTGCATTGAGGATTGATTGATTGATTGATTGATTGATTGCATTACACCCAATACAACCTGAGTTTACTCCAGTTTTATAACTTTTGGGATTATGCCATGTTTTCTGGTTAATAAGATATGGGGCACAAATATATCTTCCACAGCTTCCCACATTTCTTGTTAGAGTGCCTCTTCCAATGAATTAAAAAGTCTACTTTCCCTCCCTGTATCTAGAATCCAGAATCCAGTCCATGTTGTCTTCTTCTACCCTGTCAATCAAAACCAGGAGTGAGGGGAACCTGCCAAATACAAGCAATAGGGAGGCCTTTTCCTCAAAGGAAGCAGTGATGATACAGAAAATGTATTCTCATAATAGCAGGTAATTTCAAATGAAAAACACCAGGTTATCTATGGGGAACTTTTTCAGCTGGCCTTCCTGCCGTGATCAATTCATGTTGAATAGCAGATCTAAAGGTAGTCATGTACACACACACACACACACACACACACACACACACACACACACGAAAACTTCTTCAGCAGAGAACAGGATTGAAAAGTAACTTGCAAGGCTGCTCCTACTTGAAGTAAACCCTGTTCCTAATACTGAATTAATTGTGCAGGCTCCAGATCCGTGATCTGACAAACTCGGGCTATAAGAACTATTTGGATTTTTAGAAAAAATTTCATTGCTAGATAAGTAATGTGGCAGCATCTTGAAAAGCCTAGCCAAATACTTCTGCTATACAATTTGTACCTAGTCCCTTTCTCACACCTCCTCTTTTTCCTGGACACAAGAATCCTTGTGTAATGGCCCCATTTCCTTCCTGATCTTGCAGTCCCATCTGTGTTCTATTAAGCATTCCTTTGCACCAGTGGTGGGTTCCTCCCAGTTCAGCCCAGTTCCGCCAAGCCGGTAGCGGTGACAATATGATGTCACCGAACTGGTTCTGCCCCCCTGCCACCCCACCCCCGCATTATTCTTATCTTTTATTTGGCCCCACCCCCAATCTATTGCTGCCTCCTGAGTCCCAGCTCATCGGCTAGAAGGAAAAAAACTGTTTAAACTCTTGCCGCGGGGCTTCAAAGGGCCGCCCTACAGCTGATCACTGTTAAAAGGTAGTGTGGTGGTAGAACGGTGCCTCCAAAAACAAATGGGTAGACTGGTATAGCTCTGCAAGCAGTTAAAAGCCTGGTAGACCAGTACCTCTGCTAAATCCTAAATAACTGTCACATGACCATCAAGCCACACCCACAAAATAAGCCACGCCCACAGAACCAGTAATAAAAAAATTTAGAACCCACCCCTGCTTTGCACCTATATACATTAAAAAAATCTCTTGTGATGGGCAAATGCTACATTTTCTTTCAATTATAATGACACTAAAGAAATCTGTTTTGGCTTTCCCACAGAATGATTGTTTATACAGGAGTGCCTGAGTATATATATATAGAAGTCACATACTGTAAATATGATTACATTACCATAAGCAACATGCACAATGTGAAATGACAGAGATAAAACTTACAACCCAGACTGCAATACTGATCCATGACCTGCTCATCTGCTTTTCTGCTGTTAACAAACCAGAAGGATCACCATCTTCAAATTGCAGGCGTTAGATCGATTTGTTCAAAGGGCTGACTAACTTCCACCAGAACACACTAGATCCATTATCAACAGCTTTGCAGAAAGCAGTAAGATGTGGCTTCTGCCTTCCGCCTTCAAGGATAAAATTATTTTTTGTGGAATGGAACAGAAATAATCTGAAGGGAAGCCACAAATTTAAATGAAAACTTTATCTTATACATTGCATATTTGGGGCCTCAAAAATCAAACAAGATGAATGGAAAGGAAGAAAGAAACGAAGATAATGAAACACAAATGAATAGCTCCTGATAGTGACCAAATATTGTGGCAGAAGAAAATCTGGATTATCCTTTCTCTGTGTCTATTCCCTTGTGCACACCTGGGATGTGATATGGCAAAGGACATGCCTGGTCATTCCATGTTCAGCCTCACAATGGATTGTGAGTCATTCCTTCAACACATCTGAAGGTCCCATGTCTGCACAAGGGAGTAAAATGCTGTAAAATAAAACCTTCTCGCAAGTTGAGTCAAACTTCTCAAACTTGCGAGGTTTTCTTTTACAGCATGTTTCCCTGGACACAACAGCGAAGAAAGCAACAGAGCTTGAAAGGTAAGACCTGTGTCCCGCTTCTCGCCCGCCCCATCTGCCACCCCCAAATTGCATCCTTAAAGGAAGCGGGTGGCTAAGCAAGGGGCAGGAGCCCTGCCATGCCCGGTGAGGGGGGGAGAGAATAGACAGCATGGGGAGCCATGTCTTGGTCCACGCATCTTGCTTCTCCTCCGCCCCACCTGCCACCCCTCTCAATAAAGAGACAGTGGGGAAGGGAAGCAGCTATTGCCATTGGGGTGGCGTGGAACGTGTTGGGCCGCTCAGCAGCACGAAGAACAGGGAGGGGAGGCGATGTCCCATGCTCGCTGCCTCCTGCACCCCCAAAATAATAAGCCCCCTCTCCCAATAATAAGGCCAAGCCCTTATTTGGGGCAGCAAAAGAAAATAAGACCCTGTCTTATTTTTGGGGAAACACGGTATACTGTAAGAGCTCCAACATTTCCAGAACAAAAGTTCAAGAAAGACATACTTTCAACCTTCCTCTAAGCACAACGTAACAGTGTGAGTCAGATTAAAAGCAGAATCAAAAGCCAAAGGGGCTCAACCTCCATTCTAGCCAAGGCTTGGAAGAACAACCAGATTATTAACGATTTGCAAAATTCAAAAGAGTAGGAACAGTATGGACCAGTAGAGGTAGTCCTTGGTTAACAATGGTGATTGGGACCAGGAAATAGAGATCATGTGACCTCGGGATGCTGCAACCATCATAATTCCATGCCAGATGTGAACTGCCCAAATTACAATAACATGATTGCAGGGATCCTGCAACAACCATAATTTGAAGGACTGACCATGAATCTCCTCGTTCAGTACTATTGTAAGGGACAACTCCTGGTGTTTTTCAAACATTTCTCAAGAATGGTAATATTTTAATTCCAACATCAATTTGCTGTATGCAATATTTGTAATGCATAAACTGCCTCTAAATTGAGAAAGAAAACTTCCTTGCTTTCCTTGTTCTATCTATCCTTTTGCAACAGCTTCAGAGTTGGTGTTATTTACAAAAATTTATCTCCTTTGTTAGACTGCATGTAACCTAAATTGCATCATAAATGAAGACAAATGTAGACAAATATGCTGTATGAAAAGTGAGCCATTTTTTAAAAGCTCCTTGCATGACTCCAGATTCATTTTTATACCGAAATGGAATTCTTATGAAAGAATATCAGCCAAACACCATAATCTTATTATTTATCTATAGCAACTTCCCGCTCTGTTGCTTGTTTGAGAACTCTAAATCTAAAAGATTACCACAAAATACTTGGTGAGAAAACTAACTGGGATAGAGTTGGGCTTTGGTGAAAGCTAGAACAACTTTATGTTGGTGCCTCATTGTTGTTAGATCATAGTCAGCCATCGGGAAGCATTGTTTCATGTTGTGCCCAGTTCATAGAATTTTGTGGCCAATTCATGTCAGTCATGTGGCACTACCTTTTTTTCTCCCAAAGACCCAGAAGAAACCAAGAAAGGTGCCAAATCAACAGGATATAAACATCTCTCCAGAAATATGTTACCAGCTTCCCATTTAAGGTCTCCTTCCTTCCTTCCTTCCTTCCTTCCTTCCTTCCTTCCTTCCTTCC
>WNWU01000004.1:24220959-24234550 GCA_012654045.1 Ptyas mucosa
TCCTTCCTTCCTTCCTTCCTTCCTTCCTTCCTTCCTTCCTTCCTTCCTCCCTCCCTCCCTCCCTCCCTCCCTCCCTCCCTCCCTTTTTTGCTCCCTCTCTTTTTCCCTCCCTCCCTCCCTCTTCCTCTCTCTCTCTCTCTCTCTCTTTCTTTCTCCCTTTTTTTAAAGTTACTTTTTCCTCCAGAGCATGTTTCTCTCTGGTCAATAAGAGATTTCAATCTTTTAGAACACCCCTGTCAACAGCAATAAACTTAATTCAATTTTACAGGGTGATGGTGTCTTTCAATCAACTGGATTTTGATCTGAGATATGTACTTAGAATAAAAGCTCCAAACCACATTTATGTAAAGGGTGCAGTCCATCAGAAACAATGAATGCAATAGCTTTTAAAAATACTTTCAGAAAAAGAAACACATGCTCTCAGCTCAGAAAGATTCCCTGGAGTGAAATGCATATATATATTTACTAGATTTATATCCCTCCTTTTGGTCAGGAACATAAGGCAGTGTATTTATCACTCCTCCCTCCTATATTTCCCTACAACACACCCCCTGAGAGGTAGAGTTGAGAGAGAGAAGGGAAAAATTAAAGTCACCCATTGAATTTCTAATACTGAGATTAAACAGAAGTCTGGGCCACCCATTCCTCAGCCAACACTTTAACCATTATGTCTCCCTGTCTCTTAGTGCCTACTGTATATGTAAACATCCATGTAGCTTTTCTTGGTAGAAATGTGGGCAGTGATTGCCACGGCCTTCTTCACACAACTTTTTTGGGGCGGAGGAGATGTTTCTATCTTCCCTACAACCCTGAACTTTCTGTTGCTTCCCATGTGTCTACTAGCCAGGTTAACTGGACACTGCCACCTATCTGTGGGCTTACTTAAGACCTTTTTAAATGCAAATTCTACTAACTTAATGTGCAATTGCTAAAACACTCTTGGCTTCCTCACGAGACAAAGGCAATGATCCACACGGTGAAAGCTATTAATCGCGGGAAGTTTTCACATGAGTTCATCCTCAATCTTTTGCAAAATGCTTTGATTTGCATATCTGGATCCCGTTTTTACCCCAAGAGTCATGGATTGCATCACAAAAACCCACCAGCAGAATGTCCAAAGTGACACAATTTGATGCCCTTCTGCAAAATTTAAGCTGACTGTGGAAACTGGATGTATTACTTTCTCATCTGACCCAACTTCCTCCAAAATATCTCACTCCTTTCTGTGAGATCCTAGCATTATCACATGGCCACTCTGTGGCCTTCTGGGAGATCAGGAAGCAGACCATCCCAATATTGCCCAATTCTGATCTAAACAAATGCAGGGCAGCACCAGTTTATTCAATTAAGAATGTTTTCTCTATCCATGTATTCGTCAAGCTGAAAAATCCCACAATGATTTTTTTTTTAATTTCAGAAAACTACATTATTTTCAGTCTCAGTTAATTTGTAGAAATAGCTCCCCCAAATCTACAGAAAGGGAATAAAAGTAGCCAATATAGTTCATTTTAATCTCTTTATGTTTCGCATGATTCAATTTAAGAACAACTAAGGACATCGGGTTATTCAACCAGTTTAACATTATCCATATTGTTTTGGCTTCCATACATGGGTTAAATGTTTCAGAATTGAATGCAAAGGGAGGAAACCACATTTATTAGTTTATCAGGGTGCGCTTCCTTTGGTTTCCAAAGCTGCTGCTGCCATCTATTGGCAGGAGTCTAAAATGACACCCTCTGTGTTCTTATTGTCCCTTATTTGTTTCTATTTTCATAAGCCATCACATGCACTACATTTTTCATAGGTGTATATACCCACTGCACAGCTTAAAACTGAAACAAATGGGGAAAAGATACATGTAAAGGTTCATTACACCATGAGCATACCCAGAAATGATCAGGCCCCATAATTGAAGTATTCCTAATAAAAACTGAAATGAACTCATATATATGGAGACAGTCTAGAGGACGAGGCACATAATAGTCCGATTATCTTTCTTCCAGAGGGAAAAAAAGAAAAGAAAAGAAAATCAATGTGCAAATAGCAGCTGGCATTACTTGACCCAGTTTCAGGTACCTCTTCAAGGAACTCTTCTCACTATCTAGGTTTTTCATGAATTCGTTTAAAAGAAATGTACAAAACAACATATTGGCTTCCTGTTTGCTTTCTAGCAGAGCTTAAGCTACTCGTTCCATTAAAATACTGGGTAGCTTTCAGCCAGACTATCAGGAAAAAAACCCATCTCCATCAAAGTAAAACTGCCCAGAATCTTTTTCATCTCTGAGACCTCTGTAAGATAAGAAGTACATGAAAAATGAAAGCATTCTAATTGTGGAAATCATTCTCAGGCATCATTTGTGACTCATGTTTAAAGTGTTTAAACTCCTTGCTTTTAAGGGACCCACCAGTTTTGTTGCTGGTATAATTTACTTCATTTTTTTCCCAATCTAACACAATAGTACATTGTTTTGTGCTTTCATTGTGAAGCAAGAAATAAAAGTAATTTCAGAAAAGCTTCATCAAATACCCTGAGGGTAGAACAAGAAGCAATGGATGGAAACTAATCAAGGAGAGAAGCAACTTAGAACTAAGGAGAAATTTCCTGACAGAACAATTAATAAGTGGAACAACTTTCCTGCAGAAGTTGTGAATGCTCCAACACTTGAAATTTTAAAGATGTTGGATAACCATTTGTCTGAAGTGGTGTAGGGTTTCCTGCCTGGGCAGGGGGTTGGACTAGAAGACCTCCAAGGTCCCTTCCAACTCTGTTATTCTATTCTATTCTAATTAAAATAATAGACAGGGGACCATCTGTCAAATCAATAGTGAAACACAACTGACTGACTCTCTGACTGACTGACTGACTGACTGACTGACTGATTGATTACATTTTTATTCCACCTTTATTATTTTTATAAATCATTCAAGGCAGTGAAGATACACAGTACTTCTTCTTTGTCCCATTTCCCCCACAACAACAACAACAAAAATAACAACAATAACAACACTGTGAGGTGCCCAAAATTTTCCACTTGGCTTCTGGAGACCTTATTGTCAGTTTCTGTTCTCCAGATTAAGAGATGAACAAGCCATTGGTTTCCAAAAAGGAAAGATGATCTCTTCCTTTTATCATGCAGCACCTTCAAGACGATTCTTGGCCACTCGAACTTCACTTTGGAATTGCTGGAAAAAGCAAGCCTGAGATAATACCAACAAAATGTGCACTTGGATAAGAAGTGTCTTTGAACATGGTTCATTAGCCCCATTCCAGAGAAAATGAAAATGCCGCCAGAAGAAAGCAATAGCTTTAAGTAGTTCCAAGGGATCTTTGCAAGATTTTGGCAGCCGGAGGATGAAGTGGAGCCTTGCCAATATGAAGAACTGTTCTCGGGAACGTTCATCAGTAGCCTGGCTGCTTATTTTGCTTTGCAAGTAGATAAAACACTTATTAGACTAACAAAAAAGAGAACATTTGACTGGAGACAGGCTCTTCCCCCAGAGCTTGGGTTAAAAGGAGTGGTGGTCTTGTGTGCTATCTGGTTTTCAAACTAATGCAGGGGGGAGGCTTCAAACATTTGGGATTTTATCTGTATTTTTTTTTAGGATTGTTTTCACCTAGAGTTGTTACAGAGTTGGGTGGCCTTATAAATTTACATAAGCAAATAAAGTACTAACCATTTTTTAAAAATCCAGTCAAAGCTTGTCATGAAAATGAAATGTCCAAACCTGAATGGCACAGATGGACTGCAAAATTATGCCAAGTACTTAGACCCAGTGTTGCTATTGCCAGTAACGTCAAAATTTCTTACTCAAGAAAAGGACAGGTATAGGGGGATACGATTGAAAACATCTCATTCTAAAGAGCTTTCAGGAGTCACAGGATATTTTCCTGCCTTTGCCATACCCACATATTGTGAGCTATTACATTATATCTACCAAGCATCCGGTTGAGTTCATGTAGTATGACATTGTCCAGAATCAGCACATTGTTAAAAGTGACAGCAAACAATGTTGGAGAATTTTGTCCTTTCATTTTCGTCTTACTAGAATAGTCCCCAATGGGGAATGATACATGGAAAGAAAGATGATTAGACTTCAGACATGAACAAATTGTGCATTTTGCCATCCTAAGATGCCTTGCTGACACGTCTAATTTTTTGTTATAAACTATATCTGAGTTTTGGTAACACACAAACCAGATAACTGAAAAGGAAGGTCCTGCATCTGGGGCAGATGTTTTGAAAGATTAAAAAGATACATTTAGGAAATACATCTGACTTAAACGATAAGTTATCTAATATGCTCCAAAAAAATTACAATCTAATTATTTTATGCTCCCAAATGTTTTGAAATATATAAATTTTAAATTCATTTGGTAGATTTAAAATATAATTAAAATGAATTAATCTGAGCATTGGAGAACAGTATATACTTTTTTGGTTTAAATTCAATTGCTTTGAAGCCAAAGAAAGTTATTTCCTCCCAGAAAACATACTAGCTAATGTTGTTTCAATATAGATTAATACCTACAAACTTACAGGAAACAAAATTTATATAAAGCTGAACAGATAGCTTTGCCAATGGTACAAATTGTAACACAGCTTTGAAAATGTTATGAAAAGGAAGTGTATGCTAACAAATTGCAGTATTCATAATCCATAAAAGGGTCTTTGCACAGCTGCAGAGAACATTAGGGCTACAGAAATACATTAGAGCAGATTTTTCACAACTAGCCCTGTCATATACTTTGGTTTGTCAGTGAAAATGGAACTGTACAACCTTGCAGAAATGTCCACTTATATAAAACCTAAAATAAAAAGCTAAATTGTTTAAGAGCCACTCATGCGTTTATCCAGCTTTGCCATGGTTGTTTTTATGGGTTACCACTTAAAACCCAAACTAGCATTGGAAGGAAGTTGGAATTCTAGTAAGATATGTACATGTACAGGTCATACAAAAATTAACATATCAACAATGTTCAAAGCAGATTGGTGAAAAATCAAAGAAATATCCCAAAGCAACTTGACACTACGCTGAACGTAGGGCAGAGGTGGTATTCAGCAGGTTCTGACCAGTTCTGGAGAACCGGTAGCAGAAATTTTGAGTGGTTCGGAGAACCATTAAATACCATCTCTGACTGGCCCCGCCCCCATCTATTCTCTGCCTCCCGAGTCCCAGCTGATCGGGAGGAAATGGGGATTTTGCAGTAACCTTCCTCTGGAGTGGGGAGGGAATAGAGATTTTACAGTATCCTTCCCCTGCCATGCCCACCAAGCCACGCCCACCAAGCCATGCCATGCCACACCCACCATGCCATGCCATGCCATGCCATGCCCACCAAGCCATGCCCACAGAACTGGTAGTAAAAAATTTTGAATCCCACCACTGATGTAGGGGTTATTTGGAATAAGTAGATACGGCAAACATCCAGATTACAAATGGTGGCACTGATATCCCAGATAATCCTGTCTACTCACTGCCTACTCAATTCACCCTAGATGAGATCAGTTTACAAAGCAAGACACAATCTACTCTACCAGACCTGTCCAGTTAGGATAAACCTAAGCAAAGTTATCCTATCGATTCTCATATCTGCTTCATAATGAAGTATTTTTTTCCAGTATTCCACCATCTCATTACACTATGAGCACCATGACTTTTTAAATCGCAGGTTTTTCACTATGGAAAATGAGATCTTTGCCCATAAATGTGATTCAATTCTGCTCTCAGACAAACAAAGTATATGAAAATACTAGTGAGAGAATACAGAAAAAAAATATGAACAAGCAGGAAGACTCAAGTCCCCACTGGCACTTGCAAACATCTGACCAACAACTTTAACACCAATTCCCAATGGAGAGTCAAATGGGTCACTGAATATCCAGTTATAGGAAGACATATAAATGACCCCACAAAAAAGGTGCCAGGCTTTGAACTACTATGTCAGCAGTGGACAATCCTGAATAGGATTTGTACCTCATATGGCATCTGCCAGGATGCTCTGTATAAATGGGAGCTTACTATCCTCCCCTCAGTGTGACTGCAGGATCCCATGTCAAATTATAAATCACATTGTGTCCGACTATAAACTGAGGGCCTATACTGGTCCAGTATCTGAATTTTTGAATACAAATGCTGCACTTCAATGGCCTAGACCAGAAGTGGGCAAATATGGCCCCTTTATGACCTGGCTTGGCTGTCTCAGGAATTCTGGGAGTTGAAGTCCACAGGTTGTAAAAGGGCCACAGTTGCCCACCCCTGGCCTAGACGCTGATATTTGAACATTGATCTTTTTAACATTTATATTTTATTGGGTTCTACTAATCTAGTTGAAATGTTAATTTATATTGCTAGTCTATGTATGATATGTCATATGCTAAACAAACAAACAAACAAACAAACAAATAATGTATTTTATTTAAAGTACACATAAAACTAACCTAAGGAAATATATTCATAGTCATAAAGCCAGCTTCTGGATCTCTGTGAAAAGTCATTATTGTAAGAAGCTAGTTTCACATGTTCATAACCTAAAGGGGCAAGAACTGATTAGCTTATAGCAGGGGACCCCAAACTCTTCAGCTCATCAACCAGTTTATGAAATTTCAGATTATTCTTCAACTTCTAAACATTTATATGAAAATAATGTAATAACTAGTACATCATGAGCCTTGGTGGCACAGTGGTTAGAATGCAGTATTGCAGGCAAACTCTGCCCACTGCCAGGAGTTCCATCCTCACCAGCTCAAGGTTGACTCAGCCTTCCATCCTTCTGAGGTTGGTAAAATGAGAACCCAGATTGTTGGGGGCAATATGCTGACTCTGTAAATCACTTAGAGAGGGCTGTAAATCATTGTGAAGCGGTATGTAAGTCTAAGTGCTATTGCTATTGCTATTGCTATTGCTATTGTTATTCAAGAATTTAGGTTCATAGACATTCCCAATGTGCTCTATTTCAGAAAGGAACCCCTTCTCCTATCTTTAGGAGATAGTTCCCTCTTCCTGTCTATTGTTTAAGCACCATGATGCCTGTGGCATGTTTGTTTTTAATACTACTCTGGATTTTGTTAGTTTATCCTAATAGGACTTTTAATTTTGTTGTCTCTGTTTTGGGAGCTAAAGTTGACAACTAGGATGTCAATATTTTAAATAAATAAAATCTAATTTGGTTTTCATTTGCTCTTCTGCAGAATCCCTTATTACTGAATTCAAGTAATAAATGCCTAAGAATGTCAGAGCCAGATATATTCTTTATAGCACAAGAGAAAACTGAGACTCCATAAGTAATGGCAAGGAATGAAGGGTAAATAAAGACTAAATCAATAAATAGATGTTAAACAAAAAGGTTGAAACTCTAGAAAAAGTGCAAAGAAGAGCAACAAAGATGATTAGGGGATCAAAGCATAAAACATATGAAGAACGGATGCAGGAACTGGGTATTTCTACTTTAATGAAAAGAAGGACTAGGGGTGATATGATAACAGTGTTCCAATATTTAAGGGGCTGCCACAAAGAAGAGGAAGTCAAGCTATTCTCCAAAGCTCCTGAGGGTAGGACAAGAAGCAAAAGATGGAAACTAATCAAGGAGAGAAGCAACCTAGAACTAAGGAGAATTTTCCTGACAGTTAGAACAATTAATCAGTGAAATGGCTTGCCTCCAGAAGTTGTGGATGCTCCAATATTGGAGGTTTTTAAGAAGAGATTGGACAACCACTTGCCTGAAATAATACAGGGTTTCTTACTTGAGAGGGGGTTGGACTAGAAGACCTCCAAAGTCCCTTCCAACTGTGTTATTCTGTTAGTTTCATTGCAAGAATTTTAATCCTCATATCCTTTGTCCTAAGTGATATAAAGTATGTGTGATGGGTTACAGGCAGCCCTCAACTTACAACCATTTGTTTAGTGATCATTCAAAATTACAAAAGTATTGCAAAAGTGACTTATGACTGTTTTTCACATTTATGACTGTTGCATCCCCATGGTCATATGATCAAAATTCATGCAGTTGGCAACTGACATGTATTTATGACAGTTGCACTGTCCCAGGGTCATGTGATCACCATTCGTAATCTTCCCAGTTGGCTTCCACCAAGCAAAATTGATGGGGGAAATCAGATTCACTTGATGACTGCATGATTCACTCAACAACTGCAGTGATTCATTTAACAACTGTGGCAAAAAGGTTGTAAAATGGGGCAAAACTCACTTAACAACCGCCTTGTTTGGCAATGGAAATTTTGGGCTCAATTGTGGTCATAAATCGAGGACTATCTATAGCACTATAGCCTAGATCAGTGGTGGGCAGCTATGGCCCTTTTATGACTTGTGAACTTCAACTCCCAGAATTCCTGAGCCAGCCATGTTAACTCAGGAATTCTGGGAATTGAAGTCCACAAGTCATAAAAGGGCCATAGTTGCCCACCTCTGGCCTAGATTCTATTCCCATCTGATCTTTTTCTTCTTTTACCTCAGAGTACTTCCCTGCTGATCTATAGTCACAAGTTTATCATTTAAATAATTTGCTGGACAAAATAAAAATGTTTATTTCCATTCTAATTTAAAATAAAACAAAACATAGAGACCATAAAAACACCATATTTGGCTATACGTGTTTTTGGACTTTCTGATAACACATACCTGTCTTGAGACTGTTTACAATATTATTATCTACATATGGAAAGCTTTCCATTTATCCTTTGACTCCTATGGCTGTGAGGAAAATTTCTGAAATTGATTCAGAGCCAGGCATCATTTAAACTGCCTGGGAGACACATGGATTATAATAGGTTACCATAAACTTGCTTTATAGAGATCAAGACAAATGCCCAAAGAGAAAACATACAAAAACACCCTAAGTAAAACTGTCTTATACATATTAAAGGAAAAAATGGCCATAAAGTTGTTGTAGGTAATAGAAGATATACATTAACCTTTATTGCAATGAAACAAAGATAGCACATACATTTTAAATCAAAGACCACCAAAACCAGCTTTTTAGTTTAAATTTAAGCATCCTGCGTAAATTATTTCATATGGAACATTCCTTTGACATATTATCCATTGTTTCTTAGGACTTTTATAGCCCTGGATTGCCTACCCTTCTTCAAGTCCTTGAGCATTTAAATGACATTGGAAGCAGTTACTTTCAGCTCAGTACAGAGAATTTGTAGAAGTCAAAGAAGATACATTCAGAGGCTGGAAAATAGAATGAGTTCAGTTCAATTCTATCAGGCTGTTAACATAGGTAATTTATTGCTTGGTGTCCGGTACTAAAGAAGAGTACATACCAGATGATGGAGCAACCTGTCACCTGAAGTACTGAGGAAAAGAAGTCAAGTTTGGTGACAGAAATCATCAAGCAATGTATAGCAGCACTGGCTAAATATTTACTCTCCAGGAAGATTATCAAAAGAGTGACATCTCCTTTGGATCAAGTTTGTCTCCTATAACTTAGTGGATAATATAAAAATGATTTATTACTGGCTTCTTTTTCTTGTTTACTTCCTAATCTAGTCTACAACCTGGGGATTGACTGGTGATTTGCTAGTCTCACCCTTCTTAGCTTCCGAACTCAAAAATTACTACTAGTTGCAGCTTCAAGCAAGCTAGGCATACCACATCTGGGTTGCAAAAATCTGAATAACCACTAGATACCGTGTTTCCCTGAAAATAAGACATCCCCTGATAATAAACCCAATTGGGCTTTTGAGCTCATGCACTAAAATAAGCCGTTTCCAAAAATAAGCCGTTTCCAAAAATAAGCCGTTTCCAAAAATAAGCCGTTTCCAAAAATAAGCCGTTTCCAAAAATAAGCCATTTCCAAAAATAAGCCATTTCCAAAAATATTTAAACACATGCGCATACGGTCCCCACCATTTCCTCTGGTTAGGGTTAGGGAGACAGAGCTGGAAATCAGGTAAAATGGCAAGAGGAGCCCTGTCTTGCTCCATGCACTCCAAAATAATAAGACCTCCTGAAAATAAGGCCAAGTGTTTATTTCGGGGTGCAAAAAATTATAAGACAGGATCTTATTTTCAGGGAAATATGGTAGCATAATACAACTAAGAATTTTCTGTACTTCTTTATTGCTTTCTAAATAGCTCTAATTTCCAACTGATTATCATGGAGCAGTGTGGTGGCCTAGTGAGGAACATGCTTGCTTCCCACTTGGAAGGTTGAGAGTTCAATCCTAGGTAGCAGCAGATATTTTTCTCCTCAGTCGCAAAGAAAAAAAACTCTGCTGCAACTCCATGTAGGTATCAGGAAGGGCATCCGGCCAGTAAACGCTCATCTTCATCCAGTTGCCCCAACCCTACCCTAAATAGGGGCTACAGAGTCATAAAAAGACTTCAATCTGTTATCAGAAGGTTTGATAACTAAAATAAAAGTTGGGTAATGATAATCATATTCTATGAAGAACTACATTTCCAAAAGAATCCATTTGTTGAGAATTCCATAACATGTCAGTGGTGGGAAGTGCTGAAACAACTTGTTGGCAGGATTCAAGCCAGAAACAGAGGGAGCCAAAGTCCAACTTTTTTTTTACACACCAGCCTCCTAAAAACCGGAAAACATCCCTTCTGCCAGAGATCTAAATGGTTTTTTTTCCAAGTTGCTATTGAAGCATTATTTTTTTCTATTTTTAGACTATTAAGTGAAAATGTGGAAAGTAAGATACTGCTAAAAATTGAGAACTGCCTATTTTTAATCCCTAAATCTAGAAATAGATGCAATAACAAATATATAGGAACTGATACAAAAAGTGTATTGTAATTTTACTCCTTTTGTAATGGGCAATTATCTCTTTAGTTCTTTTAAGTCTAACTTAATTTTACAGTAACTAATTCCTTTTTCCCCATACCTTGAGAGAGAAAAGGAAGAGATCAAAGTTTTCTGTCCAGATCATCGATCCTCTCAATTGGCTTTTTGGTGCTTTCCTACCAAAACATGTACATTTTCCCCTCCATTAAATCAGCTGCCAATCCATCCATAACACAAACTCCAAAGCTGAATAGGTATGGAATTGCTCTCTCTATATTACCAGGAAAGGATATCAATCTTTCTCCCTCATAAAGGAATCATGCTGAGCATTTATCTTAGTCTGAGTAATAAAATGTTTTTTTGCAAAAAATTCATTCTCTTTGTTAGCCAATGCCAGTAAGTCAATGTGACAGCTAGGGAAAAATTTGTCCTATTTTTTTCTTCCAAGACATGGCTGTTGTGCATTTAACAAAAACACACACAAAAGAACCTCTAACTTGGGAGTTGGACAAATGACAACTATCTTTGAGTGTGTGTCTCTCTCTCTGTGTATACATAAATATAGCGCTTCTATCATTTTGCAGGCAGATTGGTTCTGTCCCTTTCCAAACTTTTAATTCATCCCCTGCAGATGAAATCTCTAATTCAGCCAAAAGCAATGGCTTGTTTGTTTGATTTTATTAAAAAAAAAGTCAACACTTAGCGCTTAAGATCATGTCAAGAAAACCATCAAAATAAGGAAGAGAACATACAGGAGAAAGAGTCAGCATTCGTTGGCTCCACTTTCTAAAAAAAGGGAACATCAAACAAAGGAGAAGTCAAAGGTCACAAAAGGGGATCATGTGACCTCAGGACACTGCAACCATCATAAATACAGCATGAACCATTTGCCAAGCATTCAAATTTTGATCATATGACCATGGGAATGCTGCAACGGTCGTAATTGTGAAAAACGGTCATAAGTCACTTTTTCCAGTGTTGTCGTAATTTTGAATGGCCACTGAATGAACCATTGTAAGTCTAGGACTACCAGTACAAGTAGTCCTTGACTTACAACAGTTCATTTAGTGACTGCTCAAAGTTACAACAGCACTGAGAAAAGTGACCATTTTTCACAGTTACGACTTTGCAGCATCCCCATGGTTATGTGATCAAAATTCAGGTGCTTGGCAACTGGTTCATATTTATGACCGTTGCTGTGTCCCAAGGTCATGTGGTCACCTTTTGCGGCCTTCTGACAAGCAAAGTCAATGAGGAAGCCAGATTCATTTACTCACTGATCAACTCCAGTGATTCACTTAACAATGGAGGTAACAAAGGTCGTAAAATGGTGCAAAACTCACTTAACAAATGTCTCACTTAGCGACATCAGTTTTGAGTTCAATTGTGGTCGTAAGTCAAGGACTATCTGTATATATAGTTCCACTTTAAATATCTTTTGATTAAAAGATATTTAGCAGTCACAAAATTAACATCCAGACAGGTTAACCTGTCCTTCTTGTGCCAGATAGACCCAGGGAATATTCATTCCAAACTTTCATGTGTGCCAGAAAAGAAAATTGTTTGTGCCAATGGCTGCTTTCCTCTTGGAGGTGATAACTTTAAAGGGAGGGGTGTTTTTCTGGGTTACAGAGCAGGAAGAAATACTGAGGAACCTCTACCCTCCAAGTATCACAACTCCGATACTGATTTTTCAAAGACTGCATGAAATACAACATTGTGTTTCATTTATTATCTAGTTTGGCTTGGTATGCCAAATAAACACACCAAGACTGACTAACACACAAAGGTTTCTACCAATTCCACATCTTTTGCATTCCTGAACAGAATATGTGTTGACGGAGACAAGAAATCTCTACAAAGTAGTTTTAAAACTAAACTAGATAGGTGGTATAATTTAATTATTTTAACTGTCATTTCTTGCTCCACCTCGGGGGAATTTCTGGTGCATTTTTTTCTTTTTCTTCACAATCAAGAAGGTATAATTTCTTTTGACAAAATTCTTCTTAGAACTGTTATGCCTGGGTAAAACTGTATGATGGAATTTGTTGTCACATGTGCTAGATAGAACTGATTATCATTTTGAGTGCATGTCAGTTAATTTTATTCTGGGATAGAGCAGTTTCATGCACTGTACAGAGGCAAACCTGTGCTTTTTGGCCACATAAAGGTACAACCAATCCAAATATTCATTAGTTGGCTCTACTCCACACTTTGCTGGGTTTTTTTATTGGAGTCTTAATTGATTGGTTGATTGATTGATTGATTGATTGATTGATTGATTATGTATTATGAAGGTGATATCAACTCTTAGCAACTTTATAAAACATGTAAAGAACGATTGCTGGAATTGGATATGTCTAGTCTTATGAAAAGAAGGACTAGGGGTGACATTGTAGCAGTGTTCCGATATCTCAGGGGCTGCCACAAAGAAGAGGGAGTCAAGCTGTTCTCCAAAGCACCTGGGGGTAGGACAAGAAGTAATGGGTGGAAACTAATCAAGGAGAGAAGCAACCTAGAACTAAGGAGAAATTTCCTGACAGTTAGAACAATTTATAAGTGGAATAACTTGCCTCCAGAAGTTGTGAATGCTCCAACACTGGAAGTTTTTAAGAAGAGATTGGATAACCATTTGTCTGAAGTGGTGTAGGGTTTCCTGCCTAAGCAGGGGGTTGTACTAGAAGACCTCCAAGGTCCCTTCCATATGCACCAAAGACAAATTCCTTGTGTGTCCAATCACATTTGACCAATAAAGAATTCAATTCTATTCTATTCTATTCTATTCTATTCTATTCTATTCTATTCTATTCTATTCTATTCTATTCTATTC
>WNWU01000004.1:24234560-24245996 GCA_012654045.1 Ptyas mucosa
TCTATTCTATTCTATTCTATTCTATTCTATTCTATTCTATTCTATTCATTCTATTCTATTCTATTCTATTCTATATTGATAAACCTTATCCAAGATGAACTGGGTTCCACTTGCCCCCACCAAGTCTTCCAACAGTATATGCATTGCCACTGTAATTGTGTCCATCCTCCTCCTCCTTCCCACTTTTCTCAACACTGTAGAGTTCTCAAAAGTGCTTATTCTTCTCATAATATATCCATAATATGATCATTTTAATCTTGGTATATGTCCTTCAAGTTAAAACTCTAGATGTACAAATCCCAAATTTAGGTAAAGCACAAGAACAAAACCAACTATTTTCTATTATATGAACTTGACTCACAATTTTCAAGGAGAACATCAGTAATCACTTTGAAGGCAACAAAGGATTTCAGAGAGCTGTTAAAAAAGACAAGGAGCAGAATTACAGTGCAGTCCCAACTACATTTCCCTTCTTGCAATTTACAACTTTAGCATTCCAGTCTCCCACTAGAAGCAGTATATCTTTCAGATTAAACTTGACCATAAAACTCATCAACTTCCTTTCCTCCCACATCAATAGCTGGAGCATAAACATGGATAATTGTCATATCAAAAGATTATCGATAAAGTCCACTTGATATTATTTTGTCATTGATTGTATTTTAGGCAAGTACTGACTTTCAAAAACAATGTTGTTTTTCCTAAGTCATAAATGGTATGATCTCACTAAAAATGTCCATGTTTAGGCCATTTTAATTCTTTGATGTCTAAGATGTCAATCTATCCTCCATACATTTCAACTTCCACTCTGTTTAGCTTTCCTATGTTCATGCTTTTTTACTTTTTGGATTCCAACTGTAGTTCTGTCTTTGCAACTTTGAACTGTCTTTTCCTGCATGACAACAATATCAATAACTAGACGTTTTAAAAATCTTGCCTGAAAAGAACACAAGGAGATAAATTATCTTTGGAGTTTTTGCAGCCTCATTTACAGAGTACATACAGTAGATTCTCACAGATGGAATTGCTCTCTAAATAACAGCATTCCTGGCCGCTCAGCTTATTAATGTATTGGCTTATAAACAGAGTTGGGTTCAGATGAGTACCTAAAACAGTTTTGTTCGCAGTAAGGCGGTCTATAGAAATGGGATCCTGTTCTTCAGGGATCAGCTGCAGGTGGAGGGGGGCTGGGAGAGTTTATAGAATAGCATAAGGGATGATGCAGGGGCTATCAACAAATATTGTTTCCCAATTGTCTCAAAGGTGCTTTTTCAAAAGGCAACTGAACTGTTTTTCCTTCAGGACCTGGATGACTTGAGAATTTCAATAGACATTTAGCCATACACTTTGGGATGAACATTCCAGTTGCTTTTTGAAAAAGCACCTTTGAGATAACTATGATCTGGATGACTAAGAATCTCCATAGACATTTGTTTCTCCGTTGGGGAATTTCTTCTGGTCTCCAGATCCTTCTGTTATTAAAGAAGTGCCTATGCAATGAATAATCCTGGTACCTGATAAGTAAATAAATACATTAGATAAATCCTAATAGATGATAAAATAAGATTGACATAAAGACACTGCATTGATAGATCTTAGTCAAGATTCGTTCATTCTTGCTCACACTTATTCTCCATGTAATACTTCTGTTACAGCTCAGTTGGTGAGTTGCTGGTTGTTGGGCGGGTTTTTTATTTTTTGGTACTCTAGTTGCCTAGCATTTTAAAGATTGAGTAGAATTAAAGACATCTGTATTTGCATACAGATGCAGCTGGTTAGACTGACATTTACACATGTAAATTAGATGTTCAGTTGTCATGTCATGCACATGTCTAGTCAGATGCCAATGTTTAGAGGTGGAGATCCATAAATATATCTCCCAAAGACTTCCCTCACAGCTCCAGAATAATATATTCATTTACAAGATGCATAGTGCTCAAATATCAGGCCCATGCTATTTCCCCCCGCACACACACACACTGATAAATGGAAATTGTTGAAAACATAGAATGTTTAAAATTTCACCTCCACAGAAAATGCATCCTCTTATAATCCAAGAAGTCTGGAGATTCACTAGGAAGGGTTTTTCCTAATTTCAGCCTTGAAGTCATCTGTGATATTTTTTTTTCAAATCATAGGCAGTTAAGATTAGCTGGGGGACTTCCGGTTGAGCCGCCGGCATCGCCAGACGCTTCTTTGCGAAGCGCCAGCCCCAGACTCCGTAGAATCACAAGAACAGCGAAAATCGGCTGTCTTGCAGTTTGGAATCCTTCCCCCCAGGAAGAAGGGGGGAAGGAGAGCAGACGGGTGGGGTAGAGCTCCCTAAGAGCACCAGATTTTGCTAATAATCTGGTGCTCGAAGATGAGAGCTCCCCGTGAAGCCTGTCAAAGCTCCGGACCTGGGATGCCTCTGACGGGGAAGTTTTTCCCTGTCAGAACTAGATGCCGCGGCCACCCCATTAAACAACTTTAAACAAATACTTCTTGAACTAAGTTGGCGGAGCACAAGTTGCACAAAGGAAACAGCAAGTATTTTTTTTCTTTTTTTTTAACTCCAGGGATTTACTTTCTTTAAAAGATTTCTCCTAAGTGGAAAGTGAAAGCAAGATGGCGTTTGAGTTTCAACGGGGCGTGAAGAAGTGAAAGTTAAAAGCAATTATTGATAAGCCCCTGTTTGAAACGTAAAACTCCTTTTTGAAAAGTGGATGAAATAAGAAAGGATGTAATAATAATAACTCAAGCAGCAACATAAATTAAAAAGTCTTTTTTTTTCCTTTTCTCTTCTTGAAATTCTTTTTTTTTCTTTCTTCTTTTTTTTTCCCCGTCCTTCTGGAAGGGAAGGAAGAAGGGGGGCAAGATGGCTGGGCTTTTTGAAAACAAAGAAAGTAAAGGAGGGTTATTTAACCCTCAATGGTCTGACTTTGAGGAAGCTTTGAGCTCAATTACCTTTGCTTTATTGAAAAGAATTGATACTATATTTCAAGCTTCTCAAGCTGGAAACAATGAAATACATGGAAATACTGAGTTGCAATCTAGCAGTGGGGGATTGAATGAAGAGCTGGGAGAGGGAAAAAAACAACAACAGACCATAGCAGATCTTACAGAAGAGAGAAAGATGAAGGCTGAGCAGGAGCAAGAAACTCTGGAAGTTGATGAAATTTTGGCTACACGAATTTTTTTTTATAAAATTCAATCTGTACTTAAAGAGCTGTTCCCAGAAGAAGCTACATTCCTGCAAAAAGTTTATAATATCCAATCCCAAAAACCGCAAAATTTTACTGGAGTTAAAAAAGGCAGAGGGATCAAAGTTAAGAAGAAAGTTCGTAAAAAGGAAAAGAAGAAAGCCTGGAGAAATGGAAAATAACCCTGCTTGACGAGATGATGGTCCTTAAAAAGTATTGTTTAAATGTTTAAAGATTTTGAATTTTTGGGGAGAAAAAAAAAAGTAGACAGCAGTTTAATGCCAGTTAACCAAGTGATGAACGATGAGGAGGCAATCTATAGCTGTATTGGAATATTTTGAGAAGAATAAACAGATCACAGCAATGCTGGTGTGTTGGGCTGTGAAATATGCCCTGACTTGAAGGATTTGGAATATTTTATTAAGGACTGTGATAAATCTGGATCTAACTGTAAACATAGAAGTTTTATTGAATATACTAAACTGGAGCTTCCTGTTTGATGGTAATAAATATAAGGCAAAAGGACTATGGATCTAGAGCAATTGCAGCTGATCTGGTGGTTTCCCTAATACATCTGATGAATCTACTAATCTAATTTTTGACTGGATTTGATGGATATTATTACAAATACAACTATAAAGTCACTCGGGGGGGTTTATAAAGAAGCAACTTTCTATTTAGGTGGGTAGACGTAAATGATGAAGATATTCTATACGCTGTTGGAAGATGTGAAGACAAGAAGATTAGTAACTGGTTTAATCTAGTATGAAGAATTTAAATGTTTGATATAGTTATTAAATGATGTTTTATCTGTATTGATAAATTTATAAGAGGTTTGATTGTTATATTTCTTTTTTGACTAAAAAATTTATTATTATTGTTTTTTATATTAAGTGTTTTAACTATAACTGGACCTTGATGGTTTAAAAATGGAGGACGGAAGACTTTATATAGTATTTTATTTTAAATTTGGGGGGGTTTTTTTGATTGAGGGTTTTTTTATTTTTCTTTGTTGTTGGGTTTTTTTCTCTGTTTTAAATGAAAGAAGTTATAAAATATCTTGTTAGATCGTATAGACTTAATAATTTGCTAAGTATTAATTAGTTATATTGAGTAATGATAGGTGTGATTACATAATACTTAATTGTTTTATTAACTGCTGTAACTATAAACGGAGACATGGAGATTAATTCTGTTGAATTAGATGGAATAAGAAGAAAGAAGACTTGCTTTCCTTTTATCTACTTGTTTAATGATTAGGATTATGATAAGTGAGAAATGGAGTTTAACTTAGAGAATTTGAGCTGTATTTTATCTTGTATTTGTATTTGCTCTGGGAAGTCGGGGGGGTGGTTGGGGAGGGGGGAGAAAATGCATGTAAAATTTTTAAAACTTTTTCAATAAAAAAAAAAGATTAGCTGATATTGTGTGTCTTTGTGTTTATGTGTATTGCTTGCCTTCCCCTTCCACTTTCAACTCCAACAATGTGGAGGGAATTTTCATTGTTCAAAAAGTTTCAATATATATACACATATTGATGGTTCCTGAGTATCTCTGTCTTTCTTTCTCTGCTTAATGTATTGCATATATATCTAGCTACAATAGACATAATTGTTGACTATCTTTCTCATAAGCCTGCCATAAACTACTCTCATATGAGATACATCTTCTGAGAGTTGTAAAATCCCTTACATCAATCAGTAGGTTTTAATTCATGAATTATTATGTCTCCAGAAATAGCAACATTCTCAAGGATGCTGATAATGGGCCTGTTTACAATTTTCCGCATCTGAAGTGAGATGCAGGTTCAGACAGAATCAACGTCTTGACATTTATATTTTACAAAGGCTAAAAATCCTTTGTTTCAAAATATTTTCCTTCCAGTAACATAGGAGCCCAGATTCCTTTGTACTCCTAATCAGGTGTAAGACAATTGTTATTAGTGATGAAATGGGGAGTTGAATTCAAACTCTGTAACCACATATAAGAACCCCGTGGTTGATCCTCTTGACATTTTTTACAGTACTACTAATACTACTGCTGCTATTACTACTACTATGTTTGTGTTGGAAGCACTACCAAAGTGCTTATAGGTTGAAAGGATTAGACAGTAGTGACATCACTGTTGCCCAGGGAATGCCTGAGGAAGCTCCATTCATGTCCCTGTTATTTTCCCATCAAAGTGGTGCCTATTTATCTACTTGCATTTGTAATGCTTTTGAACTGTTAGTTTGGCAGGATCTTTTATTGTAAAAGATAATGTATCTAGTGATTCATTATAACTTGCTAGTCAGACCCTTCCAATTGTTGGAGTGTTTTTAGGTGAGTTTTTCTACAATTATAAGACAGTGATTATCAGCCCCACTACATGGACCAGGCAAAGAAATCAACTCCACAGGAAGACTAAAATTGAGATAGCTATAATAACAGAACAGTCTGATTGTGCCTCCTCCGCCTCAAAATTCTTCTTAAAGTGTCTGCCTGAGCAGCTCCTCAACATTATCTTGCACTTCTGGACTTTAAAAAATGTTTTGGCCCCTTTTGCTTAAGCAGTAGGTTTTACACATCTCCATCAAGATTATATTCCTTACTTTCTACAGTGTAGAAAGTAGGATTAAAAACTAATCCAATCAATCCTTGGTAATTAGCAATCCTTTTGCTAATCCTTAGCAAAATAGAGATCTGCAACTGTATTTTCTTCAATCAAATTGGTTTCATTGTGGATAAATAGGCTTTGTACCTTTATAATTGACCAGCATGTGTCTCTGTCCAAATATAGACAAAAAAACAATCTAGTTGTTACATCGCAGGAAACTTTTGATGATATAAATTTAGACTGTGTGGGTGGTTTGCATACAAAGGTGTGATAGAATGACAGTCTCCTAACATAACATTTCTAGAACATGATTATCAAAATATTTATGGCTACAAGTTATGCAGCGAAACACAATAAACCAAATGGTTTCTAAAAGGCAACATAGATGTGATGATAAGTACATGAAAGCAGATGTGCTTTCATTAATGTCCATATCTTTAAAATATAAATAACTCAGGGAAGGAGGTTCCTTTTCCTTCAAAGTCCTGATGTCGTTTGGATAAAATTATTGTCAAGTCATTATATTATTGTCCTTTCTGGTGTTATAAATCAGATTTTCCTGCTTTTTCCTCAAAATTGTCATTAAAAGCATAAAATAATGCCTTAAATCTTCTCCTAAATCATATCAAGGAAGAATTGCATCCAGCTTTGTTCGCCACAATATAAAAAAAATGTCGAGACTCTAGAAAGAGTACAGAGAAGAACAACAAAGATGATTAGGGGACTGGAGGCTAAAACATATGGAGAAGAATTGCAGGATTGGGTATGTCTAGTTTAATGAAAAGAACGAGTAGGGGGGACAGGATAGCAGTGTTCCAATACTTAAGGGTCTGCCATAAAGAAGTGGGAGTCAATCTATTCCCAAAGCACCTGAAGGAAGGACAAGAAGCATTGAATGGAAACTAATCAAAGAGAGAAGTAATGTAGAACCAAGAAATTTCCTGACAGTTAGAACAATTAATCAGTAGAATGAGTTGCTTCCAGAAGTTATGAGTGTTCCAACAATGGAGGTTTTTAAGAAGAATTTGACAATCATTGTCTGCAATGGTATAGGGCAGTGATGGATAACCTTTTTGCTGTTGCGTGCCAAAAGTGGGGGGGAGCGCAGGGGAGTTGCGCACATGTGTGCCCATATCCATAATTCAATGCCCTCCCGTGCCCCCCATGCAAGCCCGTGTGACCCCCCCCGCGCTCCCCCCGCTTTTGGCATGTGTCGGCAAAAAGGTTACCAATGGGCCTGATAGGCCTGTTTTTTGCCCTCCCCAGGCTCCAGAGGCTTTCTTGGAGCCTGGGGAGGGTGAAAATGGCCTTCCCCACTCCCCCAGAGGCCCTCCAGAGGCCACAAGCGGCCCGTTTCCTGACTTCCAGTGGGACCGGAAGGCCCAAAAATGAGCTGGCCGGTGCGCGCATGCACGCTGGAGCTGAGCTAGGGCAATGCTTGCGTGCCCACAGATATGGCTCCGTGTGCCATCTATGGCACACGTGTCATAGGTTTGCCATCATGGGTATAGGGTTTCCTGTTGGACTAGAAGACCTCCAAGGTCCCTTCCAACTCTGTTGTTCTGTTGCTAATTAATTCTGTTACTAATGAATTGGTTTCAGTTCCAACATGTGCTGCAAAACATAGACCCTTCCCTGGAAAAATATTGATGTCAAACATATCTGCGTATCAGAAGATCTAAGGGTATGCACATACCGTGCAGGAGTAAGTGGTTTTGCATGTTATTTGGCTTCAGCCATCTAGAAGGAAACCCTTTACTGCATGCCCCAAAATTAAGTTTCTGTATCTATAGAATGCTTTCTGCATCTTTATGAGAATCTTATCTAAACATTTTCATAGTTATATATCATATTCATAAAGAGACAGATATTTCCTCAAATAGTTGGAACAGGGTTTTCATTTGTAGGTGCAGTCATCTTCAAATTGTTTTTAGAGAATTGAGAATGAAAATTGTAGCGTGAAAGTGTCTTGAGTTAATATTGCATTCAAAAGAGATTTTGGACTCTATCAAGGTGACTAAAATGAAGATATATTTTAAGTGGTTATTTTGAAAATAGACAAGCCAAATTTATTAAGATTCACCCATTTCGTGGCTTCTGTATAACAGTTATATTGGGGTTTCACTCAGGGGTACACAGTCAAGTTTCAGCTGCATAACCTTCTGAGAAACAGGCATTTCTATTAGTTCATGCATTAGTCTGCACGATGCAATCCCACATGGAAAGGGACAACTTGCCACAACCAATTCTCCCTGGGACAATTTGCTGTGGGACAATTTAACAATTATATTTAATTATTTAAAATAAATAAAAAATATGTTAATTTTGCCATTCACATTTCATTGTGTCCCTCCTTTTGCATCTTTTCTTTAATTATTCTATTCCACCATTTCTTTGATATTAGTGTAACCTTTGTCCCGCAGTGAGTTGCCCTGTGGCAAGTTGGCTGTGGTGAGTTGTCCTGCAGTGTGTTGGTTGTAGCAAGTTGGCCATTGCAAGTTGGCCATGATGAGTTGGCCATGGCGAATTGTCCCACATGGTTCTGTTTAAAAGTAAGTCTCACTGAGTTCAATAATACTTTAAGATTTATAACATCTTATATTACAGTACTTTATATAAGTCATATATATTTAAAACTATAAAAACTAGCTTGATGTAATGGTTAGGCTAGAAGCCAGGAGGCTGTGAGTTCTAGTCCTGGCGTCGGTACAAATCCTGTTGGGTGACCTTGGGCCAGTCAGTCTTTCTCAGCCCTAGAAAACAGGTCTCCCATCTTTCTTCTCCTAAAATGTAGACAACATCGCATATATTTTAACAGCAGTGTCACAAGGTGTGGTTCAATATTCAGCACTTTGTTGCCTGAGTCCAAGTAATTTGGCTTCTTCTTCTTCTATTTCATGGTGAGTAGTCTAAATGGAAGAACAGTTGGGTCTTTTTTCAAAACCAACCATGGAAATGTCCACCACAGCTAAAGGCAGATTATCTTACTAAGTGAACAGAAGGCTGCACTCAGCTCTCAGTAAGTTCCCTGTGTAATTGTTCCATTGTAAAGCCAGCCCTGGCTGTTAAAGATAAAAGTGCAATCTTATCACAAAACTATGGGTAACATTCAATGACTTCTGATATTTCCATTTGTGTAGTTTTGGGCAAGCAAGAACCACAGAACAGAAGCTACAATGAGCAGTTAAAGGCTGGGGCTGGGGGAATGGTAAGCAAGCAAATTGCTTATTTGATTTCCAGATAATTTTAAAAGAGGGAAAAATAGTTATGATAGCAGCAAGTAATTGAATTGTAAAGACAGAAGCACAGATGGATAACAACTCCCTTTCTCATTTGTTCATGAAACTTCCCTAAATGAAATTCACAACAAAATGTGAAAATCTGCAAAGCATCATTAATTTCAAGGGATCAAAGTAAGATTTTAAACAGGAACTATGAAATTGTTTCAGAGTCTATGCTTCTGATGCCTTTCCTATTTCATCTAATTAACAATAAAACAGATGTCCCGTGACACAGTCATTTTTTTTCTATCCAGTAAAGCTCATACAATCTAAAAATGCCAGTCCTTTCACATGTGTAACTTAAATGTCACTGCAGACAGTTGATGCAATTTGAAGATAAAAGCAAAGCAAATTATTGTTGTTGTCTAAATAACTGCAGGGGGTCATCAATTCAAGGTGTGTGCCTCTGGAGAAAACGAGTTTTGTTCTATGCCGTTATTTTCCTGACAGGAAACAAATTAAATCAGTGCCATTTTCTTTTTCACTCATTTTTCTTTTACAGCGATGGCTGCTGCAGAAATCTAAAAGGAATATATAGCATTTCGGTCCATGGATTCTCTCTGAAATTAGACATCTGCATTTCATTGTGTGGCTGCACCAATTACAATGCTAGTTAAATCACGATGGTGTTATGTATCTGGTCAAAAGCAGGATTGAATTTTACCAGTGCAGGATCCTACTGAAATATTCATCAAAAGCTGGAAGTTTCACAGAGCTTGTTCTAACGGGAACATCCTGTACCACCCATCAAATGTAAACTGAATTGCTTGGATATTCACATTATTACCTCTGAACGTGTTCTTGGTTTAAACGCCTATTTTTATTGATTGGAGATTGTACCATCTACACATCCGTTGTGTACATTGTTCCAAAACATCCTCCCCAATACTTTTATTTAATGAGCCGAAGGGGAAAAAAGAATCTAGTCTATCATAAAAAGGTAAAGGTTCTGCTCGCACATATGTGCTAGTCGTTCCCAACTCTAGGGGGCGGTGCTCATCTCCGTTTCAAAGCCGAAGAGCCAGCGCTGTCAGAAGACATCTCCGTGGTCATGTGGCCAGCATGACTAAACGCCAAAGGCGCACGGAACACTGTTACCTTCCCACCAGAGGTGGTCCCCATTTTTCTACTTGTATTTTTTACGTGCTTTTGAACTGCTAGGTTGGCAGAAGCTGGGACAAGTAATGGGAGCTTACCCTGTTAAGGATTCAAACCACTGAGCTGCCAACCTTTCGATCGACAAGCTCAGCATCTTAGCCACTGAGCCACCGTGTCCCTTATACCACCTTTAATTCAAGCCTTTGGTTACAGGAGCTAAGAGTCCTTCCCAGATTTTCTCTGCTCTCCCTAAATTTTAACTTACATTAAAAGGAACAAACATTCAAAGGAAGTAAGACTTCAGTGTGACACCTTTCCTGCCACCTTACAGGTTTTGACACATACCATCCATACGTACAAATGCCCGTGTTTGCTGCCTTGCAAAAAGTCTTCCTCCTGACTGCTGGAACTATCTTGGGACTCTTCATTGCAAGCTCAAACATAACCAGTTGATTCTTTGACTCTCTTGATCACAATCCATTCCCAGCCAGCCACGCTGGGCACTCCTCCCCCCAGGTGATTCCTTGCACAGGTGGAACTATATTCCTTACACACACATACACACACACACACACACACACACACAAACTTCAAGGAAGGCTGCCAGCAGAGCACCTGCCAAAAATTGGGGTTTGTTTTTTTTTCATTTACTTCATCTCAACTTGAATACTTTGCCTTTTATTTCCATGGTGTGTTCTTAAGTTGCTCATTTCTCATGAGGCATTTCTACCTCTCTGTAATTCAAGTTTGGAATCTGCTACCCTGAGATGTGCTAACTATTAGCTTGGCTGCCCTCAAAAAAGAGTTGGACCAAGTCATGAAAGCTCAATGTGCCTTGATGGCGGGTGACTGGCTCTCCAGGCCATTGTGCCTGGAGATTAGTGGACTTCCTTGTGCAGTTGGTTGGCCATATTGAATTTTTATTTTTTATTTTTTTATTTTTATTTGATTTATATGCCGCCCTTCTCCGGAGACTCAGGGCGGCTTACAATGCGCTAAGCAATAGCCTTCATACTTTTTGTATATTTATACGAAGTCAGCTTATTGCCCCCACAAACTGGGTCCTCAATTTACCTACCTTAGAAAGGATGGAAGGCTGAGTCAACCTTGAGCCTTGGTGAGATTCGAACCTGCAATAATTGCAGGCACCTGTGTTAATAACAGGGTGCTTTAGACCACTGTACTATCCAAGGCTGGACTAGATGAACTAGGGATCTTTTCCAGTTTGGCACAGAATAGAATAGAATAGAATAGAATAGAATAGAATAGAATAGAATAG
>WNWU01000004.1:24254676-24266208 GCA_012654045.1 Ptyas mucosa
TAGAATAGAATAGAATAGAATAGAATAGAATAGAATAGAATAGAATAATTCTTTATTGGCCAAGTGTGATTGGACACATAAGGAATTTGTCTTTCAGTGTACATAAAAAGACAAGATACACTTGTCAAGAATCACAGGCACAACACCCAGTGACAATCATACAGTACAATAAGCAATCAAATTATACTAGGAAACAATCAATATCAATATAAATCACAAGGATACAAGCAACAAAGTTACAGTCATGCAGTCACAAGTGGGAGGGGATGGGCGACAGGAACAATGAGAAGACCAATAGTAATGGTAATGCAACCTAATGTGAATAGTTTCACAGTGTTGAGGGAATTATTTGTTTAGCAGAGTGATGGCGTTTGGGGAAAAATGTTCTTGTATCTACTTGTCTTGATGTGCAGTGCTCTATAGTGTCGTTTTGAGGGTAGGAGTTGAAACAGTTTATGTCCAGGATGTGAAGGATCTGTAAATATTTTCACAGCCCTCTTTTCGACTCATGCAGTATACAGATCCTCAATGGAAGGCAGGTTGGTAGCAATTGTTTTTTCTGCAGTTCTAATTATCCTCTGAAGTCTGTGTCTGTCTTGTTGGGTTGCAGAACCAAACCAGACATTTATAGAGGTGCAAATGACAGATTCAATAATTCCTCTGTAGAACTGTATCAGCAGCTCCTTGGACAGATCTAAACAGATCAATTACAATTTTTGTAATTGACAGATGAAAATTTTATCAATGTGCGGATTTTATAAGTGCTGTCCAAGATTTTTTAATATGACACCCAATGTGCCAATAACCACTGACACTATTAGCAAATTTATGCCATAATTATTCATTTTGATATTCAGAATTTGATACTTTATAATCTTCTCCAATTCTTAATCTTCTATTCTACTGCTATTGTCACATCAATTATCCCATTTTCTTCTTTTCAACCTGTTTGTTACGGGCCAAGACTTTATCAGAATAGGAAATCCCACAATATTTTGATCTGTTCATTTTCAACTATTTTCTTGTTGATGCTCCTACCAATTTTTCATTATTGGCAGATGAAGGTTCCAGTGAAGCATGTTGGCAATGGCTTTATGTTGTTGTTTATAATCAATTTGTGTGATCTTCTTACACGATCTGAGGATATGATCTATATGTTTTGTATGTCTCTTTGCCTAATCTGCCCTTTGAATCATTTGACAATTTTTCAGTTCTGGCCTTAATTGCATTATTTCAAATAGTTTGCTCTTGAGCAGCCAAAATCAAGCCTTCAGATTCTTTTTTAAATGTTTAAATGTTCCAAGTTGGTGGGGCTTATTCAATTCAGTTTCACAAAAAGATGTAGGAAAAACTCAAAGGAAGTCCCTGCTGGATGCCAAGATCAGAATATGGAGATAACACATAGTTCTTACACTAGTAAACATTCAGAAGATACTTTTATAGGCAGACCCCCTGCAAGCTTCTTCCTTAACAGGGAAGAGACTCACCAATTCAACAGTTCACAGAAATGTAATAAAAAAGAAGAAAGGAAAAAAAGTTTGCTATAACATACGATGGGGGATATATTGGTTGAACATAGGGAATTAATTTAGCTGCTGGAATTCTTGTAAATGCATCATTTTTTCATAATAGATCTTAGAGAGACTTGGGGAGAATTGAGTTTGAAAGAGAAATTACTTGGTAGAAAATTATGCTTGGAAAAATAATTATTTTCTACTTTAGGCAGAGGCCAAAAATCCGATACTTTATTGATGGCAGCCGAGCAGATTATGTTGTTCTGATTTCCCCCAAGAACATTGTGGGGAACCAATAGTAGAGGGAACAAGGGCCAGTGATATAGGGATCACAACTTTTGTAGGCAATTGTCACTCTCCTTCAGATGCAATAAGCACTTTTTTTAAGTCTCTCCATTGCACACACATAAAAAAAGTTTCCAGAGAATAGCTAAACTGTACTGTGGAAGGAAGAAGGGTAACAATCACTAGTTATTTGATCTCTTACCAAGATCACCACAGAAAGTAGCAAAAAAAAAGTAAAAACTTACCAGTGAAAAAAGGGACAAACTAAATTCTAATACTGGTGTTGAGATTAAGTTATCCATGATACTTCAGTGAAAAAAAAATACTGGACAATCAAGGTTTTCAGGTACAAAAATAACTGCTACCTCCCACCTCCTGCCCAACAAAAATTCAACCTCTTTGATATGATGCACAAGGAAATGCTGGGTTTTGATAAGACAGTTTTATTCACTTAAGATATTATTTTCAAGGAACTGCAAAGGCTTTTAAATAATTAGTTCGGGCAAACTGATTGTTTTATTATTAAACTTTAAACTATTGCAAATGGTAGATTCTGTTGAAACAGGTAAAAGGCAGGACAAAAGTATCAATATGAAAAGTCTATTTATTATCACATTATTTCACTTTTTCTACTCCTTGTTTTTGTTTTCATGACACTCCAAGATAAGTTAAAGTGAGTCCCTAAGTCACCCATGAATTGAGAGGAGCCTTATGCAACATTTTGCTTTCAAACTAACTGGAACCACCTTGAAAGGATTCCAGGCATAAACCTCAGAGCACAAGTAGTGAATTTAAAATGGGAGTTGTAGTCCAACTCATTTGGAAAAGAACACATTGTGTTGGCGAAACACCTTTAATATTTTCAGGCACACTTAATTTTTATTCCATTACCTGTTTTCTGCTATAGCAGATTTCAACCACAAAGTGGCAGCAAACTCCAATGGCTGATTTTGTGATCATTCATACCTCCACCTATTCCAAGAATCTACCCTGATCTCCCCAATAGTTAGCATGCCGCCCGTTGAAATACCCCAACTACATTTTAATGTAAAGCTGTTAAAATCCTTGCACAACTTTCTGGATCACTGACAGTTTTTGCTATAGATTGTCCCTTCCAATTTTTAACAGGCAGCCTCTGGGGAGGAAGATATGCATCTCTGCACAAAAATTCATCCTTAAAAAATGATACTGCAATGCAGAAAAGGAGACTCTTAAAACAGAGCTATTGTAGTTGCATGCTGAGGAAGCTCTTAGTCCAGAATCGTTTTTTTTTTTTAATTGGTTAACTATCTGAAGGAATGTTTAACAAAATGTCCAAATGATGTAGGCACTTTTTATTGTTCAGATATTGTCTCCTCCATAATTAATGGCTTCAATTAAAATGTCCCAGAGGTACTTCTACTGAATTCTTACATTTCTTCAAAAAATGGTTTAAATGGGAGAAACATAAAATGTTCTGGCTGGTTTATCTGCTGAATACGTGAGATAAACATTGGAAATTACTTTTCCAAGTGGGGACAAGACAATGTGGAAGATCATAAAGAATGTGCACATCACCTAAGAACACGCAGGACTGTGCCTATGAAATCCTAGGGATTTTGTGAATTGCCATGTGGTCCTAGGAAAATATATGCTTGGTTTAAGGCAGGGATCTCCAACAGGGGTGGGTTCTACTTACCTTTACTACTGATTTGCATTGCGCCCATGCACGCTCTTCTGCGCATGCACAGATTACCTATGATGACGTCTTGGTCAGTGGGCGGAGCCTCCCACCAGTTTTACTACCGGTTCTTGCGAACCGGTCCGAACCAGGGGCAATCCACCATGGGTCTCCGACCTCGGCAACTTTAAGACTTGTGGACTTAAAGTCTTAAAGTTACCGAGGTTGGAGACTCCTGGTTTAAGGTGCAATATTTGAAGTGCAATATTCACATGCCTGCATTCACAAAATGCATACAAACTGCATTTTTGCTTCATGTATCAGTCAAATGTTTATTACAAGTTCATGATCTAGAGACACCATTTCCAGAAGACCTATTTCCAATAATAATATCATCAATATTAGTTTTTCTGGACTTTTCAGAAGTTTTCAATGCTCTTGGCTATAGGACCGTTTTAAAAAACCTCTTCTTCATGCCTATTATCATCAAAGATCAGAGTATCTGGGAGAGTACATTTTCAGCTGTGGTATCTAATTTGTGCAATTTCCTACACAATAGGGCACAATTAGCTGTCTCTTGATAGCTCTCAAATCCAGTAGAGAGTTTCCTGTGTCTTTGACATGATTTGGTTCTCCTATCCCCCATCCTCAGTGACTTTAACACCTGCTATCCAATGTGCATGATGGGTGGATGGATTAAATCTGCAACTTGCTTTTTATTACAAAAATAAAGCTCTCTGCTGGGCACATTACGTAAAACCTGGAGAGCCAGTTTGGTCTAGTGCTAGACCAAACCAGGCTAGAAAGGGGGAGGCCCTGATTTCTAGTTCTGCCTTAGCTGGGAAAGTTGGCTGGATGACCTTGAGCCATTCGCTCTCTCTCAGCCCAACTCACCTCACAGGGTGGTGGTTGTGAGGGAAATAGGAAGAAGGGAGTGTATTGGATATGTTTGCCGCATTGAGTTATTTGTAAAAATAATAAAGGCAGGATACAAATAAATAAATAAAATTATAAAAATAAAGCCACATAAAATTACATCATGAATACAAAGAATGTACAATAGGATAGCAAGAACAGAAGCATGAATAAAATATGTAATACCTTTACAACAGCACCATTTCAACCAGTGGTGGAATTCAAATATTTTTACTACCAGTTTTGTGGGCATGGCTTGATGAGCGTGGTGTGGTGTGGCTTGGTGGGTGTGGCAGGGGAAGGGTACTGCAAAATCTCCATTCCCACCCCAGTCCAGGGAAGGATGCTGCAAAATCCCCATTCCCTCCCCAATCATGGGGGCAGGATATTGCAAAATCTCCATTCCCACCCCACTCTGGGGTAGGCCAGGGGTAGTATTTGCAGGTTCTCCAAACTACTCAAAATTTCCACTACCAGTTCTCCAGAACCTGTCAGAACCTGCTGAATAGCACCCCTGATTTCAACCCAAAGCCTGGATGAATAAAACTGTTACCAAATACAGTATATCAGAAGAAGGAGAGATTTCCACAATCAGGCAACTACTTTGGGAAAACCCACTCAGAGGTTATCACTTAGCAGAAATCTAGCAAATGCAGCACAATCCAGGGGTCCGTCTCACTTAGAAATCAACATTCAGGGGAAAGAGGCAGTTTGTTTTGCCCTTTATAGTACTAACTGGTGCTGTCAACACTTTTGAGCAGGAAATAGCACTTCATTTGGAATAGAATAACAGAGTTGGAAGGATCCTTGTAGGTCATCTAGTCCAACCTCCCAACCCCACCCAAGCAGAAGACCCTACACCATTTCTGACAGATTGAAGTCCAGTCTCATCTTGAAAGCTTCCAGTGATGAAGCTCCCATAACTTCTGAAGGCAAGGTATTCCATTGGTTGATTGTTATCACTGTCAGAAAAGTTCTTATTTCTAGGTTGAATCTCTCCTTGAACCTTCAAGTGCTTTGGAAAATAGGTTGACTCCCTCTTCTCAGTGACAGCCCCTCAAATATTGGAACACTGATATCATATCTCTCCAGGTCATTCTCTTCACTAGACTAGCCATGCCCAGTTCATACAGTACTGTAAACCACATAAAACATCACCAGGTCAAGATATCTTTCTTCCAGCAAGGAATCCAGAGAAAACTAAATTTCCTGGACCCTCACTACTCTCCAAGGTACATAATACCGAACTTCTTCAGGACTTGCTTCTCTTATTATTTTGTTATTGATGCTAGAGATTGCAGCAAAGCATTCATCTCTACCCCCTCTTGTTTGGTTTAGGAGTTTATGGTTAAGATTCCACTTTCTTGTCCCCTTAACCCCAAACCCCAGATCTGCATAGATATTTTTCATTCTCTTACACAAGCTGTAATTTTAAAATGATTTTTAATAATTAATGTACTCTATGCATAATACATTTAATAATCATGATTAGAGTAGACACACATGGGATGATTCCTTGTTCAAGTTAATGGCTTCAACAACCTGCTGAAGATTGATATCTATGGCATATATGTGCATGGACCCAGTTAGTCTCATTTTCTCTTATATTCCACAGCCGAGTCTTTCATTCTTATCATAGACCCAACTTAAAACAAAGAGCTATATTTTAGTTCCTAAAATGATGAAGATATTTTTCCACAAGGAATTATGACATCATTGGCATAAAAAAAAAGTTCTGGACATGAAGCTTCTTAGAATTGTTGCATCATAGCTTTGAAAGGGATGTTTTAAGCATTAAGACCAGTCCATAACTCAGTGTAGGAATCCAGTTAAAAAATCTTGATCAGTGCAGGAATGGTGTGTCTGAACACATCCAAGAAAGGAGAACGCATTGTCTCCCTGAGAGATTGGTTCTGCTCTGTAACTGCTCATATTGTATCATTAAGAGGCATTTAATCAGCATCTGCCTTTCTGTAGTTTAAATGTAATATTCCATTTCACCTTGGGGTTGATTAAAAAATGGGCCTTGCGTGATAGCCTTTCAATTATTTGAAGAATGCTATTCTCTCACTTATTTGTTTTGTCTTTTAAGGCTAAACATTTCCGTCTCCTTCGATTTCCTTCAAAGTCCTGTAAGCTAAGTCTCCAGTGAGAAATCTCATTGTCCTTCTCTCAATCTGTTCTAATTTATCTGAATTTTTCCGTTGCTTAGAACATAATACTTGTTTCTCAATGTTTCTTAAACTTGTTTTTCTCTCAGGAACCTCCTCCCACTTTTAAGAATTATTGGGGACCCCAAAAGAGCTTTTTTTGTATGAAATATATTTTTCAGTATTTGACTGATTGTGTATTATCAAGCTGTTTTTGACTCCTAGCATTGACATAAATGGATTGTCCCCATGACCACTTATTCCTAAACTGGAGTTTCAGGTCCCCCAATGGTGCATTCATCATCACCACTGTAACTGAGTCCATCCAGCTTGCTGCTGGTCCTTCTCTTCTCTTTCCTTCCACCTTTCCCAGCCTTAGAGCCATTGTATTAAAAATTAGAATTGATGCCTTTGCTATTGCTACTGCTTCTCATGATTGTTTGATGGATTTTAATGTTGCATTTATTTTTTAACATAAACTGGCAAATTTAACTATGTGGACCCCTCAGGGAATATTGGGGAACACACCTGGTCTCTAGAACTACACTTTGAGAAACATTGATTTAGAGGGATCTGACAAAGACAACATAAATTGAAATTTTTACTTTCCACAATACTGAAACTACATTTCTGTTGATGCTGCCTAAAATTGTGTTTGCCCTTCTGGTAGCCACATCACACTGTTTTGTATATTTCATTTCCAAGCAACCATTATTTCAGAATCTTTTTTTCCAAGTACTATTGCCAAGATAGATATTCTCCATTCTGTACCTGATAGCCTGGCAATGATTTGATGGTTTGATGATGGTTGATTGGGTGATTGATTGATTAATCCTTTTTTTTTCTTCAATTCAGACTACTTCTCATCCAGAGAAGCAGCTTCTGGAAATTCATGAACATTTGGCTATGAAAGTTTATAGAGAAGGCTGCAAACAACACAGACAGTGAAGAAAGGATGATTGTGATCTGCCAATCATGTGCAATGTCTGTTTGTCTGCCTGAATCGTATCCAAGCCGTATTTGTAGCAAATGCAAGCATAGTGTGGGGTTTTCTTTTCCTTTTTATTGGAAAGGACTTGAGAGAGTTGGTATGCTGAAATGCATAAGGAATAGAAAAGAGGTTCCTGGACAGGGTAATTGAATCAATCCAAGAGGGGCAGAGAAGTGAAGAGAGTACCATAAACACATCCACACTTTGTCAGAAGCAAACATATGGATGCACGTGACCCAAACAGACAAAAGGTTCATGAGATAATGGGTACCAGTGAAATGTAGGAACCAATACCAGATGTCCCTTTCAGAGGATAATCCATAGCACCCTGAGTAAATCATGCCACAGAACATTTGAGCCCAATCAAAGATATCCAGGAGTTGCCCTGAGAAAGGAGTAGTATGTTGTGGTGGGTGGTTCTTGTTAAGAGAACAGCAGCATTTATGTGCAGACCTGATATGACATTATGGGAAGTGTGTTGTCTTCCAGGCACCTATGTGAAGGACCTCAAAGAAGGATAAACAAGTCTGTTAGAAGCCACCAACTATCCTTTCCTCGTGATTCATGGCAAGACAAATGACAACCAGAAGAGTCTTGAAAGAATCTCTGAAATCTGTAGGATTTTAGACAAAAAAGTGGAGAAGGGAATTGTAAGAGACAATTTTTTTAAAAAAATAGATAACTCAAAATAAATGGGCATTACTTGCCCATGTTTCTACCTACCATACCTCAAGTTTCAATCCTGCTTTTTCATCCTGATCTTCAGTTATTTGGTCTGGTAGAACTTGTCTCATATACCTATTTCTTAAAGAAAATTGAACCCAAATAAAAATCAAATAGTTTCACTTGCCATCTTAAATGAGTAGCAGAAATATTTTTCCTTTTCCTTTTGTTTTGAAAACATCAAAAGAAACCTTTTTTGGTTCTTCTTGACATTCTTTCCCAACCTCAGGAGATTCTGACCTTTAGCCCTCCTGAAATACTTTCCAATATTCTGCACTACCTTTATAGTATGTGCCTTTCATTAATAATATGTCCTCTTTCCAACTAAGATATATTTTTGCAGTTGGGTTTTCCAGAGGTTTTTTGACCAGCCACATGGACTTCTTCTTTTACCTTTTCCTTCAATGAAGTTGTTTGCAGTTGTGCTTTTAGTGTATCCCTTTTTAGGAACTCATACCCATCTTAAGTTCTTTTCTCATTAAAATTATCTTCCTGTTAAAGTCTTGTTCATTAAAATTGTTTTTAAATGCCATTTCCCCCCTATATTTCAGATACTTCCAGTTCCTTAAATGAACCTTTCTAATGCTGGTTTAACATCCAGTTAAGGATAGCTAATCCTTTGGTCCCTTACCCCATCTTTTGAAGGAGAGGTTTGTCATCAATCTAAGTCATAAATTTCCTGGGGCCCACCAAATGTAGGTTCCTAGCTGACGATATCTGCAGCATGCCTCCTGTGCCAGATCTAATGGGGTGGCCTGATGAAACCAGGGACAGCTCAGTCCCGTGTCCTAAAAGGGCTTTAAAAATTAAAAACAGCACCTTGAATTGGATGTGGAAGCAAACACAACCAATGCAGCTCACAGAACTGAGGTATAATATGCACTGCTCTAGGAGTGCATACTCTTCAAGGGCAGCTCCGTGTAGAGTGCACTAAGTGGTCTAATCTGGAGCTGAGTAGGGTATGAGTGATGGTAAGCAGAGCCAGCCAATCCAGTAGACGCAGCCCTTCAATTCCACCTGAGCTAAATTTAGAATTATTCCTAAAAGTTGTAAATAGTAAAAATTATCTATGCTACATACTGTACATGGACTAACTAGATATGCTTCCAGATTGGTGCAGGAATAGGGACAGATAATTTCCCATACATATTTGATGAAGTTGCAAGACTACAGGTGGGTTTGAAATAAGTCCTTGTTGAAGTCACTTAGCTGTCCTACAGGCAGATCCCAAAATGGGGGGGAGGGGTCCATTTACACAAAATAATAAAAATAGATGGTCCTTTTAATGTTTTCCTTTTGATTGTTGTGCACATAAGTCCTGGGAAATCAAGAAAAACATGTCTCATAAATGATTAGTTGATCCAGTTGGGTACTCAGGTGTCTTAGAGAAAATGACTCATCGAAATGCATAGCCATATCCAAAGGTATAATCCAGAATGTGGCTTCTATTTCTGAAACCTCTGTACCTCATATTATTGTTTAGAAAAATGTTCTTTTATTGTCTTCAAACTTTCTTCATTTACATGACTTGTTATAGTTTGTATTACATTTGAAGATACTTAAGAACGGTGATAACACAAAGAAAACATATAGGAAACTACCCAACTTGGATTGTCTACATTCTATAAATTGGCAAATATTCTTAGAAAGAATCAGAATATAAATATAATGCATGAAATTTTGAAATAATCATTTTTGAACCAGTGGTAGTATGCTTCATACTTTTAGATAATTGCTACATTTAAAATCTCACCTCTGTTTTCATATCTACAACCGGGAATTTTTACTTCCAAAAAAAGGAAAAAGAAAAATACATTTTCTACCAGTTGAAAGATGAATGTATATTTTTTTAATGTATATCTGTGAGCAGTTTTTTGTAGCAATGCAAATCAGCCTGGTAGCTCTTTATCTGTGTGGACTACATTTTCCAGTGTTCCCCAGCAAGCATGGCCAGATATTTCCAACGTATCTGGATGGTGCCAGATTGGAGAAAACTGTTATAAATTAAAAACAATCTGAAAGGTAAAAGATTTATTTAACTAATCTCTCATCCTTGCGGGTTTCTGTAATTCAATAACTAGAAAAAATAGAATCCAAAAGATGAAACAACACAGAGTAGAGATATACACTCTAACCAGAAATAGGTAATTTAAAATTTTCCATAGGCACATTTTTAAACTTCAAGGCAAAATTTTCCACAAATTTTGGAGTGTAATTCATTTATTTACATGTACTTTCAGAACATTTGTATATGAATGCAGTTCCCTGATGCACACATGGACCACTCAAACTCAAAACATTTGGACTGAAGCAATATTTGTACCAGAGAATATATTTAGGATCTAAGGATGTTCATGCTAATGCAATATAGTTAGGACTTGAGTAATATCCATTTAAAAAACAAAACCAAAGTAATGCAGCAGTGGTTCTTAATGACTTTTACTGTAGTCTTCTGTGTAATTATGACACACAGTTTACTACCTGTACAAGTTGATTAAAAATGGAACACCGTGGTATAAGCCTTCCTAATCCTTGTTTTATTGCCATCTATCATATTTATAGCTACAACTGAGCACAATGTTATAATAGCAAGGGTCACAAACATTATGGTTTCTGGCATTTCATCAGCAGCATTTGGAAAAGAAATGTCTTTGAAAAACAAGAACGGGGATTCACAATTAACACTTTGAAGTGTTAATTAGAAGGGTTTTTTTTAAAAAAAATATTTACAAAAAGCATATACCTTTCTCTCATGTGATCGGAAGTAAGCGATTTGTTCAGCACCAAGGTTCACCTTGGAAATTGCATCATTAGTTACAAATAACTTCCTGCGCTTCATTTTTTCCAAAAGTGTACAGTTGCATTATTTGAAGGCTACATTTTGAAACTGGAAAAGCAAGTTTTGAACTGAATTCCAAAATGGTGAAGTGCTTATACAACAATGATCACATAAAGAACAGAGTAAAGAGTCTGCACAGAATTTAAGCGTAATGATTAGAATAAACTTAGAACGCATCCAACATATCGGCCATGATAATTTCATAGACAAATGGCTTCTGGTTCTTGAAATGCATTGATCTTTTTAAGATAGCTTCTAAATTTCATTGCATATTTGTTATAATAAGAATGAATGGAAATCATTATCTAACAAAAATACCCATTTGCCACTTTTGCTGCTAAATTTGATGTATAAACAGGAGTTTGACAATCTTCTAAATCTCCATTTCAAACATTTTTCTATTTATTTATTTATTTATTTATTTATTTATTTATTTATTTATTTATTTATTTATT
>WNWU01000004.1:24266218-24285667 GCA_012654045.1 Ptyas mucosa
ATTTATTTATTTATTTATTTATTTATTTATTTATTTATTTATTTATTGGTTCGATTTATATGCCGCCCTTCTCCGAAGACTCAGGGCGACTTACAATGCATGAAGCAATAGCCTTCATACTTTTGTATATACCTGCTTAGTAGGGCTTTCACTCCCCCACCCCAAGTGGTGTTCTTTTTTATACAAAGTCAGTTTATTGCCCCCACAATCCAGGTCCTCATTTTTACCTACCTTGGAAGGATGGAAGGCAGGCTGAGTCAACCTGGAGCCTGGTGAGATTTGAACTCGCAGTAATTGCAGGCAGCTGGCAATTTTTGTAAATGCATTATAATTTTTTAATATATTTACCTGGTGTGTGTGTGTGTTTTTAAAAAATACATCCTACCCTTATAACTATTATGGTTTTAAAAATTGTTTTGATTTGCTCCAGAATGCTCTAGTTGCTAATCTTTATCATATATGTACAATTATTCCATGGATTAAATGATGGTGGAACTTTCTACCATCGTTGTTTTTCTAATTGTTGCACACTATATAATCAATCATGGAGGAAGGGGATTATGTCATCCAGGTGTTTTTAATCTAGAAAACAACAAATCCCATGTCACTCTCTCTTCTTCATAAATATTTTCACATATGCCAAGAAAAAAATGCAATACAATCATTCAAGCCTTCTTTGGACTGTACTGTTCTGATCACAAGTGAGGACTTACATGTTTAAATACTGGGATGCTTTACAAAATGTATGTACTTCTCATACACATATACCCATGTTTTGAAATATATGCATACTTTTTGTCTTCTTCCTTACTGTGCATTTAGTCATAGAACTAAAACCTTAAAATGCAATGGTTAAAAAAAAAATCTTTAACAGTACATTATATTCGAAACCACAGACTGAGGCGTAGGAGGATTCTTAACAAGAATCCCTTGTTAGTATTAATGGATAGTGTAATCTATGTGAGTCCCTTCTTCAGCTATCACTGGATTTTGTGGGAGGCCATTGTGGCAAAGTGTGTTGCTTGGTTGTGGTTAATCTATCCTGAGCTAGTCAAAATTAGTAAAAGTTTCTCACATTTTGGTTATAATATGCCCTGACATTATTATGTATAAAGTATTATCTCATTATTATATAGTATATATTATAAATATTATACTATTTATTTTTATTTATTTATTTATTTAGTTAGTTAGTTAGTTAGTTAGTTAGTTAGTTAGTTAGTTTGTTAAACATGTATAAGATAACAGATATAAGTATAAACATGATTATGACTACAGGAAATGGATACGAATAAATAGGGACAGTAGGACTGGGACAGTAGGCATGTTGGTGCACTTATGCACGCCCCTTACAGACCTCTTAGGAACAGAGTGAGGTCAACAGTAGACAGTTTAAGGTTAAAGTTATGGGAGTTTGAGGATGTAACCACAGAGTCAGGTAGTGCATTCTAGGCATTGACCACTCTGTTGCTGAAGTCATATTTTCTGCAATCGAGTTTGGAACGGTTTACCTTGAGTTTGTATCTATTGTGTGCTTATGTATTATTGCGGTTAAAGCTGAAGTAGTCATTGATAGGTGTGTGTATGTGTGTGTATACACACACAATCTCTCTCTCTATATACACATACACACACACACACACACACACACACATATATACATATATACATACATACCAGAGGTGGGTTTCAGCAGGTTCTGACCCGTTCTGGAGAACCGGTAGCAAAAATTTTGAGTAGTTTGGAGAACCAGTAGTAAAAATTCTGACTGGCCCCGCCCCCATCTATTCTCTGCCTCCCAAGTCCCAGCTGATTGGGAGGAAATGGGGATTTTGTAGTAACCTTCCCCTGGATTGGGGAGGGAATGGAGATTTTATAATATTCTTCCCCTGTCACATCCACCAAGCCACGCCCACCAAGCCACACCCACAGAACCGGTAGTAAAAAAATTTGAAACCCACCACTGATACATACATACATGCATACATGCATATATACATACATACACACACACACACATATACATACTAGTATATATGTAGGGTTATCCTGGACAAAGAGTTCAGAAATTGAGACTGGGACCTAATATAGAACCTAGGCAAGTACTAGCAGCATATGATGTTCATATTGAAAGATCTGCCTAGCCATCTGCCTACAAGTTGTCAATGGTGACCTTTTAAGCCCTAATCAGCTTAAGACCTGAATAGCTAAGGTATCTTCTCTTCCACTATGAACCCTTCCCTCTACTTAGATCAACAGGAAGGCCTTTCTGTAGATGCCCCACTGCAGGAAAGTCAACAATTGGTTACATGGGAAGAGACCTCTCTTATGTTGGTTTGGAGTACCATTATTTTGTTCCCCGAGTGAAGCAAAAAATAGTATCACTGAATGTAAAAAGTACTGTATGTCATCTACTGAGAAACTTACTCAACAGAAATCGGGGATCATGGTCTAATGGGCCTCAGAAAGGCAAATCTGGGTTCTCAGATCTGTGCTAAATTTCTTTAGGAATCAATTTCCATGGTTGCTCTGTGTCCCTTCCTTTTAATAACCTAATTGTTCAGGTAGTGAGAAAGAAACAAGTTCATTTTGGATGAGGAATATCATTTTGCTACTAAATTGTTAGTATATTATGCTGTGGATTACAGCTGATTTTTATTAAACACAAGGGCAGATAATAAACTTCCTGAGCATGTTTTACTCTCAATACACAGCCAGGCAGTGAAAATACAACTCAATGGATTAAGATTTAATTAACAAGAAAGTTTGCAAATGCTTGGCACGCTGCCTCTTCATTTTACAAATTATTTATTCTTGCTGTGCTGAATTTAATTCCACAGCCTGCACTTTTTTAAAAAGTGTAAGCTTATGCTGGTTGAGAAAATGCTTTTCAACTCTCCTCTGAGAAGTGAGATCTACTATTACCTAACTGTCTTCTACTCCCATAAAAGAGACTGGAAAGCAATATGCACAATACACTCTAACTCGACAGAAAAGCAAGACTTGATCTGCGATTTGGTGAGCCTAGGACTTAATCTAGCCCTTGTAACTTGTGAAAGAATTGTCATCATTTTCAATACCAATCATTTTCCAAATGATTGCTCCACATTGGCTATGTTCACACAACACATGTAGTTTGTTTAACCATTGAATACTAAATAAACTGCAAGTGGCTGAATTTATGCAGCACATTAAACCATAAATTCTGGTTTAACAACTACATTGGGGTAGTTTATGCAATGCCAGTGTCAGGTAAAGCACCGTTTGGATCAACAAATGATGCAAAGCCAATGTGTTTCCATCTATCTTATATCAAGAGTTAGCATGTAGAGGTAATGCCTAGAAAAAAGGAAGAATGTTGCCCTTTCTTCTTATAGGCTGCTGTAGAGTTGCTATAGGAAAATTCACTGTTGTAGCACAAAATATAGAGCAATCACATAAAATCTGTGTTCATTTTTTATTTTTATTTTTTTGCAGGAAAATGACTGCAAACTGTGGGTTTAACAGAAATAAGTTGAAATCCATTAGATCTGGCAATTTTCAGTTGCAGTTTTATGAGATGGATCTCTGTCTATGTTTAGAAGCAATCTAGTTCCACCTCTATCCCCTCTGGATTTTTATCTGCCTCTATCTATTTCAGCCGATCATCTTGGGCCATGGGAAAGTCTATAGGTCCCTTGCCCCATGCTCTCAACACTTTCAGGTGTCTTTCACCTGTAAGGTCCACTACTCACCTTTGAGCTGTCCAAACTAATAGGGGAAAATGATTGTGGGACATTGGCAGAATTGTCTCAGCAACATTTTAGCCACTTGAAATTCTTAGCTGATGATTGCTCCTGAGTTTAATATATGACATCTCTAAAACTTCATAAATGAGACCATATACAACTGGAGATCTTTTACAAACTCTGAATAGCCAGAGCCAATGTCATGAGAAGTTTCTCAAAAAAAAAATGATCCAGGGAAGCTAAATCAATGTATTCCACTTATTCTTTCTATTCAACAGGAATATGTGCAGTAGGGTCCAAAAAAGTCAAGGTGGTGGGTACAACAATGTAATTGAAACCCTTCCCTTTACATATATTTACAAATGGATTCATAACTGGCTGCCAACCCACTCAACTTGTAGTCCTTAATAGAGCTACAACTACACGGAAAGAAACATGTAGTGGAGTACCCTGTGGTTGTGTTTAGGCCCAATCTTCTTCTTCAATATCTTCATAAACTATTTAAATGAGAAGGTAGAAGGGGAACTCATCAAATTTGCAGACAACACCAAGCTGGGGAGAACAGCCAATACTTTAGAAGGAACTTGGCAGACTTGAACACTGGGCCCTAACCAATAAATTGTAATTTAGTGGTGAGAAGGATACGGATTTACACTTTGGCAAGAAAAATCAAAGGCACAGGTATAGAATAGGTGGTATTTTGCTCAATAGCAGTAACTGTGAGAGGGATCTGTGACTTCAAGTGGACAGCCACTTAAATATAAGTCAGCAGTGTGCTGTAACTGCCTAAAATGTCAATACAGTCCTAGACTGTATCAACAGAGGGATAGTATCAAGATCACATGAAGTATTAGTACAACTTTATACTGCTTGGGTAATACCGCACTTAAAATACTGAGTCCAGTTTTGGTCACCAAAGTTCAAAAAGATGTTCTAGAGGCTCTAGATAAAGTGCAGAGAAGAGCACAAAGTTGATTAGTGGATTGAAGAACAGTTGCAGCAGCTGGTTATGTCTAGTCTAGCAGGGAGAAGGACAAGGGGTGACATGATAGCAGTCTTCCAGCATTTAAGGGCTGTCACGAAGAACAGGGGGTTGGGGTGTCAACCTATTCTCCAAAGTACCTGAGGATGGGACAAGAAATAACAGATGGAAACTTATTAAGGAGAGCCAACCTAGAAATAAGGAGAAATTTCCTGATAATGAGAACACTTTATCAAGGGAACTGGTTGCCTCCAGAAATTGTGGGTGCTCCATCACTGGAGTTTTTTGAGAAAAGATTGGACAACCATTTGTCTGAAATGGTATAGAATCTCCTGCTCAAGCAGAGGGTTGGACTAGAAGACTGCCAAGGCCCCTTCCAACTATTATTTTGTTATTCCTAATGAATTGTGAGGCATATTAAAAAGGGTGAGGCTTCAATTACATAGTTGTGATTACCATCTTAATTTTTTTTTTAATCGACAGAGACATTGCTGTAAAGCAAAGAAATGTTGAGGGGGAAAGAAACTTAAGTTACCAGTTCCTCTGCTTTTGAAAAAAAAGTTGTGTATTTATTTTTATAGGTAAGAAAGTGTTCCATAGCTACCCTCTGCGCAGCTGAGACTCCCACAGAATTGTGTGGACACACTACAACCAAGATTTCAACTTACATTTCCAAACCTTCTTACATTTTCAGCTATTCCCTCTATACAACTCTGTCAGTTTACAATCCAACAGACAATTCCTTCTTTTAAATTAAATTGGAATTAGGAAACTCAATCGAATTAGATCACTTTTAAAGCTCTTCAATATTAATCCATTTTATTGTGGCAATATTATGTTTTAATCACTTTTGAAACTTCAAACTTTTCTTAAAGTTTCCCTACTTATATTAATGTAGTCATTCTTATGGCTTGAGGCAGGAGCCAAAAAAATAACTTCAAAGGTAATTGATCATATTGATCATACATGAGTTTCAAGCCTAAATATATTTGCTGACTCGTAAATCCCCTTAAATTCAAGAGCCTCAACACCTATGCCTGAGATAGATCATTCTCACTTGCATTCTCCCTTCACTCATTCTCACACACACACCAAAAATATTTCAGTGGCACTTTAATATATATAGGAAAAAAGGAGAGAGAATTGGAATTGACTAACTGCATAGTGCTTCTTTTATTGTATTGTACCATTATTGCTGTGTTGTTGTTGTTGTTGTTAAATATTTAATCTTCAATTCGATTCAGAGTCTGGGACTGGTAAATGTATTTATTATTGTTATTATTATTTTCTCCTAATAACCTCCAAGGAATTCCCATTTTCTCCAACACCATTATATTAACTGGTTATAGAAGCAGAGCCGTCAGTTTCAAGCCAATGTTTACACAGTTATATTTGAAGTGAGAAAGTAAACAGTCCAGCTGTGCTACAGAACAGTTGGGTGGGATTAGGTTTCCATACCAACCAATTTTAGGAGCTTTTACTGTCTTAATTCAACCATGCACTGAACTTGTTCTTTGTGAGTAATAGTTTTTCTGGGCCAAACACTCCACAGGACAGAAAGAAAAATCCATCCTACAGAAACATTATCCTTAGGGAGGTACAGTAGGAGATTCCTACCAACTCTTTGCTTCATAGCTTTATTTAGCAACATAGAAAAAAGGGAGCCTTGGTTATTGTTTTTTTCCTCCAAGTCCTGAATGATTTTTAGACCGTTGGGATTTCTTTCCATGAAGGGCAATTAGAACTGATTGATATATAGTACCAAGGACTCCCAATAGTAATGGCCAGTCAGCATTCAGAATGAAAGATATCTTGTCAAATTTCTGTAAATTAGCTTTTATAAAAACCAAAAAGTGTCCAGAGAGCTGGGTTAATAAAATTTCCACTGTCCTTTGTCAGTCAGTTTTCTTATAGACAATCTATTGGCCAAGAGCTAGGAAGCCTCCTAGACAAGAAATTCAAAGTGTGTTCCTGTCTGATTGAAAATTAAAAAGTAGAATGCAAATTTCAAAATGCAAGGGAAGAGGAATAGATGCTCTTATTGGTAAATTTGATACAAATAATATCCCGGGTTTAAACTGCTGAATTTTGTCATCATGATCAAAAGCGGTAAAATAATATTTTACAGAGTTATGCTCAAATGAAACCCTATAGCACTGGTTCAAAAATAAATCCTACTGAATATAAATGGGCTTATTCTCAAGTAAGAGACCAGGAGTGGTCAATGAACAGGATGATTCACATCTGCAGAATATCAGTGCTTAGGTTCAGTACTAGAAATACCACCCTTTATGAGGGGAAATTGTTCTACCTTTGAAAGAGATTTCCAAAACCCTTGAAATAAGAACATTGTAACTATAATATAATGTATATTTGAACTTCAGAATTAGTTACCTATTACTGACAGAATCACCTATTTTAGACTGACCGGTTTAATTAAGCTGCCAGGATTACCGAAAAATCATCTGAAATCAGTTCTTCATTTGACGTAAATTGGAATTGCACTTAGAAGCTAAAATACTGCAAATAAACGAAACAGCAGAAGTTATTACTATGGCAGGTTTTAATACAAAATAATATTTATTTCTAGTTTTCTATGAAATGAAAACAGAAGGGAAAAACAAACTCAAAAAACCCTGTTTGAAATGGCAAGAATTTTGTTACGCTGAAACCAGACAGCATTTTTTTTCCGGATCATTCATTAAATCCGGGTCAACAACGCCTTTGGATCGAGTCCAAAGGAAAGGACAATTACAAATATATTTACTTTTTAACCTTATTTACACATTATATTTCCCCTGGGAATAGACAGAACGAAGAGTTAATTTTTTTACAGTATTTTTAATCTCTATGATGACTGTGTTTCCAAAATGAAAACTGACTAACCGTTTCATTTACCATTAATAATAACTTCGCCTACAAATTACATTAATAATTTAAATTCCCATTTTTAACATTATGCTATACACTGGCAGGTATAGAGATACAGATAGAGAAGTATGGATGCCGCCCGAGGGGAATATCCATGTTTACAGCTATATGCAAAATATAATAATGAGGGACAACTTTTAACAGTAAAAAGGCATTTACTCGTTTTGCTTAATCAACACACTTAGAGGTTCGCCAAGTTCCACACATTTGACCACTTGTGCTTGCAACAAATGAGAGTGAAATGAAACCCGGATCACCTAAAAGTCAGGCGAAACCAAGGCTTGGGGAGGGACAAGGTGACTTCCCATTGTTACTCACAGAAACCGACAGAAGAATTCGGCAACAGTGCTGCCCATAGACACGCTACACATCTCGGGCCATAACATTTTTGCAAAATTCTGCCTCGCCTTAAATCACTGGCCATATGTCCCGTTCACTCGGCTGCCGACGGGACTGCGCCTTCTCTTCTTCCTCCTCCTCCCCCTCCTCCTCGCTTGCTCCGCGAAAAGTGCTGTAGCCCCACCACAACCACCACCTCGGCTCCAACTTGGACTACTCCGCTGCTTCACTTTCCGGGGAACTGAACTTCTAACTGGCGCGTTTCGTGTCTGAGGATAAGCGGCGTTTAAGACCCGCTGCGATACCGGCGGGGAACCGAGCCCTCGGTTAGACCAGGTCGCTCCCCCGCCGCCTTCCGAGAATTCGCTGCCTCAGCTGCCCTTTGCGCACCTCTCGGATGTGCGCTTGGGCACAAGTTTATATCGTATATATTTCTATCTCTCTATGCATATATGTACATAGAAAATCCAGCCACCGGCTTTGCGGCCTACTGTTTGTCTGGGGCGCTATTCACCAAGGGCCCGTAAAGGCCGTTTGGGTACGCCTGTTCCTTGTGCACGCCGGCGGCGGCGGCGGCGGCAGCCGCGGCCGCCGCCGCTGCGGCTGATCTGTCCCGCATGAGGTCGCTGAAGGCGTACTCCATAGGCGGCCGGAAGCCCAGCGTGGGCATTAGCCCCGCCGTGGAGTAAGGGGTCATAAAGGCCAGGCCGCGACTGTGCGCCGCTGCGGCCGAGTAAGCCAGGCGCAGCGGGCTCAAACTCAAGTGCGTGCCTAAGGGATAGGCGCCGGCCTCAGCCGCCGCCCCGAAATGGGTAGCGTTGGGCTGCAGAGGCGAGAAAGCGGAGCGGCTGCCCAGCGCGCCGATGGCCGGGGTCATGGCGCCGGCCAAAAGAGGGCGGTGATGCGAGGTGCCTCCAGCCGATGAAGACTGCAGGCCACCCAAAGTCCCCGGCGCGTCTCCAGCAGCCCGCGCCCAGCTCTCGTCGCCCGCCTTGTCCGGCCCTACCGAGCTGAGTCCAGAGGCGGCGGAAAGTGCTTGGCCTGGGCTGCCGCCTGCTGCCCGGTGGTGATGATGGTGGTTGTTAAGGATCTGCTCGATAGCCTGCACCACGTCGCCGCCGCAGCCGGCCAGGACCAGCTCCAGCACGCTGCGTTTGTGCGCGGGAAAGACGCGCGTCAGGATGTCCAACGGCGTCCGCTGCTGCCGGCTGCTCCCCGCCACGGCGGCCGCGGCAGCGACGGCCAAACCAGGCGAGGGAGCGCCTGCTTCGTCGCGTTCTGCCTCAGAGCAACCCGAGTCGGAGCCCAGTGGACTGATGGAGCCTGTGCTTTCTTCCTCGGCTCCGCCGCCCGCGCTGCCGTCTTTGGCGCCTTTGGAGACCGGCGAGCTGACGGAGGACTCGCCGTCGCCGTTCTCCGAGCCCGAGCCACAGCCGTGACGAGTCGGCTCCGGGGATGAGGTGCCTGGCGCGCCGTCCGTCCCATCCGGCGATAAAGGCTTGTTCTGTTGCGGGGTCACGGAGCGGCTGGTGAGAAGCGACTTGGGGAACAAGTCAAATTTCTGCAGCTTGACTTCTGGCAAGAGAGACAGAAAGAGCGAGCTGGACTAGGCTCTCCCTGCCAGCGTGCCCCGCCTCCGCCCCCCAAGTGCCGGATGGGGGCCTATTAAGTACTTTACCTTGACAGAAATGGGAAAGCGAGTGCACTTAAGCTGGGCTCTTTTCGGCAGTTTAGAGCCGAACCAAGGTTTAGAGCAACCAAGGGGTTTAATTCAGCGACCACTCGTCTTTCTGTCCCACAGGGAACCCACCCAATGGATCTTGCACTCCTCTAACCTTCTTGATGACTTCAGGTTGCTCTCCCAATCTGCCCTCCACGCCATGCCTTGCCGTCTTCTCTTTCTTCCCCTCCCCAGATGGCACCTGCCGGGGGACCGTCGCCTCACCTTGGCGACCTTCCTAAGGAGCTACTTTAGGATACGAAATCAAATCTCGCCACTGCAGCTAACTAGGGCGTCTCCTGGCAGGGCTAAATTGCTGTGGTCACTAGGAGGCGCTCTCTTCTCTCTCCTCTCCCGCCTCTCCGGCTTGGGACGGCCAAGGAGACCCCCACCCCCCAAAAAAACCTGCAAGAAAAAGGTTCCCCGACCTGGTCCCCTTAGATGCCCGGGAACACAACTCCTATCATAACTTCTAGTAGCATCGCTGAAGAAAACTTCAGGAAGGCAGCCCCAGGTTGGGGTAGGCGCAATTCGATGCCAGCTGTGACAGGCCTCTATATTTTCAAGGGGCAGTTTACTATGTAGCAATGCTAACTTACCTGGAAGTGAATCCAATGGCGTCAAACAATTACAGGGACACTAAGTGGACCCCAAATGGGTGTGGAAGACTTTATGAATACGGGGGAAAGAGGAAGGGAGCAAGAAAGAGAAGAAAAAGCAACGGTGTGATCCCTGACTGCGTTTGACAAGGCAAACACTAGTGGGACTATAATCTATAAATGCGTGGCCGATGTTTCATTGTTAAAGGCAACGACTAGGATTCTTTCTTTTTTTTTTTAGTAACTCCGTCAGCGACCTGGGAACTCCTTGTCTTACAGATCGTGAAGAAATCCTGAACGGCTGCAAAAACGCTGAGATTTGAAGTCTACAAATCGTGTTAAAGGGCGAGCTATTGATGGTTGCGGGGAAGGGAAACGAACTGAGCGTGGGAAGGAGAGAGCGCGGGAAAAAGTCCAGGCGGATTGAGAAAGAGGAGAAGGTGGGAAAGTAGACAGAAGCATCCGGGCAGAAGGGCTCGTTTTTTTAAGTGTGCCCAAGGCTGCCTAAGGAACGATTGGGAAGCTCAGCCCTTTCCTCCTGGGCGGCCGCCAGTCCCATTCTAAACTTCGTGTAGAACTCCTGAGGCCGAAGGGCTTTAAACGGGGCCCGGGAACCCAAAAGCTGGCTTTCTCAGAACTTGCACAGGACTCCCTGTCGCCTGTCACGTTTACTTAGGGGGAGGGTTCGAATCCCGGGGCGACGGGGAAACGAGCGCCTTTTAGCTCGTCGCCAACGCCTCGGGGTTGGGGTGCGCGCTAGCTCCTCACCTGAACCCCCCGAGCCTCCATCGGCGCTGCACACGGAGCCGAAGACTTCATAGGCGGGCCGCGGCGGGATGATGCCGTTGGCCGCGGCCAGGGCCAGCCCCTCGGCCGTGCCATAGAGCAGCTGCAGCTCGCGGGCCTCGTTCTCCTCCTGAGCCTGTTGCCGCCGCAGCGCCACCTGGGCGGCCATGACGCGTTGCCGCTCGGCGATCAGCGTGCACTTGGCGCACAGGCAGTCCTTCCAGCGGCAGTAGCGCTTGTGGCCCTTGAGCGCCGACACCACGCCGTGGTTGCGGCAGCGAGCGCACTTGGGGGTGCGCGGATACTTCTCGGCAGCTCGCAGGAGCAAAGGCGGGCCTCGCAGAAGGCTCCCGGCTACGCTCACCGGCAGGCTGGCCGCTGCCGCCGCCGCCGCCGCCGCCGCCACCGAACTGGGGGGCACCGCAGAGGGCGCCGTGGGTACGCTGGTCATCTCAGACCTCAGTTCCATCTTGACCGAGAAGGGGTGCCGTGGCTTCCAGGGAAGGCGCAAAGGCGCAGGGCCCTCTCCCCACCGATGCTCCTCTAACACCTCAACAAGACTTCCGCGGGTTCAACGGGGCGAGGGAAACGCCAGGCCCTTCCTGGAACAACCCGCCGCTCCGCGAGAGGCTAGCTAGTTGCTCAGCTTGTCTAATAGCCCGAGTCCCTCCAAGCCACTCGATAGCCGGTAAAATTACAAAACTCGAGAACTTTTTTTCCTCCAAAAAGTCTGATGCGTCTCAGTCCTTCCTCCGCAATCACCCCCCCACCCCGCTCTAGAGCGCATCTGCGTTACCTAACTTCGGGGAAGTAAACGGCGTTTACTCTTCGAGGAAGCAAACAAGCAACGGCCCCCGACTTTCTTGGTTGCTCTGGCTCAGTCCCCCACAGAATGAACGTGGATCCTAAAGTAGCGGAAGTCGAGGCTTCCTTGCTCCCCCCGAATCAAAGCCCCCAAACTCCGAAACCACCGAAATGGCTCCCCAGCCATTCCATCTCTTCTCAACAACGCGGCGAAGCAGAACTCGCCCCGGCTCACTCCCGCTGAGTTCTTCTCTGGCAAGAATTTACGGCGGAACCCGACGGCAACCGCTCCTGCCACGATCCGAGGAAAGGCGAACAGCTGCGCTCCTTCGCCTGCCAATGTTACAAAACACTGTCCTGACAGAAGCGCGCACAAGCCCCCGGAGACGCAGCGGTCCCAGTGCCTGTCCAAGATTACAGCTTGTCACAATCGCACGCAAGCCAAGCTAACCGTGGCAGAAGAGAGAGGATTCCTCTGACCCCCGCCAGGTTTCAGACTTCAGAGTGCAACAATTTCCAACTTCCTGATTCGCGCCCGCGCTCCTCTCTCAGCCGCCCTCTAATTTTTCTCAGCCTCCTCTGCCTCTCCCTTCCTCCAGCCGCAGCCCCGCCAACCAAAGCCGCCTTCAACAGGCAGCCGAACCCAGTCCGGACCCCCCTTTCCTCAGCCCCAACTTTGCATGTGCGCCACTAAAGAGAGCGAGAGTTGCCAAGAGATAGAAATCTTCGCCGAACCGCCCGCGAGCGCTTGCTCTATTGTTGCGCCTTACGTATCCATTAGACAACATTTGACAACAATGTGGCGCCTGCCATTGGCCGAAAGGGGAAAGAGCTTTTCTGATTGGCCACTCGGATGTCTACAGTGTCCACCCGAAGCTTCTTTCAAATAAACAGTTTTAAGGGGAGGGGGCGCTAAAAAGGGTCCAAAGGGGGAGGGGAAGATTCATGGGGGCGAAAAAAACCCACAGCAAATAGTTTTCATTTCTCCCCCTTCTTCTTTTTCTTCTTCTTCTTCTTCTCTCTCTCTTTCTCTCTCTCACTCTCTGTCCCAAATTTTCTGTTACCTTGTTTTCCGGGCATTTATAAAATCCATTGAAAACAATAGTTGCTCTGCCGATTGATTGTGCTCTTTGAACCTCACATTTTCCTGAGGTATCACTTGTCAGGATCAGATAGGAAAGTTGCCATTAATAGGATGGCCGTCCCGATGATTTCGTTTTAGAGCACAGACTAGTTTTTCCTTTTCTCTTACACCTTCTACATCTTCAGGTTCAGCGGCTGCCCTCAAAGGGAATACCGGTGAGGTACTGTATTACATTTTATATTTGGGGAAGAAAAGGGGAGGCTCACTGACGGCGTTACTTATTACATACTTTCTTCTCTCTTTTTTTCCTCTCAGATTCAATTATTAATTGTTTGTTTAACTAAAAGTCAATCAAGACTGTTTCGGGCTTTCCTGTAGGACAATTAAAACAGGGAATCGATCCGTGAGCAATTATGCACGCTACCACTGGATTCATTCGCTTTTTAAACAATATATTGTTTTTGTTGTCGACAATCATTTGCCTGACATGCAGTGCCTGACGTCACACTCCTTGGGACTTGCTTGTTTCGAAGAAGTCACCCAGATCAGCGGCCAGTCCATTTGGAGCAAGTAAGGCAACCGGTTTCCAAGTTAATATAGCCCGAGAAAATGGGCTGGGCAGCTTTTCTCCCCGAGAGAAGACAGTTTCGAAATGTTGGTAATTAAGTGTGTTAGTGCACGGAGGTTTTTTTCCCTCCTTTCTACGCCGGCGAATAAAATGCCTTTCCTGTCCCCAAGGGGAAAAATGCTCTACAAAACCTATACGTATGTCTTACGTGTATTTCCAAAAAAATTGTAAGGTTGGCAAAGCAACCTCTACTTGGCATACTTGGGAAATCTTTTACATATTAACCATCCCCGGAGTAGGAAAAGTGACAGCCTATCTTTCCAGAGGAAAGCTCCTGGCATAAGAGGTTTTCTTTTCTTTGCAACGGTTACTTTGTTCTTACACGTGTGTTCGAGGGAGCAAAATCTCGCTCCTCAAATTTTGTTAGAAGTCACCGAGATTTAGTTAAATGAATGTCTTAATTCATGGTTAAAAGTCCCTTCCCAGAAAGGTGGAAGCGTTAGAGCTGAACACCCCTTTCCACAGCGGAGGGAAGCATAGCGCCGTGGATATGGCCAAGAACTTGCCTGGAGCCCTGAGGCAAGGGCGGGGGAGCCTTTCAATGGCAAGATAGATTTCTCCGCAGTTGGCCTACTGAGGAGGCATGTCCCCCTTTTTGCCTCCTTTGGAGGAATTTACTTGGCCGGAATAATGCGTGTCCCTCTCCCGCTTGGCTTCCCTTCTCAAGTGGAGGGTGGGTCGCATTATTTCGGAATCCCCCTCCCTTATTTTTTAATTGTCACCAAGGAGCCAGAATGAAGCTGGCCAACACAGAAGACTCGCTCTTTGCAGAGGAGGCTGTTAAGTTAGGGAAACTATACTCTGGCCATTGGAAGCAGAGCAAATTTAAAAACAGAAACAGCAGCCTGAGGTTTAACAAACCAACCTCTCAATAGTAGATCTAGTGATCAGTTGGTTTCCTTCCCCACCCAAAGCAGTTGGGAGAGTTTTAGAAGAAGGATCTCCTATAAAGACAAATCAGCGAATCTCTGAAATGAGCATCTTGCTCGGATTCTAGTTTCCAGGTGATTCGTTCTTTTGCTTTCTACTGAACTTTAGAGACAGGGAATGTCATCTGGTTTTATTTTAAACCTGAAGGGCTTTTGAGAAGGAAGAACTCAGGTATGTACTTGGAAACAACATTTGAATAGCTCTGTTGAGAGAAAGAGAGACAGAGAGACAGAGAAAGATGACTGCATTGAAGGTAACCAAAGCTTGCCTAGACTTTTCCCTATCGGTGATACCTAAAACAAAAACAAGATCTGCATGGAATAAAAATAGACCTAAAACTGCATGAAATAAAAATGCTGATTGTTTCCTAGCCCACAAGAAGAAATATTCACAATGAACAGTGTCATTTTGCAATATGAATTGATATGATACAATTAAGTACAGTTCGTGATTTTTAAAAAGGGATATCAAAAAGATCCAGACTTATCTTCACCTGCCCAATAGCAAAGCTTCCACCAATAGGAAGAATTGTGCCGGTGACCAGGTTCTTTGCAGAAATAACTGGGCCTAATCTTGTCTTGTTTGGGTGTAAGAAACTTCCTGATTTAACTCTAAATCATTTCATAAAGGGGTGTGACACTATACATCGACATTTATTCGAACTCCTTATTTCATGCCTTTCTCCATTTATAAAAAATTGAGGCCAGCACAAATTTCAGTCTTTTAAATCCCAAATCCTATAATTATCTAGTTGGATGACAAGATAAGTCACTACTACTATAATTAACCATTTGCATGTCATATATACACAGCATGAATTTTGCCTATCCATATAGACAGCTCAGGTTAAGAATTAATTGGTTGTTTAAGTGTTAAATTAATGAAAAAGTAAGGGATGTTGCATCTTTTTAATCAGTGTCCAGATGCTGAATAATCTGGTAAACAGATTTTTCTATGTTCCCTTGCTTTGGGAAGGAAGGAAGGAAGGAAGGGAGGGAGGGAGGGAGGGAGGGAGGGATAATCTTCGTAGCCCAAAGTGAGTAATTTAAAATCAGGGCCGAATTTTAGTATGTTTATTTTAAAAGTGCTATTTGAGGCTTTATATCATCACAACAGTGGCTGGGCCATGCTGGACCTCTCCCCCTGTGGAATTAACTAAGAGTCTGCCCCATTCATTAAGGCGACGTATTAAAATCAAGATTCGCTTCTTAACAAACATTTTGGAACTCGGAGCAGATTGGAGAAGACATATATCCCCCCCCCCCCCACACACACACACATATCTAGGAGAAACTCCTGAACTGCTGGCTCCCGCCTGCGCGCCTCTTCCTTGCGCGAGGGCCCTGACTCTGCTGGACCTGCTTTTTCGTTTCTCAAAATAAATAAATAAATAAAAATCGATGACCATCAAGGAGGGAACCTCCTCCTACACTCCTCCTTCGCTCCAACCCCCCTCCCCCACCGCCACCCCCGTTCCGTTCCTCGGGCTGAGCCCTTTCCCGGGGCGACGGCAGCGCCGCTGAGACCCCAGCTAACCGAGCGTCTGCTTCTCTTTTCTTTTAATGGCCTTTAAGGGAGCCTCAAAGGTCGCCGCTTCGCTTCTTAATCGGACTCTCCGGCAGGAAAACGCCGGCAGCTCCGCCTCCGGTCCCCTCGAGGCAAGAGGCTCGTGGAGAGACCCGCCAAGGCTCCCAAACCAGCCAGCCATTCCCGCCCCTGCGAGAGGCTTTACGCCCGCTGCTTTCCCGCCCAGCGAAAAGACTCCCCCCCACCCACCCTCCGCGGCCGCCCTCGATCCCCCCAAACGGGGATTCCCTGCCCGGATCTTAAAGGCAGGTCCTTCGGGAGGTTCGAGGAGCGGGGTCCGTTTTGTTTCTTGGCACGCATTTTTCCCCTTCCGATGGTTTTTGTTGTTGTTGTTGCTTTTATTTCTCCCTATGAAACACGCGTCTCCCTCTGTTCTTGTAAATGCTTCGGATACTCGGGTCCTTCCCTAAGTGGCGCCCCTGAGCACCTGCTCCCCCATTCCCACAATCTCCCTAAACTGTCCAGATTCCACGGAGTGCCCGGCTTCAGAGTGACGGTGCCGTTGCAGGCTGAAATCTGGATCCCTTGCCCGCAGACTGCTTGGGACTGGCGCTTTATGGCGCCACGTCTTTTTAAACCAGTCCGCAAATAGTGTGAGTGTGTGTGTGTGTGTGTGTGTGTGTGTAGGGGGGGATTGGGGTTCTCGGGTGCTTGGTTTCTCCCTGAAAAGTCTTCCTGGAACTGGAGCCCTTTTGGGTTCGGCGCCGTTTCCTGCGCCTGTTTCAGGACTTTCTCCGCTAAGAAGCTTCAGGCTCCACTCCAAATTCGTCTGCACTTATTTTCAGAATCGGTCCATACAATCTGGCTCATGCAATCTGGGATTCGCGACTGTTAAAAACAAGGATCAGGGAGCCATGAATCTCAAGACAAAAACAGACACTCTGAGTGTTCACACAACCCCCTCGCACCAGGCCCGTTGCTAATTTAAAGAGGCTGCATTTTGCAAGGAACTGAACTTCGCCAGGTTTCGGTCTTGGTGGGTTGCTTTGCTTCCCTCCCCCCTCCTCCCCTTTCTCTACAAAGGACTTAGAGGTTGTACGAATGCAAGCCGTTTGGCTAACGTACAGTTCGACGAGTCGTCAGAACCCATCAAATGGGATTCTGGCTAATTCGATGACGGAGTTAAATATGTGAGACTCTAGCTTTTATTTCGGGCTGAACTTCGCCCTACTGAGGGCCTGAAGAACGACAGAGCCGGGCCAAATATCATCTGGAGAGCTCCGAGATAGCTTTAGGACGCATAACCCCGTGCCGTACGTCGGGAGGCGACTCTGTCGAGGCTTCCCAACCTCGAAGCTCCGAGAGCTCACCTTCAGGCTGAGCACGTTCGCTCGCTCGCTCTTCGCGCGCGCGTGTGTGTGTCCCCTGCAGCAAGGAGACCCAGCGGAGAGCAACAGTAGCTGAGTTGGACTTGCGGGGGGGGGGGGCGCAGGATAGAGACGACACCTTCACTCTTTCGTCCCCCCACTCCTCTGCCCCCATGCTCCAAGCTGGACTCCCCCGCTACCCTCGAACCAGAAGGATCATCAGGGAAATATTTTAACCTGTGCACGAAAGGAGCACTGGCAGGAGAGGACGTGTGGATAGTGACAGGCAACCCTGGCGGGAAATGGGTACCTTTTTCTCCAATGGAAGGAGCCAAGTCCGCCCGGCGGAGGCGGGGAGTAAAGCTCGCAGAGGAAAACAGAAGCATTCAACACAACCAACCCTAATCCCGACCCCAACCCTTCACTCTGCAGCTTCCCAGAATTACAGGCAACCCTGCAGCGGACGGATTGAAGGAGCCGGAAAAATTAACCAGGGAAAAGGGGAAAAAAGCAGGGAACTCTCCATCACCCACCCAGCCCAAATCCCAAGGGTCTTAAAATGACTTTTCTCTCTTCCCAATAGCAGAACATGAGTTGAATCCATGCTGGATTAATAGGACTATTAATTCCTATTAATAGTCAGCATAAAAATTATTGGTACGATTTTTTTTATGATTGGCTTTATATTTTCTACTCACTGCCCCCAGCCTCCCAAATGTTGTTGTAATCGCCAAGCAGTCAAGAGCTTTGTGAATGTATGGTTTCTTTCGTTTAAACAATACAGGTAATTAATTATGAGCAGGCATAATGAGCAGAATTATGAGTATTCAGCAGACACATTAGTACACTTCTTACGTGATTTTTTTTTCGTGCTTTCGGATATTGCATGCAGTTGGAAACAATTTTACTTTGAACAAAGTCTGGCCCACTGGACTTCAAGCACAAGTGGCCGGGACTAAGAGCTATATTCATCACTGGGATATAGCTATTGTTGTTGTTGTTGTTATTATTTTATACCAAATGTCAGGTTTCTATTTCTCTCCTTTAAAGGTACACGTAGCTAGGATTTATCGAAACACATTTTTAAAAGCCTCCTCGCTCCCCACTCCGACACATAGATATTGATTCAGATCATTCTAAAATGCCCCTTATTTTCGCCAAAAGTTTCCAGGTGGAATCAAATTCCTATTTGTACGGGCAAACTCTTAATTAAAAGATTATTTCTACTGTCTAAAAGCGAGGGTAGTTCTTCCCCAAGGCAGGAGGCAGGGGAGGAGAAAGAGAAGACGCGGAAGAAATATAGTTCTCGCTTGGCATATATTCATCCGGTCCCCCTTCAAGGAGCTACTTCGCCAGGGCTTCCAATAATGTTAGCGATCTTTAAGGTTTCAATTGTTCGTGGGGGTTTTGCCACTGACTTTTTCATTATTTACCTACTGAATCAAAGTAAGCAAATCCCATCTGTTTTCCCTCCTGCTATCAGCTTCACTTTTAATTATCCGCCCAGCAGCCTAATAGAGATGATATTAAACTAAATCTTTTTGACATTAAAAGTAATTATCCCCAAACCAATATTACAAGAATGAAAATTACCCAACCCGCCCGCCCACCTCCCCAAGCATGCTTTCTCCGCCTAAATAAAATAAAGTAGGCTCTCCCTCCCGCCTTCATCCAGGCTTAGTACTTAAAAGTTGGAGTGATTTGACATGCAGGCGACACTGGAAACATTTTTTAAAATATGATTAAGAATGGTCATTTTTTTAATAAGAGAGAAAAGGTCCTGGTACCAACTTTGGGAAAACTCCCTGTTCCTTCCCAAACCAGGGAGTGGTTGCAACTTAGATTGATTTGGAAAGAATTGATTTTTATGCAGATGGAGTGGAGAGTCCATATAAGGTGGAGAATGATTTTTTTCCTTTTTTTTCCTTTTCTCTATATTAAAAACGTCTCCAATCAACACAACCTCGTTAAACTTGAATTATTATTATTATTATTATTATTATTATTATTATTATTATTATTAT
>WNWU01000004.1:24285677-24340836 GCA_012654045.1 Ptyas mucosa
GGGGGGGGGGAATCGAATCCTCCGATGGAGAAAACCGGGTTCAGGACCTGAGGACTCCCCGCCTACTTTTCTCTTGAGCCATCAGGTTTGCCCAAATGTCTCCTCCTGGGGTGGCTACTCGGTTAAAATCCAGCAAATCGGTAAAAGAGGCTGATCTGCTGTTCTGCCCAAAGATTCACCTACCGGCCTTCCCTAATCTGGTGGCCTCCGTGGACTTGACCTTCCAGCCGCAGAGTTTCCCAGTCACGGCCAGCAACTGGACGTCCGGCCGGCCGCGTCCTGTCGAGCAAGGTCCAGGCAGGGACGCTGAAGGCTTCCCTGCAGACGCGAGGCTGGCGGTCAAAGCCTTCCGCGTTTTCTCCCAGAAGTGAGCTTTTGAGCTGGGGCTCATTGTCTGCCTCAGAGACCTTCCTCGCCGGCCAGGAATCTCCGCCATCCCGACTTGGACCCGCAGTTTCCCCAGCCATTAATCTGTTGTGCCAAAAAGAAAAAAAGAAAAACTTGGGAAGAGACACCTTCGTGTTTTCTACCTGATCCGGGAGTTTCCCTGACTGTAAATGTAAATGCTTACATTTCCCCCAACTGTTAATTATCTTATATGAACCTGCATCACGTTTTTCTGAATCCTTTAAAAAAATAATTTTAGTTCTTTTAAAAAAAATGAACTTAAAAATAAAATACTCTGGGCGTTTGGGGATAAGATTTCGATCATCCTTGCCTCGTCCCATGTCGCCAATGGTTACAAAGACTTGGGCATAATGCATTATCACAGAGCAACGATCTATAAAAAGGAGAACTGGTTCAACAATTTCAAAAATAAGCATTGTGTTAGAAAAGAAGAAGAAAAAATACTCAGTTGTTACCACGGCCTCAGTATCGTTTGTTTTGTTTGTTTGTTTGTTTTCCTGGAAAGCTTTTTGGATACTGGGATTTGCGCCTCAGCGGCTCACACAACATTTATTGGCATTCGTGCTTCGGGGGAAGGGAGGGGTGGAAATCAACCAAATTTCATGGTGCAGGTATTCGGTGTTTTCTTTTCCAAACTTCTTTGGGAAGGGGGAGGCAATCGAAGAAGAGGTGAGAGTTAAACACACGGGATGGTGTGTCTTCGACCTCTTGCGTGGTCGCTGAATGAAGCTAACTGAATCTTGACTCACCCCAATTCCAGAATAATTAATCCCTGCCCCCGAAGATGAATTCCACTACAGAAAAGCCTCCGGTGGGCTTCATTTCAGTCCTTAAGCGTTCAACCTTCGCTTGTGTGAGGTTACAGTGTTTTGTGTGGGTTTTTTTTTTCTTCCTGTAGCTGTTATTCAGTTGGCTTTAAGGATTTTGAAAAAGGAAAGCTTTATTTTGTTGCTTTGTTTTGCTTTTGGGTCACTGACGTAAATAATTTCTCCAAGATCCCCACGGTCTACTTTTGGCTGATATCCTACAGAAGAAAAGCCTCGCGGGATGTGTGGGTTCCGTGGGCCCAGGCAGCGAGGCATCTGCCTCCCAGCACATTGTGTTCTTCTACATCACGTCTCAGCCCTTCCATTCCGAACAATCAGTGCGAACCAGCTTTCCCCTCCTTCCTTCCTCCTTCCTCCCTCCCTCCCCTTCTTCCTTCCTTTTCCTTCCTTCCTTCCTTCCTTCCTTCTCCCACGCTGTCTGAAATTGTTGCCAGCCACCTCTCCGATAAGTTTTCAGAATGCGTCGTTTATAAGCGCTTGAATCTGAAAACAGAGGACTCTTCTCGAAAAGGGATGGCGAAACCTTGGGAGAAACGCCACCAGAGCTCAGTGGGTGGCTCACGGCAATCCAAAATCTTCACTCACATTTCTCCGACTGCCCCCCCCCCCCCCCCCCCCCGTTAAAAAGAAAAGTCGAGTGTCTCCCGCTTGGGGACCTCCAAGAGCCAGGCTGGCGCCCCGGGTTGGTGCAGTAGCTTTTTCAGGGCCTCGGCTCGCACCTGCCCCGGATGGCCAGAGTTGGGGAGCACCGGCAGCCCTTCCCAAGCGAGGGAGGTTAGGCTCATAGTGCGGCCTGTAGCCAGGAATTTGGGTTCGTGTCCGTGAAGGAAAACAAAATCAGGCTACTTCCGGAGTGTCGGACTACAATTCCCATCACTCCCCGCCTTCCGGACTCCAGAGACGGGCCCTGAAATGCAGGGTCCCGGGAGAGGGAAGGGAGACGGGGGGACCGGTGGGCTCTTGAGCCGCGGAGGGTTGCTTTCGCGACGCCGGATCGGCTCGGCCGGGCTGGGCTCTGCCAGGCGGAGCCGGGAAGGGCTGCCTTTTCCTCGGGCCGAGAGCCGGGGTCGGCCGGGGCTGCCCTTCCGAGGCTCTTGGCCTCCTTCCCTCCTCGGAGCGAGTTCCCACCTTTTCGCCCGCCCGCCTGACGGCTCCCGCCGCGCTTCCTCCCCCGGTTTCCCTTGAAGACCCGCTAAACTGAGCTAATTTTAATTGCATGTTTCAACTTTGCTAATTAAATCGAGGGGGCTAATTAAAAGTGACTGAGGAACAGTTTTAACGCAACCGCGGTTTTCTCTCTCTCTCTCTCTCTCTCTCTCTCTCTCTCTTTGCGCCGCTGCCTCCCCCGCCGGCTCCCGGCTCTCCGCGCTGTTCCTCCAGTTAGCTCAGCCCGGCCAGCTGAGAAGCCCCGCCCCGCCCCACCCGACCAGGCTCCCTGAGCGCTGGCGAGGCTGCGGCTGCGCTTCCCTTCCCTCCTTTCCCCACCAGATGCCCCCTTGGAGGCTTCGGGCCTCGACTGGGAGGCGGCCAGGGCTTTCTTCCAGCCGGCGCTGCAAAGATGAGGCCTCTTAAGAGCAGGAGGAAGGTCCTTTCCCTCCGTCTGTCCTGCTCTGAGTTGGACACTCAGCCCCGCCAGGAAAGTCCTCCGTGGTGCGCAAAGGGCGAGATCCCTGAAATTGCATGATGGGACGTTTTGCTAAGCGTCCCATTAAAATCGGGGTCCCCAGCTGGACGGCCTGGAAACGTTCCTACCCATCCAACGACCGCTCCTTCCTACCCACTTCTTCGCCCCACGGAGGCCAGGCCGCTCCCAAAGGCACCGCTTCCCTTCGTCCGGGCCTCCTTTAGAACGGCCAAAGTCAAAGGTTTGGGAGCAAAACCTCGGCTCCTTCCATAGAAAGGCGTCGAGAAAAATCTGAAGCCAGTCGCCCAATTGGGACTGGCTCTTAAACCCCGAGGGAAGAGGAAGAAGGCGCAAAGTGACAGGTGTCATGCATGACAACGAAGCTCGTGGGGTTTTAAAAGACGATTTTCTGATTTTTTTTTTGTTTCAATTTGGGTTCTCCCCCCTCCCTTCAACTTTTAACTAATTCAAAGAAAGTTTGTGGTGTTCTGCTACCAGCGGGAGGGTCTAAAGTGTATACAATGTAAAGTCTTTTTTGAGAAATGAATTCAGAAGCATTGTAACCCATTGTGATAGGAGACACCATAATCCACACCTCTTCCCAAAACAAGAAATATGCAGCGATTGCTTCCCGCCATTAAGCAGAGCCCTCTGCATAACACAGCTCTGCTTAAATTAAGGGGAGAACCTATCCCAATTAATCAGCCCACTTTCCTTCTCTTGCGTCATCCAAAGACAAGGTCAGTTCTAGCAGTGAAAACTTTTAAACTTGGAAGGCCTGTGAGGAAGGTCCTTGAGACACAACAAGTAGGGGTAACACCCTTCCAGTGACAGTGAAATTGAAGGAAGGGGAAAGGGAAAAGGAAAGGGAAAGGGAAAGGAAAGGAAAGGAAAGGAAAGGAAAGGAAAGGAAGGGGAAAGGAAAGGAAAGGAAAGGAAAGGAAAGGAAAGGAAAGGAAAGGAAAGGAAAGGGAAAGGAAAAGGGAAGGAAGGAAGGAAGGAGAAAGGAAAAGGGAAGGAAGGAAAGGGAAAGGAAGGAAGGAAAGGAAGGAAGGGGAAAGGAAAAGGAAAAGAAGGAAGGAGAAAGGAAAGGAAAGAAGGAAGGAAGGAAGGGTGCTGTGGGCTTTCTTGACCTCCTCATCACCATTCTACATCTCCAATGCCCTGAAGTTGAGAGAACTCTTCTCCCTCATCTGCCCCAAATTCTGCCAGACATTGAAGTCTGAGCTCCCTTAGCCTATTCTGGAGGCAAACTTAGCCAATCTGACAAGAGGCTCCCCTTCCCCAAACAAACAGGCTCACCTTGAAAGACAAGGCTTCCTATAGAATCAGGCCCTGCGTGCTAATTGAGGGATCACCACGGAGGCAGTGGGGAGGAAAGGGCCTGACCAGCATTCCCACAGCTATTGTATGGATTTTTAGGCTCTTAAAGAACCGTTCCTTTTCTCTCTCTCTCTCTCTCTCTTTTATATTTCCCAGCCCCTCAGGCCTGGATTAACGTGACAGACAATTTTCCCTTCGCACCTTATTGATGCTTAAATGCACTTTGAGGTAATGTGAATGGGGTGGAGCGGGAGGAGGAGGAGGAGAGAAGAAGGAGCTCAGAGAGAAGAGAATAAAGTGTATGTGTGTGTTTGGGAGAAGTACAAAGCTCTATCCACGCTTGAAGGTGGAACAGAAGCAACAGTTTGGGTACAAAGTATTACAGCAAAGGCTGGGAACTGGCTGTGGGCTCCATTACCACTTTCTTCCACCTTTTTTTATTTCTTTTTTCTTTTTTAAACTGCACTAAGCCCTTAGATGCAACTAAAGCAGTCAAAGCCAGGCATTAAGAGTCCCCCCTCATCCCCCTTGATATTCACCTGAAAGAGCCCAGGATAATGTACTTCCTCTGCTCCTTTAACGTACTGAGGAAAATCTGAAGCATCAACTCAGGCAAAGCCTTACATAGGGAGAAGAAAGGTGGAGGGATATTTTGCATAGAAGAAAGATTCTTGAGCCTTCCATTCCTAACATTTGGAGCCACAAGCATGCAAGTTGCAGAGGTGGGCAGGGAGAGATGAATAGGATCCTAAACAGCTGTTGTAATCATGTGTGCCAATATACACCAGAGGGAAGTAGCATGGTTCCCAGCACATGGCCCACAAAATTTTGCCTTTTGTCTGCAAAGTCACCAAGGTGATTCTGAGGATTTATTTTAGCATTGGTCAATCTGGGTAGTCTGGGTTCTGGGGTAGTTGGCAGTATTTTCAAGGAAGGTCATGGCAGCCTATCATTTACCAGCTTTAAACATTTTTGGTTTAAAAAAAAAAGTCAGCAGGCAAGGATTTCCATTTGCCCAGAGAAGAGATTTGTAACTAACTGCATCCTATTTTACAAGAATTCCACAATCTTGCCTCCAATTACCAAAGAGCTGAAAGGACAATGAACATTTATGGGAAGTTAGATGCAAGAGTATGGGCATTGGGAGATGTACAATCCCTTAAAAGTTAAGTTTAGTATTTACTTGGAAGGAAAACATGATTGGCCAGGATATATACAGAATGTTTCCAAGAAACCACTTTTTAAATTTTTAAGGAGCATGTCATGTTCTGGGACCACGAATTCCACAGTCTAAGGATGATGGGTTCATTGTGCCTTAAAACACAATCGTCCCTTGCTTTTTACTTCACTAGAAATGCAGATTTAGTTACTTGGAGTATGCTATTTGTAATTTCCATTATATGACACAAGTAAACAGCCTCTTCATTTATATGCCCTCTCTCAGTGGAAACCCCCCCCCTTTATTTTTAGGCTGAAATTGTACCTTGAAATTGTGTTTTATGCCTTTCCCTTTGGTATCATATGCTGCTTGAGGTGGGACAGTGAGGGAAAAGATAACACCATATATTTCTGATGCTATATCAGTGGATGCTTACTTGATTATTATCCATCCTATGTGCAACTCTCAAGGGCCACCCAGTTTGGAGGGTCTCAGCTATAGGAGCTTTGGTTTTCCTGATTGGAATTGCAAATCCAAATTGTCTCATGAAAAACAATCATAGGAGGAAGGTTAGGGAAATGTCTTCTGCTAATGGTTTGTAAGAGAAGTCTACTTGGTATTTTTTCCCCTCATCCTCTACAAGGACTAGTTGTTACCCAGATGAAAGAAGAGAGTCCTGTATATATCCAAGTGTATAATTACCACTCTAAAACACAGCAGAAACCAGCAAAAAACAGGAATAATTTGGCTTAGATAATATCTACTCTTCATAAAAGCATCAAGTATACAATTTGTTTTTTTCCCCCCTTATCAAAAGGTGTTGCCAAATCAAGAATTGCAAAGCTGGGACACCAGAGTTTAGTAAAGCAATGTTAGGACATTTCTCCCTTGCTGTTCCCCTCCCCCTCCCCAAAATGAAACCAAAGACATCAACAGAGATCTGAAACATCTGGTGGTTTGATGCTGACCTATTGAGAAACTCAAAATGAGCCCCCCCCCCACATCTTATCATGCAGTACAAATTGTGTAATCAGCCACCCCAGGTAGGCAATTTTGTGGCAAGCCGAGCAGAAAACCAAGGGAAAGCGGCACTTCCCTCATTTATGAGAGGCTCATTAGCTGAGCTCTTTGCGGTGCCTAATGATTGGAGCCCTTTTAAATGATATTTTATATTATCCCCAATCCTTCTCTTTAACTTCAAACATGTGTTTTGTTTTGTCTCTAAAAGGATCCAATGGGTTCCCTCGCCCACTCTTGCTCGCTCGCGCTGTTTTGTGTTGTTTTATTTTTGCTTGTTTTGTTTTGTTTCAGGTAAAACTCGATCATTAAAATTCAGCCCCCGTCTCTTGCATCTGCTTCGTCTTTGCCAAATGAATTGCAGAGGGAGAGAAAAGCGATTGCATTCAAATCACAGATGGGTGCAGGTTTTGGGAAGAAATTTGAGAAACACCATTGTCCCGAATCAAAACTCAGTCCTTTGCTCCACAAAGGGGGTTGCTTTAAGCCCTCTGAGTTCTATGGCACTTGTTTTTTAAACTTTCAAGGTTTCACACAATGGCCGGCTACCTAAATGTCACAACCACTCTGATTCCAAGTGTGTCTCTCTCACTACAAAAAAATGGATGGAGGCAGCAAAATGGAGGGAACAAAGTGAGGGAAATCAGAATCATATACAAGCTACTTCTTCATTGCCGAGGACTGGTTTTTGTGAGTAGGAAGCCAGTGAAGATGACTGAAGCTCGAATTGGAGAATAGCTGTACCAGGAGAAGAGTTTTGCTGAACCAGCCAAATGAAACATATAAAATGTTAACAAAGAAACAGGAATTCTGAGCATGTTCAGGCTGCGTTCTACACAGTACCTTACCAAAAGCAGTTCCACTTAACTAGGGTGGGTGGAAACCTTCCAGAGTACAATGAATGCTGGCATATTTTTTAAAAAGATTTTTCCTGTAGCGCTTGTATTGGTTGAATACATGGTACAGACATATGTAATGAATGTGTACGTACATGACTGGGCCCACATAATTTCATACAATAATTAAGTGTTGGGCTGGCTTAACTGTTTGACTGTGTATTATGAGAAACGGCTTGTCCAACACACCACAGTTCAAAATCTCTTACTTTAGCGCCATACACAAGTTACATTGCCAAATAGTTTTACTGCAGATAGTTGATCTGCAGCAAAAATGAACATAGGGAAATTGTCCCCATTAGACTGGGCAGGCAGGCCTAGAAGCTGAGTGATGGAGATGACCTCTGGGAATCAGAGATTTCATCAGTTGCTCCACTCCAAAGTGCAGACTCAGCACTTTGTATTTCCAATGTTACCTAGGTGGCAACACCTGGATGACCTTGGCTGATTTCCAAAAGCAAATAATCTGTGGCTAGTGTTTGGTTGAGAGACCTCAGAAAATGCCAGGGCTTTATAGTAAGCCGAGTTCACATTTGGGACACTGCATCCAGTTCTGATCACCACAATACAAAAAGATGCTGAGGCCCTAGAAAGAGTCAGAGCAACAAAGATGATAAGATGTCCAGAGGCTAAATCCTATGAAGAAAAGCTAAAGGTACTAGGTATATTTAGTTTAACAAAGAAGGGAGACATGATAGCAGACTTTCAATAGTTGAAGGACTGTCACAGGGCAGGAGGCATCAATTTATTCCCCAAAGCACCTGAAGACAGGAAAAGAAGCAATGGATGGAAGCTCATCAAAGGGAGATCCAATCTGGAAATACACAGGAATTTCCTAACTGTGGGAACTATTAGGATTAGCTTGCTTCCTGGAGTTGCAAGTGCTCCACTGCTGGAGGTTTTCAAGAAAAGAAAGGACAATTATTTGTCTGAGATGGTATGAGGACCCCTTCCTTGGGCAGAGAATTGAACCAGAAGATCTCCAAGGTCCCTTCCAACCCTATGATTCTATGATGTTTCCAAAAAACTTTACCTTACTTCCGTATCATTGCCAAGAAATCTACACGAGTGCATCTATGAAATCACCAATAAGCAAGCCCAATTCAAAGAAAAATGTACTAATTTCTCCAGTTAAATTTTTTTTCTGGAAGCAGGACTGGTACATCCCCCCCCACCCCCACCCCCGAGAATCGTAGTTCAGCCTTCCCCAGCCTGGTACCTTAGATGTGTTAGGATGATAACTCATTAACTTCTCAACCAGGATTTCTGAGATTTCTCTCGTATAGATCTGCAGTCCCAAAGGTGCTTTTTCAAGAGGATGTTCTGGTTTTTCTTTGAAGACGTTTTGCTTCTCATCCAAGAAGCTTCTTCAGCTTCAAAGAAAGTCCAGTTGCCTCTTGAAAAAGCACCCTTGGGACAACCATGACCTGGATGACTGAGAATCCCACATATAGATCTGCAGGGAAAAAGCAGTTCCAGTCAGAACAGCTGGCACTAAACAAGACAGAGTAAAGTCTTAGCATCAAGTAATTATCTATATTTCCTTGTACCTGGATATCTTGGCTGTTTGAATGATAGTTTGGTTTGATTAGCTTCATTATACAAGAGACCAATAAGATTTGCTGATGGCTTAAACAGTCAAATAAGGAATTTAAACACACACTTGTGGCAATCTTATGTAACTTTTATCTTATGTAACTTATATTTTAATATCTTTTATTTGAAAATTAATTATTGCCCTAGTAAGTCAGAATAGTCGACTAAATAAACAGTCCTGAATGTTCTTAACGAAAATGATGAGGAAGAAAATGCAAAAGGCATCACAATCTTCTTTAACTTCGAAATCCAAGAAAACTCGGCTCTTCACCAATTATGTACATCATTTCAAATACATATATAGATTTGCATGTATAACTTGTTCTCATCTGATAGGGCCAAGGAGGCAATAATGGAAGAGAAACTGGATCTGATAGCATCTAAAGTAGTTTTCCTTGACTATTACCCTCCAGGTGTTTTAGACTACAACTGCCAGAAAGAATGTGTATGTGTGACAAAAAGAAGATAAAAATTAACTTTCTTTTTAAATATTCTATCAACATGCTGAAAGAACTGGTCCATGGAGATTTGATTTCATTCTTCAGAAGGTGGCTGGGCAAGTGCTGAGATCAGCACAGGAAGCTGGCATACCATGTTTTGTTGCCCAAGGATGCATGTCAGTTAACATTTTGCCACTCAGTGCATAGGGAGAAGAAAGTCTCACAGTTACCTTTGCTCACCCTTGGAATTAATTTTTCAGTAGCCAATTAGCTAAAATAACTTAGAATTTTCTGCCCTTTATGATATCTCTAATCTGGTGCCTGAAGCAAACCATCACTTTGACAAATCGTAGATTGGCTCTCTCCCTGTGCGGGAGTGAAAAACAACTGATTGGTACTCAGAAATCCTTGGACTTGTAATCTAGGCCCTTCAGATATTTACTTCATTTTCATACCAATGCAGACATCAAACATCTGTATTTCTTTATCAATCTGTGATACAGATTTGATATAAAGTGGATGAAGCAGCTTGAAAATCTAATTACCTGCCAATGCTTAAATGAGTTTTTTAAAAAATCACTTAGTTCCCCAAAAATGTCTTAGAAACCCTAAAACAGTTTAAAGGGTACAATGTTCCCAAATCACTCACAACGTTAAGTTGCTTTCTCAGTCCTGAAAAAAACACATGCATCTTTCTAGCTGCCTCTGGCTACCCTCTTGTTGTACAAATAATAAATTCTGCAATGGAGAAACTTTGGGTACCTACATGATGTGATTTTCTTTGAAAATAAGAAAAGCATTACTCTATATTTGGAAGAACTATGATATTAAGCAGTAAGATTCCCTTAAATCGAATAGATATCTGTAAGCCTAAATTCTGGTGGGCTAGAAACTTGCCCTGAGCTTGGAGGGAGGGGGGCAAATGTTTAGAACTGTCCTTCTAAGCGGATTGCTGTCCTGCACATTCCTGAGGGTGAACTGGAGCATCCCATCCCCCATCCCTTCATTCTCCAATGCAAACAGAAGTTGAGAAGATGAGACACCCTTATTTGGGACACAGCTGTTTAAGATGTAAAGACCCTTTAAGCATTTGGGAACTCCTGCTTATAGCTCTGAGAAAGTAAACTTTGAATGACCCCTCAGGTTAGTTTAGTCTGAGATCCCAGAGCTGAAGGCTGGGTGGAACCAGCCTAGGGGGTTGCCCGCCCACAAAGGAGGGGTGTTGTATCACTTCCCCTGGAAATGTACATGATCTTTAGGATGGGGATGGGCACGCGCACACGCACACACAGAGCAGCATTTAAAGAAATATTTTCTTGCAGTGAGGCAGGCTGTCCAGGAACAAGACACAACTCGTTGGAAGGTTGTGCAACACACAAACTAAGGCCTGCTTTGTCCAACTTAGTACAATAAGAAAATGAACAGTTTTTTTTATTGGAGTCTTTTTGATTCAGAGAGAGGGGGGGAGGGAGGAAGAGAGTGAGAGAGTGAGAGTGAATGTGTGTGTGTTAGGGATATGCTGGAGAAGAAATTACTTGATCACGAACATAAATTAAACAAGTAGTATAATATATTTTCAACTTTTATATATATTATAAGTATGGAGATATGCATTTAGATTGTAAAACAGTATGCCTGGTTGCAATGTATTTCCCCAATACAACAATATGCTTGGTTGCAATGTATTTCCCCAACACCTCTCTTCTTTGCACCCATTCAGGCAACTTTACGGTTGTTAGCTGAAACCATAGTTGCTCTGGATTACTGAACAGACATGCGAAAGGACATGTTGCTTCGATACGAGATTTTAAAGGCAACCTGCCTCTCCTCATGTCATTCATAAGGATCTACTTGTTGTTGAACATTCAGTCTACATCAGTACTGCTGCACATTTAGCTATTGTGGAAGTATCACTCCTTAAGACAGCATTTGTGTGGTACAAAGAAAATGAACAGTAAATCTTGTCAGGTGAATGAAACACATGCAGTGGGAGTGTTCCATTCTGGCTAACTGTCAATGGTGATTCATAAAACAAGTAAGATCAACAGCAGGAACAAAGGTCCAAAGAGAGACAAGAAATTTCTCTAGTGAGTTAAGGACTCTGTGGATAATTTGATTTACTTTCATATTTGCTATTAATAGCAAAATGGCAGTCACATTTGTATCTTCCAACATACTCTAAAGTGTAAAAGACAGTATATGAAGTTGATGCCCTTATGCTAATATCTTACTGTAATGTGCCAGGCCCAAAACTAAGAATAGAATGTGGTGATTCTTTCAAACCGAGTTCTTTATTGTTTTCATGCTATAGAAAAGGGGTGAAATCCAGCAGGTTCTGACAGGTTCTGGAGAACCGGTAGCAGAAATTTTGAGTAGTTTGGAGAACTGGTAGTGGAAATGTTGAGTAGTTTGGAGAACCGGCAAATACCACCTCTGGCTGGTCCCAGAGTGGGATGGGAATGGGGATTTTGCGGTATCCTTCCCCTGCCATGCCCACCAAGCCACGCCCACAGAACCGGTAGTGAAAAAAATTGAATTTCACCACTGCTATAGACAAAATATTGCCAGACTGAGTATTCTGCTATCTGCATCTTCACAATACTCAGGGAACTATTAGAGGCTGTCTTCACCCCATTTCTCTCAGACGTAACATCTGAATTGGGTTGCCTCTTACATCTCTGAAATGTACCTCTTCCCTCCTGAGAATCCATCTTCTTACTACATTCCATCACATCATGAGATTATTGCAAATAATTTTACCAAAATCAAACCAGCAACAACCGTGCACAACTGTCCATTTGTGAGATAATTCAAAAATAGGGATAATGAAAATGTTTAGGAAATGTAGCAGTTTAATAAACTTTAAAAAAGCCCATGACTGGTTGGGGAATTCTGGGAATTGAAGTCCACAGGTCTTAAAAGTGGCCAAGGTTAGATACCCCTGCTTTAAGTCTAATAAACTTCTGCCACACATACTCACATATACAATCTTTTTTTAAAAAATCCATCAGACAATTTAGTAAAGACCAAATAAAAAGAAATTTGAACTGGGGCAGAGTGGGGTGGGGTGGAGAAACTTATTCAGACTTGCAAGATTCTGTTCATCGTAACCTTATTCTGTTACTGTAGGCTTATAACAAAAATAGCATTAGCATTCATAACTAGAAAGCTTTGGTTTTCTGGTCTGGTCTACCTTCCGGGGGTGACAGGTAAGAGAAAGAATAGAATGATTTCTAGAGGAGATCATGGTGGATCACCAACTGGAACAGTAAACAAGAACCTTCATACCGTAATATTTTGCTGCAGTTGTATATGTACAGTAAACTGCAGTTATGTTCCTCTATTAGTTTTTATTTAATATTTTTTTTCAGTTTGCAAAATGGACTTACATTACCTATTTTTAATAAAGAATTAAGCTGAGTTTTAGCTCTGTGACTATCTTATTTAGTCTTTTGAGACTTTACCTACCAAGGCATCCACTTCCAATCTTCCATCTGCTGGAATAATCCATTGAGTGAGATTTCTATTAGACCTCCAAAATCCTCTAATGCAATTCTTAAATATGTGAATTGTCACAGCAATAGTTACATCTCTGCAGCAATTAAACTATGCAAATCTAAGAAATTGTTGCCCCCTATGTCAGTTCCTAGTTTATTTTTTTGTCTCTGTTCCCAGACTCTGCAGTCAACTAACTTGCCTCCAAGGTAACAAGATGTAAAGATCTGTACCTATTTAGGATATCCCTGGACATTGTTGGAATAAGCAGGAAAGCACTGCCTTAACCCAGGAACAGCTAAGGACAATTTAAATGTAACTAATTCAAAAGCTGAGAAGAAACAAAGACGACAGCATGGGAGCATGGCAGATATTGCAATATATTTTTTGTTAAAAAGTTAGTAAGAGTTAGAACAAGTTTATAATTCTGCAGAAACATCTTCAAGAAGGTATTTCAATACAGGTACTCTTCGGCTTACAACAGTTCATTTAGTGATTGTTTAAAGTTACAAGGCACTGAAAAAAGTGACTTGTGACTGTTTTTCACATTTTCACATTGCAACATCCCCATGACCGTGTAATCAAAATTCAGCCATTTTTCAACTGACTCATATTTATGACAGTTGCAGTGTCCCAGGGTCATGCGATCATTTTTTGAAATCTTCTTGACAGGCAGTCAATAGGAAAGCCAGATTTACTTAACCACCATGTTACTAATTTAAAAATGGCAACAATTCACTAAACAACTGTGGCAAGAGAGGTCATAAAATGGGGCAAAACTCACTTAACAAATGTCTCTTAGCAACAGAAATGGTTGTTAAGTTGAGGACTACCTGTATCAACATCACTTCTCTTGTCCATGGAGAGGAAGTCAATTACTAAGACTAAAAGTTATTTCAACGTCTAACGTGCGTTAACGTCTAAGGTTCTCTTATGTGAGGTTTGCATCTATTTCTTTAAAATGCACACATGCTTGAGGGGAGGAGAGCATTCCAACTGCAGTTGGAATGCTTCCATCTCTAACCAACTTAATTCTTAATGACACATCTACATTGTGTAGCCAGGTGGTGAGAATGTGGTGAAAATGGTGTTTCCTGTTATACAGACTTACTTTCCAATTTCTAAGACTTCATTCACCTGTACTCCTGATCTTGGGCTGTCAATCATTAAAAACAGAATAAAAATTATATAAATAAAACAAATCAAGGCATAACTTTGTACGCAGCTTTCAAATACATGTCTATATTTTTGATAATGTAGAAAAATCCCGTCCGCTGACAGGAAACCTTTACGTCAGAAACTCAGTGAACATCTATTTCAGACTTCATTGCTGTACTGCTACTGATCCATGATGTTTATTTCATTGTTTCCTTTGGAAGCCTGGAAGAACACTATGTTCAATTTGCTTTCTCCATCATCCTTGCAGCATCGTGTCCACTTTTGATCCAATATTAAAGTGCTCACAAGTCTTTAAATGTGTCTGATTTTTAAAACACATTAGGCATCAACTCACTGGCCAAATGTCTATGAAGATTCTCAGTCATCCAGCTCATGGTTGTCCCAAAGGTGCTTTTTCAAGAGGTAACTGGACTTTCTGTTTTTTCTTTGAAGAGAAGCGAAACGATTTCAAAGAAAAACCAGTTGCCTTTTGAAAAAGCACCTTTGGGACAACTCACTGGCCAAAGTGTTACATTTTAAAAACTTGTTCATGTGCCTGAACTGCAAACATGTGAATCTGGGAGTGCAAGGACCGGTCCTAGCTGTGAGCACCAAACTTTTTTCCAGCGCTGTTGTAATTTTGAACGATCACAAAAATTGAAGACTACCTGTATCTATTTCGAGTAATATACTTATTTTATATTTCTAATTTCACAAGGTAAATTAAAATGTAATTTTTAAAAGGCAGGTTAGCAAAACAATCCTGCACTACATGAACAAAATAGAACATACATGAAGAATGGATCCAAAAGAATGGGTATCAGTGGTGGTATTTAGCTGGTTCTATCTGGTTTGGGTGAACCAGTAGCAGCGGCTGTGGGAGGCTCCGCCCACCCACCCGGATGTCATCACGTCCCATTTTTGATGCTCTGCACATGTGCAGAAGATCCTGCGCATGTGCAGAGGTGTTGTGCGTAAGCAAAGTGCAAGCGTGAGCTCACATTTGTGAACTGGTAGCAACGGTGAATACCACCCCCTGATGGATATACTTGGATTTTGCATCTGCTCAAGTATTAACTAACTTAAAATTAAAAAGCTAGGCATGTTAGAAGATGTACGGTCAAAAGAACTTCCCACTTTTTCTATTATACTGAACAGGAAAAGGGAACTCCTAATATTCAAAATATTAATCCACATCTAGTGTTACAAAAGGTGTATCAAAGATATAATGTTCAATAACCATGTAACTGTGGGATGCAATAATAGTTTGCATAATGAAAATAAAGAGCTGGTGAATCTCTGTGTGTGCAGCTCCTCGTGACCATGTGGATTTTTTTCTGTGATGATCTATCCCTAACCGGATCCTTCAGTTCTACAGTGGTGCACCCATGGACCCTGGAACTGAGTCCATCTATTTGGCTGCTGATTGTCCTCTTCTTCTCTTTCTTTCCCAGCATTAGGGCCTATTCCAGAGAACTACCTGTTCAGAGTAGAATAGTGTGTGTGTGTGTAACATAGAAAGAAGACACATAATAAATTATCTATAAAATGCTACTGATATGAAAGGATCAAGTAGCAGTATGGCTCCACATCTGCAAAACATTTTTAATCACTATTTTTAAAAAAATGGTAACAAATATTAACAATCCAAACATGGAGAATTGAGAACTAAGTACCAATATTTTATTTCAAGAGGAAGATGTATCTTTGTAACCCTCCATACTCACTTATTCAAAGAGAACAGCAATAATAGGCGGGCACTGTTACGTGGCCTAAATGATAGCTAGATTCCACAAAGGAGACCAAAACCAATGTCATATTGGATGTCTAACATTACCAGCCACAAAATATTAATAAGCTCACAAATGCTGACCATTCTTGTGGAAGGATACAGGAAACAAATTGGTTGAAATATTGACCGGTGATCATTTCTGACAGTTGTTAACGCATTTGCCTTGGATTTATGACTTTGTTCACTGAAAAATCCCATTCCCAAAGCCACAATATTAAGCTAATCTGTGCCTTAGTTTAGAACCTCATTTTTAAGTTGTGAGAAATAACTTTTTTCCCCTCATCTGATACCAAGAAATGTTGAAGTCAGAATAGATAAAAGGGAAGCATGGGGCAGAACTGATCAAAAGGAGATTAAAGTGTACTTTAAAAACTGAATTAAAATAATCAATTATTGATTAATAATCATTTTCCAATACTTGTTGCTCACCTAGGTTTCCTTTACTCCTGAAAACCTGCCTGGCTCCTTCTACCAACAGAAATAATCTTTCCATTCTCAGATGATCACCTCTGGATCCAATACAATGCATATCAATATTTCAGCAAGAAATATGTTTAAAAAGAAATAGAGCAACGTGAAAGGGCATCTTCAGGATCTGCTAATTGAAATTACAATCCAAATTCCATTTGCTTCTACAATATTTAATGGGACTATTTGGTTAAGATGTGTACATTACACCTTATCATTGGCAGTCAAAAAAAGGCTTTTCTGCATGCTGTAAAACACTGTTAAGCCCCATTGATTTCAATCAAAAAAAAAATCAAGTAAGCCATTTTTTTTTCTAAATGAACTCCACAGGACTTATATATTGGTACACACACTAGATTCCATTTTCCGGCTTATCTGTGGGAAAAAGAAATATTTATGTTTGTTATCTCCATTTTCAACTTGTTCAGCATAAGTGAGCAGTTGAATTTTCCATTACAAATGTCTTCCTTGGCAAGTTGAGCATTTATTTATGTATTTGTGTGCACCATAGGTGATTAAGACATACCATACATACAACAATTTTGATTGACACAAATAGATTAGTTCTTCTAATATATGTCCTAACTGAGTTTTATAAGACACATATCTTCTCCACTTTTTCCATATTTGGTAAAAATGATGTATTTGTATCCTTAAACATTTAACATAGTTCCTAAGTTCATTACTCCAGCCAAAAGAGAATGAGACAAAAATGCATAAAAATGCATATTTTCTCCAGTTTGTATTAATTCTTCGAAGAGGATAGCGGTGTGCTACAATAAAGAAGATATGTCGAACGAGAAATAATGGAGAACAAATGTATTATTTAGAAAATGAATTTTCCATGGTGCTTTTGTATGCCACAGTCTAAGCCTACAGTTTGTAATTCACATTAAAAAAAAAAAAGCTTACAAATCTATTTTGATGTAGCTTCAAGCAGCATGCTGATTCAAATGTTCCAAACTTTCTAACCCCCTGGATCAGGGGTGAAATCCAGCAGGTTCTAACAGGTTCTGGAGAACCGGTAGCGGAAATTTTGAGTAGTTCGGAGAACTGGAAAATACCACCTCTGGCTGGCCCCAGAATGGGGTGGGAATGGAGATTTTGCAATATCCTTCCCCCAGGAAGGGAGGAAATGGAGATTTTGCAGTATCCTTCCCCCGGAGTGGGGTGGGAATGGAGATTTTGCAATATCCTTCCCTTGCCACACCCACAAAGCCATGCTCACAGAACCAGTAGGGAAAAATTTTGGATTTCACCCCTGCCCTGGATAGATCAGTCCCCTGGATGGATGTACGCATTTCTTATGTCCATAATCAAAATCTGCAAACATTTCTTAGTACACTGTAATTTTACATTTTTATTGTTTGGTGAAACAAACAAGGTGCTTAAAACTGCAAGAAAAATAATACAAACCAGTGTCAGAATGGGGAAAAAAGCAAAAAGAAACAAAACAGAGGGGAGGGGAGTCGGAGAGGAGTCCTGTAATTCTTCTACAATGATGAGCAAAGAACTTTACTATTTGTGCTGCTTTGGACATTCATAGCCAACACCTGTTTTTTCTGAACTGTTAGCTGGGTACTAGTCATTCACTACAGTTCCTTTTTAAAACATTATTTAGATACTCATATCATCAGCAGTTCAACACACTGCAATGTAATGGAAAATACTCCCCAAACTGAATCTGGATTGAGATTCAAAGCAAAATAAAAATAAAAATCAGTAAATAAATATCTTGCATATATGTCAAACTATCTTCTCCAAACAAAACCTTACATCTTATGAAAGAGTCAGAAAGTATAGAGGAAAGAAACACCCTCTGCTTTCTACTACTACAATACTGTTAAATTTCCAAGGATGAAAATGTCCCATTTATTGTTTTTCTGCCTTAAAAAAAATTAGGTGGCAAAATCGAATTTCAAACACAGAAAGAAAATGCACATATATGAGAGCACTGGTTTAGCAAGATATCAAATATACAGTATTCTAGTGTCAAAAGTACAGGCAGAAATGTCCAAGAATTCTTGGTGAAAAAAGGGGTAATTGAGGAGTAAAAATTCTACTTGACAATCACTCACATTTTAACAGTGTATTAGTTATAACAAAAGCCAGATGGTAAGTGAGCAACAGATTCTAGTGTTCAGTATTGTAGCAAAGTATTTTCTCTGCTCTTTTAAATGAGGTTGAAAACACATACTCATGTATGGGAAATTTTTATGGAACTATGTTTATTCTTTCTTCCCAGCTTCTTGAAAGAGGCAGAGTTGGGACATTGATCTGATTTAAATGATAGGACACAGTGATTTGGATAAAGCGTTCGCCGTGCCTTATTCATTATCAAATAATTACTTAGTCCTCCAATCTGGCTTCATCTATTCTTTTGCCTCTAGAAAAAGTGTTTCTTGAGGGTACAATTTTAACTCCAATAATGATTTATTTGGATCCAGCTGGGTTACCTGTGAAAATAAAAAAGAACAAGACAACCTGAAAACAAAAGTATAGGTGGTAGCTTTCAGTTACCCTTTTAGAAACAGACTAATAAACATTCCACAATTAGTTTGATTGGTTTGCTTGTTAGTTGGTATATTTAAGACAGTCAGGAAATAGCTTTGTTATCATGCTCATAATAGCATTTGCAGCAAAACATACAAAATAAATACTTAGCTGTATCCTTCATCTTACCTTCCAAAGCTTTGTATTTTTTTAACAGAATCTAAAAATATTTGCACTCTGATGAAACTATTGACAGCTTTATAATTTGGGGACAGAAAAATATTACTCTTTACAGAATACACACACCAAAGTATTCCCTTAATTTAATTGGTTTCCAAGTGCACATATGAGATACATCATGTAATTATTTTACTTTGCAAGGCATTGTGGTATGAATTCATTATTCTGTTCCAATTTCACAAAAATCTCATTCTATGCTTATATTACCCTGCATTTATTATTACAACAGCCCTTGGATTAAAGCTACATCACTGGAAATTCTACTGTATGACAGAGATTTTAATTGGATATCTCTTTTTACAAATCCAAGGTATATGATTTTTCCAACAGTTAATACTTAGCCCAGAAGTGCACGGTGTGCAACCCGTACCATTCAAGGTTTCTGCTGCATTCTAACTATAAATGTTACAAAATTGAAAAATTATTAATTACTAGGGAATGATAATATGAATTCCTTTTGACTGATTTAATGTAGTCTAAGTTTAAATATATAAAAGTATATACCAGTATATAAAATTTGTCCTGGCTTGCTACTCACAGGCTGTGTGATTGTTGTCCACCAAATGATGTATAGTCATATATAGTTAAAATGCATCAGAATACAGGAAAGTTGACAGAGTTTATTATGTAAATAAGTTGCAAAGTATCTTGTGCTACTGTATTACATATCTACATTTTGGAAAGATGAACGCTGACCAGAAAAAAAACCCTCCAAATCCACATTACAGCCATATCTTTATTAGGTTAATCTAAGGTTACAAAATACTGTGTATATCTATGAATTCTCAAGTTTGGCGTGGAGAGAAAAAGGGAGAAAGTATGCTGAAGTCATTTTTACATTTTGGTATGATAGATGTGATGAAGGAGCAGTCTGAATATATGGAAATGGAATCATCAAATGTAAAAATTCCCCTGGGCCCCAAAATCTGCTTGATGAAGAAATAATATTATCTCTCCATTACTTTTGAAAATATAAAATAGAATCAGTTTTTCTAGCCTTTTTTCATCTTTAAATGAAATACACAATACCTCTGGTAGAAGGAAAACAGAAGGAGAAAGTACAATTAAAACTGATACTGCTAATTATATTTTATATGCCAAGTGCATCTGGTAATGACGCAAGAAGTAAAATGTAGTTTTCTAGAAGAGGTAGAAAAGTTAGAGTATGTTTTGTGTTATCAGCCTCTAGAGGCAACCTATAGAAAGGTTAGTTTCTATATCCACAAATGCAGTTACAGTAACTGGGCATACCTATTATGGATAATAGCAAATATTTATTATGCCATTTAATGAGTAACTTTTGAAACCTGGAATCATATAGCATTGATCCCTTAAACCATTTATATTATCATTACACTGTAACAAGAAAGTTGTGGGTGCTTTCAGTGGAGCCTTTCAAAAAGAGACTGGTCAACCATTTCTCTGAAATGGTACAAGGTTTCCTGCTTGAGCAGTGGGTTGGATTAGAAGATTTCCAAGGTCCCTTCCAACTCTATTATTTTATGTTCCATTCTATAATTATTAAGTATTTTAAGATTCCACTGAAAAAGCATTTACAATAGAGTATTATCTACAAAGAAAGCCTGGTTTCCAGAAAATATATCACTTAAAAGAGATAAGATCACATAAAACCTACTGTGTTTCTACAAAACAGCCAAAATACTGAGTTGTAGTTTGCAATTACAGGAAGGAAGCGCTTTGTTTCCGTATCTGAAGCCTTAACATTTCACTGCTATTAATACAGGCTCATTCTCTGGACAACAAGAGTAGTGCACCTGAGAAAAGAAATTAGCTGCTTCTATTTAGTCCAAGGCTGTATCTAATTAAATCCACTCACTTTCCAAATCCCTCAACGCCTGTATTGCAAAATCACAGAAAGGTAAGTAAAATGAGAATGTCTTCTGTGTATCAGGCAAAAACTGGTTCGAAATGCAAGACTGGGTTAATAAACACTATCCTCCAGACTGTAACCAGATGGAAACCTATTTTTCATTTCAGTGTGATTAACAATGCACATCCTAATCAGAATTCTTGGATTGGCAAACGCCACTTTACCCTTAATAACAACTCTGAATGATGTCCTTTTCTCAGATGCTTTCAACTTTGGAGATTTATTTGCGTACCTGTGCTAGGAAGAGATTTGTTGTCTTTCACCTTGGATTTTCAGAGTGCCTGCTGATTTTTTTTTTTTTATTCACCTAGGGACCGCATAGTTTGCAAATGTTTACACCATTACCCAATTAACTAACAATATGGCTCTTACATCTGTCAACAAATAAAGCTGTTGTTGCTTTGTTTTAGCTCCCTGGCATTTGCTGTTCATATAGGTCGTCATTGTACTTAATTATCATGCTAGATCCCTTCTGCAGCATTTACTTTGTTATTTGTGGCATGTAAATATATTGCTTTAGCATGGAAAATAGAATGTTTAATGTTTGTCTGACCAGAAGAAATGTCTTAAAAGGTATGCAACATCTCCTACTCCAAGCAATGATAAAAATGATAACAATCTTTTTGGGCCTATTCAACCAGTAGATTTAGATTTAGATTTTATTGAACTTCTATACCGCCCTTCTCCCAAAGGACTCAGGGCGGTGTACAGCCATATTAAAACACATAAACTTACAAAATTTAAAATAGTTTAAAAATGGATATATAAAAAATTTGGCCCACAAAATTTAAAAAACTAACATACACCCATTTTAAAATTCATATTAGGCCAGCCCGGGCTTGTTGGAACAAAAGGGTCTTCAGGGCACGGTGAAAGGTACGCAGGTCGGGGATCATACAAACCTCTCGGGAGCAGTTCATTCCAGAGGGCTGGTGCCCCCACAGAGAAGGCTCTCCCCCTGGGTGTCGCCCGTCGGCATTGTTTGGCCAACGGCACCCTGAGAAGCCCCTCCATATGGGAGCGTATTGGCCGGTGGGAGGCTATTGGTGGCAGAAGGCAGTCTCGTATATACCCTGGTCTTAAGCCATAGACCGCTTTAAAGGTGGTGACCAACACCTTGAATCGCACCCAGAAGACCACCGGAAGCCAGTCCAGGTCGCGCAGGAGCGGTGTTACATGGGTGCACCGAGTCGCCCCCATAATCACCTGCGTGGCCGCATTCTGAACCTGTTGGAGCCTCCAAGTGCTCTTCAAGGGGAGCCCCATGTAGACAGCATTACAGTAGTCCAGACGTGATGTGACGAGGGCATGAGTGACCATGCGCAAGGCATCCCGGTCCAGAAAGGAACGCAACTGGCATATCAGGCGAACCCGATAAAAAGCTCCCCTGGCCATGGCCGTCATATGATCTTCTAAGGACAGCCGTGCATCCAGGAAAACACCCAAGTTGCGAGCCCTCTCTGAGGGGGCCAAGATCTCGCCCCCAATAGTCAATGATGGAACCAGCTGACTATACTGGGAAGCCGGGAACCACAGCCACTGGATACCACAGTATCCAGGGTGACAGGGACATCTGTCTTATTATGGTCTTCCTACCTTTTTATATTTTTTGACTGAGAATATAAGGATTTCCTGAAATATAGACTCTCTTGGTAGATCACTCTTAACTAAAATTAATCAAGAACAGAAACCAAGAGAAAAAGTCCAATCTCAGTCCTGTTCCTGATTTTGGAAGCAAATATAAGGCACTCTGATAATATTCTTTATAAATTTACTTAAATGAATGAGATATGTTTTCAAACAGATTACAGTTGAATTCTTTTACTTTAAAAATGATTTTTCTTATTGTAGTCAGCCTTAGATAATAATGCTGGAAGGTAACTTTAATTGCTATTTTGCAATTTATTATTTAAGCAGCCAACCCCTCTGGAGAGTGACTTTGTAATAATTTTTACCATTTAACTGGTAGTAAGCCCCATTGAACTCAATTAGACATTTCTGAATAGGGGTGAATAGTGGTGTGCTATTAAATTTTTATGGTGCCCATCTCACTGATACGGCGATTCTAGGTATTTTAAAGAGTACATTCAATTCTGAAGAATATCATGATTCTATGGCTACATTTGGGCTAGTAGGAATATTGGAAATTTTGTAAAAGCTTCCAGGCATCATCATGATCATTCTGCTACAGAAGCTGTCAATTCACAAAATGGCTGCCACGATGGCAAAAAAACAAAATACCCATTCTGAGAAGAGCAGAGTTGGGAGGCTAAAAGATAAATAACCTGCTCATTCCAAAAGAAGACATTTCCTCTGAATTACCAATTTTCACAATGCAGGAAACACATAGTCTCTGTTAGCCTCTATCAAAATTGCCAAATATGAACTTTTCTCTAAATATTTGGCAGGCATTTAGAAAACCCACACTGATTTCCACCCAAATGCTTCCCTCTGGAAGGAGACCTTCTTCCTTTCTTTAAGGTAAAGGTTCCCCTCGTACATATGTGCTAGTTGTTCCCGACTCTAGGGGGTGATGCTTATCTCTGTTTCAAAGCCGAAGAGCCAGCACATGACTAAACGTTAAAGGCACACGGAACGCTGTTACCTTCCCACCAAAGGTGGTCCCTATTTTTCTACTTGCATTTTTTATGTGCTTTCGAACTGCTAGGTTGGCAGAAGCTGGGACAAGTAACGGGAACTCACTCTGTTATGCGGCACTAGGGATTTGAACAGCTGAACTGCCGACCTTTCGACTGACAAGCTCAGCAACTTAGCTACTGAGCCACCACACCCTTCTTCCTTTCTTTAGACTGTCCTTTAAGTCATATCCAACTGCTTGAGCTCCCTGCCATCATTCACTTTTTTGGAATGTGTGTAGATCTAATAAATCTTGGAGATTGAAGCTGGCATGTAAATTACAGAGTAGACACTTTTACAGAAGTTAAGCTAATCTATTTTAAAGCACTGAGTTTAGCAGGATATTTTACAGGTACATGGTGCATATCCATGTATGTGTATATACAATACAGCTTACGGGGCACAAGGAAGTCAGCCTTATAGATATATAACTATTTCTGATTACACACCTATTTATCAGTATAATATTCATTCAAATAATTTCATGTAACCTGAACTGATTGACATTTAAATCTTCCTTATACGGACCAAATGATACCTCCAATGCAAGTCACACTCCTGCCAACCCTTTCTTTAAATATGTATCAAATAATGTCACAAGAAAGGTTTGGCCATATCCTTGCCAATTTTCACTTTCCCAAGAAGTGCACCAATTGTCTTTTTCCTGTAGCATCCATTGTGCACATATTCTCTTAGACAACAGCATCAGAATTGTCAGTCATAATCTTTAGGTTCAAGCACATAAAACACTAAGGTATGGCTTTTTATTTTTGACCAATAAAATATATTTTTATAATGTCTAAGAAATCTCAACAAAAATCTTTTGTGATCTGATTTACAACATGTAGGTACACATGTAAACGTGATTTGGATTAGGGATTTTTTTTAAAAAAATATGAATATTATATATAACAACTATTTCCTTTTCCTACTCAGTTTTTAAAGTTGTTTTAATAAAGCTCTTTTTATTTTGTTGTTTAACACAGCTTATTATATATATACATTTATAAACACAACTGTATCACTTGACTGTTTACTAGATATAGCCTCTTACTGGCATGGGTGTGTGTGAATAAGGTGAAGTAATGGCAAACAGCCCAAGGCAGGTCATTTTAAGCAATGATATGAATATACTCATGTCAAACATGAGTAACAAGGATCATAGTCATCACCTCTGTTAACACCCAAGAACAGGATCCAATTCTCGAGCAGGCAAACTTCCTTTGCTTTTTTACACATGCATGAATTACTCTGTTGAATTTAGTAGACAAAGAATCCTTTAACTTTCTTTCCTAATCCTTCTTATCAAGGTATAAGTGCTGTGAGAATCACTTAAAATGCACACCTGGTGAAGGACCAGAACTTTAAAAAAATCTTATTATTAATCTGACACAAACAGTGAATCTAATCTGGGTGACAAATTTTCCTTCTGTGAATGTTGTTGTTGAGCTCTAATATACAAAGTAAGAATGTACTGTACACATTGGAGGGCTGCTCAATTTGGTTTAGAAAAATGAATGTCCTAATGGTTTACCAATGCTTAAGAAACTCACTAAACTATGACAAATGGAAGAAAGGAAAGACAGTTGCTGAAAGTGTAAAATGCTGATTATTAAAGGAAAGGGCTGAATAGCATGACCTGAAAACAATTCACAAGACAGAATCATTAGCTGCTATACATTAAAGCAGCTCTTCTTTTGCAGGATCTTTATGTCTGTAAGAAAAGAACACTGTAATCACGTCTTTAAAGATGTGGTTGCTTTAAAGAATCAACTCATTAAAGAGCCATTAAAGTAACTGCATTTTTTTTTCTCATACTCATGTGGAAGTCTGAAAAAAGGTAGACTGCACTAATCTAAAGTTTGGGTCTGAGAAAGGTCGAAAACCCTTCTGAGTCATTTTGAAGCATACACTGTGCTACTAATGGTTATAGTAAATGCTTATTTGCTTCCAACTGTTGTTCAGGGTGCTTGTCTTCAATGTGTTAAACCCAAATAACTAAAGATGATTTCTGTTGCTTACAATATCTTATAATATGTTGAAATCTGCAAGGGAGATTCACTTTCAATTTCTTTGGCTAGAACAAGCTCACTGAATAAAACCTCTACGAACACCGAAATGTTCTTTCCATTCGTGCTTGACTAGCTTTGATGCTGCGACTTTGTGAACACCATGTTGAAACTTATTGGTTTGTAGACAATAAGAAGTGGATATTAATTATTTGATATATCAAATGTCATCAAATTTACCTACCATCAAGTATTAAATATTGGAAGCAATAAATGGTGCTAATTTTATGATTTGACAACTTTGGATAAATGTATGTAGCACCTTTGGTTGCATGGTCAGTATTACGATCTAAATACAATAGAATTCTAGTATCTCTGGAAACAATTATATCAGTTAGAAAGCTATGGAATGTAGTATCTAAAAAGAGATTCCATTCTTTTTCCCATGCTAAATTGACTTACAAATTAGGGAAAGAATGGTGATATGGAAAAAATGGGGGTGTTGGCTTAGGATCAATTGATAGATGATGAAGATGCATTTTTAACATATACTGTGCTAAGAGCCAAATATCATCTATCAGATGTAATGTAGAGGCAGTATTTACAGCTACAACATTTGTTAACAACATTGTTTGAACGAACAGCATTTTCATTATCTTATATAATCTCTATAACCCGAGATACTAGAATAACTGTTCAAATCTTTTAAAAATTAAAAAAATACGATTAATTTCTATAGATATCAATAAATAAATTTAATAGGGCCATTGTAAGATAAAAGAATTAGAGGTTTATATACTGTCTAGTCAATGGGAAAGTGTTTTAACTTTTATACTGGAGTGTCAATAAATAAAACCCTTCAAGACTTAAGGTACACTGAGATCAAGAGGAATTAATTTAGGCACATTGATTTTAAAAAAGTGAATTCTAAGATCCAAACCTTTTGGGGACAGGGAGAGGCCCATTTAAACCATGGAAAAAGAGTATGTTGGAAGATGCTCCTGGCTCTCTCCACATGCATGTGCACTGCAGGCACTATCACTTTGCTTCATTTTTTTCCAGGCTCTTTTTTGAAGTATTTGCACAGTGCTAGTATTTTATTTTGGCTTGCAGGAAAAGGTATCTGCAAGTGATTTACTACAACGACAGGCAGTCTGCCAGTAAAAGACAATGCGCTTAGCAACTTAGTTCATTGTTACGATTGTGCTGAAAAAAGTTATTTATGATTGGTTTTTATACTGACGAGTGTTGAAGCATCTTTCCCATCATGTAGTTGTGATTTATGCATTTGATAAAATGCATGTATTTATGATGATTATAACGTACCAGGGTCACATGATTGCTATCTGTGACCTTCCCAGTAGCTTCTGATTCACGTAATGACCGCAGCAATAGAAGGTTGTAAAATCGGTCTCAGTCACATGATGACTTAACTGATTTAACAACTGCAGCTTAGTGATGGAGATTCCAGTACCAATTGTGGACATAAGATGAGGTCTACGTGATTTAGTAATGAACTCTCTTTCAAAGGAAACAGCTCAATCACAAGTCTGATATTCACCCTTTGGTTACAGTTGAATTAATTGGCCTCCACAAGTCAATAATTTATGTTTTGTATATAATTCTTGAATTCGGAATGCATTTAAAATGGACTTTAAATCCATTGTACCATTTCTTCCAAGAATTGCTAAATGTCAATACATTATGCATTTGTTTTCTGGATTACTGAATTATTTTTACTACAAATACTGTACATGTGTATTCTAAGAGATAAGGAAAGGTTTTTTTTCTCAGTTGGCTAAGTTTGGGGACATTTTAAGTCATAAACTAATTTATCTCGCATTCTGAACTATGAAAAATGGTGCACATGAAATGTTTATGATCAAGCTGAGAGCCTGAGACAAAGACAATTGAATACAGATTGTGTAATAAAAAGGAGGTAGCTATTAGCTTAAAGACACCATTTATAATTATCACTGTGAGGAAATGTTTCTCAAGAAGATTCAGAGTGGGGAACACAACATTCCCAGATGCTACAATATAACTGATGTACAGTTTAGACCAACAACATGTATACAAAAATGTCTTAGTAATTTACAGATTCTCAAGCAGTTCTGACAGCGTAAGCCCTATCGGAATGAACAAAGTTTGGAGTATAGGATCACTAAGGATCAGAGCCTTATTAAGATGCATTTACTTGTCCAATTACCAAAACAGCAGGAGATCATTAAATTTTCTAGTTAGCAGACACAGCAATGTTAATTTCTTAATGTTGCCAAGGCTATTTCTTGGCATTTTGCTTCTACACTTTCTTCTAGCAAAAATTCATAAAGTAAAAACTAAGCATGAGAAAACAGGGTAGAGGCATTTAAACAGAATACTCTTATCTTGGTGACAGTTATTTGCAGTGTTCAATATTCATGAGAGTATTGAGAAATGACCACTAGACAGGGAATCTTACCCCATCTCAGGTAGTTCATAGAGTAATCAGGAGAATATTTGGATGTAATTAAAAAAGAGGGAATTTTTATTGTTCTCAATGGAACTTGCAATATAGTTAGATACAGGAAGATAGAGCTATGATATAAAAGGATAAAATAATGGAAAATGTGGGAAAAAGCAGAAAATAAATTCCATTCTCTTTTTTCACACCCTCCCACACAAACGCCAATCATTTTTATATCCAATTTCTAAGTTGGAGTGTCGTTGTAGAATGCTGGTCTAAAAGAACTGATCCAATAATTCGTCATTTTTATGTTCAGAAATACGATACATGTTACAACATAGCCTTTTGCTTCTTTCTCTGTCCATCTCCTATAGTACAGTTGGTATTCAACATACCAAATGAACACCTGCTCCCAACCAAGTCTTTTTAATCCCTCACCTATATTTTATAGTCCTGCAATCATCCAGTTACAATCTGGTTCTAAATCAACCTAAATCCTTCTCTTGACTGGATGCACTGTATTCTCCTCCGTTAAATTTATTTTAACTGCTATTTTGAAACGGAAGGGTAAGAAATAGATGCCTTTTCCTTATCCTTGTTTATTTAAGCTGCTGTTGGAATTGACTAATTAAAGGGATTTTTAGAATCGTAATACTCTAAACAAAACAAACTGGTTTTGAATTATTAAGCAACATTTTAAATGCATTTGAATAACCTTAAGTAACTTAGGTGCCAACTGATCCTAAGCTACAGCTCAGGTAAATAAACGTGAAATACTGTAGAAGTCTTAACTTACTAAGGCCTCCAGATACAGTAAATAAAGAGCTTAAGTCTCCGGTATATAGTACTCCCAAATAAGTGGATTTCATTGCTTGAATTTAAAAGAGGAAATGCGGCACAGAAAAAGAAATACAAGGTTTAATTTTGATTACAAAAGAAACTTGCAGGTGCAGGCTGTTAAGACATGCCAATGCTCTTGTGAGATGTTAAGGGCCTCTTGTCTTGTGTTTCAAATGCCATGCCATACAAAACCCACGCCATAACTCTTTTCAAGTAGTTATCAGAGATCTTGTCATTAAAGGATATCACTAGAAAAATCCAAAAGAAACAATCAAGTAATACCTTTAGAAGGAGAAACTAAAAGGTTATGAAGTAGTGAATAAGCTGTAAAGTTTTCAAAACCTTGCTCACTTTTCTGTCTTTTCAGTTGGTCCCAATAAAGATATTATCTTGGTCAGGAAAACTATGGCAACTTTATGGCCTGTGGACTTCAATTCCCAAAATTCCTAAGCCAACCATGCTGACTCAGAAATTCTGGGAGTCCAATCTAATCTAATCAAAGGTCATAAGTTGCCATAGTTGCCCACCCCAAATTTTGGTCTTGTACTTTGTCCTATGTGTCAAGAGTAACTTCTGTTATGCTTGTCTGATTATTATATTTATTTATATAATTTAAAAGTAATGCCACAGAAGGGTTTTTTTCATTACATATGTCAGTCTAAGCAATCCCGTTCCATTTTTCAAATATATCCATCATCACTTGGAGACCTCCCTGGGATAGAGGCTAATTCCTAGGACCTCTCTACCAACTCCATGCAGGTGGCTGCTTCAGTAATCAGTCTGCTGTTTTGGAACTGACAAAAGTAAGATGGATCCAAGAGCTGTAGGAACCAAAGTTGATGATGTAGCAGCAACAGCTGTTCTACAAATGCATTCTCAGTTGAGATGAATGGTTCCTCCTATCTTGTTTGGTGAATGATTGAGAGCTGTTTGTTACAGCCAGGTTAAAGTGCCATTCACCATCCTTAAGTTGAGAAAAAATACACTGTTCTCCTGCTGATCAGTATTTCATTACAGAAACAAGGTTAGCAAATGGCACTATTCTGCTCTTGGGTTTGGTCCTCTCCACTCATCAAGATCTAATATCAAGTGAGGAAGCATCCGAAGCTATTGATAAAAATAACTAATCTAATAAACTACTATTAGTAGGAATCTTTGATTTGTACCCTTCCTTGCTGCGGTGAACACACAAGTTAATATTTATCCTGTGATAAAATATATTTGTTTGAGAGCCAATACAGACAGAATAACAGAGTTGGAAAGTATCTTGGAAGTCTTCTAGTCCAACCCGCTGCTGAAGCGGGAAACCCTATACCTGTGATGGTGAACCTGTGGCACACGGAGCCATATTGTTGGGCACGCAAGCGTTGCCCAAGCTCAGCTCCAGCATGCATGTGTGCGCTGGCCAGCTGATTTTTGGGCCTTCTGGGCCCACTGGAAGTTGGCAAACGGGCTGTTTTCAGCCTCTGGAAGGCCTCCGGTGGGGTGGGGAAGGCTGTTTTCGTCCTAGAAAGCCTCTGGAGCCTGGGGAGGGCAAAAAACGGGCCTACCGTGCCCACCATGCTGTCACATGCCAAAGGTGTGGGGGGGGGGAGCATGGGATCGCGCGCGCATGCATGGAGGGCAGAGCATCTAGAATTATGGGTGTGGGCACGTGCACGCGTGACTACCCCGCACTCCCCCAGCTTTTGGCACACAATGGCAAAAAGGTTAGCCATCACTACCCTATATCATTGCATACAAATGGTTGTCCAATCTCTTCCTAAAAATCTCCAGTGTTGGAGCATCCACAATTTCTGAAGGCAAGGTTCCACTGATTAATTGTTCTCAAGGATTAAATACAAAGGATATTATAGATCCTTTCAAAGAGCAAACATTTTTTGTTTTGACATCGAGAAGCTGGCTCTCACATTCAAATCTTGAAATAGTTATACAAGAATCCTCAGATTGGTTCTTAATTAGGGACAGACACATGTGGAGCCCTAAATATCAGAGGTATAAACCTATGAGCTGAAAAATACAAGGTAGGAAAAATTAGAAAAGAGCATCTTGAGAATTGGGGGACGTTCCTTTGCTGGAGCTATCTACAGTAGATGGCCATCTCAGAGAGATGCAACAGCACATCCTATAAATCTGCTTCTGTACTGAGCAGAATTTCACGATTCACGTTCCGCTTCAACATCCTAAGCATGAGCTACAATTGGGTAAAGGAATGGAAAAAGTATTCTAAACACATTTATTTACGGTACTTACATCTCTCCTGGGAAAAGTCCCGAGTAGCTTGAACTCCTCCCAAGGGTAACCCTTGGAAGCTACAAAATCAAAGACGACCTGCAGCTTGCTACTGGCCAGGAAACGCCGTTCAAAGAATTCTCCACTGGGTGTTCGGATACGTAGCTTACTAACTGATTCAGTGCTCTCCTGTTTGGGTTCAGGAGGCAATGACTGCTCTAAAGAGAGCCTTATAGCCTGAGGAAAGAAAGAAAAAAAGTTATGTAGAGATCAGTAGCTACAGTACTTTATTGTTAATTCTATTATTTTGTAAATAAGAATGGCATTATAAAAAATAGGTTCGGGCGGCAGTGGCATGGTTCAGCGAAATGGTAATGCCGGCAGCATGAGGCTCCACCCACCTGGCTGGACGTCACCCCTAGTAGCAGGGGTGAAATCTACTTACCTTCCCTACTGGTTTGGAAGTGCACGGTCTTCCAAAGCCACGAAGTAACCTGTTTTTGACCCTCTGCGCATGCGCAGAAGGCTTTGTGAATGCACAGAGGGTCCAAAATCACATGTGATGTGTGTGTAAGCAGAGTGTGTACGTGCACGCGGAGCACGCACTTCCAAACCAGGAGGGAAGGTAAGTAGATTTCATCCCTGCTACTAGGCATTCCATCTCCTAACAAGAGAGGGGCATGAGTTGGCTCACTGACCCATTCTGCCTGCCTTTTACAGAGATTCAAACCTAGGAAATAAATTTCAGCGAGATTATCATTTCTAAGAGTCTATAAATGGCTACTAGCTTTAAGAAAGCTTTCTAAATGATGATTGGCAGGCCTGACCCTTACCTTAACTGTCTTTATTTAAAATAGATTATATTTCCAGATCAAATTTTGTCTATGCAGTGATAGTAGAAGATTTTGTTCTGTTATGAATATTGCCTAGCACTGATACTTAAATGACACTACTAAATAAAAAAAATGTCATGATAATGGTCATGATCACACAATCAAAGTCTTAACCTTTTAAATATCCAAACACACATACAAAATGGGCAGGGTTTGCATGATCTTGACTGTCATCTTGACTTTGACTCATCATTGCCATAAGGTAACTGGGAAAGATTCTTTTCTTTGCCTAGATAAAGTATAGGGTAGACTCCTTTCTTTTTATTTCTAATGTTTAAACTCCTTTTTCTTTTTTAAAGAAAAAAATGTTCTCCAAGTATTAGGCTGTCTTTCTGTTTTTGAAGTCCATTTCCACACAACAGTTCTATAATTTACATCTCAATAACATATTCATCTTTATCCATTTCTTAATAACAGCTAAAAAACAACTAATTAAAATAAATCCTTCTCTTATAACACATTATTAAACCAATAGTTTACTGCATAGCAGCGATAGGTAATTTAATTGTTGGACAGAAAGGACTTAGGAAATCTTGATTGAGTGAATAATTGCAAAGTGCCAAATTGCCCTTTAAAGCATAAAAATCAAAACCATTAAATATTTAGACAGATATATTAATTTATTAAAATCCTGTAACCTTCTCAGATTTTTTTAACAAGAGAGCAAAGTTCTCAACATCTAATTTCTCTATACATAGATTTGCTCCAGAATGGGTTAGCTAGTTATGAAAATATATATCAATGAAATAACTTTTAAGTCAAACTGTTCTCTTAGTGTGTTCAAAACAAATATATTTCTTTAAAATGTTACATGTTTTGAGAATGTTAATGTATTTTTGAATGCCCAACTTTTTTCAGATTCCTCTGTTGAGCTAGATTCTGACGTATTTGTTCTTAATAGAGGGATCTTTGAAATCAAGCAATGGAACTTTAAAAAGACTACACAGCTTAGGCTTGATTGATCTTCAAGTATGGTTAAAACTGGATTTAATGAATTTAAAATTGGGACATACCTAGATTTGAAAATGAAAAGTTAGTGTTATTAAGAACAATAAAAAATCATGTGGCAGGCATCATTTGCATTCCACACATTCAATAGTTGACATTAAGGAAGAAGAGAAAGTAGAGATGCTTCTCCATTCCTTCCAGAGATTTTAACAAAACCCACTGGAAGCTCACTTGGTGTCTGATCGGAAAACAGGAGTTTAGCAAGTGAACTATACAAAGCACATGAGGAAAAAAAAGAGCACAGGAGAGAGGAAAAGTCTGCTGTTTTCCAAGTGCTGCTGATAGATTACTTTTAATGTCTTGAGTACTGCTGACTATCCATTATGTCTCACTGCAATATGGACTTTGTTGACCTAGTTGAGACAGCTCAAAAAGGTATACAAGGAACCCAGTTTCCAGAAAACAACTTTCTATTTGCTCATAAGTTCAGTTAGCAAACAGGGAAGTTTTCATGGGAAATTGGTTACAGTAATCAGAAGAGGAAGCTCAAAGGGATATGGGGAGTGAGGGAATCATGGTGTGTACAATGTCTGTTTTGCTGGCTGAAGAAGATCCAAAATACACTTGCAAGTGCAATCTTGTTTTCTTGAACGAGAGAGTTAAAGGGCTTAAAGCAAATGTTTCCACAACACAACTCATTAGTGGAAATGAGAAGTTCCTGGACAGGACAATGGACACACTCAGAAGAGCCAGAAAGTGAATACATAGACTGTGAGGGAGAACTTTGGCAGAGATAACAGCTCATGTGACCAAAAGAGGCAAAAGGGATTAGGAGGCATCCAGGGGTAATTATAATTCTCACTCTAAAAAGATGATCCACAACTACCCGAGCAAACCTTGCTACAGAATGCTAGAGAAAACATATAGTCCCTCCATGGATTTAAGCCAAGAGCCACCTTGAAAAAGAAGTGTCTAGTGATGGTGGGTGGTTCTCCACTGAGTTGAACTGGGCAGCTACCTGAAATCCCAAATGATGTCAGGAGATGAAATTCTTGTAAACTCAATCTGTCCACCTTGGTAAACCTTGCTAATGGAGAATTCCAAGAAAGCATGCTTGGAAAAGAATCACCTTTAATTTAGGCAGCTGCCAAAGAACTTGACATAAGGCTTACAAAAGAGACCCACACCCACGCCCTCAAAACCAACAAAAATGAGTTATTTGGATATGCTAGCAATAAAGCCAAAGAGGTTGTAGGTCCATTGTGAGAAAAAGTTGTGAATGGGTAATAGGTTAATGGTTGATCACAGAACACTTGCAGTAATCTTTGGGAGAAGACAAGCAAGATTCCAGAAGCTTGGAAGATAGAAAGTATTATCCCTGCTTTTATTTAAAAAAAAGGGGGGGGGGAAGAGAATCTAAAAAACCCTGTAGACTTGTCAGCGTGACATCTATAATGGACAACCTCAGACTTGTCATCAACAGAATGCAAAGTAACTTAAAAATCTTGAGCTTTAATTGGCTTCTCATAAATCTCTCTGTAGAGAGCCAGTCTGATGTAGTAGTAAAGGGATCAGGCTAGAAGACTGTGAGACGCAAAGTTAGCTGGGTGACCATGGGCCAGTCACTCTCTCTAAGTCATAGAGAGCAAGCAATCGCAAACCACTTTCGAAATTTTGTCAAGAAAACTACAGGCAGGTTCAAAAGAGGTTCAAATAGATCACAGGAGCTGTATCATAATGAATTTAACAATGAATGTGCTAGAGTTTAGATTTATTTGATTCCAAGATTCTGTATACCAACCTCTTATTTTCTTCACAATACACAATACAGTTAATAAGATTCATTGTAAATCTTTCTTTCTGGATTGTACGCCACTGTTATAGGCTTGACACTCTCAGTAGCCAAGGCAAAAATAGGCACACATAAGCACCAGCTAGGAGGCATAAATAAAGGCTTGAATAGATCTGAATAATCATAATTTATATTGTATATCATAATTTAATCTATATATTTATAATAGGGAGCCAGTTTGATTAATGGTTAAAGTGCCTAAGAGTTGATGATAAGAGGAAAATAGGTAACAAGACTATTGGGTATGATGGCTGCCCCACGTTACATATAAAAAAGGGTGAGACTAATAGTAATGTGACCCATCCATAAATTGTAACAAGGAGATCAGTTTGCAAGTTGCATGAAATTTAAGACAGAGACAGGTTATTAAACAGTCTATGTCTCAAGAATCAGAAGAATCCACAATAGCCAGTTCAAAGTTAAACCCATAAGACAAGGAGTAGCTGCCCTTGAAACATTAAAAGGTAAAGGTTTTCCTTGCACATATGTGCTAGATGTTCCCGATTCTAGGGGGCGGTGCTCATCTCTGTTTCAAAGCTGAAGAGCCAGTGTTGTCCGAAGACGTCTCCATGATCATGTGGCCGACATAACTAAATGCCAAAGGCACACAGAACGCTGTTATCTTCCCACCAAAAGTGGTCCCTATTTTTCTGCTTGCATTTTTTATGTGATTTCAAACTGCTAGGTTGGCAGAAGCTGGGATAAGTAACGGAAGCTCACCCTGCATTAGGGGTTCGAACTGCTGAACTGCTGACCTTTTGATTGACAAGCTCAGTGTCTTAGCTACTGAGCCACCACATCTCTTGGAACATTAGGTTGCAGAAATTCAGGGCAGGATGCAAGACCATTGTTTCTAACCAGGGAGAGGGTCTGGAGAATGATGCTCTATAGACATAGCTCCTGGCTTTATCTAATTTAGGGAATTAATGCTTTCGCCTTTCAAAGAGCTGTCCAGAACTTCACTGCTGATGTTTAGCAGATGGTGCATTCTGGGGTTTGGCACTCTCCCAAGCTCAGCATCCAACTCTTAAGTTAGCAACCAACTATCTTGAGTCTGAATCAATTCTGAAAAGGGACTGACAACTACTAGTGATTCTCTTCAGCCTCAAATCAAGCCATAATAAACAGCATGTTTGTGAGCCCTTGGATGTACATACTACAATTAAAAGGATCCAGCACTGGCTTGTTGCAAACAAATCAAGTCAGAGTCATCTTCTTTTCTTGATAGAGTTACTAGCTTAGTTAGAACAGAAAAATGTCATAAATCTGAGTGCATCTGCTCAAATAAAGCCTTTGATAAAGTTTCTCATGATGTTCGCCTTAATAAAATGGTAAAATAGAGGCTAGATGATAGTCATTAAACAGATTCACAATTGGCTGAATGTTCCCAGGAAAGTTTATTAATGGCTGTGTGCCATAGGCCTCTGTACTGTACTCTGTGTTGTTCAACATTTAACCAGTTTCTTGGATGAGAGAATTGAGAAAAAAATGTATCAAGTTTGTGGGAGACCCAACACTGGAAGGAGGATGAATTCTTTAGTGAAGAAAGAAATGTAAAAATTATCAAAACAGACTTGTGTAATGGGCTGAAATGAAGAGAAATATACAGTTATGCATCTGAATAGGAAAAATGTAAGATATAAATATACAATGGAAGAAACCTGGCTTATGAGTAGTACATGTAAAAGGGGTCTGGGTGTCTTTGTCAACCACAAATTAAACATGATCCAATAGTATAATGCAGTTGCTAAAAAAGGCAATGGCTATTTTAGTATGTATTAACAGGAATACAGACTTTAGATCATGGGAAGTAACTGTTCCAATTTACTCTGCCCTGATAGAATCCCACTTCAAATATTGTTTCCAGTTCTGGGAATCACAGTTCAAACACTGAAAACTGAATTCAAATGGTAGAGAGTCTGGAAATTAACCCCTATGATGAACGGTTAAAAGATCTGAAGACAATTAGTTTACCATGGAGAGGATTAAGGGAAGATAGGAGAAGCATTGTCACACAAAAAGGAAGCACTTATTGTCAAATGTATCCAACCTCTTATTTTCTTCATGATACACAATACAGAATCAATCTGTATCACAATACTAGTACAGAAATCAGAATCAATGGGTAACAATTACAAGTACATTGGTTCTGGCTAAATGTCAGGATAAATTTCCTGAATGTATGAAGTATCAGATGGGGAACATTATTGCCACATGAAATGGTGAGTTGTTCACTGGAGAACTTCAGATAGAGGCTGGATAGTCATCTGTCACAGAGATGCTCTAGTAGACATAAGAGCATTGAACAAGAACTAGACTAGATGAAATTGAAAATAGTACAGACACTTAAATATTTTATTATTTTTTCGTTTACCTGCACATGGACTTATTTTAATCTTTTATAAATGGATGAATGTTGTTATCCTTTTCTATTTTCTCTTCTGAGGCATCTGCTTTCTATCATTGTATCTTGACATTTACCAATACTGTATAACAAATGCAATAGTATTTACTGAACCCAAGCAATTATACTAGAAAAAACAAACAGCAGCTTAGAAAGATCTGTTTTCATTATGTAAAGAATAACTTCCCCTCCAAAGTAACTAGTCTCTAAAGCTTCAGTGCAAAATAGATATTTACAATGGATATTCTATATCAGTGAACACACTTAAAGAACAATAAAGGAAGACTAATGTTAACGATTTTCGGATCTGCACTGCAGATATAAAAAGAGATGATTCATTATGTGGACAGATGAATGACTGGCTATTAAAAGAAGCTGAATGAAAGAACATCATATAAGCAAACTCTGTTGTATAGCAATAGACCATATATACATATGTATATATATAAGGAATGTTTGTACACAGTTTGTGAATGATGTTTTTGTTCTGATATATAAATATATCTTTTTCCCCTGTTACAGCTGTTTGCACTGAGAAGGAGTCCAATTACAGGTACAAAAGGTAGACTTATTCTGCAGCTTTCTATAAAAAAAAATATGAAAGGACATTCTATCCAAATGCTGGTTAAATAGCAAAAAATTATGCTCCAACAAAATTATACAAGAGTAAAATTATCCTATGCCTATATTGACCTGAAGTGAGACTGACTTCAACATTGTTAGCCTTCTAGAAGAGTAGGAAAACATGGGTTTGCCATCAGATCTGAGGATCTGGTAATGTTGGTGACTAAACGACTATGTAGGAAAATAAATGAATTCTTCAGCAGACTGTGTTTGAATTGTTTTAAATGGTTTTGTAAAATGTTTGAATGTGGTTACTTTGGTTATTCTTGTAATGTTTGGGGGCATTTTTAACCTTATAAGCCTCCCAGAGTCATAGCAGTCAGATGGGTAGGCATATAATAATGTAAGTAAGTAAGTAAGTAAGTAAGTAAGTAAGTAAGTGCACTAAAAAAAAGAGGATATTGAATAAAAATATTAAGATAGGGAGAAACTGAAAAAATAAAAATGTTATATAAAAAGATACTCAAAAGAGATCATCTGAAATATGATTGTGGGTGATATTAATAAAAAAATCTTGGATACTCATTTCTGATGAAACTTGCATGATGATGGAAGCAAAAAGACTTATGAACTTGTATGCAACATCACAAGACAAGTCCAAAAGGATTCACATTATGATGTTACAATGTGCATTTTATCACGTCACACTTTATACTAGACACCTGTTTTCCTTCTGGCAGAAAACATCTGATTTTTTTTGTTTTAAAAAAAAACCACATTGAAAATACAGCATTGTTTCTACTACTACATTGAAGCTTCCCTTGCTTTACACCTTATGCAGTTGTTGTTCTACAGTTGAGTAAAAAATTAAACTCACTTACTTCACGCTCTTCCTCCTGTTCTTTTCTAATCTGTTCCAAGCGAAACTGCTCTGCAATTTCTCTTTCTTGTGCTTCCCTCTGCAGAACAAGTGATAAATTAATGTCTGTTCAAACAGAATTTCAAATAATAATTTGGACAGCTTTCCATATTTGAATGGTTTACATTTCTTCACAGACACAATACTAATGATTCAGAAAAAATATATTCCTATATATATTTCTCTCTATTGAAAATGATATTTTAGACTCTAAAATTATTCAGATTTTTTTTGTAAAATAATGAACAACTAATATTATTCCCACTGTGCTGGAAACTCTGTGAAAATAACCATGAGCCTTGTAGGCAAGCCCTGCCACTGAGAAAAACATGCATTTTTGGCATCCTACAGTAGGTCAAACAGCAATAGCACTTATACTTATATACCGCTTTACAGCCCTCTCTAAGCGGTTTACAGAGTCAGCCTATTGCCCCAACAATTTGGGTCTTCATTTTACCCACCTCAGAAGGATGGAAGGCTGAGTCATCCTTGAGCCTGGTGAGATTTGAACTGCCAAACTGCAGTCAGCTGGCAGTCAGCAGAAGTAGCCTGGAGTACTGCACTCTAACTACTCTAACCACTGTGCCACTGCGGTTTTCCCAAATCAAGCATAATGGAAGACAAAGCAGCATGATCAAATCCATGGACGCTGCTGTACAAATTGCCAGAGTGAATTCTTCAAAATCTCTCTCTCTCTCTATTTCTCTTTATGCGTGAAGGTTCCTTTACCTGAGGGATAATACCCAATTAGGAAATGTCCTTAAATGAAGGATCTTACTTTGCACATATATGTTTCCCAAGAGAACTAGGTTTCCCAAACAACATATTTCAGAAAGGGAGAGTGTTCATAGTTCTAATAGTCTGCATAGTTTTAAGATCCTCAATCCCATGTTGCCACTAAAGTGGAATCATTTTTATTAATAATTTGTATTTGGAACTCTGTATTTTGATATCGTCTATGAGCTAATCAATAAACTAAACTATTAACTGAACTGGAATCATGTAACTTGCCTTACTTTTACTCCAAGCATTAATCCAACTATCATTAAATTTTTAATATTAAATATGACTCTATAATTACTTTTACTTTATTTCTTCTATTTGCACATATTTTTATATTTGAGTTCTTTTCCTGTTTGCATTATTGTGGCAGGACTGAACGTTATTAGGCAGATTGATAAAATCAACAGAAGGAGACAATTTTGGATATCATGGTAAGGTAGTAAAGAATTGATTTATTTAGTATTTTTCTAGTGTTAAAGTGAAACTTAACATTCATATCAAAAGTGATACCTATATCAAAGTGGATATTTTCTGAGAATTTGGGGGATGCGTAAGGTTACCATGATAGATTGAAAGCAGCAGAAGGTTGCAGTCTTGTGTTTACTAAAAGAATAACATGGTTCTTTTTCTAGTAAAGCTATGATGATTAGTTGAGAAAAGTAGTGCCAAAAGCAATTGCAGCCAAGCAACTTTCCTCGTTGAAACAGGTTCTGTCCAGTAGAAATGACACAACATTATGAGAATTCTCCAATAGGAAAGCCACGTTTCTCAGAATGTTAATGTGCTGGAGACTTTCTCTCCTCATCACAAGTATAGGAGGGTATTGATGGCTATCTGAAAAGGGTTAGGAAAGGGACCACATTCTGGGATACAAATATTAACACTTGTGACAAAACATGATCTGATTTGGATTAATAATTAACAAATCTATTTCTTAAAATTAGTCTTAAAAATTACATGCTTTGTAATGACTGATACATACTTTTGCTCTGTCAGCTTCCAGAGAGATTCGGTAAGCTTCATCCTGTTCTCTCTTCACATTTTCTCGGGCCTCACGTTCATCCTGGGATAGGAAAAAGACAGGAAGATAAAAAACTAGCTTGGTGTTTCAAAATCAATATTCCCCCAGGTACAAATAGCTGTTTTGGAATAACTGTCCTTTGTTTACAGTATGCTAAGATTTGGGGAACACAGGTTGAAGGAAAGGAACTCGATAGTCAGTGAAGTGTAAGAAATTATTTTTCTGGATATTTGATGCAGTTTTTAAAATGGACATATTAGATTATTTCACATTAAGGAATTTCTCTGCCTTGATTTTGACACAACTACAATGGGCTATAGTCTTTTAGTTTGGTATTAACTAGTACACTTTTATTGATGTAAACAAAATTGGTTATCACCAAATCTTAGAGTTGGAATCTAGAAGTTCCCAACTAATTCCTATTAAGTGAATTATATCCATACTGTAATCAACTAGAATATCCTTGACAGGCTGTCAGCCTTTAGTTAAATACCTCCAATAAAGAGAATCAATTATCCCAACAAGAAAAATGGCCAACAATGCTGCTTCCTTCCAGCCTCTTTTGTCTGTCGATAATTTGTCCTACTTTCTGCCATTGCAGCTACGACCACAATTGAGCTCAAAATTTATGCTGCTAAGTGAAATATTTGTCAAGTTTGCCCCATTTTACAACTTTTCTTGCCATGGTTATTAAGTGAATCATTGTATGTAATAAGTTAGTAACCTGATTGTTAAGTAAATATGGATTCCTCGTTGACTTTGCTTGTCAGAAGGTGGCAAAAGGTGATCAACGGTCATAAGTGTGAAAAATGATCGTAAGTCACTTTTTCCAGTACCACTGTAACTTTGAACAGTCATTAAATGACCTGTTGTAAATTGAGGACTACCAGTATTTTCTTCCCTGGTAAACGCACTGCTCTGCTGCAATAATACCATAGCATGTCCTGGCTCCAGAATCACTTAGCAGAGTGAGATGAAAAGCATATACTGTAAATGTAGTAAATAAATACAATAATATCTTCTTTAACCATAAAACATAGCTATCTGGAATATACGAGGTGCAGCTGCATAAGATGCAGCTATCTGGAATGCACACTGATCTCAATGCATGGTCTGAGAAAAGCATCAGAGAGGACAAAGGTTGGCCCATCCTAAGAATCACTCCAATACCCAATACCCTGTTTAAAAATACTGTTACATGAGGTACTGGAGATAAATCTAGTGCTACTTGGAAGGTCAGTGTACTTGTAGCTTTGCCTTCTGCAATTCTGCCCAAAAAAGAGTGGCTGCCTGTGCTTTAAGATTGAGCTCTAAGAAAAATTGTCTAATGTGATCATACAAAATTAAAACACTTGCACATGCACACGCACAACAAAAACAATAAAATCAATCAATAAAAAGAAAAACAATAATAGGTGTAAGCAAAAATACCTTTGCTGTTAACTCTGGAAGATAAATACTGTACAGTAGGTGCCAAATAAGCCACTTTAGGGATAAACTTCCAGATGGAGAGATTGACAATTCAGGAGGTCTTTACTATAGTCATCGGCCTAAATTTAGTTAGGGTAAGGCAATCAAACTCAATCACCATTAAAACAGAACTTCCAATTCAGTCAACCAAGATCTGCTTCATTATCTATTTATTGGCTTGAAGGAATGAGACAAGAGGTTTTTTTTCCTTTGAAAACATTTGGATTTCATGCAGTATTTAACAATTATTATTCCTGTTAATGACTAGACATGGTTTGGCTTTGTACTGAATTTTTGTTGCTATGCCCATTGATTTTTTAAAGTTTATTTTTATTCTCACTGGAAATACTTTATTACTCACCTTCTAAATCCCACTAACAATCAGTAATATGAAATTGGAAACTTGGGGAAATTAAGACAAATCTCTGCTCAGCTTTAAAACAAAAACATCTTGTTTTCATTATGCATCCAGAACTTAGAACTCAATGAGGAAAAATAAATAAATAATTGAACTATGCTAAGAGTAAAACTTTGAGGGGAGGGGGAATAAATTTAGAGGCATTGGGGCTCTAAATTTATCCCACCTGGAGATAATATTGGCAGATAATTTTCTTTTTCAGGCCAACAATTCAACATTTCAGGAGTTCCTCTAGATTTAATTCTTCCATTTTTGGCATTATTCTGTAGTAAAACAGATACAAAGGGGATGTCAGGAATGTAAAAATATATTATGCATGACTGCCTTGCTATAGCACAAAGATGTGAAATGACACCGCTGAACTCAATTTTAAGTTAACAGTTTCTTACTCAGACGTACTTTCTCATCAAGTTCATTGTTAGATAATGGAACATTATTTATCCAAGTCAGATTTAACTATCTAAAATATTTGTATAGTGTTTTTTTTAATGGTATGTTTTAATTAAGGTTAGCGTTGCACTGCAGCGCAAGCAATTTACAGTGCAAGACTTCATCAATATACAACAAGATTACAGACAAAATGGTGATACTCTTTTGTACATGCAAAAATAAATATTTGCATACCACAAGAACAAGCTTTCCTTCCAAAGTCCCTTAGTCCCTTGGAGCTTTAGTAAAGGACATATCTCTTCCACTGAGTCTTTACAGTAACAGAGTAAAGCCACCTCTAGTAAAGTTATGTAGCAGCCCTTTGCTTCTTTCCTTTTTATCATCTTCAGATGCCATGTAGATAGTATTAATCCATTATAATTTTCATTAATTTTGCTGTGTAATTGAGCCATTTTTAAATATATATATATATATTCAGTAAACCTTAAAAATATTGGTATAATCAGGGCATAGCAACAGCCTCTCTTTTTAAGATACAGGGGCAAGTTGTGAAGTAAAACCCAAATTCTTCAAAAATTACCTTTTTATGTTGGTTATCTTTTCATTTCAGGCAAGCTATAGGCATCTGAGATGTAGTGACCTGCACGTGGGAAGAGTTATTTGCTGTGGTCCTACCAGGGCTTTGGAATTCCCAATTGAGGATAATCCATTTGGCTACTTCATGCATTTTATCATTATCTGAAGACTTTTATCATAGCTAACTTTTGGCCTTCCTTTCATAATGTGATTTCAAATTACACCATCTCTTGGTTCGTGAATAGATTTGTCTCTTTGCTTTTTTTTTGAGTTATTTTTTAGGGGCTGAAAATACTGAGCACAATGCTAGTGACCTTAATTTGGGTAAAAATGGGAAGATGTAATGCAGTAATATTTGATTTCAAAAGAGAAAACTTTTCAAAACTGAAAAGATAACTAAGAAGGGTGATAAAGGAGTCCTGGTGGCGCAGTGGACTAATTCACTGTTATTAAGATCAGCTGCTTGCAATTACTGCAAGTTCAAATCCCATCAGGCTCAAGGTTGACTCAGCCTTCCATCCTTTCTAAGGTAGGTGAAATGAGGACCCAGATTGTGGGGGCAATAAGCTGACTTTGTATAAATATACAAAAGTATGAAGGCTATTGCTTAATGCACTGTAAGCCACCCTGAGTCTCCGGAGAAGGGCGGCATATAAATCAATTTTTTTTAAAAAGAATGAGAAAACAGGATCAAATCGACATTTCAGGATTATTAAAATCTACAACAATAAAAGTCAAGCAGGGAATATACAGTCCTCAACATATGACCACAACTGAGCCCAAAATTTCTGTTAAGTGAGAATGTTAAGTGAATTTTGTCGCTTTTTACAACATTTCTTGCCACAGTTGTTAAGTGAATCACTGCAATTGGTAAGTTAGTAACCTGGTTGTTATATGAATCTGGCTTCCCCATTGACTTTGCTTTCCAGAAGGTTGCAAAAAGTGATCACATGATCCGAGGACGCTGCAATGGTCATAAGTATGAACCAGTTTGACAAGCATCTGAATTTTGATCACATGATCAGAGATGCTGCGAAAGTTTTAACTGTGAAAAATGGTCATAAGTCACTTTTTTCAGTCCCACTGTAACTTTGAATGAACTGTTGTAAGTTGAGGACTACCTGTATTTTCCAGATCAGAAAAGATGCTATCCAAGCATAATATGTACTCTCATAAACACTATTGAAGGGGGAAAAATGATTTCTTTAAGAAAAAGGAAGTCTTGTTGCCCAGAAAAGGAGAATATATTTTTGTATGAAAGATACAAATTTGCACGTAAAACAAATTTTAGAAGAATTTTACAATTTTTGAGATGGGAAAAAGTTTATATATACAATATATATGTGTGTGTGTAGCATAAAACATAAACACAGAATAAAATTGCATTTTATTTCAGGAATAAGGTGTTAGTATCATATGTATATAATTGCCTTTCTGTAGGTTCAATTTTAAAACAAATTGGGCATATTTTTAATGATTTCTAAACCAATTAAATACTGCAAATATGAAGACAATTATATTGTCCATATGTTGACATTAACCAGGTTACATATTCCATAAAGTAGGGGAGGACAATGTATGACTTATTAAATGTTGTTGGACAGCAACCTCCATCATTCATCATCATTGTCATTTTAACTAGGACTGAAGGGTGCTGTAGTTCAGCAATATTTGGAGAACTATATATTTCCCATTTCTGCCATAAGGCAAAGCACATTTTGAAATCTATATATTTTGTGTTTCCCAAAGAATAAGAATGTTTCTACTGAGCCACACCTGAAGTTAAATATAGGGCCTGATGTTACTAATGAGTACATTAAAAAGACACCCAGTTTGACTTCTGGTTTGGCGTCACGGCGAGACAGTCAGGGAATTAGTGGGCTCTGATGAGCTCCGCAAAAACCCAGACTGATGAACCGCTGCCAATGGGTCTTTGGACCAGAACCATCCTATAGGGACGGGGAAGAAGGAGATGCACCTCAGAAGACCAAGAGGAACAGGCAAGTTCCTCGAAGGTCAGAGGAAACACTTTATGACTCGGAGGCGGGGGACTGCAGCCATTGCAGCTGCCACGAAGCTGGGGCAACCGGATTAAGCGCTGAGCAGGAGTGATGAATGGAACCGAGTTTTTGGAAGCCAGGTGACAGCCAACCCATGGTTTGAAACAACAATAAGGAAAACATCTTTGTAATTTTAAGACCCCTAGCGATGAAATAGCAGTTAATGAGCAGGGGGGGAAGAAAAGAAGATTTTGAAACGTAATTTTAAAGGGATAAAAACCCGATTGAAAATTGACTTTTGAATAAAACTATTTGGAAATTTTAAATAACTAGAGAAATTACCCCAAGATTGGTTAAAGGATCGGAAATAAATAAATAGATCCTTTCTTTTTACTTTATTTTTTGAACTTCAAGAAAAACAAAGAGAATGGATAATAACTTTTGGGGGAGGATTTGTCTGCAAGCGGCTCGACTTTGGAGGAAAAAAAAAGCGGAATGCAATGGAACTTTTATAATTGGAACAATAATAAACTCCCAGACCCACACCGATGATGAGGCATGACCACAGACCAGAAGCCAGACCACAGCTGCATCATTGGCCACTTTAAACCCCTCCAATCCATACATGAAGCAAACTGACACCCACCATGAAGATGTGGCACGACCACGAACGCGAAGCCAAACAACAGCAATACAGCTCACCAGCTCAAATCCCCCTGCAACTCAGACTAACCCGAGCACAGCCAAACCCCCAACCAAACAGAGCACACCCCCAGCCAATCAGAGCACAGCCAACCCCTCATCCAATCAGAGCACAGCCAGGCCCCCAACCAATCAAAGCACACCTCCACCCAATCAGAACACAGCCATGCTCCCACCCAATCAGCTCACACCCCCACTGGCAGTTAAAAGGAAGAAACAGCTGTGATCACACATTGCTCCTGGAAGCACGAAGCAGAGAACACCAGCCTGAAGATGACGAATGGGACTTCGTCGAAACGTTGCCAAGACACTTCCAATTTTATGCGGGAGAAAACCCGAATAACCAAAGACCTGCATACAAACACCCGCGAAAACCTCAGAAAATACACACACACACACACACACACACACACACACACAATATATATATATATATATATTTATATATAGTATTTATTTGTATTTTGTATATTCTATGTATTATGTATATTTTCAAGGGCGAAACATAAGGCATCAAAATGAATAAGTTTTACTGAAGTATCTGATATATATTTTGGTAAATTCTTGCAAATTCAGGAGACAACGAGGATACCTATTACTTGATATATCTGTATCAATTTTTTATTAGCATATGTTTCTCTAAATAAAATAAGTATATAGCAACAGCGTAGAATTAAAAAAAAATTCTTCCAGGTTGTGTATGTGTGAGCACAGAAGTTTAATCACGTTCACATTAGAGATTCTATTTATCTATTTAATTAAACGGTGTGTGTGTGTGTAAGTATTGGAGATTCAATCTTGAAATAGGTTATATAATGCTCTCCCAATATTTCAACTATAATTCCCATATACCTTGAAACACTTAAGGGAATTGATTAATAATATCCTACATGCTTTAGCCAATAATATATAATAATATTGATAGAAAACAGTATTAATAATTCTTAAATATTTTTTGTTCCTGTTGTGGAGATTGAATGATGTAGAAATCACACTAAAATCACAAAAATGGCAAAACTTGTTGAAATGATTTGTGATAAAGCTTTGACCATAAATAGATAGACACATATAGATGAACAGAAGTGGCAACTGTATTTTCAATATAACCAGTTTCAGTTATTAAATTCTACTTATATATTTTGTTAATTGGCTCACCAGATAATAAATAGTATTTTTTTTTAAATTTGACTTATATGCCGCCCTTCTCCGGAGACTCAGGGCAACTTACAATGTGTTAAGCAATAGCCTTCATACTTTTGTATATTTATACAAAGTCAGTTTATTGCCCCCATAATCTGGGTCCTCATTTTACCTACCTTAGAAAGGATGGAAGGCTGAGTCAACCTTGAGCCTGGTGGGATTTGAACTTGCAGTAATTGCAGGCAGCAGATGTAAGTGGATGTTAATAACTGCCTTAGTCTACTGAACCACCAGAGCTCCTTTGTATATGGAAAGTATACAAAGTATGTATATCTATCTATCTATCTATCTATCTATCTATCTATCTATCTATCCAAAGTATATGCCTTTGAATTACTAAATATACTAGATTTTGCAGACCTATGCGAGAATTATATGGCAATTTTCATAAATGTCACTATTTATGCTGAGAGAGTGCATAGATTGCCTCACTTCAAAAATGTTATCCTTTGAACATTATGCCTAAGCAATGTGAATTCTATAAAAACAGTCATACACTGGTATTTCACAAGTGATTCAAATTGACATTTTTAATTTTCTAAATGAGAACCTCTCCCTAGAGCTAGAATTGTAGATGAGCAGATAAACTGGGCTTTTAAAGAAGCAGCTGCTTTATGATGGTTGTTTGGTTTGAAATCAAAAACTGAAACATAATCTGGATTTAATTCATATATGTACAAATATGGATGAATATTTTCCCCAGTGAATAAACCTAAACATCCCAAAATAAAGCTTAATGATCAATGACTACCTAGATTTTCAGCCAAAAGAATAAAATATTAACTGAGGGGAGTTAAAATGAATAGAAATATTCAGCAAGGTCTTGCAAACAGAGTCTCCCCCCCCAAAGGAATGCAGGATATTTTTCATGAAATTTATCCTAAAGCCATAATGGTCAAATGTTGCATAACAAGAAAAATAAACACTACGTTAGACCTTCTGTTAATTGACTTAAAAATGAGAACAAGTCAAGCCAGCTGTATAACAGTCAATGCTTTTACAGTAATAAATTTTGACAGCAAAAATAAAAAGAATGCATTATCTAGGTATCGCCAAATGGATCCTGGCAGTACATAGGAACTCCACCCTGTATAAGCTTGTCAAAAAGTGTTACTGTAATCCATTGAAAAGTCTCCTCCTCGGGCAAGGAAGAAAAAAAAATGCAAAGGGAGGCTCAAAGCAGGTGTGTTGAATTGTTATACTATTATTTAATCAAGGATCTCTTCTCATTAGTTTTGTATTTGACAAATTCATGCTTTGTTCTTGCCCATCATGTGATGCTAGAGTCATCAATCAACAGTCTCATTAAAAGCCAAATGTAAACAAGGAGGTTGTGGAAATGTATTTTTAACACTGTATACTCCTCAGTCACAAAAGGCATAATACATGACTGCCATTTCTCTTGGCACTCTCTGCTAGATTTTACCCAGATGACTATCAATTTAAGAGAAGAGAACATTAAAACTGGCTTCTCTAAGGATATAAACAGTCATTGCCTCTAGCTAATATCCTCTCAAGTACCTAGCTCCTCAGGAAAACATTGTCAAAGTATTAGACTAATGAAGTCCACAACCATTCTGCCTAAATGATGGCTACCATTGTAAAAAATTCTGGGAAAATATGGTAACTGAACTGGAAAAAAAAATCCCTACCAGTGATTTATGACAGAAAGTTTCCATGGACGGGGGGGGGGGGGGGGGGGCATACAAATCTTCTGAAGTGAAAACAACAGTCTTTTGAAAACTTAAATATTTTAAGACTATTTGTTATGACAGACAGGTAACGTTTAACTATTCTCCATTTTGGTCATCTGGATCCACACTTTCACAGGCTTATTCTTCTAATGGAGTAAATTTCTAGCATTATAGTAACAATTCTTTTAACATTTCCACTACCTCTACAATATTGCCAAAGATTTCGTTATAACTCTTTTAAAATAAATGATGGGACAGTTAAATGTATGTTGTGGATTTCAAATAAGCACATTTTAACGAACTGAGAGCAATGACAAGTCTCATTCCGTGGGAAGATAATCTGTAGAGAAAAGGAGCTCAAGATGTATGGGAATTGCACACACACAGATACACACACACACACACACACAAATATAATTCTGCTGAAGAAAAAAAAAGGAACAGCAGAAAAGAAGCTACACAAATAATTTAGTGAGGATATGAAAACAAAGAAGGTGCAGGAAGTGTACAAAGAGATAGGCTAGAATTGTAGAAAAGGAATCAGGAAATGTAAAGACCAGAGCAAGTTAAAATTTATAAGGGACGAAACACAGAAAGGGCTTCTTTTGATTTCTTTAACTAAGACAATAAAAGATAAATCAGTTGCTCAATGAAAGTGACAAAACAATAACAAAAAGATGTGTTCCTTCAGGAAACTATGAAGAAGAGGATGAAGGGCAGGACTAAGTATGACTGATGGAGACAAAGCAATGGATGATCTATTTTTTGAAGTGAATCTGAATATAAGGGACTAGATAATTTGACTCAAGGGTGCTGAAGGAATTTATTGATAGACTGGCCAAACTTTTATGTTATCTTTGAATAATGCTTATTGATGATCTCACTGCTAATCAATCTGATACCAATACTTGGGAAGATATTAATGAAAATCATAAAAAAGATTTGCTCTGTTAGGTGCCTTGATAACAATGCAGTAGTAATCAGCATTGATTATTATTGCCAGCCTAAACTTACCTCTTTTTCTAACAAAAACCCCGTTCTTATATTTTGGGAAAGCTATAGACAAAATACCACAATAATTTAGTGGATTCCAAATTCAAAAACTATATTCAAAAAGTGGCTGACAATGGTTCTTCAGCATCTTGCAGTGAGATATCAAGCGAGTCACTGAAAAGTTCAGTCCCATTCTTCAGTATGAATTGGCTAAAGAGATTGCAGGAATATTTATCAAATTTGCTGAATCACAAAACTAAGTGGAATAGTTAATGTCCCAGAAAAAGAAATAAAATTATAAATGATCTTGAAAGATTAGAGAATTGTAACAAATGAAATTTAATACAGACAAGTGAAAAGTTCTTTATTTAGGAAGCTAGAAAATGCAGAGATATTAGATAGGGAATACTTGGCTTGAGAACAGTTTGTATCTAAAGTTTCTTGGAATAGTAATTGACTGAAAAATGAATATTAATCAACAATGTGACATGGCTACAGAAACCACAAAAGCAATAAGCTGCATCAATACAAACTTCATTTCCAAATCACAGCAAGTATTAAATCCACTTATGCAGCATTACTGAGTTTGTGTCCAGTTCTGGTAACCACTGTTTAGAAGTAACCAGTTTAGAGAAAGACAATATGGAAGATTAGAGGACTAAAAACAATGTCCTATGAAGATCAAAGAAGCTGTGGACATTTAGCTTTGAAAAGAGAAGATGAAGGAGGATATGACAGCATTCTTTAAATACCTGAAAGGATGTCACACAGAAAAAGGTCAAGACCTGTTCTCTATTGTCACAGAGTATGGGACGCAGAATGAAGGATTTAAATTACAGGAAGGCAGATTCTGAATGAATCTGAATTTAACATTCTCATCACAAAAACAGTTCAACAGTGAAACAATTACCCAAATAGTTGGGTTGGTGTGCTCACCATTACTGTTAAAGCAGAAGTTAGACAACCATCTCTCGGGGATTCTTTAATTCAGATTCCTGTTCTGAGCAATGGTTACACTCAGTGGCCTAACTGGCCCAATTTAAAACTTGATTCTCTCTTTTGAGACAGAGCCAAGCAACACTTCTGAATCAAACACATTAGATACAAAGCTGTAGTTTTAAGCAGTAAGACTCAATATGAATGCAATATTATTTTCGTGAAAAATATACAATCCCAGTTGAGAATAGCTTAAAGCAGGATTCAACCTTCTTTATTATTTGCTTTGTTATATGCAAATGTCTTCATCACTCTATTTCCTTTCTATGCAGAATACGGAAAGGAAGAAATACTGACAGAAATATTAAAGATATAAGTAAAGTGAAAATACAAAATAAGTAAGTAAAAATACAAATAAGTAAGATTCAACAACAATCATACATCACTGTATCTTTCTACCCTGGCAAACTGTTCATGCTTCTACCATGTTAATATACCACTTTATTGTATTTTGTTTTTTAAATTTGTCACTTTTCTCCTTTTGAGAATCCCACTTACTACATATAAGTATATTTTTCTTGGTCTTTCTCTTCTTCTTGTCTCATATGCTCTTATTTAATATACTTGTTCTGTGATTTGATTCTCATTCATTCTCTAAATGACCTAACTAACTACTTCTATGAATTTCTTGTTTACCGATTGTTCATCTTTGTAGCCAAACTATATTAGTTCATCACCTATTAATTCCTGATATTACCACATACAGCTAATTACTGTATGCCCATATAAAAAGATGATGTCACAATTTATTTCACTAGGAAGCTGTCACAAGTAAATATGATATCTTTAATCAATCCATAGTTGTAATATACATTATATCTATTCCAAAACAACACAAGTTGTCTATCAGAACTGGAATTAAATCAGTACTGGAATACTGTTTGATTTTTACTCTGAAAAAACATTCATGTAAAAAACAAAGTAGTAGTCAACTAGCATTTTATTAGCTGCATAATGTTGCATACTATACTATAGTATAGATGTATACTAGATGGAAAGAATGATGTATATGATTGTATGAAGGCCAATACCAGCTAAAAGATCAGAAGTATTGCTTTCATGTTGTGGTGTATATAGTAATAATATTGTTCTATGCCTTTTAATATAATATATATTCAACTTACAAGTTGCCTGATTCAGCAAATCTGGGCAGCTCCCAACAGTTAAACAAAGAAATTACAACAGAACATAAAAATTAAAAAAGATGGCAAGTATGAAAAATTCTCCCTTGCTGAAGGCCTGGATGAAAATCCAGGTCATTGTGGCTATTCTTCTAAAGAACAGCAGAGTGAGGGCCATCAGGATCTAGAGGTTGATTTTTTAATCAAAGGAACCAAGAGAGCACCAACTAGGCTCTCAAATTGGAATAGTAATTGACTGAAAAATGAATATTAAATTATCTGGGCAGATGTTAGAGGAAAATTATCTGGGCAGATGTTAGAGGAAATTATCAAATTATCTGGGCAGATGTTAGAGGAAAAAGATGGTCCCTCAAATAAGCAGGTCCTATGCCAACTGTGCTCTGCTGATGACACTACTCTGATAGCTAAAAATGAAAAGGATCTGCAAGCGCCAATAATAAGAATCAGGCAGCACGGTGAAAAAAATGTGACTAAGATTAAATATAAAGGAAGCTAATGACATCAGGGACAATAAACAACCTCAGAACTGACAATGAAGATACTGGAGTGGTGATAGCTTCTATCTTATAAATTCATCTTATAACCTAGGAGAAGTGCATTCGCTGTTATTATAACTGCTTTTTAGAATGAGCTTCCCTCAATGTTAAAATGACCTGACCTACTGGCCGGCTTTCCATTAAGCTGTGAAGATCTGGCTCTTCTTCTGTGCATTGGGCAAGACTGGTAAATGAGCTTGTTTTGTGATATAAATGTATTAGTAGCACTATCCTTAATTTATTTATTTATATAAATATTTACACACACACATTTGAAATTACAACAGCATTGAAAAAGGTGATTTATGACCATTTTTCACACTTACCATCATCAGCATCCCCACATGATCAAAACTCAGATGCTTGGAAACTGGCATGTATTTATGTTAGTTGCAGTGTCCTGGGGCCCTTTTATGACCTTTTAAGCAAAGTCAATGCTAATGATGTTATTAGCTTAACGACTGCAGTGATTCACTTAATAACTGCAGCAAGAAAGTCATAAAGTCAGGCAAAGTTTACTTAACTGTCTTATTTAGCAATGGAAATTTTGGGCTCAATTACACATACACACGGGGGGGGGGGGTTGTTTGGTTGTTTTATGTTAATTTTGTACAGATTTTCTTCTTAGTTTTGTACGGATACTATTTTCATTTTTCTTTTGGGGTTTTCATTTACTTTGATTATGTTGATATGCTTCCCAGAGTCACAATTTGTAAGAGGGGCAGCCTATAGTATTTTAAAATAAATTAAAAATAAACCTTTTCAGGAATACTTTTAAGTTCTTCAAAGACCTTAGAAGCATCTTTAGAAATGGGGAAAAAAAAAACCTGTGGATGGCTACCATCCCATGTTTTGTGTTGAAATATGCCTCTCCCCCTTGGTAAAGTAGCTGAGAGCATCTGGGGGATAAAGGTTAGGAAAATGATAGGGATTAATCTCATCATTTAGTCTTATAGTAAATGTAATTTTTTAACTAGATACATATTCCACAGTTAACATTTTATGGTAACCTTTATGGCATAATCCAATTATGCCACTAGCAAAAAGAAAGAAAAAGAAATGTTTGTTTCATCCAGAGATAATGATTACAGAGAAAAAATATATATAGGCCTATAGTTTAGTAACTATTGTTAGATGATATATTAAATATTAAATGTTATGCTGATGACTTGCCAACGGCTTATTATGTTTGAAGAGTTTTAAAAGTCTTCAAAAGCAGAATACCAAGATTTAAAGTTTGTGTCCTTTCGTGTGTGTGTGTCTTATACATCTGAAATATCTTTTGTTCCTCTAAAAGCTCTGTGTTACCTTAAAAAACATGCTAAAAATCTTAGAAGAATTTTCTGTTTATCTTGTGGTTTATGATGACTTACTGTAGTTATTAAGAAAACAGTAACAGAAACCGGAATCTGTATCCTGCTTGCTATTGTCACATTTTGAAAGAAAGTTCATGTAAATGCATTAAGACCTGCACTAGAAAAAAATGCTATTTAAACAGGAGATGTCAGGAACAAGATTTACAAAAAGTGTTACATGTGAACTAGTACGCTACTAAAAAATTGTTTCACATGCCAACGCCTCTTCTTAAGTACACAGAGCACAGATTGGGCTGTTAGGTACTATATTTGTCATGTTATTTTACCTAGAGAATTATAGTTCTCTTAATGACATTTAAAGAGAAAAAAACTAATGCATTCATCAAAAATCTTAGATATGGAATTCTGTGAGAGACAGTATGTTTTTCTTAACTGTCATCTCTTTTTGTATTTCCAGTATAAATGAAATGGTTCATAGCTTGCCAATTACTTGGCAGACTAGCTGGCTGGTTGGAACTTCATGTTCAGGTTAACAGTGGTTACAAAAAGCACCTGGATGTCGTAATTCAAGGTACTATCCAAAAATAATGCCATAAAAATGTCTGCAATCATCCTATTCAGTAAGTTATACAGAAGTAAGGAACAATAATACAAGTAGTCCTCGGCTTGGAGCCTGGCTAGGTGGTTCAATGGCTAAGACGCTGAGCTTGTCGATCAGAAAGGTCGGCAGTTCGAATCCCTAGTATAGGTCTCCTGCGTGAGAAGGGGGTTGGACTAGATGACCTCCAAGGTCCCTTTCAAGGCTGTTACTGTTGTTATTATTATTATTATTATTATGACCATAATTGAGCCCAAAATTTATGTTGCTAAACAAGATATTGTTAAGTGAGTTTTGCCTCATTTTATGACTTTTCTTGCCACAGTTGTTAACTGAATCACTGCAGTTGATATGTTAGTAACCTGGTTGTTAAGTGAATCTGGCTTCTCCATTGACTTTGCTTTGCCAGAAGGTCACAAAAGGTGATCACATGACCCTGAGATACAGCAAAGCTAATAAATATGAACCAGTTGCCAAGAAATCTGAATGTTGATCACATGACCATGGGGATGCTGCAAAGATCATAACTATGAAAAACTATCATAATTCTCATTTTTTGGTGCCATTGTAACTTTGAACGGTTGCTAAACAAACTGTTGTTAAGTCGAGGACTACCTGTATAACATAAAAGCATTTTTTTTTATTTTTCCCCCTAAATTTATGGATTGGGTTAGAAAGATTTATTGATGATAGAGTGGGATGGGATGGGATGGGATGGGATGGGATGGGATGGGATGGGATGGGATGGGATGG
>WNWU01000004.1:24340846-24402306 GCA_012654045.1 Ptyas mucosa
ATAGAATAGAATAGAATAGAATAGAATAGAATAGAATAGAATAGAATTCTTGGTTGGCCAAGTGTGATTGGACACACAAGGAATCTGTCTTGGTGCATGCACTCTCGGAGTACATAAAAGAAAATGCTTCATAAGCCTAATTGTATGAACCTAACATTTAGTTTTATCTACAGTCATTTTTATGTAAGTATGTATTATACGTTTCTGTATTTGACTGTATGTTTGTAACTTGTTGAAAAAAGGTAAAAAAATATTCAATTATCATATGTTTAACGCTCATAGCTAAATCTTCTAAGAATGCAAAATAAAATTGATGTTCATTCTGTCAGATTGAAAACAGACAGCATTATTATATAAATAGATGACATATATTCCAATGATAATACAATGAAATAAAACCTTGTACTTGTGAGGCATAAGATTTAGATGCATGAATAAGATACTTTGTGCATTACTGTCAATCAATGTTTCTACTGTACATCCAGGATAACAATAATCTTAAATAGGAACACACCTATTATTGCAAAATCCTAACTAAGTACTTCATTACTTGTAAATGTCACTCTCAATTAATAAAGTAACAGATAACCACTTCACTTTTGTGTATGTGGCTTGTGATTATATTTGTATAATTGAAACACTGACATTTTTGAAGAACTTTTATCACTTTATTTGCTCATCTTAGTCTGCATGAAATAAATCTCCATAGTAGTTATTTATTATTATGGTTGATCACACAGTCAGCCAGATGTTTAGTGGATTCAGAATTTTTATCCACCTATTGAGTCCTTCCCAAGAACCTGGGATAGTCAGATATAAAAGTTTAATGGTGTTAAAGGTATTGTCGTTTCTGAGTAAAGCTGCTTTTGCAACTGATTGGTGGTGATTTTATCAATTGCGACGGTGTTCAAGTGGTGCTCCATTTGTTTTGGGATTTCGTCCAAGGCGCCTATTAGTATTGGTACTATTTTTGCTTGCTTCTGCCACAGTCATTCTATTTCTATTTGTAGGTCTTTGTATTTTGTGATCTTCTCCAGTTCTTTCTCTTCTCTTCTGCTATTTCTAGGTTCTGCCATGTCCACTATCCGGACTTTCTTATCGACAATTGTTAGATCTGGCGTGTCATGTGGCAGCTGCCTATCTGTTTGAATTCTAAAGTCCCAGAATACTTTAGCTTCTTCAATTTCTATTACGGTCTCTATTTTATGGTCCCACAAGTTCTTGCCTGCAGGCAAATGGTATTTCTTGCAGATCATCCAATACACCATTGTTGCTACTTTGTCATGCTGTTGTTTGTAGTCAGTCTGTGCAATTTTCTTGCACCTGCTCACCAGTTTCTTTGGTTTCTTTGCAAAGGTGGCACCTGCCGCCTGTTGCTGTTTTCTCAATTCTGGCTTTGTATGAATTTGTTCTTGATCTGGTACAGCCAGAATTAGCCCCTCTGTCTCTTTCTTTAACTTTCCTGCTCTTAGCCATTGCCAGTTCTTGTTATCTGCTTTGCCTGCTAGTTTGTGTGTGTGCGTGCGTGTGTGTGTATTGGCCATGTAACACTTCGCCTTGCTATGTGTCTTTGATAGTCTTCATTTGGTCTTTCTTAAATGCAAGTTTAGTCTCTCCAGTATTCAATAAGCTTTCATGGTATACTAATTTCTTCACTGTCCTTCAGATATTCTTCCAATGGCCTTTTTTTCTTCTTCAGCCAACCCATGTACTTTCAAAATTTCACAGCCACCTATTTTCCTTGGTAAGTAGAATCTGTCAATGTCACTGTGAGGATGAAGGGCATGCTTCATTGTCATTATTTTTCTGGTCTTCCTATCCAGGGCTTTTAATGGAGTGCTTGAGTCCAGTCCATTATTCCAGCTGTGTATCTAGTAACTGGAATTGGCCAGGTGTTAATTTGCATTGATGTTATTTCCTTCACTGAATTTGAACTTTTAGATCTTCACTCTCATGGTGTATTCACTTCTAACATTCTTCTTGATTTCAGTTTGCTTGATGTCAGCTTGAAGAATGCCCAGGTATTTATAGTGATCTTCTTCATTCAGACTCTTGATATTATTTCCATAGGGCATCTTGATTTGTTCAATTTTTACTATTTTTCCTCTGTTGATGGGAAGTTGGCACCTTTGTCTAATCCAAACTTGATATATGGACAGTGCTGGCCAGTGATTCTATTTGAGATGGTGTTTTTCCATATAGCTTCAGATAGAAAGGAGGTGGGATAGCCTAGCAGATGTTTTTGATGTTTGATAGCCATGAACTGTTCAGTATTGTTGACAGTTGCATTGAATTATTGCAACAATGCTGATAGTGAGTATCCTTGAAAGATCCCTCTCTTGATATTCACCTTTCCCAGTCTATCACATTGACCAACAATTATATCTTCCATTGTGTCATTGATCTTTACACAAAACTCTTGATGTGTGTACTGACTTCTGTTATTTTCAGGCACTTTTATTATCCAATCATATGGCAGGGAATCAAATGCTTCTTTGTAATCAATCCGAGCCAACCAATTAATGTTGGTTTTCAGTCCAAACTACATTCAAGATGGTCTTCCTTCTTCTGCAATTTTATAAAATCATTTTGTCAATTAGGAGCTTCTCTGCTGTTAGGACACTTTCCTTTCTGCCCAGGTTGAAAGAGTGTTTTCAACTAGATGCAGTTGGATTGCATCAGCTACAACCTCAGTTAGTAATTTGAAAGGTAATTGGTCTGCAGTTGCCTGGGGCTGCCTCTTTTGTTAAATCTTTCATTATACCAGGTAGGTTCTGCCACATGTTAATCAATCTTCAAATTTGCCTCCTTATAGTTTGCTCTTACTTGATTGGCAATGAATGTATGTAGGCCAGCCAGATGTTTCAACCAAAAACCATGCAGTTTATCTTAGCCTGATGCTGACCAATTGTTGATCGTCCCTACCCTTTTCTTCACCATTTCTGCTGTTATTCCAAATTCTTATATTCAGCTTCTTTTTTATTCGTATCCATTTCCTTTATGCAAGCCACTTTTTTGTTGTATTTTTGGGGGTTGTCCCACAGCTATGCTCAAAATTGTTCCATTTCTTCTTTCTCAGATGTTGATTGTTTCATTACAGTTTCCTCACTGAGGATTGGTAGAAACATTTCTGATTCAACCGAAATTGGAGATTCTGCCTATAGTGTGCAATTCATGGTTTTTATCTGTTGAACATCTTGGCTACTGCTATTATTTGCTCTTTATATTTCTAGTGCTTCCTTGATTTCTTTTCCTTTAGATAATACTTCTTGATCAGGTATTCTTTGGTCTTCTTCAATTTCTTCTCTTTCATTTATTCTAGCTTGCTTGCATCTGATTTTAGCATGCTGATCTTATTTTCAATTTGATCTTCCACATTGGTGGTACACTGGCTTTTTTGTTTTTATTGATTTTGCATCCAAGATATTCAGTTATAATTGCTATATATTAGCTGATTTGTTTCTTGCAATGAGCTAGTGCTTGTATTTCATATTACAGTATGTTAATATTTATGCTAGCTAACAAGCTTGAATGCAGGCAACATTATTCTGCTGGTTTTGTGCTGTTCTAGATGCTCAATTTTTTTGTTTCAATTCCTTTTGCTTTTTACTTAGAGGGATTTGTTCTTTCTGAGAAGAAGGCAGAGGAATGAGAATGAATGAATAGCTATGCTAGTCTCACCTACTATCAACTCCCCATGGTTTGCCTCTACAGTGTGAGTTACTTTTGGTGAGGCTTCAGTTTCTTTGCGCTGAATAGATCTTTCGCAATTCTTCCAACTCTACTTCTGTGAATAGTTTATTTCGTATTATAAATCAATGCTGATCTGCTAGCCTCTGTTCTACTGTTTCTGATTCTAGATGTTGCTCTTTCCGGAACTGTGCATTCTCTTCAGAAATCCTCTTCTCATTGGGACTTGATTTATAATAACAGTTCATTCAATCTTTCAATAACACTCTTCGTTTTCAGTCTTTTTGTATTTGCAATGGGTAAACAACTTTTCTTCTAGTAGGCCTACACTTGGTGGCCCTGGTTGCTTAGCCAACAGTCCTGAGTCCTGTAATCCATTTCTCATCAGATGTCCAGGAACTCCAGTATCTAGTGCATTGTTGATCCAGGCAATGGTCAATCTTTTATGGGTTTCTGTAAATTACGTCTCACCTTATTGTTAGTAGGTAGTAGTAAGAAGCAGTTATTTTTAATTGTAGATGCTTAATTAGTAAGGCAATTACCCTAGTAACACATACTTAATTGGTAAAGCATATTTTCCCATTTAAAAAAATGCCAAAAAATAGCAATGCTCATCAAAACAATTACTGTTAAATAAGTTTTCATTCAAAGAATATGTTAAGTTCATAGTTCGTATTTTCACAAAATTGTTCCACTACAATAAATGTAAAGTTTCCCAACACTGTTTTACAAATTCTTTCCTTCCTGCAAGCCTTGCCCATTTTTGCAAATGTTCAAAAACAGTATTTACAACTGATTTGAAAGACTGTGAAAGTTAGAGATATTTTATTCCACAGAATGTATGATTAGTTCCTTAAATTTAACTATCTTCAAATTTGACATTCTACGTCATAAATATGGAGATATTGCAGAAGAGGTAAATGTGAATATTGATCTCATTTTACCTATGTCTCAAATCTTACATGGAGGCAGAGCAATATTCTTTGAATGATCTGATATATAGCATTCCTATTCTGATGGACAGAAGAAATTATTTTGGTATTGTGAGTTTCTTTCACTCTTATATGAACAACCTTCCAAACCTCTTCTTCAAACAAATATTAAAAATGAAGCCATTCTATTTTTCTTTACATTAGTTAAACCATATGCAATAAATACTGAATTAATGCTAATATAGATAACAGTACAAATACAGAATCTAGCATTTTTAATTGTCTAGGAAGGCCCTTACTCTAAATTCAATAGCTGTCTGTAGTGATGTCCAGGTCTCACCTCATCCTTTATGTCTTCTTGCTGCTGAGCACTGAAGATCTCCATTGCAGCCATCAGCCTCATCATTAACTCATCCACTGTTGTGTTTCCTAGTAACAAAGAAGGACTGTTTAACTTCATAATATTAAAGTTATTTTAAAAACTCAAAAAGTCATTTTAGAAATAATCCAAAAATAATACTTTAGATTTTTTTCCCTAAATCACACACACACAAAAAGAAATTAATTTTATTTTAGTGTCATTTAATTTATATTTTAAAGTTTCTGAAAGTTTCCAGTTGTAAATGTGAATCTAAATGAAAAATTTAGATTAATTATAATTTCTATTTCATCTTCATATCAGCAATAATAACCAGGTCATGATCTCAAACTAGGGATAAATAAGGAAGAAAGAGGGAGATTTTTATTCTTAAACATTTTTTTCAAGCTGTCATAGATATTATCATAGGATCTTTTGACATATCTATTGATATTTCTGTGTTGAATTTAAATATTAACATTTACAATGAATAGCCCTGAGAATTACCTCTGCCATTCATTGATTAAAGGATTGATAACATATATAATGATGAAGAACAGCCCATTTCCCTCTTAATTTGACATTATTTGTTGGGTTATTATTCCTTTATTGCATTGCTATTGTAACGATATTTGAATTTCATAAAGACATTCCACAGCTCTATTCCATTGCATATGAATCTTGGTTTCAACCTCTGCAATACTTTTCACAGTGATTTTGATCCATCAGTATAGCAATATCCAGATTTCAGTGGAGAATATTTAAGTACATTACTACTAAGTTTCAACATTCCAGTTGCTAGAAAAGTATTCTAAAATTTAAGTGATTATAAATTCTCCTGGAATATAATTTATATTCTTACATTAACATAGTACTTGTAGATAAAATGAAAAATTGGTGAATTTATCTTATATACATTTGCAACGACTGTGTATCTGATCAAAACTAATATAGCATGGTAATGTACTTGACCATGACTACTAGTGTAATCGATACAAATTCAGTTGAAAGTTTCAATACAAAACTTGCATCAAGCAGAATACATAGACTGTACCTTGTATTACATTCAACACCTCATTTGATGATCGCTTTCCCATAATAATAAGGAACAATGGAAACTGATCTGTCTTCTGAGTCCGAATAGTTTGAGCTACAACACTGCCGAAGTGTCTTGTGCACATTGTTAGAAACCTGAAAAATAGGAATATTGTAATGAAAAGTTTGCATTAATAAATGTACCTTATTAATTTCCAAAATATATATGCATGTCATATAATTTTCATAATTTCGCAGCAAAAATATATGCAGTACATTGTACCTTACTTTCAAGAAAATCCAGGACTTCATTTGTTGTTAATAGTGGCCCACATTTTTTTCTCTTTTTATACTTTGAGCAGTTTTCAGCGGACTCTCCTAATCTTATTACTTTCCATAGGGAATATCCACTTCCACGCTCTCTTATTCTTCTATGCTGCAACGTACCTATTACTATTAAGCCTACTATCTTCTTTATATTTTTCTCTTAACATCTAAATTTCTTTACATTCTTTTGTGGAACATTCATAATTCTGTACTAATTCTGCTCCCAGATTTAATAGTCAGAAACAACTGAGACCTAGTGGTTTATTATGATCCATCTGTTAATTCTTAACTTATATAGCTGAAAACCTTGACTTTCAAACAATAGAAGAAAACAAAATAGAACTCTAACATAAACCAAGGAAAACAAAATTAGTCAATTCATGAGAAAATTCTACAGCATATCATAAAACTATTAATAGGTGATCAACTTGAAAATAATACAGTATTAGATGCCAATCATCTAGATATTATTCAATTGTTATATTCATTAAAACAATAAGCCTTTCCAAACTAAAGTCATCCCTTTTTTATTTGGTAACTTCCCTAGTGGACTGTGCAAATACTATATACATATCTTCTTTTCAATTATGCTTTGATAGAACACCCCATTCTGATGGGATAACCATGAAATGGTTATCATATTTGCAGTTGACATAAAACGGGGCAGCACAGCTGCTATTTTAGAAGATCGAAACAAAATTCAGGATGATCTTGGTAGGTTAGAGGGATCAGCTGAAAATAACAGAATGAAATTTAATAGAGATAAATGCGAAATTATACACTCAGGAAAGAGAAAAAATGCAGAAATACAGAAAGTGGAATTCCTGGATATTAAAAATAACTTGGATCACAAACTGAAGATGAATTAGTGGTGCGATGTAGCTGCTAAAGGAGAAGAAATTTTACATTATACCAAAGTAGCAGCTTCCAAATATGGGAAGTATACTTTATTTTGCAATGATTACTATATAATGCCTCAAATATTGTCTACATTCCTGGGTAATAGGTTTGTAAGATTATTCAGAAAAACTGGGAGAAATGCAAAGAAATGCAATGAGATTGGTTTTATGAAGAGAGAGAAAGAAAGTCTGAGAACTGAGAAAAGATGGCTTGAGGGAAATTTTGAGATAGCTGAAGCATATTAAAGACAAGAAGGTGAAAACCTGTTCTCCATCATTCCAGAGAGTAGGTTATTGAATAATGGGTAGTCCTCGTCTTATGAATGCAATTGAGCCCAACATTTATGTTGCTAAGTGAGAAGTTTGTTAAGTGAGTTTTGTCCCATTTTATGACTTTTCTTGCCATGTTTGTTAAGTGAATCACTGCAGTTGTTAAATTAGTGCCATGGTTATTAAGTGAATCTGGCTTCCCCATTGACTTTGCTTGTCAGAAGGTTGCAAAAGGGAATCGCATGATCCTGGGACACTGCAACCGTCATAAATATGAACCACCTGTCAAGCTTCCCAATGTAAATCAGGTGACCATGGGCTGCTGGCAATGGTCATAAGCATGAAAAATGGTCATAAGTCACTTTTTTCAGTGCCGTTGTAACTTTGAACAGTCACTAAATGAACTGTTGTAAGTCGAGGACTATTTGTATTAAGTTATAGATATTGGTAAATGAAACAAAAAAGGGAAAAAAACTGGAAAAGCAACATGAAACTCAGATTAATGAAGGAGCTAATTACCGTTCCTAATTAAAATGTAGTCAAAGAGTTACCTGTCAGGAATGCTTTAATTTGGATTCCTGCACCAATTAAAGGGTTGGACTAGATGGCCCAAATAGCTCTAAGTTTCTATGCACTTGGAAAATTAATGGGATAGAGATAAATGAATATTATTTCACTGACTTCTTGCACTGTTTTCTTTATTATCTAGCTCTGCATTAACAAAAAATACAAAATGCTCTCAATGTCTTTTCTGGTTTATTCCTAAAATACAAATCATAAGAGATGGAGGACAGTAATCAAAACAACAGATCCATATTATTAGTAAAATATATCTGCTTCTCCTTTTTAAAGGAAAGTTTCTTACTCAGGCAACAGCTTCCACTATTCTGTTTATTCCTAACTCTGAATCCCACACTTTACTACTGCAACAGAAACAGCAACAATACAGAAATCAGTTGGTATTTCAATAAATGAAGATGACCCTACTAAATCCAAATACTTATTTCTTTATAAGCAAAAGCAAAATGATACCACAGTGGAGAAAAGTACACAGCTAAAAGCAAAGCTTAATTTGGAATCTTCAGATGTTGAACAGAATACATTGTCATGCCATCTCCTCGGATGACTCATTTTGAAAGAGAGAAAAATCACTAAACTCATAGATGCCAATTCTAGCATTAACGATTGTGTGATTCTTGAATCCACTTTTCAAACTCCAGTTTAAATTATCTGTGCAACTCCCTTGCCCGAGGATGTGGCACTGGCACTGAGTTAAATTTCAAAAGGCCAAAAGCCATAGCTAAGCTAGTTTGGATCAAAAAAAACTAATCTATTAAGGATTATTACTGTATGGCCTTAGAACCCGAGTAAGGCTATTAAATAGGGACTTGACTGAGTCCCTTTACTATACATTTTTTCCTTCCTATATAGGAAGTAATACTATTTTTGGTAAGATATACTTAAATCTTTAGGCACTTTGAAACCTGTTCCAAAAAAGCCGTATAAGAATCAAATGGAGATTAAAACCGTTACCATATTTTACTTTTATTCTTTACAATGCAAGAGGAACTTTTTGCTCTCCTCTAAGGTATAATCAGGCAGATATGATGACTTTGAGGTCCATAAGAACAGGTATTGAAGATTGAACTCTTTGGCAAGAATCAATACCATAACATTTCAGAAGTTCATTGTAAAAAATCACACACATACACACACAAACCAAAAGTTGTAGATGAATAGCTTGCATATAGAAATATGTTAATATAACTTTCAGTAATTAATTAGTGAAAGAAGTAATACATATCAAGGAGTCATGTTTTTGAAGATTGTGCTAGTTCTCTTCACTTTCATACTTACTAGTATGTTCTGAAAACACTAATTCTAAGCTTTTGACAAAAAAAAAGCTTTCATCCATTATCATACTGAAGTCTGACATTAGTATTCTTAACACGATCTTGAATAAATGAAAAAACTGATAAAGCTTTTCACTTCCATTAGAGGACTGTTTGAAATTAGCATTTCTTTCAAGAGAAAAGGGTAGCTTATGATATGTTTTCAGATCTGATGGTAAAAAGTAAATGTCATAATAATAATGAATTATGAAAGACCAAATGCAAATATAGAATGCTTTAATAAGATCCAATTTAATAAAGTCTGTAAAAATAATGGACTTTTAATAACACAGGTCACAAAAGGCAAAACAGTGGAAATTCTGAGGACTAGCCACTAGCAGAGGCTTATTAATTCTTAATTATGTTCATGAAAGGCAACTTAAATCGTGTATTTTCTTATGCCTTAGGATAATATTTTAGGTAACAACTGATCTGAAAACTACCTGATGAGCATAAGCCTTTTTGTCCCATGCTTTAGAAGGTAAATCTATCTGAAAAGACAAACGGCATTAAAATGTCACAGGCTGAAAAGCATTTGATATCAACATCCAAAACAGAATCACAACACTTAATTTTCATATTATTAATAAAAAACCATCTACGCTTCAGAAATCTAGAATGATAAATAAAAATCATTGATTCCAAAGTGAGCATGATTCTGAGAACTATTAAAGTTAAATATTTTATTTAAATAAAGCCAATAACACAAAATTGAATCAATTTTGTGTTATTGGCTTTATTTAAATAAAATATGTCATCTCAACACTAACTTTTTAGTAAATAATCAGATGTGATTCATAAGTAGTTCAAAAGTTAAGAGTAATTATAACATGATGTCCTAGTTGGTCATTTCTGCTATGTGGAAACCACTGAGTGGGATGAAAGATCTTCTGATTTTATTGGGAAATATTTAGCAAGTTCGCTTTCAAGTCTAGGGTGAGTTGGACTCTGGACTCTTGCAGGAAATTGTCTCAGGAAGTCATTCTGGTCGAACCAATTGCTAAGTTATATATGCCATGCTCAGTAGACTCTGTAGACTATTTAGATAAATTATATGATTTATACTCAAAAAGAAACTTTTAAATTTTAGAGAAGTTTGAAAATACCTATTTGATGTGACCAAATCCAATTTAGCAGACCAAATATTTGAAGAAGAGCCCTAGTGCTCTTTAAACATGAGCCAAGAAATGGTGAAATTTATTTCTATACCTATTTATGGTAAATTTACTGTAGAGTTTTTCCAAAGTAAAAGAATACTTGTTGAATATTAAATTTATCCAACATCTATTTAACATGATTAATTTTATACTGTGCAAAGTCAATATGTCTCATTAAAATGTGAATAAAGGAATAACATTTTATGCTATTAATATTTAATTTTTAAATGTAGAACTGGAAGCTATGTTTTATTTATTCATGACATGACTATCTTAGCCAATTCTACATGCCATCCATTTAGTCCTGCCTTTCTTTGAAGACAATTGTTACTTTTGACTGGGTTCTTGGAACATTTCTTGCTACATCCTTCTGTGTGTAATAATTGGTCAGAAACGCTCTATCTTTGGTTAGAAGCTTCTTTAAAAATTCTTAAATTTCCATTATTTGGAGTCTGTCACCAAAGTCATCCTTTATCAGATAACTTGCAGAGCAACCTCAACCAAATCTGATCGGTTAGAATAACATAAGGCTGTTGGTCTACATAAGTGAAGCAAAGGTTAGTTTATATATTATTTTTATTTACAGTTACCATATGATGGTACTAGACATTTGGTGTTTATGCTAATGTTTCTATCCTGAGCATCAGTTTACAATTATTGTATGTTTTCATATTATTATTATACAACTGGATAACAATGACAACAATACTCTCTATATGATATGGAAAGACAAACTGCAAACTTTAAACCTGAATGGAGAAGGGAAGGTTATGTACTTGTATGGATAATTATAATACAGAGTGATCTTTAGTTCATCAATCACAACTATTATGCCCCAGTTTTGAAGGCCCCTATCTCCTTGTAAAACATATTCAAAATATACAGCAAACTATCATCTCAAAGCATACTAGGTGATGTCCTTATTCAATGGACATTGCCTTACTAACAATTCATGCATTATTGGAAGAGAGGTTATATGAAGAGATAATCACCTTCCATCCTGCCCTTTTGTTCTTAATGTTGTGCTACTGGGAAACCATTCACAAGTATAATCCTCAACAATGCTACTCAGTAATTATGACTAGATGACAAACAGATATGATCAATTTATGAACCTGTTTTGAAACCTTATACTAATAAAGTCATTAGATGCTGCCCTTGCCATGATCCTTCTAAAAGCTTCTGAAATTACAAGAACACACAGCACTGTTTGTGGAAACAATTGCAGATTGCAGAATGCAAACCTTGAGTTTAACCATGCTGCAAATTGATCTTGACATTCTGTTAAGACCACTGCTAAAATCAAAAGCAAAGGAGAAAAGGAGAAAATGAGTGGGTCGCATGTAATCAAGAAACAGAAGGATTCCCTTCTTTGCCTCCTCCTCAAAATAAGACATACACAAACTTGCTTGCTATTGGTGTATCTTTCTTATTTAAGACAAACATTAATTGGATTCCTGACCTTAGGTACTTATAATCTTTTTCTTTTGAAAGTAAAATGAGACAGGACTTTGAACATCTTGACAAAATAAAACTAATTCTTGGCAGCTTTCTCACAAAAAGTCCAAAACAAGGATGACTATATGAACAGCAGTTTTTCCTGTAGAAGATGTTTCTATTGAATGTTTTCATTCTCTTAGAAACCTCAAGAAATGAAGTTGCAGGAGTGATGCTTAAAACAGCTGTTGCATGGTTTGCAATGGTCAAAGCACTGTTGTTAAACTGGGGAGATCCAGTTTTAATTTTCTATTTGATGATAGAGCTCACTAGTGAGCCCAACTTACCTCAGAAATTACTATTATGAGGAAAAAGTAAAGGATAATTCCATCTATATTGTCTTCAGCTTTTGCTGAGAAAAAAAACAGAATGTAATCCTAATAAACAATAAAAATCATGCCCAGTTGTTATACTGAATATATAAACATCAGAAACAGTTAAACATGACAATAAATGTCTCCCTCTGCCTGTGACTTCCTAAAATAGCCTTTTTAGTTTCAATTTATTAAAATATACAATCGTAGATCCAATACAAACACACAAAATTTTTAAAAAGTAGGTATTTTTTATTAAATATCTATTCATGCCTAAGCATGCACAACGGGAGAGCGATCAAGTCCAGAAACTTCTAATTGTTGGTATATTTTAAAATGTGGCTATAATTCTAGAGACTTCCCCATTCTGGTCATTCTGGTCACATGATTGCTACTTGAGAATGATCTGGTAGTTTGTAATAAGTAGGAAGATGGTAGCTAGGGCAATTCTGAAGTATGTATGGTACTATTTCAATTTCAGAGTCTGAGCAGATACATGAATGCTCTTGATAAGAAACAGCATTGAATCTGCCCAAAATTACTACTCACGGTACAACATCCAGATGAACCAATGTGAAGGCCATCCTGAGATGGAAATAATACATTATACCAATATTTAGGAATAGTAAAGGGAGAGTGGTGAGTTCATTATAGTAGAGATGTGAAGTATTGATATTATTTCTTTGCATATTGAGAACTAATTTTTTTACTTATGCTCACTCCATGTATGCCTTGGCATGTATTCATGCTATGCATAGTATTTCTCTCTCCTTATATATATTAAGGACTACAAGTGATGATTGAAAGAAATTTAGAAATATATCATAGAAGGATGCCATTCCACCAGACCATTTCTTAATATTGAAGATATTGAGGTCTCAAGATAGTCTGTAAATTATCTATGTAATTTCAACAATAATTTCAAATATCCCAAAGCATGAATTTCCATTTCAATGTTTTATACTTTTAAAAATGAGGAAATCTATTTTGAATTAATTAATGACACTGAAAATAATTCTTAGGGGTCTGTCACTACAAAGAAGGCTGAAGGTGATAAGAAATAGATTATGTTGTACAACTGTAAGATGAAATTCCTACAATGATTTATCAAGAAAAGTATGTTAATTTTGCAACAATACATTTTAAGCAAAAGAATACACTACACTGATGATAATTTGCCAGGCTAAATCTGTTAGCATTCAAAATACAAATAACTATTTCATGTACCGGTATGTTGCTCATTTGTTACATTGTATGTATACCTTTGTGCCAGATTAAGATGGCACACAGGCAAAGGGAAATAGTGACAGCTGTTCCTAAATCACTTAACCTTTTTTTAAAAAAAATAGTGCTGCAACATTGTGTATTAGGCTCAGTGGTTAAAGATACTCAGCTTGTCAGCTGGAAAGTCAGACCAGATTCGAGACCTGAGTACCGTGTGATGGAATGAGCTCCCATCCTTGCTCCACCTCCGGCCCACCTAGCAGTTAAATATCATGCAAATGCAAGTAGATAAATAGATACCGCTTAGGTAACAGTGTTCCATGTGCCTCGACATAGTCATACTGGCCCCGTGACCACGGAAAGTGTCTTTGGACAACACAAGCTTCCTCAGTTAAGAAATGGAGATGAATACTGCGCCCTAGAGTTGGATATGACTGGATGAAGGAAACCTTTACTTTATTAATATTAATAATGCTAAAAATACTTATTTATAGTATTAATAACAATATCCAAGGCTCTCTTAAATGACTTACAATTACTATTTAGCATTAAATATATATATATCCCCTTTTCATTTTTAAAGTGATTTTAAAAACTATTTAAAAACTATCCAAAAGCAATACCCAAAATGCAACTAACTTGAAAAGGCCTGGATGAACAGGAAGGTTTTGATTAATGTTTTATTCAATTATTGAAGAACTTCAGGGAAGAATCCAAATCAATATAAAATACTTTTAAGAACCCTAGTTAACTATTATAGTCAACAACAGAATTAGTGCACAATAAAAAAATACAATAACCAATATACATGTTTGAAACTGAACTTGCTTCTGAAATGAAAGCAGCTCAGCAGCCAGCTTAGCCTCCAGAAGAAAGACATTTCAATCAATGGATGGAAAGGCTCTCTCTTGAGACCTCATGTAATTTATAGCCCTCAACTACAGGATCTTCAGAAGATCTTAATACCTGGCAGGTATATGAGCATCTAGCTGACTGATCCAGATTGCATTCAATTTCAGAGTCATCTTCAAAGGCATGTAGCATTTATTACTTTAGCTTTGAACGGCAACAATGAATCTAGGAGAACTTTTATTTCTGATCTTTCAGACAGATTCAGCCTCATCCAAAAGAGATTGATTACTGGAACTTGGAATATTGTCCCCATTGGCTTTTATTGACTTTTATCAAATATAGTAGCTTCAAACTTAAGAAAAGTGGACTGGAAGAAGTTTGTAGGAAGGAAGTCTTTTGCATTTCTTCTTTCCAAATTATTGAACATAAAAAAGTCGGCCCTGCTATCTTAGCTGAAGGTTTGTGGATTTAAATGTACAAGTTTAAATCTCATGCTTATATTGATATATCTTTCATGTCTTTTGTGATAAAAGTATTTTATCCATAGCCAGCCATTCTTCCCTAAACAACATTATGTATAAATAAAAAAATAAATATATTTTGTGTACAACAATTGTTTATTCTCTTACATGACAGTAAAACCAAAATATGTAGATTTAAGCATCTTACTGTACTTTTCAATCAGGGTTCTAGACCTGCTGAAAATAGCTGTGCAGCCTAAGCAGGCTCTTTATTTAGCATTTCTAAAAGTGTCATAAGGAGTTAATAAGACCCAGCTGTACAAACTCTTTCTGCTAAGCAGCTTCTGTTGCTTTGGTCACCACAGGTATCGCAGTAACCTGTAAACTCTTATAACTAGTGTATCAAAGTTGTGCTACTTAATAGATCTTAAGTAAAACACAACAAAGCTTTGACATGCTGCTTATTGTCAGTCATAAAAAAAACCTCCCTCAGACATAGTTTTTTAGAAGAGAGTATAGCACAATTTTTTGCGATTGTAAAATAAAAGAAACCGGAGAATTAAAAAGAGACTAGAACAATATAACAGCAGGTCATCAACTGAACTTAGCCACTGCAGATGGTTTACAAATAGGGTTTCCATCCACAGCAAGTTGTAGGATGAAAGGAAAGGAGACTCCCCATTTCTTGTAAATGGCAATAGTATAAGATTAATCCAATCTCTTGTCCACATATTTTGTTCCATTGAAAAAAAAAACTATAGTTGCTCCATTTATAACTACCTTTGAGACTACATTTACTTTAATGGTAATAAAAACAAATGAATGCCAGTTAATCTCAACCAAAATTAAAATTAAAATGTGCAAGTTAGTGAACTATTATGCAGAAACACTACATATTTTAGTCTTAATTTGGAAAGTTTGTTATGTAGAGAGAGCTGAAATGAAAATAAAGACTCTAATGGAAGAGTGAAAATATATTTTAAGTCACACAGTATATATTAAATTACAGTTATCATTTACAATATGAAATGAACCTTTTAAGTGACTAAAAACTAAAAGTTCACTAATCATAAAAAATATTATATCTATATAAAATCACAGTTCAGACAACATTATTAAATGACATTATGATGAATGATGCAATATGCATATTTCATGTATTATGATGGATGTTTTGGAAAAAGGAATTGCCAGGGGAGATTTTATATACAATGAAAGGTCTTTGTATGATCTCATGAGAATATTAAAGCATTTATTATTATATAAAGCCTTATTATTTTATTGATAGTCAAATGGATCAAGTTAAATTAAGTTTTAGGCCCAAAAAATCTTTGTGAGACTAAATTTTACTTGCTATACTGATTAAGCTATTTGTGTACTATAAGCTATTACTAGATAGTCACTGGTGCATTAATGTTTGTATATCTCATGTTTTGTTGTAGTACACTTGCATATCTATGTTAACAGAGAATCCACATATCTCATTAGGATGACTGACGAGGCAATGACTTCCATGTATTTGACAGATGCCCCTCTCGACAAAATTTTGCAAACCTTTTCTTCACTAACTCCCCATATTACAATGTTATGGATCACTACACTCTCTTCCACAGGAAGCTGTTTCTCTCCTCCAAACCATCTGTGAACTAATTTTCTGAATATAGATGCTGATTAAACTTCTTAAAAGTTCTATGGCACCAAGAGAGATTGCATCCAGGATACTCCCATTTCTTTCACAAGTCCCTTCATTTCTCCTGTTTTCCCATCTGCTAGTTCCTGCTGAGAGATGGAAAAGATTGGTCTGGAAGAATGATGGAAGAACAGAAGGGGAAAGAAGTTGACAAGGGATGCTGTATTCTCTGCTTCAAAATAATTCATTGTACAATTAGGACAAGTATAAATACCACCTCAAAAGTAGACCATTAACAACAGTGTTTTAAATTAATTAACAAAATGAATGTATCATGCATAAATGCAATTATTGGAATTACTTCAAACTTAAGCGATCATATGAATTATTTTTAAATGAAAGTATGAGCCTGATTGTATTATAAAAAGTCTTAGAACTCTAAAATAGTTCACTATTATGCTTGAATGTATTAAAAGACTTTATAATATAGTTGAAATCTTATGAAATTATTCCTCTTTTCCCCTCAGTAAATTTTTTCTCCTCCCTTGTCCTTATGCACATTCAAATCTATTCTATAAGGTTAGATGGCATTCTGGAAAAATGTGAAGGAGATAGTGGGATTGTACTGAGGAAAACAATATTCTTGTCCTGAAAGTAGCATTCTGCTCATGTAGCATGTAGTTTCATCTTAAGCAAAGATACCAAATTTCTCAGGATTTTAAAATAATCCCTTTCAACTTCAACTCACCTTGCTCGATTTGCTTCTTTTGTCATATCCCATGCCCATGTTATAAAGTTCTGACTCAGGTAGGAAACAATAGATTCAGCACAAAGCATTTGAGAGCAGAATACATTGGTCAGCACACTTTCATCCTGGTGGAGGTAGACAGCAAGAAGCTTCCTCTGTAAAACAGAAAAATAGTACTTGGATAAAGATGGAAATTAATTATAATTTTCACAATAAAAATGTAATTCATGTCTTGCATCTAATCAAATATTTATTTGAGTTTCAGTAGAACATATTGCATTGCATTTCAGTCTTCATATATAGACTATTGTTACACAATGTAAGTTCCCTTCAGAAGAGTTATAACCATTGCCTGCTGCTTAGAGATTCTGGCAGTTGAAGACTAAGAAAGGAGGTTGGGAAAAGTTGGTATAAACTAGGGTTTTTCAATCTAAGACCTTAAACTCATGCCGACTGAGGAATTCTAGGTATTGGTCTACATGTCTTAAAACTGATGAGATTGAAAAATATTGATACAGGCAAAGCTACCACAAAACAATTATTCCTGGTGGAATTACTGAGGAAGTAGATTAAATGTAGACTATTTGTAGAATTTTAGATTAGTTTTACATTAACAAATTTTTGTTTGTACTACAAAATGAAAACATATTATTATTATTATTATTATTATTATTATTATTATTATTATTATATTATATTTATATACCGCTCTACTCCCGGGGGACTCAGGGTGGTGTACAGACAAATGATAAAATACATATAATACAAATATTTTAAAGAATTGATTAAAATACAATTAAATAATTTGGTCTTAAACCTAAAATTAAAACTCTAAATTTATGAGATTAAGATTTAAAAATATAAGAGCAATTTTAGAAGAGGTTAGTCCAGGCCAGCCTGCTGGAATAGAAACGTCTTGAGGGCACGGCGGAAAGCGCGGAGATCTGGGATTGTCCGTATCTCCGGGGGGAGCTTGTTCCACATGGTGGGTGCCCCCACAGAGAAGGCTCTCCCCCTGGGGGCCGTCAGTCGACACTGTTTGACCGACGGCACCCTGAGAAGCCCCTCTCTATGGGAGCGTACTGGTCGGTGAGAGGGTACTGGTGGCAGAAGGCGGTCTCGAAGATAGCCCGGTCTTAAGCCATGGAGCATTCTAAAGGTGGTAACCAAAACCTTGAAGTGCACCCGGAAGAACACAGGAAGCCAGTGCAGCTCGCGCAGGAGGGGTGTCACATGGGAGCGCCACATCGTACATACATCGCCAACCATACATATGATTATATATCCTTGTGATTGTTAATATATCAACTGCTAACCACATTTACTGCAAGTATTATCTGACTGATAATAAGGCATAATTTTTACCAGCCTTTAAGTAAGGAGAAAAATTCAACAAAGGAATGCTATAGTCAGTGGCAGCCTTGTATTTCATATAATATACAGTTCTACTTAATTCTAATAGTATGTGCCTTAATACACATATAATGTAACCTTTTCATCAAATCTTTCTCATATTTACCAACCACATGCATTTTTGTCATAGCTCTATGGAAACAGCAGTCCTGTTAATCCTATTCTCATATTTGTTTCCTGGTTGATTAAATTTAAGTCTTTTTATCTCATAACTTTCTATGGCTATATAATTATAATTAATTTACACAATATATTACTAGTAAATAGAATAGTTTATATAATATCCTAGAGAGGATAATTAACCATCAAATTTGCTCTGAACTACACTAAATAAATTACACTAAAATAAAATATCTAATACAAAAAGAAGGAAAAAAAGCACACGTCTTCAAACAATTCTAACACCAAATAATGTCAGAAAATATACTCAAGGAAAATGTTGGAAGGAGTATATTTTCTTTCTTTTTTTCCAGGAGGCAACTGGAGAAGCAAAGACCTATATATGTATCATTAAATAAATTTAAAAAATTAAATACATTTTAATTCCCAGAATATCAGTTGCTGAAGAAAATTAACAAAAACCAATATACAGGCACACATAAAGTATTAGCCTGCCTTGAGACATTCTAATTTTCAATTTTCAAAACTGCAATTGAAATACTGTCAGAGAAGATAATGTACCTTATAATGAGGGAGTTGCCATAGAGGCCTAGATTATTTTAATAAGGCTCAAAGTTCTGTGAAAAAAAGGACTATTTTTTTTGCCATGACAATCACAGAATCAACATATTCTGGTAGAGGAGAAATTTGTTATTCGCAGTAATATAGTTACTGTGAATAATACTTCTGTATATGAAAATATCCCGATTTGTTAACATGTCTCTTTATCATGGATATATAATCAATCTTCCATAATATTTTTCACAATAACAATGTCCATAGTAAACTACTTTGGAATTTGAATTTGAAAACTAGCTTGTAATAATGAGAAAAAGTATTTAATGGGTTATTGGAAAAAATGGCACTAGGCATGTCCAACTTCAAAATAGTTCTATCAATCATAGCCAAGCTATGGCTATCTTTATCCAAAAATGCCAGTTACAAATAAATTAATGGAAAGTTAGTTTGTAATGAATGGTTTATTTTAAATTATTATTTTAAAAAAGAGTTTGGGAAAATTCTAAGATTTTAAAAAGTATGAAATCATTTGAACAGTAGACTTTGGAAAAGGGATTAGACATTACATTAATGTTTGTCTCCTTTAATTTAAAAAGTTATTCCAAACTAAGTATACATACTGCAGAAAAGGCCACCAATAAGCCTAACATGCACAGTTCCATATAAGTGCAGCCAACAATGTTGACTGAAACTAAACTTGAAAATCCAGGGCACTAATGCACAATATCAGGCAATAAAACAGCATTTCTGTGGTGATATTTAATTTAAAAAAGAAGAAAGAGGCAGGAGAAGATCAGGCACTGTCTGTTTTGGAGGATCAGCCATTCTGCATTTCAAAGCATGGATCCCTGCAATATCCAGGTTACTGTGCTAGAATCTCCACTATTATATAGCAGTTGTAAGAGAGGGAGGGCAAAGATGTGTTTACTCAGTGATTAGGGCCTTAGAATAAGCCGCTAGCTCCTAGAGAGACAGCTCACCATTTATTCATTTGGGCCAATTCACAAAGCCTAGAAAGATTAAACATCCATGCTGAGAAGACAAGCGAATGCAGACGGTGAAAAAGAAATAAAAATTCTTTAAAAACTCTTAGATGACTTCATTATTTTTCCACAAGGAAACTTTAGGAAAGTGTTTAGTTAGAGAAAAACCCACATTGACCTCTCCCTAAACCCTTAATCTTTCCTTTGTGGTGGGACTGCTTTGTGGTAAGCGGATGGCTTTGCTCTCCTCTTTTCACTGAAAGCAGAGACAGAAAAAAAAAACTCTTGAGAAACTCCTTTCGTCCCAAAGAAACAACCCCATGAAACTGTTAAATATAAGAGTCCATGTGAATTAACCTTCCAAAATAAGTACAGTTTAAAGCTATAAGTTGGGACCAAATAGTAGCAAACAAGGCAAGTGCACCCTTATAGCATATGTAAACAGGAAAATGTATAAAAACATTTAACAACATATGCAAAATTACCAGATTCACATAGTTTGTTTTGTCATTGATAATTGTAGTTGGTTGCATTTGTTCTTGCTACATATGGCAGAAAAATCTAACAGGCTGTCCTTTAAAAGTAGATTTCATGTTAATTCTATTTAAAAATGATATAGAAATCCGCCAAAATGTTCTGCAGGATAATTACTATTCCCTAAGACTAGTAATAAATCAAAACTACAAACCTGGATTTTCAATAGCAATATACCTATGTAAAACCTCTATATGTAACATAGTAATTCAAATCGTTATACTTCCTAACAGAATCTATAGTTATCGGCCTGGATCTATTGCTCTTCCAACTGATTGAAGAAAAACATCCAGATAAATTTGACATCTAAATAGCTGTCTCTAATGCATTATACAAAGGAATTGCATGGTCTTCACAAAACTAAACAACTGTTCTGGACAAGCAATGAAATAATAAAAACTAGAAAAGGGCCATAAGTCAGAATGACGAGGGGTTCTGGACAGGCTGCCTCTTGTTACTGAAGCCTTTCAGTGAAAATCTCTTAAAGTATTAGGATAATAGGAGCTTTGCTCCTTCAGATCTTCTTCTGTGAGGGGAAGTGAGGTAACAAGATTACTTAAAAGGATATTTTCTATTAAAAGTGTTACTTGTAACAATTGTAACTATTTGGAGAACCTTAGCTTCTACATGTCTATTTAAAAAAAAAACCTAATGGATTTGGGATGGGGAAATTAAAATGTGCCTGTTTTGGGGAGGGGGGGCGAGGGGAGGAGGCATTTAGCAAATTTCATTTGAGAGCGCATTCGAAAGAATAATTGGAAACATCAGAGGTTAGAATCAAAGTTTTGTCAACATTTTTATAAAATCTCCAGTATATGTTTTTTTTATAAGCAGACTTCCTTTGAAGTAGAATAGCGTGTGATGTAATTAAGAGTAATGCATTTTTACCTTATAAAATGCAGCTATATTGTTTCTACCAGCTTTAAAAAAAACAGAAAAGTGCAATAATACAACATATGATTATAAAATATTATTTGTTCAGCATAAATTTCAGCAAACTGATAATGTTTGAGTAAAATTATTATAGAATTATATTTTATATATAGCTTTAACATTCACTTTCAGCATGTTTGGGGCAAATTAATTTTAAACTATGGGTATACAGGCATGTACATTTTATTTAACTACGTAGGTTATAGGGTAATTATACATGCCTGCTAAATATCCTGTATCCACAAGTTTGACCCTATGCATCAGAAGCTACATCTATAGTCCAGCTTCTGCAAATGTACTGGAGCTTTCCTTCAGTCTCCATATCCTTCATTATATCCGCAAATCTGTTTTGGAGGTTTGCAGTAGGAAAGAATGTATCCATTCTACAACAAATACATTTGTCAGCAGAATGACTCTACTATACAGAGTCCTATGTTGTTTTGGCATGTCATACCGTGTTCCCCAAAAATAAAGACATCCCCTGATAATAAACCCTCCCCCTAAAATAAACCCTCCTCTGAAAATAAGCCCTCCTCGATAATAAGCCGTCCCCAAAAATATTTAAATGCATGCACAGCCAATCTCCCGCCATTTCCTCTGGTTAGGATTAGGGAGAAAGCTGGAAATCAGATAAGACAGCAAGAGGAGCCCCGTCTTGCTCCACGTGCCCCAAAATAATAAGATCTCCCTGAAAATAAGGCCAAGCGCTTATTTCAGGTTCAAAAAAATATAAGACAGGGTCTTATTTTTGGGGAAACGTGATATTCCTTCCTCTTAAGAAACTGGTTCAAGACTGAAATGATATTTCATATATCCTAAATTATACTAAACAACCAGTTTGGTGTAATGGTTAAGGCACCAGACTAGAAACCCAGAGACCATACATTCTAATTCCACCTTAGATACAAAGCCAACTTGTTGACTTTGTTGACCCTGGTACAGTCAACCTCTCTCAACCCTAGAAAGAAGACAATGGCAAACCACTTCTGAAATGTAGCCAAGATAACTTCAGGGACTTGTTAAGGCAAGAGTCAAATAGTGACACGAAGACACCTAAATGATAACGAACAATAAAACCTGTAGTCAAGGTTTATTTAAGAACAAATGAGATTTAGACACTTGTATGAATGAACAACATTTTCCACATGCATTTAAAAGAAACAACTAGTACTTAGCAGTTGAAGTTGGAGTTATAATCCACTAACCACTGATCTCAATTGAATGGGGGGAAAAACAACCTTATAACCTGAATAATTTTTTCCACTTCAATGAAGCCACCAATTTTTAGCAATTCTAGAAATCATATGTGAATTTTTATAACATGCATGTGTGTGTGTGTACATTCATTCTATCTACTATGAAAATTTCTACATACATATGAAGGTTATGAAGGCCACGTAATTGTTCTTTCTAGTTTAATGCAACACAGCCTAAAATACAGGCTGAAGAACTCACAAACTGAACAGATACGGGGTGCCTCTTTTTTCTTGTCATATTCTTTCTCTCAAATTGTCAAGAAAACTTAGTTTTACAAGCCACTGTACTATGTTTTCCACGTGGCACTAGGAATTTCAAAATAATCTATAAAATTAGTTACCAAACAAAAACCAACGAACAAATCAAACAAAATAGTATCTGTCATTAAATTATTAATTTGTTTCAAATCATGAGGAATGAAAAATAATAATTGATATATTCATAATAGAGCACAGATTACATGCTACCATTTCATTTAAATCTTTTCAAACAATTAAATATTCTATAATAGAATAAAGTATAAATACAATAGAATAAAGTATGCAGGACTGGACAATGTTTTTTCACAAATGTATATTACATATTTACCAATTAATCTCTCTCCAAATATTATGGTGATAATTGGCATAAATAGTGTGCATGCTAAAAAGAATGTATTTTTACAATCCTTGCAGGAGAGAATCTACTTGAATCTGACTCAAATACAATGGAAATCAGCTCCTAACATTTATGTTGAGCCTAAACAAATAAAGTTTCCATTTAAACAAACCAACAGGCAAGTTTATTTGATGCATCCACCGGATCTGCAAACAGAATGAATTAGACTAATTATATAAAATAAGACAAATATATAGTAGAGTGTTTAATTTTTTTCCCTAGGCTTTTGAATGTTCTCCCTCATGAGAGGGAGATGCATGAATAATTTGTTTTGTCCATGGAGAGGCTTGAGAGACCACAGGAAGAATAAAGCAGCCATATGATCAGATTTTTAGACAGATTAATAGCAAACTCTCATCGGCTCAAGAAACTTGAATTTAGGCCTGGTTTGGGGACAAAATTAGACCTGGCTTCCCCAACAAATATCCTATAGACTTAAAAAGGAGACGGCAACTATGTTGATTGTGTTTAATCTCTCAGCAGCTTTAGATAGAACTAATCAAAATTTGCTCCTCCATTTTTGTGTGAGTTTGAAACTGGGGGCAATACAATATTGTAATTCCATTCCTAATGAAGGAATGTTTCACAGAACTAATATTGGGAAACTGTATTTCTGCATACTATTGTGTGATGTCTCAAGAACTATTTTTTCTCCAGTACTATGTAAGATGTATATGATACTGCTAGTGGAAAGGCTCATCAAGACTCTTGAGGCAAAATATCAATATCCTGATGACTTTCAGCTCTACTTTTCCATAATATCTGAATCAGAAAATGTTCTGCACCATTCTCATTGTATAACAAATGCAAAGGGGACAGAATTCAGGCTGAATTCTGGTAAAACAGAGACCATGTGGTATCTAAATACAAAAATTTGGGGTGTGTATGTTCTAGATTAGAATATACCGTATTTTCCGGCGTATAAGATGACTGGGCGTATAAGACGACCCCCTACTTTTCCTATTAAAATATAGGGTTTGGGCTATACTCGCCATATAAGACTACCCCTCAATGTTGTCAGCGCTCCCGTAGCGTCATCGGTCAGCGCTGGCAACTCAGATTCAGGAAGCTGTGCCGATCTCGTCAAGGCTGCATGCCGCTGAATGCTGGACCCAGCTGGTTGCTGCGCGGAGCTTCTCCCACCGTCCCAGGCATCCAGTGGATATTACCGACGCTCTGACTTCCCCAAACAGCTGGGGCTCGCCATCACTGGGGGTCAGCTGGGGAAGTCGGAGCGTCGGTAGGCTTATACCCGGCGTATAAGACGACCCCTGACTTTTGAGAGGATTTTCCTGTTAAAAAGTAGTCTTATACGCTAGAAAATACGGTATTCTCTCTATATAGTATAGATTAGAACCATGATGGCAAACCTATGGCACGCATGCAACAGGTGGCACGCAGAGCCATGTTGCCTGGCATGCCAGTTCAACTCCGCTGATTTTCGGGCTTTCTGGACCCACCAGAAGTAGGGAAACAGGCTGTTTCCTGCCTCCAGAGGGCCTGGGGGGGGTGGGGAAGACTGTTTTCGCCCTCCACAGATATAGAGAGAGGATCTGGAGCCAGGTGAGAAAGAAAAACGGGCCTACTGGGCCATTGTGTGCCAGGAGCGGGAGGGAAGGGGTTGCATGCACTTGTGTGGTGCATAGAATTATGGGTGTGGGCACGTGCATGTGCGAACCTCCCCCACCCTCACCCCTCCTGGCACACGATGGCAAAAAGGTTAGCCATCACTGGATTAGAAGAATGACTCTAGATTCATTTTTTCATTGAAAGTTTTAAAAATGTATTATCTTATATATTTATAATAAGTGTACTAACTTTGGTTAATATACAGGTAGACCTCGACTTAAGAACACAATTGTGTCCAAAATTTCTGTTGCTAAGTAAGACAGTTGTTAAATGGATTTTGTCCCATTATACGACCTATCTACAATGTCCTACCTGTCATTTGCTACAATGTCCTACCTGTCAATGACTACTGCAGCTTCAACCACAACAATACACGAGCAAACAATAGATACAAACTTAAGGTAAACTGCTCCAAACTCGATTGCAGAAAATATGACTTCAGCAACCAAACTTTAACCTTAGACTGTCTACTGTTGACCTCACCCCATTCCTAAGAGGTCTTTAAGCGCACCAGCGTGCCTACCGTCCCTGTCCTAATGTTCCCTTTTATTTGTATCCATCTCATGTATTCATAATTATGTCTATACTTATATCTGTTATCTAATACATGCTTGATGAAATAAATAAAATAAATAAATTAAAATATCTTGCCACATTCGTTCAGTGAATCGTTGCAGGTGTTAAATTAGTAATACAGATGTTACATGAATCTGCTTCCCTAATGACTTTGCTTGTCAGAAGGTCTCAAAAGATAATCACATGACCCTGAGACACTGCAACTGTCATAAATATGGGTTTTGCAAATAAGACCCTAAATAATTTGAGATTAGCATTCCTGTCAGATTGCCTTCTGTGATACAGACCTGATATAGACCTTACTAAAGCCATGAAATGAAGTCTTGTTGCTTCTGTCACAACTATCAGATTGTAATCTTATGGTTAGACAGATGATCAGATTTCTTCACAGTCATTTCCACCCCATTCCAGCCATTTATGGAATGCTTTCTAAATAATTATACCAATGACCAGCAGAGATCTTAGCTGTCACAAACCATTACTTGGTAGTGTAGACTTTTTGTGATAGGGTAGGGCTTTTCAGCAATTCTGATGCAGATAATCTCTACAGTTCTGCTTTGACCAAGTGAAGCATTGACAATAACCAATATTACAACAGATAATTTAATATAATAATATGTATTTTAGATAGTAATATATTTTCAGTTATAATCTTTAAAAGTAACAATATTCACATATATTTCATTTATTTGAACAATTATTATGTATGAACAAAAATATTTTCAACAATTCTTTTCAACAATACTATTCTTCATTTTTGTTTCATTTAAATAAGAATCAGAACTCAAATTTTCTCTATATTTTCTGCTACAAAAGCAACATCACATACAAAGAAACTAAGACTTTTGTTAACGCTGAATTTGAATAGAGATCCCTTTCCTTAGACAACAGTGAAAATTTTCCCAAATAAAGGACAAGATCTGCACTTACTCTTGGCTGTGAAGTGCTCTCAAATTAAATCAGTTTGAAGTGGTTTTCATTAAGATGGATTGAGTGTGGCATCGTGAGAAACACTTTATCAAATGCAGTGTTTTACTTAGTGATTAACTATATACCAGTTGATGAAGCTCCCCAAATCCTTCATAATCCCACCACTCCAATAAACATTTAATGAGCATATAAGTTCAAAAAGCCCAGCAGAGGATTTAAACTTTCAATCTTGTTTTTATTTACTCTTCCAACTCAATTTCTCACTTCAAGTTAAGAATGCTATTGCTTGAAGCTCATCTGTTGCCCTGGCAAAATTAAGTGCCCTGTACATCAGGACAAAAAATATAGGTTCAGATTACATTTCTTGCAGAGATAGATAGATAGATAGATAGATAGATAGATAGATAGATAGATATTCTTTTTTTTAAAAAAGTTGCTAATCTTCAAAAATATTGTTAAGGAAACCTTTTCAGAAAAACTGCAGTCATAAGGACAATGAATAGTAATAAGGCAAATCCACGATTCAGCTATTTACTTTTTTACTCTGTAATTGTTATATTAATCTACAGAATAATAAATATCACACAGGGAATTAAGTATTCTCAAATATTTAATCCTTTTGGGAAGAAAAAGTATACAATTTTTAATGATGCTTACAATTTTTTACAAAATGAATATACCAGTATGCTGTTAGAATGCATGCAATGATCAAGGTTGACATTTCTGTAATATCGCATTATATTTAAATAGTTAGATTTTTTATTGTATACAGTATATATTTTTCCCTTGAATCTTAACAGTGGAATCATCACAATGCTTGCTTGTTAGATATTAAGACACTGAGTGCTGAGAACAAAAACAGAAAAAAAAGGATGCTGCTTGATAGTGATTAGCTTTACATAAGCATCTAAGCTACACTGTGCATTATATGTAAATAAGTATATTAATTCATTTATTATATGTAAGCTATTTCTTGTATATGAGTACCAGTTTGATGTAGGCATCAAGCTAAAAACTGGGGATCGTAACTTCTAGTTCTGCCTTAGGCACAAAGCCAACTGGGTGATCTTAAGTTTAGTCATTCTTTTGTAACTGAAGAAAGTTGGCAATGGCAAACCACTTCTGAAACACCTTACCAACAAAACTACAGGGACTTGTCTAGGCAGTTGCCTGGAATCAAAAGCTGATTCCAAGGCACACACAAAAAATAGTTTCATCAAATATGTAATTAAGGCATTCTTAATTGCTTGCAACAGAAACATTTTACTGTATAATATTGCACAACTTTGAACTTTCTCCCATGGTAATAATGAAACTCAGAATATTGATTTATTTATTATGTGGAAAAATTCGTAAGTCTCATCTCATTCTTCATTACAGACTCAGAAAAGATACTAATATGCTTTTGTTACTAACTGTTCTGCCTGCTATCTAATACTATTACTGGTATTCCTCCATTGAAAATCAAGCATTAGCTTTCAGAAAATTAGCTTTCACTTTTGCAGTCTTTTGCATTATTTGTCAAAGTGTTTCAATCATCTAGGATAGGATGCAGAAGAGAGTGCATTGGCCAAAAACGAGTCCTTTCCAATCCTTGGCCGAAGCCGCAACCAGTTCATATATTTTTTGTTACTGAGCGAACATTACTCCATGTCCTAATTTTCAGAAGAGACCTAGCAGCAGCAGTAGTATAAAACTCTAAACTTCATTAATATGGAAAAAATTTGAAGATATTTTTACACTGAGTTCCTTTGTCATCTAAATAATATAGAATTTGAAATGTACTTACATCTCTAGCTTTCCCATAGAAGGCCTCTTGAAAGGCAGCCTCTAAAGATCCAATAAAAAATACTGGATGGCAGTCACCATATCTGTTTCAGTCCAAAATGTTTCAGTTAGTAAATATAGTTTTTAATAACAAAAAGACAATAGTATCCTTTTTCCAAAATCAAATATCCAAAACTTATTGTATCAATGCCTTAATGATAACTATATATCTAAATATTTGTATATGTACATATACATTCACTGAAAATATTTTTTTTTAAATGTCAAGCTAAATAACATTGTAAAATTGAGTCCTGGAAAAGGTGCTGGACTTTTATTCTTCATCATAAGGAAGGACTGACATTTTTAGAAATCTGAAATTGACATAGCTCCATTTAGGCATTCTCTTAACTCAGCAATTAGTGTAAGCTTTCATATTAAATCTGAAATTGACATAGCTCCATTTAGGCATTCTCTTAACTCAGCAATTAGTGTAAGCTTTCATATTAAAGAACAGAATTCTTCTTTAGTTGTTTAATTCTTCTCTCAAAGATAGTGGTAGACTTAACAAGGATAAACTTAATGGAAAATGCAGTTTATTTATTTTAAATTATTTTCTTTAATAGAACATACAGCCAATGACTAGCAAGTAAAAAAAAAAGACAATTAAAAGATAATAAGATATAATGAAAATATAATAGAGGTAAAGACAAAAAGAAAACAGAAGCCTAAAACTATTAAATATCAGAGAACTGGTAACAAGATATCAGCATCAGTGGGAAAACAGTCTTTTACTTCTGATTGAAATAGCAGCCAATAAGAATTTAGCCTCTCTGTTTGCAATAAATGGGTTCTGATCCTGCAGGCAGCATAGAGCTTCTCCCTCAGAGTAGAATTTAGTTATATTAAAAAGGTAGAGTGTACAATATCATAGAAGAGACAGTGAGGGGAAATTTGAAAATACTCAAACTGCAAGGACATTCTCTTTACAAAAGGGATTTTCTACTTCCTACCAGTATTGATGTAGGGATGTTGTTGAAACGGGCTAAGCTAAAAGCTCCATGGTGTACCAAAAAAGGCAAGACTGAATAGATACTTAGTAGGAACAAGTTGGTTGTACTCTAGTACCCACTGTGAGCATCACCAATAACTCCTACCGTAGATCCAAATGTCACGCTGCATTATAAATTCACTAGCAAGTTTCTGCCCTGACTTTCTCTAAATCTAAAGAACTAAATCCAAGGAGAAACTACAGAAACTTAAGTTGGCAAAATATTTGTCTTCTGTTGTTAAGGGGAGTTGTCAAAGAGCATTAAGGGGGCCTGTGAAGCAAAATTGTAACTAGTAAGAGAAGTGACAAGTGTGGGCTGTTTCCTCAAGAGCAGTATTCCTGATGCCACACATATAGGAGCATTTGAGACACAACATGAGACCTGAAAGAGAATAGACAAAATCTTGGACTGGACAATATCTAAGGAAGATGTTATAGATGCATACTTATGAACTATTAAGCATCTGTGAAACAGGTTTAAGCTTTAAACAGCTTTATGGCAGCACTTCTAGAGCCCAATATTGCCTTGGTGCTATTACCAGCTTGTTACTAATTTCTTCCTGCCAGATTGTAGCCCTGGAATATAATGATCAGATATTTAAAGGCAGAAGATTATTCAATGTGATTGTCATCAGTACAACAATGGTGTTTTCAGCAGCTCTGTCCCTCTGAGAAAACCATAACTTTAGCTTTCGAATAATTAACTGTGAACTTTTCCTCCCTACAAAAATCTGCCAGGCCCCAGAGACTTCTAAGGGTAATCTGAGAGAGTGAAAGGATTGATGTAACATTTCTATAAAAGCAGTATCACAAAATATCTTGCTTTGAGTTTGTGTGTGTGAAATTTTCTTAACCTGAGTGATAGTATTTTCATGTAACATCCTGATTAGATAGAGAAGCCATTGATCTATAAAGATACATGATAGTTTCTACAAAAACATGTCACCTGAAATGGATCTTCAATAAGGTTTACTTGGAACATCAGGATGGACTCAACAGTTGGTTTTTCTCATTAGGTAATACTGCCATAAATAGGCCTCTGGGGAGGAATATGCTCCTACGGCTGATATTTGTCAGCAGTTGAACTGAAGGATATTGATACCAGCTTTGGTGTGTTCAATGTTCTGGTCAGGAGAGTGGACACGAAGTCTGTTGATTGCAGGTGAGCTTCAGACAGATTTGCAGTTAGCTTCTAGGTACAGTCATACTTTAAAAGTCTCCCTTTGGTGTAAGACGACTGCAAGTAATTGAGTCATCGTCTGTGCCAAGCCTTCTAACTTAAAGAGTAATTCTATTATTTGAAAAGTTCTCATTCTTAAAGCAAGAATGGGAATGCTGAAAAAAGGTGAACTATTTTCTGACCAGGGTGACTTGGAAGAGAAGTAATCTGTATTAAGACTATTGTCTGTAACTGGCAGCAAAGAGTTGTCTTAGAGTAAGGGTCTCCAAACTTGGCACCTTTAAGACTTGTGGACTTCAACTCCCAGAATTCTCCAGCCAGCATGGCTGAGGTATTCTGGGAGTTGAAGTCCACAAGTCTTAAAGGTGCCAAATTTGGAGACCCCTGTCTTAAGGGTGTAGCAAAAAGTGCCCTTAGAAGTCCATCTTCTGATATTAAGTGTTATTAGCTAGAACTGTTAAAAGTAATTTTCTGTTTTTTTAAACAAGAAATGAGTCCTCTTTCACAGAGGAGACATCAAGGTAATTCTCTTTACCCTTGAAAAGTAAAACATACTAGTTGCTCGACTAGGAGACAAGTAGATGAACTTTCTGTGATAGTGAGCTAATATAATTTTTCCCTCAAGTCCTCAAAAATATCTGCCTAGACTTAGAGAACTGCATGTTACTCAGAAAATGCACATTTAAAAACTCGGGCAAAGGAGGATATTTCAAAGTGGCAAAATATGTATGTAGTTCATTGCAAATATATTTTTAAATGTTACTCAAACAAGTTTCCAAATATTCACCTATTTGTTCTGCCCCTTTGCCAAATACATGAAATTAATCTGAATAACAGATCTTCAACATTAAATCTTCAAAACCAAAATAAGAAAACTCTGAAACAATGCACTGCATGGAGTCACATTACCTAAATAAACTTCCAAGTGATCTCTCTATTTATTTATATGACTGGATTTAGAGACCGCCCAACTTCCAACAACTCCAGGTGGCTTGAATTTCTAACGGTAGGACACAATAAAAGGAAAGGGAGAAAAAAAAGGTCTTGTTCTGATAGAAAAATTCTTTTTAACTTGGCCAACCTGGAACGAGTAGAACGTAAGTAGAACCTCCAAGAACATTGCAACCATGGGGGGAAAAAATCATGAAATCATGAAATAGATTGTTGCTCAATTCCAATTTGAAAAATATCTTTCATTGTCTGTGCCAAGTATAGGAGACTGACACAAAAGCAGAATGCAAAGAGCTGGCCTGTGGTTTCAGATCTTATTCCCATGCTGAAGTATGTGACAGGGAAGCAAAACAAAAAAATAATAAATGGGAAGCTCAAACTGAAAATGAACTATATTTTAGATTTGCAAGTCATTGTCTCACAGAAAGGCAGTGGAACTTTCAGGTCTCTACCTGATATTTTGTTACCTTATACAAATAAATATTGTACAAAATTTAAGCACAGTATATACATGTATTAGAATTCACTGGAAGAAGCTTGTTATGTGTTTCGTGCTAAAGGAAGTAATAATGATGATGATATACGTATATAGATTGTACTTAGTTATAAATCTAACCTTGAAGAAAATTCTGCTGTGAATTGTAATAAGGCATCTCCTTCATTTTCAGCGTTTTCCGGCACTACAGAAGGAAAGGAAAATATTGCAAGTAAATATTAACATGCAGGTTTAAAATATTTCCTTTACCATTTAGCCAAATTTTTTGTGAGCTCTACTTATCTACCATGTCAAATTGTTTAACAAAAAGAAGATAGTCTTTTGGAACTATTCTTTGAAGATGAATCTATGAATACAATGTCAATACTACAATCTGAAAATATTAAGCAATTTATAAGTGTCATAACTTGATACAATAACTAATTCCCCTGTAAGCAACTGAACTCAATTTAAGATGCTAGTTATTAGCCTATAAGCAGAAAATGACTTACTAAAACGATTGAGTCAATAAAATTCAAAATGCACATTAAGATTAACTTGCCTATAGTGGCTTCAGCTTATAATGCAGGAGCCATGTGTTGAACCTTCTCTACGACAAGTGTCCCAAATACAGCACATTCTCCAAGCAATAATTAACTGCCTTCTTTCAGAAACAACTGAAAACATGACTGTTCATAGACATGGCCCTAAGATTACCTAAGGTGTTTAAGCTACCCCTACCCCAACTATTTTCTTGGCTGGCTTTCAACCATCTTGCCTGATGAAAATTTATCAGAAACTTAAAATCTGCGCTATTGCTATTTTCTCTGGTATTATTTAGGTTATTTATACTTTTGTATACTGTTATAAAGTATTGTTAGCAACCCAGAGTTATGTATTTGGAATGGGCAGCACAAAAAATAAATAAATAAATATAAGTGGAATTAATTAACTAATTATTATGCAAAACATTAGTAGACCTAAAATGTGTATTTCTTCTATTTTTAATACTATATTGTAATGATGTCATATTCAGTTAAAATATGTTATAATGAGAAGACCAGCAGAAAACAGGAGCTACTGAAATGTATTACAGCATCTTATGTTCTTGGGAAGACGTTGATGCATATGAAGACCAATTTCAGCTAAAGAACTGGCAGTTTTGATATCACCTTTTTGTGTATATAATAACAACAACAGAATAGAAGAGAAAACTGGAGAAAATCACAAAATACAAAGACCTGAAAATAGAAATAGAACGATAATAGCAAAAAAAAATCAAAGACAGTATCAATAGTAAAAAAATGCATTGGATGCATTGGAAAACATCTGGAGCATCATTTGAACACCATTAACATTGACAACATCAATATCAGTCAGTTGCAAAATGCAGCTTTATTTGGAATAGCTTACATCAGGGGTGTCAAACTTGCGGCCTTCAGGCTGGATGCATCATGCGCTGGCCACGCATAATGCATCCTGCCTCCATTTTAGCAAAGTCGTGATATGTCACATGACGACAACATGACGATGCAAGTTTGACACCCCTGGCTTACATCATGCAACAATTCCTTTTACACACCATCAAATCTTGGGAAGGACATAATAAGTGGATAAAAATACCAAAGTCAATCTAAAGTCAGGCAGACTATATGACTAACTATAATAATAATTGTACTGGTGGACAAAAATGTCAAATCCAGTCTAAACATCTGACTGACTGTTCAACCAGCAATAACTGTACTGGTAGAGTTGCTTGATGTGCAGAATATAAATTTGCTAAATAAATAAACAAACCATACAATATAATGCAATACCATTACCCATAATGGTTATTAATTTGCATTAAAAATTTGATAATCAATTAATAGGTAGCTTTTTAAGTCAACCAAAAGACTTTTCTAAAATGTCTATTTAATAGATTAACAGAATAAAAATTTCAGATACAGATAAAATTTGTTCAACAAAAATGTAACTTTTTCTGATTTAACCTAATCTGATAATAGCAAAAAAATACAAGACTATGCCATTACTAATATCACAATAAAAATTTGCATTCAGTGAAATAATCGTATTTATTCATAATTTTAACTATTTTTTGTTATTAATGAAAGTTAATAGTTCCTGAAAATCTCATTTCATTTACTGGTTATTTGCCTAGAACACATTTATATAATTTGCAACTTCATTTCCTCTCTTTTTTAAAAAGCTAATTTTCTATAAAAACAGATTGTATCTCTATTATTTCTATTATATCGCCCCAAGAAAGTCACACTGTGTTCTCAAAAAGCAACACGTCAAAATCATTGATCACTGAAAAAAAATATGTTTTTTCTCCCCATCCCGTTTGTTCAAAGTTGGGCTTATACTATTGATAATACATAGAAATACTTACTCATTGGAGATTTTCTCAATGCAGATGATGCCATACCAAACATCTCTCCATCATCCACCCCAAATTCTGTAGCATCTTCAAAGTCATCTCCATCACTGTCACTAACCATATGTACATCTGTGCATTGCTAGTTTAGTAAAATAGATAATAAACCAATTACTTGAACAAATAAATGTCAACAATAAGTTTTCATGGTTAAATATCAAAGTCACCAAATTTTCATCCAAAATCTTGAAATAAAATTTAATTTTTATTTTCTAATAAGTATCTTTGAGAAAGAAGCTTGCATAATTAGGGCATGACAAATTTTTCAACATTCAATTTCCAAACATTAGGGATGCTCAAAAGTTGTGACATCCCTGGGGGATTGTAAACATATTTTGGTTACTTCAATATAATTTAGATGTGCTTGGTAACTAATTACTTAAATATCATAACTTTTTAACATTTTGTTTGTTTCATTTGTTTTTCAAAAATCAGTGCAAAGAATGTAAGAAATTTTAAGTTTAATTGCTTGTAGAGTAGATGCCATCCTAAAAAAAGGACTTGACCTGACAGTGGAAGTAGAATGGTATATGTCCATGATGGCGAACCTGTGGCATGCAGAGCTTTCTCTTTGGGCACGCACGCCATCGCCCCAACCCATCTCCAATCGCGTTTCTCCATCGCGTTTCACTGAATCAATTCCAACTTCTTGTGAAAGAAAAAGATCTCACGAAATTGGAATTGATTAAGTGAACTTTTTCACTCTTGCACTTCACAATGGGGGAGGCGCGGTCTCGTCCTCCTCCTGAAGCCCATTACAACGCAGAACCACAATGTGACTCATGTGGCTCTTTCACCCCTCTGCTGTGGCTCCCTGTGGCCCTGTCGCGGCAGAGGGATGAAAGAGCTGTCGCCCTGTTGCAGCAGCGGTGAAGGCCAGAGCCTTAGTGTGGGAGCGAAGTGCCCCTGTACTTGCCTTGGTGCAGCAACAGTATTCCACCTTCATTGTGGTACATTTACTATTGCCGCCAGCAAAGAGGGCTGGGAGACAATGGTGGGGGCAGATATTTTGGGGTGGGGGCCATCCCCCAAGCCTGGCCTTCCTTCTCCCTCATCAGTGGGGTCAAGAGAAAGAAGGGAGCAGCATGGGGAAGTGCTCCCCTCCTCCGGCTGAGCGCTGAGCACAAAAGCCCAGTGGGGGGGTGGCCCAAGAGAAGTGCCCCCATTGGTGAGTCAGATGGTGGAGAGGCCTGGCCCAGCTCTCGCAGTGAGACACTGTTTGGTACTCCAGATGTGAGTTGCCGCCTTTGAAATGCGCCACACCTGTGAGGAAGCCAGGCAGCTGAGGTCATTGGGGGGGGCAGCGGAGGCATCAGGGCTGCTCCTCCCCCATCTCAGCAAGCCAGGCCTGGAGGAGCACGGAGAATTGTGGGCCAGGTTCTGGAGGGTCAGAAGGCGCGCTCCCACGTCGCCCCAACACACATTTCCAGTGCATGCTCCTCTGTCCCAAAGTGGGATTGAGGGGGGGGTAGGGGGAAGGGTAGAGGGGCTTCTAGGAGGAAATGGCCAGCTGGCTTTCCTTTTCTCATGGGGCGGGGATCCGTTGCTCTTCCGGGTTCTGATGCGCCGGCCATCTGGTCTTCATGTGCACGGGAGCGCCAGAAAGCGGAAGAGCAGCTCCCAGTTCCCAGAGCACACATGCGTGCTGGCCAGCTGGTCCAAGTGCACTGGGGAACTGGTCTTCCAGTTTCCAGCACTCCCCCGCACACACACGCTCCTGTTTCAGCACTCGGTGCTGAAAAGGTTTGCCAACATTGGGATAGACCAATAGAGGAAAATAGGATTTTTAAGGGATTCTGTTTAATAGGACCTTAAGGTTTTAAAATCATAATCCCTACTCTCAATTGGGCTCAGCAACAAATTGGTACCAATCTATTTCTTCCAAAGCAAATGGACAGAAAGAGAGAGAGAATTTTAGCAATTATTTTTTTCTTTACATAATAAAGAAGTATTATTACACCAATATCTTATTCTTTAGTTTCATTCTAATATATTCCTTATCAAATAAAATCAACCAGCAGACATTATGCCATAAGATCAAAGGTAGGGCAGAAATTAGACATATAATGTCATTTTCAACAAAACTTTAATAAAAATTTATCTGTGTGGGAAAAAGAAGTTGTCCTACCTCTTCTGATTGTTCTCTAGTTTGTGCTGGCGAAGACCTTCTTCCGACTGTAAGTCGATGGCAAGGATAAGAGATTCCTGAGGCTGCTAAAGTAATCTAAACAGAAGACATGTATTACTGAATTATCCATCAGATTTTGTTAAGCATCGAAAATCAAACTGCAATATACATAAATACCAAGATGCATTCTTTTTTAAAAAAAATAAGAGCATTTTCAATTCTCTCCTTTTCATGGAGTGACCATATAAATCTAGGATGAGAAGAAAAAAGTTCAGAGAAAGATATGATAGCAATTTAAAACTAATGGGCTTGCCAGTAATTATAACTTAATTGTTTTTGCAGTTAAGAATATTACGGTTGCTGTTAAGAAAAATCAAGCTTTTGATAGTGTGTGCCATACCATATGCTCTAATCAAACAGATGGTAAGGATGAAGGAGAACTCAGACACAAAACAGGTTATGTAGAAAACAAACACAGAGTTAGTCCAAAAGGATTCAAATGCCTATACACCAATGCCCAAAGTATGAAGAATAAACAGGGTGAACTAGAAATCCAAGTACATGAGGGCAGATATGATATTATTGCCACTATGGAAACTTGGTGGGATGAAACCCATGGACGGACAGCTACAGGGATTTAAAATTGTTTGAAAGAAACAGAACTAATAAAAGAGGAGGTGGAGTTGCGCTATATATATTTAAAAAAATAACTATATCTCTACAGAAATACAGAGTGACAGTGACAAAACCATCTTGAATGTATTTAGATCAATATAAAAGGAAAAAAGAATGACATTGCCATAGGTGTATACCACACAAGCCACCCAACCAAACAGACAAAATAAATGAACTTTTTTGCTAATCAGCTAATTAAGGTATATAGGAAGCACACCACAACAGCAATGGGGGATTTTAACTAGCAGAACTGTTTGACTCATTTTTTGCATCTGTCTTTACACAAAACGAAAAAAATAGTCCAACCTATCAAAAAACAAAACAAAACACCCTATCAGCCTGATATCAATACTTGGGAAGATCCTGGAAAAGATGATTGAACAACGAATTTGTGAACACCTAAAGGCAAACAAAATCATAACCAGAAGCCAACATAGGTTTGTCAAAAACGGATCTTGTCAAGCAAATCTTATTGCATTCTTTGACAAAGTGACAAAATGAGTGGACCAGCAAAATGTTGTGGATATAAATTACTTGGTCTTCAGTAAAGCATTTGACACAACCTACTACTTGATAAATGTAGGTTAGATAGCATCATCACCAGATGGATTTGTAGCTGGCTGACCAACAGCACTCAGTGTACAGTCCTCAATGGAACTGCATCTACATGGAGGGAAGTATGCAATGGGGTATCCCAAGGCTCTGTCTTAGGCCCAGTACTCTTCAATATCTCCATCAATGAGTTAGATGAGGAAATAGAAGAGGAACACATCAAATTTGTTTTTGCAAATTTGCAAAACAAGCTGGCACAAATAGCCAACACTCCAGAAGATAGGTTCAAGATACAGAAGGATCTTGACAGACTTGAACACTGGGCCCAATCTAACAAAATGAAATTCAATGGTGAGAAAAGTGAGATTCTACATTTAGGCAAGAAAAGCCAAATTCACAGATATAGAACAGGTCAAAGCATGCGTATGTGCCCCCTAACCCTCAAAAGGTAAAGCACGTGTGCCTCCCCACACGTATGGTGCCCCACATGTGCCCCCTGTACACGTCCGAATCCCCATGCATGTACGTGCGCCGCCTGCATATGCCCTGCCTCATGCAGCCCTCCGCATATGCGCAGCAGAGACCCGATGATCAGCTGGCTGGTGGGAGGCACGCACACATGCGCGGTGGAGCTGACCTAGGATGACAGCTCATGTGCCCACAGAGAGGACGCTGCGTGCCATGTGTGGCACGTGTACCATAGGTTCGCTCTCACAGGAATAGGTGATACCTGGTTCAATAGTAATAATTGCAAGAGGGATATTGGCGGCCTAATGTACAATTACTTAAATATGAGCCAGCAGCGTGCTGTATGCCAAAAAAAAAATGCAATCCTAGGCTGTATTAATAGGGGGAATGAATCAAAATCATGTGAAGTTTTAATACCACTTTATAATGCCATGGTAAGACCATACTTGAAGTATTGCATCCAGTTTTAGTCACCATGATACAAAAAAGATGTTGAGATTCTAGAAAGAGTGCAGAGAATAGCAACAATTAGAGGACTAGAGGCTAAAACATATGAAGAACACTTACAGTAACTGGGTATATCTAGTTTAATGAAAAGAAGGTCATGATAGCAGTGTTCCAGTATCTAAGGAACCACCACAAAGAAGAAGGGGTCAACCTATTCTCCAAACATCTGAAAGCAAGACAAGCAGCACTGGGTGTAAACTTATCAAGGAGACACTTAGAACAATTAAACAGAGGAATGACATGCCTCCAGAACTTGTGTGCGTTCCAACATTGGACAACTATTTGTTTCAAATGGTACAGGTCGTCCTTGACATTTGAAATTACAGTGGCACTGAAAAAAGTGACTTATGATCATTTTTCACACTTATGATCACTGCAACATCTCCATGGTTATGTGATTTAAATTCAAATGCTTGACAACTGACTCACATTTATTACAGTTGCTGTGTCCCGGGGTCATGTGATCACCTTTTGCAATCTTCTGACAAGCAAAGTCAATGGGGAAACCAGATTCACTTAACAACCATATTACTAATTTAACAACTGCAGTGATTCACTTAATAAATGTGCCATGAAATGGGGCAAAAAATCACTTAACAAATTTTTCACTTAGCAACATAAATTTTGGGCTCAATTGAAGTCGTAAGTTGAGAACCACTAGTGTACATTTTTTTGCTTGAGAAAGGGGTTGGACTAGAAGACATCTAAGGTCTCTTCCAAAAACTGTATGTTATTCTGGTATTCTGTTAGGATACAGGAAAGGTTCAATGGGATGGGATAAAAGTACAGACACTGAGTAGAATTAGGGGTACAGATATTGAACAGAATTAGTGGTGATGTTTTAAAAATCTTATCAGGGGAAGATATCAAGATACTTCAGAAACGTGAATAATTTGTGTCTTTATAATCACTGTTCACCACCCTATGGATAGGAAAAAAAGACTCTCAGCTTAAAAAAAGATTAAACTGTAGTTCTGTTCATCTTTTTGTTGTTGGTTGCGAAGTCGTGTCCGACCCAAGTAACAACAACAACAACATCTGTTCATCTACTGATGAATATAACTGGTCTCAGAGGGTAAAGCTAGAAGCTGGAAGTTTGATGTTTAACTGTATGAGAACGAGCTGAAATAAATTATTCAATTGCAAGGTTCATTTTAGTAGAAAATCCCCTCTTTATTGTATCTTTTTCTATTTCTTTGACACTCAAATGAATATATAACTGTCTTAAGGTATCTCCCCTGTTCCCTACCATGTAAATATGGGTATATAGCCTTCTTGGTTAATAAATTGCTATGCAATCAAGTTCCTCCAGGTAAAAATGCACATATTATTGAAAACGAAGACATCAAAAATGAATTGTACTATGTCAAAAATCAGTTTATTACACTAACCCTTTAAAATTGATTAATTTTTGCATTTAAAACACGGAAAATGTTCTATCTTCCATGTCACTCTAGTATGTAGTCCAAAGCCTAGCAAATATATTGGGAAAAATTCCTTTTTATTCAAGGTATTTTTAATCACTTATATGCTAGAACTCATAAAAGCCTTAATTTTCTTCAGGTTAAAGGAAACTGATTAAGTGTGCTAGCGAACCAAGTGAGTGTTGACCTGCCTGGACTAGCCTGCTGACACATTCTTGTAGCAAGGTTAAATAACAATTTAGTCACAATTTTAAAATCACGGAGTTAAAAGGAAATGACTATTTTTGAATAAATGAAATATTAATGCAGACATTTATGTCAAGCTCAATTATCAGTGAAACTCTTCCATACCTAACACAGAATCTACACTTGCTTTTGCAATGGTGACACTGCTATTTTCATCATGTTTTGTTCAGTATGTTATTGGGCTCAAGTATAGAAAAATAAATTCTTCATGTGAAACTTTGCCTATATAACTAAATATATCCAAACCTTTTAAGTAGCATGCTAAAAGTGACCAATGTGAACACATTTAAGTACACTTGTCATTGTGATTAAGTAATTAGAGCCAAAAATCTCACAATGAATAGCTTCTAATTTTCACTGGCTTTATCCAGATTTAGGAATGCTTAGTAGAATAGAGCTTAAATGACTAAGTATTATCAAACTGAGACTTACTCTATCTTTAAAAAGTAAGAGCATTTAAGAAAAGACAGACAAGTGAACATAGTGCTGGTCATTTGATGCTCTTTTGTTCCATAAGATCAGTAGGTTTTTAGATAAAAAACAGAATATTTTTTTCTCTTTTTTATTCGTATCTTACAAGATATGGAATTGGGAAGAGGAATCAGCATGAATCATCCCTATATAGTCAAATGTGAGTTTCAACTATTAGAATGTTGAAATTGACAGTGTAATCAACAAGCGTTTTTAGATTAAAAGTTTATACAACTGAAGGGGGAAAGCCAACATGGCATTTAATATTGGTGAAAATTAAGATATCAGATAAGAGTTATTACATTTTTATATCCATGTGTCTGCAATATTAACATTTCAATTTTATACATTTTTAACACTTTAATCCATTAATGAATTTAAGAGTTATTACTATCACTGCCAAAATAGCTGTTGTTAAAAAATAACAACATTCAAAGGAAACTATGAATTTAAGAGAACCCTTCCCACCCCAATAAAAGACTAGATACAAACAACAATCTTTTATACTGCCTATGTTTACCAGTGATTGATAAAACTTTTTAACTGCCACTGAAATCAATCCTGATTTTTTACTCCAATAAATGTTTGCATGTAAGCCATGTGTTTACATGCATGAACAGACATGTATCTATGTACAATGGCTAGAGACCACACTACAAATAAGGGAAGTATTAAAGTACCATTAATTGAATTAATAAGTATAATTAAAAGTAATTGCCTGTAAAATAAAGCAATATGTTTGCAAAACGATAGATATCTTATCTAAAAATCCAGCCTTAATAAAATTCTTTTAACACTCAAAATCTCGCTATCAGAGATTGAGACACAATGGAATTCTGAACTCAACAGGCATGAATCTTTATAAATCAGATTGAGTTTTAGTGAGTTTCTGCAAAGGAAAATATTTTCATGCAGGAAGACTTCACCAACTGAGTTTTTGGAATTTCCTGATGTATTGTTGTAGAGAACCACCAGGGGTGAGTTCTAAATTTTTTTACTACCAGTTCTGTGGGCATGGCTTATTTTATGGGTGTGGCTTAATGGTCATGTGGCAATTCTTTAGGATTTAGCAGATGTACTGGTCTACCAGGCTTTTAACTGCTTGCAGAGCTGTACCGGTCTACTCTTTTGTTTCTGGAGGCACTGGTCTACCCATTTGTTTTTGGAGGCACCGGTCTACTCATTTGTTTTTGGAGGCACCGGTCTACCACCACACTGCCTTTTACCACTGATCAGCTGTAGGGCGGCTCTTGCCTACAGCCGCAGCAAGAGTTTAAACAGTTTTTCCTTATAGCCCATCTGCTGGGACTCAAGAGGCAGCAAAAGATTGGGGGTGGGGCCAAATAAAAGGCAAGAATAACAGGGTGGGGGGAGACGGGGGGCAGAACCAGTTCGGTGATGTCATATCATCACCACTACCGGCTCGGCGGAACCGGGCGGAACCGGGAGGAACCCACCACTGAGAACCACTATAGATAAAGAAGGATCTCCCGCGCAGATATGAACCTTCCACTCATGCAGGCTTCAAAATGAAGGTAATCTAATCTGATTTCACTACTTTCATTTCTTGTCTATTTATTTGCTATCTACAGTACAGTACCTTTACAGTTACCATATTCTCAACACATTTAAGAGAATGCCCACCTCCAACTCATAGCTAATTATGTAGGGAGGAAAATAAAAACATAATCCTCTAGAAATTTAGAGGATTTTAATTAAAAATTAAAAAGAAGAATTGAAAACTAATTCCAATTATTTCTGCAAAAAAAAGGGGTTCTGACCCGATGCCGTAATTAAATCATGAGCTTTAAGCCAAGCTTCAAAAGAAATTCAGTTATTTATTAGGAATTGTTGGCACGTTCCAAGTGAAGCCAACTCTGACCCCACTTAATTTACATCCCTGCTCTGACCCTGTTTCCCCCCTCTCCCTAAGGTGTGTCATCATCAGTCACAATCTCCAATGAAGCAATTTCATGAGTTGTAGAGATCACTCTCCTCTGGCCAGTCTGGATAACTGCGAAGATGGCCTCGACAGAGAGATAGCTGGAATGTGCTTTTTGTTTTGACTGAAGTGCTCCCTCACTGCAGCTGGAAAATTCATTTTCTCATCTCCCTTGCCTATGGCAACTCGAGAGCAGGCCAGGGATACTTTGCGAGTTGACACTTTAATGATAGTAATTTATTATTACTTTTATTATTTATGCACTTATAAATAAATGTAATATAGACAGAATAAAACAACTGATGTTGTGGCCCGTCAGTGGCCAGTGCAGCTGGTGGCTGATTCCGACAGGGAGGAGGCTGGTGTGGTGCTGCGCCAGCAGTTTTTGCAGCTGGCACTCGAGTCGGACAATGAGGAGGCTGGAGAAGATGTGGTGCCAGAGGCAGGGATTCAGCCAGGGCCTTCAGAATCTCCAGAAGCTCCCTTAAGTGAAGAGGATGAAGAGGAGGAGCCTCTTCTCGATGCACGGGCGCGCAGAGCTGCCAAAAGGCAAGAGTGGCTCCTCAGGAGGAGGTCTCCTCGAGAGTAAGGCTTGGGGCTAATTGGCCACACCCTTAGCCTATTTAAGGAGGAATGCCGACTGAAGCAATTTGCAGGGAACAACTCCATTCACATACCTTTGTGTCTTGTCTTGCTTATCTTATCAGCTTCCTGCAAATTGGTTCTGGGCATTCTGCCAACCCCAGTAAGCTTTCAGTATTATTCTTTGAATTCTTGGCGGCTGTTAATGCAGTTAATTAACAGCCATTATTGTAAAAAACGGGTTTATTTAGTAAACTAAGGTTTGAACGGACTTTGTGTGTGCTGTGTTCTTTGGGGTCTGTAGCTGGGGCAGAACAACTGATACCATAGTGCTGGGGTGTCAAACTCAATTTCATTGAGGGCCACTTCAGGGTTGTGTTTGACCTTGGGGGCAGGATGGGAGTGGTCAGGGTCGGCATGGCCAGTTCAATGTCACTCATGTTGGGGTGCCTGTGACAGCCCAAGTGCTCTGCCAGCAAAAACGGCGCTCAGGAGGGATGCGTGCACTGGCAGAGGGTTGCAGGAGGCCGTTGCAGCCAAAAACAAAGCTTGGAGGGCCATGAGCAGCCCTCCTGAGCTCCATTTTTGCTGGCATAGGCACCACAGGCTGGTCCTTCACTGTTTCCAGGGCAGTCTCATGGGCCAGATCTAAGCATCCCGCGGGCCAAATCTGGCCCCCAGGCCTATAAAATAAGGAGGTTCTAAAGTAAGCTAATAATATTACATTCTATATAATCCATATTCTCTAACAGGTAACTGTTTGTTTGTTTTAAAGCAACAAGGACCTATGAAAAAGGAGAGTTTTAGTGCTTTTTTAAACCATTAAGTGAGCCAATTACATGCACCATCCCAGAGGGAATTGATTCCAAAGAATCAGAGCCAGATGAAAAAAAGCTCTTAATCATGATATAGCTGTTGTAGGAAGCAGTAGAATCAAATACACTTTGCCTGATAATCAGGTCAAGTTCATATGAAACATCACGTCTTATGTGCCCATTGGCAGGGTATAAGGTGTCATCACAGCATTTTGTTTTTGTATTTTCTCAAATTACCAACAAACTTAATGATCGGTGTCAAAAAAGATTGAAATAATAATCATTTCTAGATTATTCATTCAAGAATGAAGCTAATCTCCAGCAGGGCTGACATAGATCTTTTCCATCTCTAGGTTAGTTGCTTTTCCTAAGTACAACTTCTTACCAAAATTCAGCAACTGTCTTTTTTTTTCCCCTATGAAACAAGTCAATTTCATCAGAGTTTGTAAAGAAGGTTTATTTAACCAAAACCTTAATTATAACCTTGTGTTTGATTGTGTTTGATCACAATCTTAAACTGTGATAACCGAAACAGAACTTGTAATCATTTCAGCAGTGAATCAGAGAGAATGATGGGAGAAGGGGGTAAGATGCTGAGTGGGAACACCAAAGCTCTCAAAAAACAGGAAATTCTATTGAAATTTTTACAAAATTAACCAAAAAATCTCATATATGTGTAGTGATTATTTCATTTCTCTTTAAAAGTGTGTAGTGTTTCTACAATTAGCATAATGCTTTGAAACCAATTAGTTTGATCTTTTCACAAGAAATGAACTTATTTCTATTATGAAAAAATGTACATATAACATCAGGCATTAAATTTTATTTTTAAACAATAACTGGATGCCCCCCCCCAATCACTAGAGTGGAGTGTGTTCACGTTCCACCAGCACCAATGCATACTTTATCCTCTCATAAAGTGCTGCTGAGATAATTACTGCTGACAGATTTATTCAAGGTTCATTTCACTTTTTCTCTAGTTTTGCTCTAGTTAGAAGTGCAACAGAGCCCATGGGAAGATCCACCCCTCACACCTGTTAAGTTTCTTCATGTTACTAGGGCCAGTTTGGACATGTCACTTCGAATTAGCATTGTAGAAACGCACTAAGTGTGACAATTACTTATCACAGGTTTAACTTATAGGAAAGAGAGAGAAGAAGAAAAGTTTCTAATTCGAGCCCAAGAACAGTGTCCAAATACGAAATTTAAATCCTTTAATACAGGCTGAAGAAAGTCCCTCTGAAACTTAGGAAAGAGTTCCCATGGCAGAAATCCTAAACAAAGATCAAAATTAATATAAAGAACTAATCCTGTGTTTTTAAGTGAAATGAATATTTTCTTCGGGCATTCATAAATATTCTGTTACATTTCCTGGCATTATTATTCTAATTTACTGATTTTACAATCGAGACAGAGTGCGCGTGCGCGCGCGCACACACACACACACACAGATACATAGACAAATACACAAAACTTATATTCTCCAGACTGCCATATATTTACTGAGAAGGTAACTGAAGGATATGGATATTCTGTAAGGGAGATGTTGTTATCATCCTTTGTAGTACTTGTGGCTATGTTTCTGTATGGGGGAGAATAGTCTGAAGCTGAACCTTAGTAACACAGTTGTTGATTGCACACCAGGGCTCTCTAATGTCATGAAGTTTGCTTCCTCATTATCACGCATCTAAATTACTGCAGGGCACATTACATGGGGGCTGCTCTTAAACATTAGTCAAAAACTCTGATTGGTCCAGAATATGGAGAGTGTCCTGATTTCATCATTAGGTACATATGATTCTGTAGATCCTGTATTGGCTATTAACAAGTTCCTGTGTACAATGGAATGTGCTAGTTTTGATCTTTATGGCTTGTTACCTGGGTACCTACAGGATCATTTGTTCCAACCAATATTGGCTTGACCTTAGAACAGCTAGTTCTATCCCACCTTTTTTAGAGCTTGAGAGATTGAAGATAGAAGGTGCTCCTTCTCTATAGGAGCACCAATGCTTTGAACAGCCTCTTGATGGTCATCAGGTTGGCCTCCCTCTTGCTGGCTTTCCAGAAAATGTTAAAAACTGAATTATTTCAGAGGGCCTTTTCTTAAGTTTACATTTGATGCCATCTTGTTTCCTTGTTACTTTTCTTTCCTCATGTTTCCCTGTGTTTTTCTTTCATTTTTTTAATATTCTGTGTTTTATGTTTTTGTGTTGGGTTTTAATTGATTATTGTTATATTTATTCAGATTAGCTTTTAACCTGACAGTGTGTTTTATATATATTGTAAACTGCCAAGAGTCCCTTTGTTTGCACTGGGATATAAGTTTCATTAATGAATGAAACTATGCTTTGAAATATAGATTAAACCAATCACATTAGAATATGCAGCAAATATTACACCCATCCTAAGTAACAACATTACACTGTTCTTCAGAAGAGAAAGTTTTGATAACTTTACAATGAGGAAACTCTGTCCCATGTCTTCACAGTTAGCTTAATGCTAGGATGCTCAATGCCAGATGCAGTGCACAGGTTTTGTATAAACCCATTCACAGCATGTCTTTTTCATTAGTTCTTCTCTCTTTCTCAAATTAAATTTCAGGTCAGCTGAATGCTCCGTTAATTCTTCTTTAAAACTTCTAGTTCAGTTAGAAAAAAAAAATCCCAATAATATTGTATGTATTCTGGCCGGTACTGGAAAAGGAAGCTCACAATTTCATATACCAATGAGATTCAAGTATATTTCTAATAATAATAACTATGTTGGATAGGCGTAAATTTTCTACAGAACTAGCTTAGGCTGCTTTTCTTTCGGAATTCCAGAAATGTAAATTTCAATCTGTCAATATGAAGAAAAGATAAATCACAAGGGAAGAGAGTTTTGGATCATTTATCTCCTAAAGTATAGGAGTGGGTCAGGTTGGGGTTTTTTTGTAATGACATGTGTAAAGCTATGGCTAACCTCAATTTGTATCTGGGCCTACCATATACATTAATATCTGTGATTGGACCTGTTATATTTCAATTTGCAGGTTATGTTAATATAACGAACTTAATAGAAACTGAAGGCTACACTGAAGTGTTAAATCCCTGCAGCAATATCAGTGAGTCACTCTTTGTCTAATAATTGCAAGCTTGGGCATTCTTTTAATGAGTTTTGTGAATATGTCATCACAGAGATGAAATAAACTATCACGTCTAAGGGGTATTATTTTCAATAACACAATTCCGAAACATTTCAACACATTCCATTTTGATTCATTAAATACTCCAACACTGAAAGAACGGTCCCTAGACACCAAGAAGAAATGTGTAATGTAGCCAAAGATTAGAATATAATTTTAGGCAACTGTTCATATTAATAACCATAAGATCTGAAAAAACAACTCAACATTTGGTATTTCTGTAAATACAAGCTATTAAAAATATGAGTATTAATATTTTTGAACTTATAATCTGCCTACAAATATTTCACTCCCTTACATCAGTTGTTCATGAGCACTTGGGGTGGGGGGAAGGTTGAGCCAATCAAACAGCAAAGATATTATGGTAATATTAGCAGAATATACATACAGTGGAGTTTGGGGTTGCTATATATGCCACAATTTTGTTAAAAATAAAGAACTGCTATAATTTACCTGTGACAAAGAGTAGTGCATAATTGGCTTTTGCCAATAATTACAAACATCAAAGATTTGATAAAACTTTCTTGTTTAATGACTGCAATGACATCTCCCAGGGATATGAAATATTCTTGACAAATTGCCTATGTGAAAAGTTGAAATAATTTAACATTATATGGCTTTCATTATAGGAGGTGCTTCTTCAAAAATGTTCATAGAATCTATGTGGTACAGCTTTTTATCTCAGACAATTATCCTTTTCTCCAAATAAGCTTATAAGCTGAACCTTCATGTTAAACCCGTATTGAGTTCTACTTAACTTTTATTTATTTATGCAAAGATTTTTAGGTAAATGGAAGCCTCAAATTCTAAGAGTTCTACTGGGCATCTCCAAACACTTTTGTTTTTTTCCTGCTTTGTGGAGAAGTTTATTTTTTATAGTGGCTGGAATAGCTGAAAGAACTGTTACTGATATTTTAAAAAAGCAAACAAAGCCAAACACTCTGATGGGAATGTAGAGTTCAATTATATCACTCTTTGGACTCTGACCCTTTATTTTTGCAAATACCCTATACTTGCTTTGGATAGTATAATTTCTACTGTTAATAATTCAATTCTGACAATACAGGTTCTTATTTTATAAGAGAACATCCATTAATTATATTAATTTCAGGGGCTTCTACTTGGACTATCTTTCTAGTTATTTATCTGGTCCCTAGCTAAGTCCCCAAATTAAACATTTTTTTCAGCCGCTTAAAAGAAACCACTATGACTTTGCATGGCTAGAACTATGAACGGTGCTGCAACTTTAAAGTTTAAATCTGTAGCACCTACTCTGTACTTTCCAACCTGTCATAATTAATTCAGTTCCTTTCTACTCTGAAATCTCCACAATAATAAGAACTTTATCAGAATGGTGTTAGTACGAAGTAGCGTAGCAAACGAAAATCCCGCCGGGAGCAGTCTAGAGCCCTCTCTTCTAAGCAGTTATCATTTTCTGAATTACAGGAACTATAAAAGGACACTCTACTCAAGCTGCCGCTGAATGTCACCTGAAAAGCAATCACAAAAGGGCTCTGTCGTGGCTTATCTCTGAGCTCTGTCACTACGGCAACCAGCAGGGAATAAGTATCCATGGGTCTATGAATTTAAGAATCCCATAAAAGCCAGGGCTAAAAAGGCATGTGCAGACTCTCAGAGATTGACTGCATTAATACATTAGCAAATACTGTGAAACACTGGATAAATGTCAGCAATTATGGAAAAAGCATCTAATAACGATATTCGTTGTCTGTCAAACCCCCGCGAGGTTTGATATGCAACTGCCACTCAAAGAGCTGCTGGTAATTTTATCTCTTTTAGACTTCTGAATTCAAATCATTCAAATTGGAAAGTAATAAACTGTATAACAGCTTATTTTGAACCGATCACAATTGGCAGTAAGTAAACAATGCAGGGAAGAAAACAACTGTTTTACTATGCGGTAGGAGCAGATTTTCCTAAATGTCTGATACATACTGTAGATTACACACACACACACACACACACACACACACACACACCTACCACCATCTTGCCCTAAAATCAAGACAACCGATAAAAAAAACCCGTATCTACAAGTAGCATGATTAAGATGAAAACAGGACAGGAACCAACAGTGATATCTCCGATGTAATGCGTTTAGAACCAGCAGCCGTTAAGCAGATTTTTGCCAGCCAAGAGCAACTAATATGGACAGCTCCAATTCATCTAAAAAGCAGTGAAGAGGCCACCATTTCATTTTTCAAAACATATCGGTATCAATATATCAGTTAAGGGCAATAGGTCTTTACGGTACTAAAAATAGACAAAAAGAATAGTTTCATGATCTCCAAATAAAAGCTTTTCCTGTCAGGTCATTAATTAATGCATTTTTCCAGGAAGTTGGATTTAGCCATGTACTGAATTCAGGGGATTCAGGAGATATTTAGCTATGTCAGTAAATTTTCACATTGATAGGTAGTTGGTAAAGCCCCAGTAGCATTATTCAAACTAGTCAGAAATATATGGGTACTATATGGTACAAATTCTCCAGAGAAATTATTCTAGGATATCCTAGGATATTATTGAAGTTAGAAAGAAAACAGAAGTTTTTGATCCCTACTGAACAAAAATGGGTTACATATCAGCCTATATGCACATGTGCCAAAGACATTTGGAAAAATTAACCATCCATAATTTATTCATTTGGTTAAAGTTCAAATGCAGCAGCTCATGTCTTGGCAACATAAATAGAAGACTGTTGTTTAAGATAATCTTCAGAAATAAAGTTATCAGAAGGGAATGTAATAACTTTTTTGAAATCAATAATGTGCTTTCTGCTGTACAAAGTGGTGCTATCTAATATATTGAAGTACAGCTGTTCTGTTGGAAAAGCTGGCTGAAGAAGTAGACATAGTGACCTTGTTAAATTAGATCTACAAGTCTAGATCTAGCCACCAAGTGAATGGGAGATTGTTTCATAATGAGTTCTATTATAATGGACTATAACGAATTAATAAAATGATTCCATGACCAGCTCTTGCCAGACTTTTAACATCTCAGTACAATATATTTATATTTCTAATCTTCAGAGTAGCTGAGTTCCAGCAAAAGCAATAGCCAAGCATAAGTAAATTGAGATATACTTTCAGGTTCTACATGAAAGAAGCAGCAATATGGATCAAAATAACAATTAACAGCACAGGGCATTATTTATTTTTGAGAGATTTATATTCAGGATATCAAAGTGATTTTATTTTATCTGCACAGGAACAAGTGCGTGAGGTAGGTTGGGCTAAAGAGAAGAGACTGGCTGAAGTTACCTAGAAAGTTTCCATATTTAAGAGTCTCTGTAGTTCTAGTCCAACATCTTAACCACTGTATCACTGTTATTAAGTAAGTAACCCAAAATAGAGAAAGCTGATATGTTTCTAGTATAATAATAACCACAGGACAAGGGTAGATTAGATGGGGCTACAAAGGCAGGATAGGTGTGAGTTAATGGACAAGAGTTTTTTAATCTACGTTTTTATGCTACTCTCAAACACTGTAGGAGTGATAGATACACAATAGGTAAGATAGTCTACAAGAATCTAATCCCTTTGTTTGATCTTTGTTAGAGGAAAAGTACTGGAATTCAAATTCTATTTTTTATTCCAAAACCAAAGACTTACATATTAGTCTTTTTTTATACAGTCAACAGAAAAGCATTCTATTTCACACAATGCATTCTCCAAGAAAAATAACATTAATCTCTTGGCTGCATATAAAATTGACACCATTTAGATTATCTTCTATTTTTTATCCCCAAATATTTTTTTTCTATGAAATCCGATGTGATAAGTGTTATATTTGCTTCTAGATTTATTTTAACTTTCCACTTAAGCGTTATAAAAAACGGAATCATACTCTCATGTTCTGTAACCTATAATATTTCTGCTGAAGTGAAAACCTGAATCAATAATCAACCTTTGCTCCAAAATTCCAAATTTTCGTTTAAAGCTATAAGGACTGTCATCCTGAAATCTTTGCTAACTTTAGTTGGCTTCCCATAATATCCTGTAAATAAATCCTAGTGGTAGATAGTACTGAGAAGCACCATCTATTTTCTGTTCTCTGCTTTACTTCTTGGAAGTGGAGAAGGAACAGGAAGAAGAGGAGAAGTCACAATTTTAACTCCTAAAGAAATTCCAATGAGAAGAAGGCAAGTGATGATGATGGTGGAGCTACTGGCCAATTCTAACTTTCCAGCTATTTGAATATTGCCACAATCTTCTAGAAAATTCAGTCCACCCTGCCTGAGTCATGAAAGCCAGCTGGGTGACTTTGGGCCAGTCATTCTCTCTCAGTCCAACCACCTCACAGGGTTGAGGTTGTGGGGAAAATAGAGGTGGGGGGAAGGTATGTTAGATTTCTTCATCGCCTTGAGTTATTTGTAAAAATAATAAAGGTAAGATACAAAAAAACAAATAAAATAACTCTTCTCCCTTCCTTCTTTCTGTGATTCTGCTGTTACTAATGTTGAACTGAGAGTGAGACTAAATTGCTTTATATATGTACTTCTAAGTAATGCCAATATGGTGAACGAGTATATTCCTTACCTGTTGGAATAGGCTAAAATACGACTTTAAACCAAGGCCTACCCAATCTAAACATTAACATTATTAGTCTACAAAAAGTAATTATTACTCTATCATGCTAAATGCCATAAATGCCACTTGATTGAGGACAAGGAAATACTGTTTACTACTTTGTTAACAGACTGAAGAAATGTGTATCCAAAGAATTTCTTTCATTTAGAAAAAAACCACAACTGAGAAATTTAACTGAGAAAAAGAGCAAAAGAAAACATCCTTCTGGAATATGTGTTTTTCTACAGTAACTGTTTAAAACATTAAATTGTTCCTTGTAACTATTCCATTAGGTATTAATAATTTTTAAAATGTGTTTCTATTTTAAGTCTCATCACAATAAGATATATTATGTTCCATAAGAGAATGGTTTAAGTAAAAAAAAAAAGGCTAAATAAATCTCCACATATGTGATGACAACATCAGACAATAGCAGATATCAGAACCACAAATCATGCAAGTAAAGCTTCTGGTATCAAATATTTCTTCCAAAATACTACATCTGAAAATTGAGCCAGTAAGTGGAAATCAGGAACTGTGCTTATGTTATAATGAAATGAAGCAATTATATACTCCCAGTGTTAGTAATGTTTACATTTTATAGAAACTAAAAAGCCATTCTTAAAGTGTAAAATGGCATTTTAACAATTTTGCAAGCTCCTTGTTTCTCACAGTTAAACTGATACAGCATGAAAATATTCTCCTACTGGCTCACTTTTACCTACCTATTTTCTTTGTGCAAGTGTGCAAAAAATATTTTTTTTGAAGTCATTATTGACTACTCAGTCTGTACCCTATATTTTATTAGACTAAAAATAGCAAACAAAGAACGTGCTATCATTCCAAAGGGAGGAGCAGTAGTGCTTTTAAAAAGTCTCTTGACTTTGATGCATTTCTGCATTTAATGCAGAAGAATGAAGCTTATTAGGTTCATAGGAGGCTCGATTACACAGAATCTAATTATTGGAAGTTTATTTAGTTGCCTGTTTGCTAAGGCAAAGGTTAACGAGAACTGTACTGAAAAAACCTCCTGTGGTATAACAAAGTATTTTTATGCTGTATGAAATGTAAATTAAAAGTATTCTAATCAAGTCTATCTTTAACTCTTTCATTATTAGAAGTTACGATTAATATTCTTGAAGAGCCATCACTGAGACATTTATTAAAATTAAGTTATTTCCAAAAGCCTGGAATTTCAAAAAGGGAGAAACTAACACTTAACACTTAGAAACAAACTTTATAAATAGCAAAAGAGGGGCAATTGTTCAGACAGTTATTACTAACATTAAATCTTCATAAATATTAAGTTGGAGGTTCTAATTTCAGATAAAAATTAATTATATTTTTGGGAGTAACACATTCAGAAATGTTTACACAGCTGACGGGGCTCAGCTGCAGTAGTTTCAAGCAGGGAGCTTTCTAGACTCATTTGCTTGAAAAGCAGATGACTTAACAATCACCAATTTCATTAAACTTGAAAAGGAAAAAGAAAATCACCTGCAACATTGTCACTTGTTAAAACAGAGTTTAAAATAGATTTGTGTGTTTTATTCAAGCTGGACATCCTATCATACAGAAAAGCTTTTCCTTTTTGTTTAGTTGGCTACTTTCCAAACAGCTGCTGGTATTTGGATTAGAAATCATGGGTTTTCAAATCCTTTCTGGCCTAAACTCAACTAGCAACAGATGACAATGCACCAATATATTTCAGAGGTTGCAATTAACCTTGTCTATGTTTGTTTTTGTCAAAAGCTTCAGTTCTACATCCAATACAAGGACTAGCTACTTTCCTTGAAAATACCAATGTGGCACTCTTGTGCCAAATGTACACCAGTGAACAGCCATTCTTTGCCCTCAGAATCTAAGTGAACTTAAAAAGTGTGACAACTATTTTATAACATGCTACATATCAAATTGCAGATAATGTGGAATGTCTCTACTACAGCCAGAAACATCTGTTTTAGATGAATTGTCTTACATATTGAAGACAACTTTCAATTTACAACAATATGCATGTATTTCAATAGGTAAACAATATGAACAAATAGGGTGAACCATTTGTCTTAGTACAGAGGGCAGGTACAATAGTTATAATTACCGAAACTTGGTGGATGAAACTTATGATGGGAATGTACTGCTAGAAGGATACAAATTGTTAAAAAAAAACTCAAAAGAGGAGGTGGAGTTACATTATATGTAAGAAATCACTACACCTCTACAGAAATGCACAAAAACAAGGCTGAAAGCTTTGTTGAATGCACGTGGATTAATATAAAAGGAAAAAGAATGATATCGCCATAGGTATATATTACAGGCCATCCATGATGCAAAAAAGATGCTGAGACCCTAGAATGAGTACAGAGAAGAGCAACAAAGTTGATAAGGGATCTGGAGGATAAACCGTACAACGAATGTTTGCGAGAACTAGTCTAACAAAGAGAAAGACTAGGGGCGACATGATAGCAGTCTTCCAATATTTGAAGGCCTGAAGGAGAAGAGAGGGTCAATCTGTTCTCCAAAGCACATGAGGGCAAGAGAAGAAGTAATGGGTGAAAAATCGTTAAAGAGAGATTCAACCTAGAACTAAGGAGAAATTTCCTGACAATGAAACAATTAACCACGCTTTCCTCCAGAAACTGTGAGTGCTCCAGCACTGGAGGTTTTCAAGAAAACAACCACTTGTCAGGAATAGGGTCTCCTGCTTGAGCAAGGGTTGGATTAGAAGACCTCCAAGGTCCCTTTTAACCTTGTTAATCTCTGTACTAATTGTCTCTTTGTACAAAAGAACAATAAATACATTTCCCTCCTTCTTGTGATCTCTTTTCACAAGTGTTTATGTAAACCTACATAAATTGTAACAAAAATGTATAAAACAACACGACTTTTTAAAAAAATAGTCTCACATTTCATGAAACATATTCCCCAATAGATATATACAAGACTAAGCACTTGTGATATCTTCTTGCAGGAACATCATGGTAGAATACTGTCTGATTCACTGATCAGGTGTTGTCAAAAGCAATTGAAAAAGTAGCTTACCAAATGATATTTATTTATTCATTCATTTATTCATTCATTCATTCGCTCATTCATTCATTCATTCATTCATTCAACAATGTACACAATGACTCCAGAAGATGTACAACATTAAAAACTAATCATTAAAGATCCACAATTTAACCCCATTCAATCTCAACTGTTCCAGTGGCAGCGGCAACAGAAGAAGGCAAGCCATTTGATCAGCTCCGAATGGGATCTCCAAGCCCACTGAAAAACCATGTCTTCAAGGACTTATAATCATATTACAAAGCATATCAACTGTTGTTTTTACTATAAAAATCTGTATTAAGAATTTTCTCCTAATTTAGAAGCCATAAATTAATGGTTCAGTTGCTTTAATGTACTACTGGTCAGATAAATAAGAGCAGGAGTGTCAAACTGGCGGCCCATGGGCCAGATGTGTCACATGCAGGCCACGCCCACCCCAGCTCTGTGAAGGGAAAAAATATCGCAATACATCACGTGATGGCAACATGACGGCTCAAGTTTGATACCCATAAATTAGAGCATCTGGCCATTCTTGGCTGATCGTGAAAAGCTAAACATAGCAGGATATTTAGTAATTGGATAAAAGACACCAGGAAATGCTACAAAAAAGAAAAGATCTGGAAGAAGTTAATGGTAAACTGCTTCAATATTCTTAAAAGTACATAGGTATGAAATCAACTGTGAATCAAGGACACAAAAACATTGTACTAAATTACAAAACATATTTGCATAGAAATATTTTTGAAATGTAATAAACATTTCCAACAGAAAACTACAATATGGGTTAGAAAAAAACACTATAGCATTTACGGTAATTATTACTTACTGAGTCATCTGTAACAGAAGCAGGCCAGCCTTCCCAATATTGATGACGAACAGGGATACTAGTCAGGTCATACACATTTCGTTTAACCTGCCATAAACAAACAAACAAATAAATAATGGATGCAAATGTTTACTTTATACAACCAGCATTCCTGTTCAGTAATTTAAATACAAGTTGTAAGTGCTGTTCAAGTTGAGAAATTGTGATTTTTTAAAAAGCAATCATTAAGATCTCTAATGAAAGCTACAATCAAAATTTAGTTGTTTACTTCCATACCAAATGTTTTACAGACACATCCATCAAATTTACTGTGAATTTACTTGGACATAAATGTACCTGGTACATGTAGCAAATATAACATAAAAGGTACCACAAGAAGGAAATGCCCCTTCATAAAAATAATTATTCAAATTTGGTTTCAAAGTGATCAGAAAGAAAGATACATCAATGTCAAAATTCAATAATTTTAGTCTAAAGATCCTACTAGTGAAATAGCATCTTTTGATTTTTCAACAATTCTAAGAAAGTGTCAATGACAGGTAGACTGGGAAACACGATTCTAAAGAAAATAGTGACCTTACAGTGGAATGAAGTGGAATACTGTGGAATTACAGTGAAGTGAAGAAGCTGAATTTACTCCTGTGGCCAGACTACTGTGTTATTTTTGTGTGTCTTTACCTGGGCAATAACATCATGTAGCCCTTGAAAGGGATATAAAAAGGAATCTGGCCCACTGGCCGGAAAAAAATACCTTTTCCTAATCTATGTTTGAGCCTCTGCTCCAATTTGTATTTCTTAGATTACAACACCTATCCTATGAATTAAAAAATAAATTAACAAGGCTACAGTGGCATCCAAAACTAGCATACTATAGGACAGACTTAGAGGAGAGTCCATGGTTATTTATTGCTCCTAGTTGAAGCATTCGGTCACAGTGCCTGGCTGGCCTTCTCTATGCCAGGAAACTTTGTCAATGATAATATTTCTCTCTCATACTTTTATAAAGTGGTAGGTTGGTATTTATAAGTAGCCTCAAATCTAAGAAGTCACTCATTGCAACATGCTGAATGTAGACTCCAGACTAAATTCAAAAACAGATGTCCCTTTTGCAAGATCTAAAAAAAACCCAAACACAACATTGCTCTTTTCATTTTTCATTTGCCAATACTGTATAGGTATTAACTGTTACTTTAAAGTGGCTACTGATAAGTAAAAATACTTTATTAGGCATACTCTGAGAATTTATTAGGCATACTCTAATACTGGATTTTCAATTTACCAAGAACTTTGGTTCTTTTATTTATAGCCAGAATCACAATTATTTTATCCTACTACAGGTATTACTGTATTTGTCTAACAAATTATTAACACTAGATTGTGAATGGTCATTGTCAAACTATTTAGTTCTCTCTAAAAAGAAAGTGACTCTTCTACTATATGCATATTTCTGACACAATTCTCTTTAGAAAGATTCACTGAGATAGATAGGATGAGGTTACAGTAATTCCCACATCTTAATTCTTTTCAGTGTAGAACTAATACCCTATTACCCCATGTACATTAGAATGGAGACTTTCTGACTTAACTTTTTACAGCCTTCTGATGGACATTTGCAGCTAATGAATCTCTATCAGTCTGGGAACCAACTGTTATAGTCACTAATCATTTTATATACACTAAGGTTTGAACATACTATTAGAATGTTAAATTTACATTGTTACATAAAATTTACATTTTATTCTTAAATTGCTCTCCCTCTCTCTCTCCCTCTCCCTCCCTCTCTCCCCTCCCATTTTGGAAAGTGATGCACCTGTTGAACTGAACTGCAGTTTAAGAAACCTTATCCATAAATGCTATATTTAATGTGCTACAAGTTTCAAAGTTGTTCTTGTTGCAAAAGTTTAAAAAGTTATTTCAGTGTCATTTTTGCATACTAAATGAAACTTTACCTGATTAGTTCATAATATGGTTCCAACAATATTTCTATTTTGTTCTCTCTCTCTCTCTCTCTCTCTCTCTCTCTCTCACACACACACACACACACACACACACACACACACACACACACAAATGCATAGGGTAACCAAGAAAACCTTCAAGATTTTGCGTTTTAGATTACAAATCAATAATTCCATAATGGATGCTTTAACAAGCATAGGATAACCTACAGAGAATAAAGATAAGCTTCCTAAACAGTTAAGAATATCTTCTAAAACTGGGGTCTCCAACCTTTGTAACTTTAAGCCTGAGGACTTCAACTTCCAGAATTCTGGGAGTTGAAGTCTGCCAAGTTTAAAGTTGCCAAGGTTGAAGATTCATGTTTTTAAAAAATATTTTTCATGTCAGGAGGCAACAGACATGACTATTATTATAACTGACATAAATAAATTCAATACTATGTGTTTCCTAAAATGAGTGTTAGTATGTCCTGAAATAAAAAACACTGACAATAATTTCCCTATTTTATTTCTTACAGAAATTAATATTATTTTCATAATTAAGACACATTCTATAAGACAAGGAGTTTGCTTATCTAAGAAACCAATGTTAGTCATATAATAAAATCTACAAAAACAGCAATAAGAATTAATACTGTTCTTCAACACCAATGAAGTAAAAATAACTAAATTCAGGAAACTGGATTCTTTACATTCCGTTCTAATTCCAAAACACAACACCACAGCATTATGAAATAAACAGTATTCTCCTTTTTCCATTCATTCATCTGTAACTCCACTGATTTCAATAACATTCCTTTGCTATTCTAAGCCTGAAAGGCATTTCTACTTATAGTGTTATGTTGGTATAAAGCACAATGCCAGACTGATGTGCTGAACTAAAGTGATCAAAGTTTGAGTAATGTTAGCCAACGCACAAGTATTATTCAACCAGAATGACATCTGTTGAGCAGCTTGTTGCAAAATACACTAGTTGTTAGAGACAGGCCTCAGCTGGGAAGTAGCAGGTAAAATGTATTTAGGCATGCACTGTGTTTAGTTAAACAAATGGCTGAGGTTGTATTCACAAATGCCTTCTGAAAAGATGCCAAAGCCAGTCCTCTTTTGACCTATAGTATTTTTTTTTAAATTGCTCTCTGATAATGTATCAACTGGCCTTTAAAAAAAAAAGACTATCAATGCAATGTTTTAAAATGAACAGATCCTATGCACAGAGGATTATATGTTGAGAATATTTTATGTAAAATGAAGAAGTTTCATAAGTTCTTATACAATCAGGGCTTAACATAAATGTGGAAGAACTTAGAGAACTTAGGTTTACAGACTGACATGGCAGTTTCTTGTGGTAAATATTTGGAAACAGTGGCAGTAACAATGGGCCTTCAGCTATTCTTCCTAAGTATCCCAAATAGACACTTAAGCCAACATCGTGGTGGTAACAATATTTGCTTGTTGTTGAACTCTTGGAGGTTGGATGTCTCAGCTGATTGTCTTTTTTCAAATTAGACAGACAGAAATCTGATTAATTTAAATAAGGGGGAAAATTCAGTTTGTATTCAACATTTGCTAATTCAACGGTTAAGAAAATACATCATTTGCTCTTCCTCCATTCTATGTAACAGCCTTCCATATGTCATGGGGAGGCTCATATTGATCTCCCATTATCCATTATGACTTTGGTCAAGCAATATAACTTTTTTTTAGTAAAACAGAGAATGCATGGGCTAGGATTACAGTATTTATTGTGCCTCTCTGCCACATGCAGCATTAGTGACAGTGCAGATCAGTTTTTTAGCAACTTGGCCAGCGTGTCAAAAACCAACAAAGTAGTATTCCATGTATGATTTCTAATGTAGAGACTATAGTACTTGCAAACCAACCTACAGCCACCTGCATCCCATCACTGGGAGATATATGCATACTGATACACACTCAGGATAAAACATGTATTTCAGAAATGAAAATATAGCCAATGCACCAATTCTGCTATATTGTTCCTTTAATGCAAATGAAAAAGCAATCAGCAAAAAAAGAGGGGGTTCAGATCTTGAGCCCCTTTTTATGAACAGTATTTACCCTAATCTTGCAATTGCTGATCAATCCTAACATCCCAGTTCTTATATTTCAAAGGTTGAGAAGGTACAATATTTTTCACATGTGCATTTAGAATAGTAAAAGAACAACCTTCATTTTTAGCCTGTATATCTTCAACCCAAAGGCCTCATATTTTGAACAGATTCCATATTAAATATTTGTTCCCTGTAATACACCTTGAATTGGCAAATGTAAAAATTCATTAGCCTCAGTGCCGCTTATTTACTTCTTATTTATCATTTTTTTATAAAAACTAGTATTTTATATAGCATTCCATACACAAAAAACTGTTAGGAATGGATATAGATTGGTACTGAAATATATTGCAACATTTCATTCAGAAATATATATTTGAACAGCTAGGATAAAATAAATGACTCAGAACATAGCAAAATGGCTGCTAATAAAATATTACCAAAAGATGATCTGCTTTGGGAGATAGGTAGTATATTAAAAAACATAACATCAGGAACTCAAGTTCTATAGCTTCTTCTTCCTACATGAAAATTATTGATTTTAAAAATAAAATCAAAATATGTTCTCTATTTTGTAGATGTGGCATTATTATAAGATTACTCAGCAGACTAACATGATTTGTGCAGCAATGTATAACTGAATGCTGTTTTTTAAATATCACATGCCCTGCCCCCAAAGGTTTGTTGTTTAAGGGCACATGCAGAAGCATTGGAAAACAAACAGATCAATAGAACAGACAAATGGAGTGATGAAGGGTCATTTGCGCAGGATTGTATTACAGAACAGAGAGGCTGCACAAATTCTCCTTTTTTTTAAGGATGAGGAAGATAAAAACAAAACATTAGACTGTGAGTTAGTCAAGAGACTGCAGTCCCAAATTTATTTTTTAGGAGGTAAATCCATTGAACATAGTGAATAATATGTTCAGGACTGAACTCTATAATTTAAAAGGATACTACAGAAAGTGTCAAGACTCATTAAAGAGCAAAAAGTGCTCTCAAACAATTTTAGAGGCAAGATGCTGTTTAAAATCATAGACAAAACTTAATCCACATTATATATTATTTCATGATAATATAACTGGCATCATGTTATGTTTTTTACTTTTGGCTGTTCACCGCCCTGAGTCCCCTCGGGGAGAAGGGCGGAATATAAATCTAAATAAATAAATAAATAAATAAATAAATAAATAAATAAATAAATAAATAAATAAATAAATAAATAAATAAATATCT
>WNWU01000004.1:24403197-24421166 GCA_012654045.1 Ptyas mucosa
TAGAGACTAGAGACTAGAGACTAGAGACTAGAGACTAGAGACTAGAGACTAGAGACTAGAGACTAGAGACTAGAGACTAGAACAGAACAGAACAGAACAGAACAGAACAGAACAGAACAGAATTTTATTGGCCAAGTGTGATTGGACACACAAGGAATTTGTCTTGGTGCATATGCTCTCAGTGTACATAAAAGAAAAGATACATTCATCAAGAATCATAAGGTACAACACTTAATGATAGTGATAGGGTACAAATAAGCAATCGGGAAACAATATCAATATAAATTGTAAGGATACAAGTAACAAAATTACAATCATACAGTCATTAATGGAAGGAGAGGGTGATAGGAACAATGAGAAAATTAATAGTAGTACAGACTTAGTAAATAGTTTGACAGTGTTGAGGGAATTATTTGTTTAGCAGAGTGATGGTGTTTGGGAAAAAACTGTTCTTGTGTCTAGTTGTTCTGGTGTGCAGTGCTCTATAGTGTCATTTTGAGGGTAGGAGTTGAAACAGTTTATGTCCAGGATGTGAGGGGTCTGTACATCTTTTCATAGCCCTCTTTTTCACTCGTGCAGTATACAGGTCCTCAATGGAAGGCAGGTTGGTAGCAATTGTTTTTTCTGCAGTTCTAATTATCCTCTGAAGTCTGTGTCTGTCTTGTTGGGTTGCAGAACCAAACCAGACAGTTATAGAGGTGCAGATGACAGACTCAATAATTCCTCTGTAGAACTGGATCAGCAGCTCCTTGGGCAGTTTACGCTTTCTGAGTTGGCGCAGAAAGAACATTCTTTGTTGTGCCTTTTTGATGACGATTTTGATGTTAGCTGACCATTTTAGATTTTGCAATATGATAGAACCTAGAAATTTGAAGGTCTCTACTGTTGATACTGTGTTGTCTTGTAAGGGTTGGAAGTATGGAAGGGTTTCTCCTATAGTCTACCACCATTTCTACGGTTTTGAGTGTGTTCAATTCCAAATTATTCCGGTCGCACCACGACGCTAGTTGTTCAACCTCCTGTCTGTATGCGGATTCATCATTGTCTCGAATGAGACCGATCACTGTTGTGTCATCTGCAAACTTCAATAGTTTAATGGATCATTAGAGATGAAGTCATTGGTATATAGAGAGAAGTGGGGAGAGCACACAGCCTTGGGGGGGCCCTGTGCTAATTGTACAGGTATCTGATGTGATTCTGCTTAGCTTCACCTGCTTCCTGTTTTTTAGGAAGCTTATGATTCACTTGCAAGGGTGTTCAGGTACCTGTAGCTGGTTTAGCTTAGTTAGAAGAGTGTCTGGAATGATGGTATTGAATGCTGAACTAAAATCTTCAAAGAGGACCCTTGTGTAGGTCTTTGGAGATTCAAGATGTTGTAGGATGTAGTGCAGAACCATAGTAACAGCATCATCTATTGATCTATTTGCTCAGTATGCAAATTGCAAGGAGTCTAACAGTGGATCCGTGATGGTTTCAAGTGGGACAGCACTAGCCTTTCAAAGGTTTTCATGACTACAGATGTTAGAGCAACTGGCCTGTAGTCATTCAGTTCCTTGATAGTGGGCTTCTTCGGCACTGGGATGATAGTAAAGCATTTGAAGCAAGAAGGAATATAGCACATCTCTAGCGATTTATTGAAGATTCGGGTGAAGATGGGGGTCAATTGGTCAGCACAGACTTTTAGGCAAGGAGTTATCTTGTCTGGGCCTGGAGCTTTTCCTGGCTTTTGTCTGTGAAATAGATCTTGCACTTCCTTTTCTGTGATCATTAGGGGTTGTAAACCCAATGGGATGGGGTCAGTTGTAGGAGGCTTGGCTTTGTTGGTGTGTCTGAGATAGGGGTTGTGGAGATAGGTGGCTGTAGTTCCCTTTCAAACCTGCAGTAAAACACGTTCAGGTCATCTACCAGTTGTTGATTTTCTTCAGCCTGGGAAAGAGGTTAGACGTAGCTAGTGATATTTTTAAGAGTTTTCCACATGTTTGCAGGTTCATTTGTTGAGAACTGATTCTTTAGCTTTTCAGAGTAGCTTCTTTTTGCTCCTCTGATCTCCCTTATTAATACATTTCTGGCTTGATTGTACAGCATTTTATCTAATTTTCTATAGGCTTCCTCTTTGGAACTGCTTAAGTTTAGCTGTGAACCAAGGTTTTTTGTTATTGTATATTCACAAGTTCCTGGTCAGTACACATAGGTCTTCACAGAAGCTGACATATGATGTTACAGTCTCTGTGAGTTCATCCAGGTCTGCAGAGGTATCTTCAAAAATATTCCAATCAGTGCAGTCAAAGCAAGCTTGTAGCTTTAACTTTGCCTCCTCAGACCAAGTCTTCACTGATTTACTTGTTGGTTTTAATTCTTTGCCTGTAAGCAAGTACAAGGTGAATCATGCAATGATCAGAGTGTCCTACAGCTGCTCGTGGTAAAGACCAATAAGCATCTTTTAGTGTTGTGTAGCAATGGTCTAAAGCCTTGTTTAGATCTCCCAAAATAATTGAAAAGTAAGTTGGGTGCTACTGGGCCCTGGAGTTGGCTGAGAAGCAGGCAGAGTCTTGAAAGTTGCAACAGCTTTGCCCATGCCAGTAGCCGCTGAGCCACCCTGAGGCCCCTTTGGGTGACTGAGTGGCTGGGTCAGAAGCAGGTAGAAGACTTACAGGAACTGTGAGGGAGAGCAGGCCCAAGGCCCATGGGGAGGAGAAGTAAAGAAGGGTTTTCATTAGGACAGCCCCTCATCCTGAAGACCACTTGATTTGCTTCACAATTTGCATGGTTGCTTAACAACTGCCCTGGGGAGAGCAGTTTTAGGGGTCATTAAGGAAGGTGATCATGTGGGTTTGTGTCATGACTTATGACGGTAATGAGCAGGCTCCATTGCAGTAGCCACATTAGGACTATCTGTACTTGTTTTGTCTCCATGACACATTTTAATAACAATTTATGTTATTACCTAGTAGGTGTCTTGATTCAAATTTTGTCATTTGCTCTCCTTCTTTGCTAAGGTAGCTTTTTACCACATAAATTTTTAGTTTTCATAACTATGTTGAATTGTGAATATTTTAATTTTTATTGTAAGTTTACATGAGTTGGTATGGATTTGATGATATTAAAAATTAAAAAATAGTTGGGCTGAATGCCCAAGTATCTATAAAAATCTAAGGCACTGGATTAAAGACGTATAATAAAAATGTAATAGTTCACAAGTTCATTATAAAGTTTTAGCATATTCTGGTCCTGAATAAATTACCTTCTCCATAAAAGAGGATAAGAAGCAATTGATGAATCTATTCCCTCACCTATTTCCCACAGTAGCAAGCTGTCCACAAGAAGCATATTGAGGAAAATATATTTCCACTGTTGGTACCCACAACTATTATTTCACTCTATTATAGATCATAAATAATAGCCTTTATCTGTAGCAAACAATTATAAAACAGAATTAATGATCAATAATTGAAGTGCAGTTCCACAAAGGAAAAGAAGTGATTGCTTAACGGAGATAGAAAGTACAATTAGTTGTCTTATAACACTACCACCAATATTCAGTGAATGCAACAGAGTGATTAATATAAAACTGAAATGAGAACAAATGGCACAATTTTTAATGTTGGTTATGGATAATATTTTTGGAGACATTTAGTTGTTTGTCACATGTTTGGAAGGTCCGGACACTTTGGCAGAAACGGTGACATTTTCCAGCTTGACAAGCTATGGGCCTGGAGTCTGGTATAAGCCTTCAGAGCATATTTCTTTATCAATAGGCTTTCAAACTGTGTTTATTTGGCTGCAATACTGATAACGCAAGAGTTGCTGGATATTCTAAGTCTCTGGGGTCAGGAAGTGAAGAGGACATGAAACCCAATTTTAGATAATAAATAAAAATCCTGCCATAACAGAAGTATTTCAGAAAAATCTGGACTACCTAATAAACAATAAGGTGAATGCATTGATTTCAACAATAATAAACAGTAACATTTTCAACATGAAAATGCCTAAATCTGGAAATTAGATGAATGTTCTAACTATGGGTCCTCAATCCCAAACTTTTGCACGTTGATATAGAATATTAAAGCAGCAATTACAACGTTTAAGTAAATGTGATTTCTTGTTGTGATTGGATTTGAACGAAAATGGCTAGCACATGGACTGATACAATGTTTTGAATAAAAAGTTTACCAAATAAGCAATTGAAGTAGTGTTGAAATGGGGCAGGAAACTCAAATGCTGGTGAACATGATGTGTTACAGGAATGATATTAATCACTTTAAAAAGGGAAAGGAGAAATACAGCATGAGCTCATTTCTGCTCAAGAGAGCTTCACACATAATTAAAAACTCACCATGGAGCAAAGTCCCATCTAGATTCAAAGATTTGGTTATAAATTTAAACAAGGCTTTAAAAATCTCAAACAATTTAGACAAATTTGAAGATTGTTCTATAAGAAAGACCTTGAATAATGTATATGATTGCAATGAGTTATTAAGACTCTGCTGCTACAGCAATTTGGTATTGTATTAAACTAAATTAAATATAATTAAATGGTTTCAGTTATTTCATCTAGAAATAGTTTCTATCTGTTTGACAAAGAGAACTATCGGTCTAAAAATAAGTACCTCATATACAGTACAAGACAAACTTTTAGTGATGCACCAAAAATGATAAAAATCTTCTATTTTTATGCCATATGTCAGACTTCTAAAGGTATTGTACCAAGCTGAAGATTCCCTCTGGGTGCACAAAGCAGATCCTTTCACGAATGTGAAAATAAGACTTCAAGAAAAGTAATAGAGCATTTCTGATCTTAAAATATAAGTCAAACCCTGGAACAGAATGAATAGGAGGTTTGGAAAATGTGATCAAGAAATGGTCCACGCAAACTCTTAGTCAACCTTGAACTAACAGTGTACAAATACTAGGAATCAAAGAAGACAACTGGTACTCAAACTCCTGGGCAGTTATAAGTGTCAAACAAAAAGTACTGAGGATTCAAGTAACTTGGAGACTGTGCTCCAGATGGGCAGAATAAAGAATCAACAGGATGATCTGTCTGAATGAAAGAGAAGCACATGTTGGGTCTTAACTACTTTATTGTTTTGCTCTCCATCAGTAAAAGAAAGCAATGCAGTATGAGTAGTGCCTAGGGGATATACACTGACCAGTTGATCTGCCTTAGAAATAGGAACATTTCAGAATTGTGTTGTTTCTTTTCTTCAAAAAAAGGCTCTGAGCTGACCAATTTATAGGTTGGTTGGATCAGGTTACATGGGTCAATTGGCTGGGTACTGACATGGCAAAGAGGCATTTAAAGATATTGGCCATACATTAGAAGCAGCTCCTCTTTAAGTTAATGAAGGAAGGAGGAACATAATTCTAATTTCATCATTATAGGAAATGCATAAATAACAAGATTCTGTCTTTTCTATACTCCAAGAATTCTCCTTCTGCAAGTGCATCTATTACTCTGGACTTTTTTCCCACATAAACATGCCCATATAGACATATAAACTACTTCCATTCATAAATCACAGGGGAAGTAAAGCTCTCATAGACCCTTGACAAAACATACTCATATACATTTCATATACACAAAATATTATAGCTGATCAATATTAGTAAAAATCTCACTTCTAATTTTCCTTCCATCTAATATTTCCATCTGCTTATAATAATTAATACTGCTTGTCAGATGCTTAAGTTCCTCAAGATAACCAAAACTTACTTCCATTGTACCAAGGAGAGCATAAAGAGTCTTTTATGTTTTCAGAGTTATAACAAACAGTATTGCAAGTTTGAAGAGTAAAGTCCATAACAAATTAAATACAAATATGTGTGATAGTGAATGTTAACTTCTGTCATAGTAAACATTCCAACATTATCCTATTGTACTCACAAGCAGTCTTAGTGTACAGAAAGAATTCTTTTAAAAATTTATTTCCATTTAACTACTCACTAACAAAGCTATTCCTTAGCTCATCTCTGCCATAACCTTCTCTATTCAGAAACATATGGGAAAAGACATTAAATAACTACTGCAAAGCATAGACTTCTAGTATTAGTGCTACACACTGCATACCCCTATTCTTTGTTCCAACTCCTCTATTTAATCTATCATTATGATTCAGTGACCCTACACTAAATTTAAAGCAGATCCTTCCTTCCTCCCATGCCTAAATGCACATACTTTTCTGGTTGTAGATGCCCTCAAGTATTATCTACTCTACAGGGTTTCTCTAATCTCACCTCTGAGCTATGCAGTGTTATACAATCAAGAAATTGCTGTGTACAACTTAACTATGGAGGTTTACACACAAAACAAAACTGAGATGTTTTATTAGAAATGTTTTTATTATATTCCAACATTTAAAACCCACAACAAAACCACTTTTTAAAATATTTATGTACGGTACTTTCAGTTTTTAAGACAACTATAACCCAACTTTTATTACATTTTAAAGATTATAAAGTACCCCATCCTAAATTTGCTGATCATATGTAATCATGCAAATGCCTAATTACTAAGACAGTTTAAATATAAAGAACAATTGAAGGATGATTTGTGCTCAGATATGCAAATACATATACTCTGTTGTTACCTTCATGCCCTTTATGTTGACCAAAATCTGATCAATAAATTTCAGAGGATTTCAAACTACTGATTTGAAATTTCATTTATTAATCTGTCTAGAGGGTATCCAATCAAGAAGCCGAAACATATATAAAAAAGAAACAATAGGAATGCAAAATAAGCAGAATAAGATTCTGAGTTCACAGACCCAATGAAATCCAGGAACTGGTGGATTGTACCAGCCTTGCCTATTAACTCACAATGCTTCTGCATAACCCTTCTATTTGCTACCTACCGGGAGTAAAAAAAAAAAAAGAATTGTTAAACATTTGATAGATTAATATTCCAACAACCTATTCTTTCTTAAATCAATCAGCAAGAGTTATTCAACAAATTACGAAAAATTTGTTTTAAATAGAATTCATACAAAATGCATAAAGAAATGTAGTATAACTACATTCTTACTGACAACAATATTTTAAAATGTCACACTATTAAGTTGGAAAATAGGTTTTATTTTTATTAAAAAGCTATGTTGAAATAGCTATGTTAAAATTCTTGCTCAAACATTAAGGAGTATGAGGAGGAAAAGATATACAAAGATGTAGAGCAATCAAATGTGGACACATTCTATCAATATCACTTCTGTTTTGAAGCAGCTGTTCAATGTATTGCTATTTAAACGGTACAGAGATGGGGAAGGAGGGAAAATCTACAGGCATAGGCATGAGACATGAATTTGCCAGTGTAACAGAACATTGTATCTTTTATCTGGGACCCTTTCCCATGAAATAAATGTATTGGTATTTGTGAACAGTCATTTGATGACCATATGTCTACCAATTTCAGATCAAAGATTCAGACAAGATCCTACTATATTCTTACTGCTATAGAAAATGTTTATATTTGCAAAATATAAAAGAATGAGATTGATTCATTGATTGTCTTACCCTAAGATTCATTGATCAGTGTTTTATTTTAGTTATTATAAACCGCACAATTTATGATCCATTTGATAATTTTATTATGAGCATTATCTTATAGCTTGTATATGCTACAAAAATGATTTAGGTGTTCTAGAACGTGCTGAATGTGGATGCAGCAATTTAACAAGGAACTGCATTTTTGTCAGGTTTGCACGTGAGCCTGAAAGAAGACACAGTTCATTTAAGTAGTCAATTAATTACAGCAGCCACATCCTCAATGGAGATACATCTGTGTTCAGGCTCCATTGAAACCTTTAAAAGGTGTGTTTGCTTTGCATTCTGAAAATCTCTTTTGAATCATATATACACAGGTTTAATGTATATATTTCCAGTCTCATTTTTATTCTTTAATTTGTTACGCAGTTTCAAACAGCTGTACACTGAAACTCACCTGGACTGTGTTATAACTGTATGAAGGTATTTTATTTAGTGTTATTTGCATTTCTATCTCAATTTTGCTGAGATGGTCAAATGCTGGGAGGTCAAATCTGCTTCTGATGTCTTTCTTAAATTAAGAAACGTATCAAATGTTATCCCCTGTGAGGTAGTTGTGATAAATGGATCATCCAGTGAGCTTCATTGGGAAGTGGAGACTTGGAATCAATCTTGTCCAAGCTCAGCATTCTCACTAATAATTGAGATCACTCCAGATTATTTGTTCATCAGGACAGAATTTTTTAAAACATACATTATTTCTCAAATATTTTTCAGGCACAAGGTCTCTGTTTGACCTATCCAGTGATTTTAGTCCACTCTTTACGTTAGGTTTTACATTAGGATGTCTACGGCCTTGTCTTTATTTTTGGCATTTTTAAACCTAGTACCATTATCATTTTATCAGATCTTCATATTTACCCCCTTTCCTGCTTATTGATATACTTTTTATATTTAACCCTATTTTGTAAAGGTCCGCATTCACTTTTTCAATATTAAATAAAAATGAAAAGAAGGAAAGGACTGATTCAAAGCAGCTGCTATTATTATACTTGTATCACAGCAGCAAAGAGCACCAATGCGCTGACAAAATTCCATAAACACACAAGAGTTGCTAGCTCACAATGGCTGAGCAGTCATGAGTGCAGCCCACAAATCCACCCTGGCCAAGGGAGCACAACTGACGGAGGGGGAGGAAACGATGGAGGACTAACACAGCCATCTGGTGCACAGAGACTCTCAGGCAAACATTAGGTCATAAAAGCGATAACAAAAGACTGGTATGCAATAAAAAACATAGACATACAAACATGATGAATGTGTTCTGGACTCCTCTGCAAGGAGTTCATAATGCAGCATACACAGTGATACATGGAGTGCATCAACAGAGAAAAACAGCCACTGACATGAGCACAGGGGGCAACAGAAGCCTGGAGAACCAATTAGCTTAACATTGAAAGACTGAAGAAGCCTGAAGGTTAGTGACAGTGGGGTGTCGGTGGCTTTGAGGATGCTATAGACATTGGTATTCTGTGTTGTAGAGGAATTCTACACTCCCACAGTCCTGAACAATGAAATTCCATCCATAACATCACCACAAGCAGCTGCAACATTGAACACAACACTGTAGATGACTGTTCCAATGCAGAAAAAACCCCTCAACCAACTGAATTTTAAAAATTGGAAATGAAAACTTTCCAAACTTCTCTATCTCCATTGTCCAAATCTAGAGATTAAGATGTAGTTTTGGGCACAAGTACATAATTAAGTTAAATGCAGCAAAACATGGACATTTTTCTACATCTATAATAACTTCATTTTTTTGGCTTTCAAAATAATTCTCAAGTTCCTCATTCTGGCAGGTCTATGAATACTTTCAATTTCTGATTTTCTAAGATTATGCTGACAATATTATTTCTTCTTGTGCCAATTATTTCTCTTTCCCTACATTTATACCTACATGATTATGCATGATACTAACTATGATTATGCAAAAAGATTTCATAATTTTATTATCCCGGCATGTCCAGAAAGCAATTGTAGGTACAGATGTAACAAAATAGAAAATAGTCACTATTGGATAAGGCATTGGAAGAGAAAAGGCAACCTAAAGGATAAGGCATAGGAAGAGAAAAAGGTGACTTTTTAATTCTTGTGTATTTTCATTATAAAACATATGTATTCTTTGTAAAATATTTACTAATAATGGTTTGTGTGAAACCATCCATAAAATCATACCTGATTCTCAAGAGGATGGTTCATAGAATAAAGGATAGCCTCAACAATGACCCTTTCTTTGCCACCAATTTTAGTATTCCATGAGTCTGGGCATTTCAATCTTAGGGTGTTTGATTAGTCTGGGTGCACTGTGGTGGATTCACCCTATAGACATGAAGAATGCTATGACATCAAATTAAACCATATATTCTTTGTCTAACAGGCAAATATACCAGCAAATAAAAGGAATACTGTAATGGTATGTGGGAATGACCTTGGGAGACAGGAGGAAGAGCCGCAGACTACACAACGGTCAGACAAGCTATACCTGAGCCAAAAAGAAAGGAATGTGGATATGATTAACCTCTCAGAAGGTACTCTTCCTAGTTTCTTGGATTGTAAAGGCAATGGCGGAAAGAGGTGTAGTTTTAACTTGCAAGACTGATGTCATGATTAAGATACCCCCTGCAAAGTAGCTAATCCTAACCCAACTGGTACTGACATATTTAACCAGTGTAGCCACCAGAGGGCCTTTACACTGGTATGATGTCATCTCTTCCCCTCAGCTGTCCTTCAAGCTCCATACAGGAAACTTCCCTACCCAGAAAGGAAATGTCTGTGTGACTCTGGATGCAGAGAAAAACAGCATGTACTTCTCCGGTGCCTGTATTTTAGAGACATTCCCGCTAGCCTCATTTCACCATTTCTGTATAAATATCCAGAGCACACATGGCAATTTTGTATTATTTTTACAATTTTATGTTGGCCAAGTTCTGCTCAGCAGAGCTTAAAATATGTCAAATGATGACCTGTGCCTCAAACTGGCCTTAAGGAGTATTTTAATAGTTAGTTAAGTCTATGTAGTAGATTTAGTTAGCCTTACATTAACTTTTATGTCTTTTTTTGTATTAAATGTTTTAATGCATCCCCCCCTTTTTACAAATATCTATGTATCTACGTATATCTTGCTATTTATCTACAGTATGTGTATGTTGTGTATGTTTTTTAATTTTGTGTAATTTTTGTTTTAATATTTTTAGCTTTTTAAAAAAATGTTTGTATCCCACCCTCTCATTCCATTCTATAATCATAATAAAGATTTGATCAATTGATGCCAGTCTTGCAAGATAGTCCAGACAAGAAGCACACTCGAAACATATTTTATAAGTACAGGTAGTCCTTAACTTATAACAGTTCATTTAGTGACAATTCAAAATTACAATGGCACTGAAAATGTGACTTATGACCATTTTTCACACTTATGACCATTGCAGCATCCCCATGGTCCTCTGATTTACATTCAGATGTTTGACAACTGGTTCATATTTGTGATGGTTGCAGGATCCTGGAATCACGTGATTCCCCTTTTTTGACCTTCTGACAAGTAAAGTCAGTGGGAAAACCAGATTCACTTAACAATGGTGTTACCAATAATCAACTGCAGTGATTCACTTAACAAATGAGGCAAGAAAGGTCGTAAAATGGGGGAAAACTCACTTAACAAATTTCCCACTTAGTAACATAAAATTTGGACTTAATTGTGGTCATAAGTCGATTAAAGAACCCATGTGTCATCAAAGATATTTCCTTGCCAGATTTCCCAATGCCTTCAACAGTGGCAGAGCTTCTAATATACTAAAAAAGTTATTCAGAATTCATGGATATATTCAGATATGTATCTGCCTTGAAAGTAACCCATACTGCACTACCATATATAGCACAGACATCAGCATTTGATCAAAGGAAATGTTTTATAAAATTTTGCATTGTGTTCCTAAAATGCTTTATGATAATTTCATATCATCAAATGTTTTATAAAATTTGCCAAACTTCAACTCCATGGGAGTCATGGGTCCTGGATATTGGAACCATTCTGCAAGTTAACTCATTTGAAGTATCCTGGCTGAAAAAAATTTGCCCTATTTTGCCCAACTAAAATATAATAAATAAGCATTATATTTATGTAGTATGTACCGTGTTTCTCCAAAAAGATGATTCACCTTGAAAAGAAGCCCTATCATGTTTTTGAGCTTATGCAATCTAATTAAGCCTCACTCACAAAATTAACCCTAATTAAGACCCCAACCACCCAGGGCATCTGAAAGCGAAACAGAGGCCGGGGCGATGTGTGCGAGTGGCAGCAAATGGCCACAGAAAAAGTGGGCCAGCAGCGGGATTCTGAGTCAATAATTAGAATCCTCCAAAAAGAAGGCCTAACCATTTTTTCGGGGGTCAAAAGAAAATAAGACCTGAACTTCTTTTTGGAGAAACAATGGCGGTACTACTATAGTAACTATATAGATTTCCTTATAGGCAGTCGACTTACGACAATTAAAAGCAGGGATCTCAGGTGTTAAGCAAAGCGGCCAATAAGTGAGACATGATGTAACCACTTTGCTCAACAACCGAAATCTTGGGACTTCTGGTTGCAGTTGCTAAACTATTGTGTAGGTCATTAAGTGAACAGAGTCCCAGGTAAGGAGCATTGTGTGCCCGAAGGAGAGACTGTGGGAGGCTCTGCTCAGGACCTGAAAATCCTCCTTGCTGAAATCCAAGCAGGATTGTCAGCCCCTAACAGACACTCATGCACAGCTTACACCGGGACTCTTCCCCACACACATGGGGCACTCTGCGCTGCTTACTTGATTGCCTCTCGCCCTGCTGGCTGAAAGAGATGCCTGGCAAAGAATGTTACCTCTCCTCCACATGTAGATAGAAAGAAACATCTTCAACATCTGCTTACTTCTGCAGGGCGAAGAAACAGAGCTAAAATCCTCAAGTTCCATTATTACATCCCATATGAAGATGTCATCTTTCCTTCCTCTGAGCTCTGCTTCTCTTTCCTCTGTGAGCAGAGGATTGCAAATGGCAATAACATGATTGCAGGGAGCTTGGCAACCAGTCATAAGTGCAAATGGATTGCCAAGAATCAAAATCACAATCATGTTATTTGGGGGGGGGAGAGTACAGCATATTTTATGACAATCAGAAATGCTTTATGGGTCGTAAAGCACCCTTTATTAGGCTGTCATAACTTCAAACTGTTGTTAAACAACTGATTGTGAGTTGAAGACTATCTATATTGATCATACTATGTTATTTTCATCATCTAGAATTCATTCAGACAATTTGCCATTTGTTTTAGGACCTATTGTTCTAAATATGATCTAGCTACAAATTATAAAGTCTTACAGTATAAGTGTAAGTATGTGTATATCACCTAGCGTCCAGACTAAGAAACTAAAATTATGAATGCTAATACTAATTTTATTATAGGGTTATAGGAACAGAATTTTGCAAATGAGGATGATCAAATCTGAAATATTTTCCCAAATTACATTTCTGTTTTGGACTCAAATTTCTTTTATCTGACTGTTGTATTGGTTGTGGATCTTTCTCATGTTCTTCAGATTTATTCTTTCAACCCATCATATCTTATTGGTAATTAGTAGTCTCCAGATTAGAGATCCTTTCTTGTACAAAATTGTATGAGCGTGCTTTAAATTAAGCTGGCTTTGGGATAAACTTGTGGCATATTGGTAATATTGCATGAGGCACTAATAGCAATTGCAATAGCACTTAGATTTATAAAGCGCTTCATAACCTAGTCTCGTTTTCTTAAACCTTTTTCTCTCATGCTCTCATTTCACTTTTTTAAATTACAGAGCCAAAGGAACTTTTACTTGTATGGATTATATTTATTGATATTTGGAGTTCAGAAAGACATATAAACTTCCTGTTAAATGCCAGGAACGGATTCCTGCATGGAAATGTTGACTATTACCATTATCTCTCTTCTTTTAAGTTGCAGCTTTAATTATTTTTATTTACTACAAAAATAATCTCACATACCATTTGGATAAAAGAAAACAGATTATCATCTATGTGGAGATTTTACTGCTATTCATATTTATGTTATAATAGCAATAGCACTTAAACTTATATACCACTTCACAACCCTCTCTAAGCAGTTTACAGAGTCAGCATATTCCCCTCAACAATCTAGGTCCTCATTTTACCCACCTTGGAAGGATGGAACGCTGAGTCAACCTTGAGCCAGTGAGACTCGAACTGCCAAACTGCTGGCAGTCAGCAGAGATAACCTGCAGTACTGCATTCTAACCACTGAGCTACCATGGCTCTTGAGCTGTTTATGTCTAACTAATCAGCTTCATTTCTATTTCATTCATAACTGTTTTCAGATGCTACCACACTTTTTCAGGAAGATTTTAAATCTCAATATTTGTTCTAAATTAGGAACACAATGCTTTGATAGTAAAAATACAAATTTGCAATCTTTAAGGTTCAAATAATTTAGAAGTTGGATACCCAGAGAGAGATCCATTTGTCTAATCCTATATTTTGGACTTGTTTGTGGAGAAAATAGAAGAGAGTTTTCAATATGGCTACACCAAGGTTGTAAAATGTCTTGTCCACACATTCTTTACATTTTGAAGATACATATATTCTAGTAATGTTTAATTATTGATTAGCCGTCTCTTTTAAATTTTAATGTATATTTTAATATTTTTGAAAAAATATTTATTAGCCACTCCTACCATGTTCAGACAGAAGTGACAATAGATTTTTGTCAAATGTTTTATTGAAATACCTCCCGACAGTATTGATAGCATAACAATTTGAATATACTTGAATTACTAAATCATCTGTAACCACACAAAAATATAGAAAGAAAGATAGAATCTTATCCAATAGTGAGAAAACAGTTCCAGGGAAATAGTTCTAATTACAGACAGAGAAAAAAACCTTTTACCATAAATAATTGTATGTTTGCTGCCTTACTCAGATAAAACTGTATAAAAATTATTTCTTCATATGTATATGTATATGCATATCTATATCTATATTATTCCAATTCATTGTTTGTATCATCAATGAGGCATTCCAGTCTCCTCCAATGTATTTATAGATATTTCTTTACACATGTTCAAAAACCCTATAAGATAGGCTAAGCTGAAAAGCAGTGGTTTTGGTCATAAAAAGTAACATAAGTATTTCAACTCCTGTTAACTGCATGGACAAATCCATCCCATTTTCTTGGCAATAATATAGAAGTGATTTACTATTGCTTTCTTCTGAAATTTGTTTTTGACAACATGCTAAAGCCAAAGAGATTTATGAACCATGGTTTATGGTTTAATGTGTTATATATAAATCCATCTAACTGTGGCTTATTTAATAAACTATGACTACATAAGGTGTAGCTTTGCACAATCTATGATCCCAGTGACTGGTCAGTTACACTAAAGAGGTTTAGTATAAACCAAGATTCTGAATTAGATCTCTCTTGCTGCCAATCCAAATCCAACATTCTCTCTTATGCTTCCTCATCTACTGTTTGCAAATGAATTGGGAGTACAACTCTCAAAGAATTTTTAGTCATGCAGCCAATTCTGAGAGTTGTAATGCCAATACGTCTGGATAACACCATGTTGGGGAAAGATGTTCATTTTTTTTCAACCTACTGCATTTAAGATTTAGAAGGTAAGATTCCTGAACATATTTTTCTTGATGGTAAAAGTAGCTCATTTACACTGACTTATTTAAAGACACATATTTATTTTCAACTACAGTACTTATTGACATTTGTGGAACATTCCCTCCACAATATTTACATATAAAAGAAAATAGAGTTTCTTTATTATCCATGAGAGCTTTGCTGAATAATTTAATGTATAATCACATACTTTGGATCAGTGGGTATGAAATCAATATTCTAGATGAAAATCAGCAACTAAATGTTCTTTTATTATTCATTATTATTCATTTTTACTATAAATAGTAAGAAAAGGTTGAATAATAAAAATGAATGTCAGTAGCTTGCTGTAAATCAGATACATTTATATAGCACTTTACGTATTGCTACAATTACTAAGTTTCACAATAATTTAATATAATAAAATACATACCTATATAAGAAATCAATTTCTTTTCTTAGCACATCGCTTAGGCAAAATATTTATTTCATAACCTTATTATTGGAATGAAAGAAAATATTTGTTCAATATTTCTCTATTATTTTCAGTTAGTGTTGTAGCTATATGTGAGATAAAATATTGTATTCCTCTTCCAAGTATTTTTTTACTGTGATAACCCAGCATAAAGATGTATCTTCTTTACTTTATCTATCAGGCCATGTATGGTGACAGCTGCATCTGGGAACAACTTAAATTTCATCTTAGTGGAATCTAATCCAGAGGGTGGTACAAACAGCATGGAAGAGTCAGTGTCAAAATTAAACAATGCCGGATTTCCCAAGAACAGATGCTTTTCGCTTGCAGCTGTAAAAATCTTAAAGCAATCCTGTACCACTCTGTCTGGTCACGCAACAACTACAAAGCGAAGCATAAATTTGGCCACTGATTGCAAATGTTTGCTCAGAGCTTTAAAAACAGTAACAGGGATTTATTGTGGGTGATTATGAGACTACATTACCTTTTAAATTAGCTTCATGGGAGTTTAATTTGCACCATGATTTTCATATACTGACAAAAACAATTTTAATATGTTGAGTTTTAAGATTTTATTTTTACATATAACAGAGCTTCTTTAACCACCCATGATATCAGAGTCAATATCATTTTAAGTTTGTTTATCTTCTACTTATAACTACAGTTCTATTCTATAACAGATTGAGGTGTATTTGGGTGTGAGAGCCTATGCGCTTACATGTATGTACACAAAAAGACACAAACACTACTCACTCTTTACAATACAGAAAGAGATACTGATATAGCTGCTACTATACTGGTGCTGAAGAAACTTCTTATAGCAAAACAGCCATATGATAAACATCCTACCTATGATATGATCCTAATTAGTACAATGATTATATCATGATATTTTAATATATCACATTAATATTCATTCCAAAAGGGAAAAAACACTGACATTATGCTTATTTGTTAAACAGAAAATGTGGCATGAGATTAAGAATTGGATGAACCAATCACAATCATATAAAAACCAAAAATCTGATCTCTGATTGTATTTTTAAAAATATAATACTAAATTTATTGATTAGATTTATAGGACTACTTGGTTCATAGGAGCAATACAATGGTGTATTCTTTTCAGATTTATTCTACATATTATATTTTACATATGTTATCTCTACATTAATTTATTATCTATACTTGCATATATTTAGGATAGTTGCAAATTAACCTTAACATTAAAATGTACTCAAAAAATACTTTCAAATCTGCAATTATTTTTAACACTGATTTACAGAAACTTTTACTAGAATTAGCAGTTCATTAGCACTTCTCTACTTATCAATATAATTGGATTGTTTGATGGATTCATTGTTTGAAGAAGTCATCTTTTTCACAAATCTACTTTTAAAAGGCAAGGTGAAAAATGACCAGATTAATAAGTCTTATAATTATCTAAAATAGTATAAAAGATACCAATTTTAGCAGTGGGGGAAAAGACATGGGATTTAACAAATGCATTTAGATATTTATTAAATACAAATTTGTATTCTTTATTTCTTTTTCCTCACTACATTTTGTCTGTGTCATAAAAATATTTAAAAATACCAGTATATTGAGAGTGATCTGTAGAGATCAACTATGCATATTTTTCAATAGTAAAATACTATACAACACTTAAATATAGAAATATGTAATCTGCCAATGAAAGTATTATTCAGGTATATTGAAACATAGATCTCATATTTATATCAAATTATAAGCAATGCACATTTATTTGCAAAGGAAATAGCACTTTTAATGTGATCATATCTCTTTGTGAACTGTAACTACTTACCTATTTTTTCTATCATTTTAAAATTGACATGCTTTCAGAAGTATTATTCTTGACATTTAAAGAAACATTCCTGAAATGTAAGGCAAATTTTATAGTTTTTAATTAAATTTCTCTATTAATTAGTTGAATTAAAACCCAATTTAAAAACCTTAAGGTATGAGGTGCAGTTTAAAAGTTACACACTTAAAATTCTTTTTTTTGTATGTCCAAGAACAACTTGCCTCTTAATGTATTTGTAATATAAGCAGCACAATGCTATGCATATCTATTCTGAAGTAAACCTTACTGATTGCACTAAAATTCACTCCTTCATTAAAATTCACTAAAATCAACTCCCACTAAAAGTGTGTAGAATTTCAATGTATATTATGTTTATATTAGATTTTATATATACCCCTCCCCCAAGCAACTATGTATATCTGTAATAATATACTATATATATATATATATATATATATATATATATATATATATATATA
>WNWU01000004.1:24421176-24439768 GCA_012654045.1 Ptyas mucosa
TATATATATATATATATATATATATATATATATATATATATATATAAATAAATACACACACTTAAGTAAACATACAAGTGTGTGCGTGTATGTGTGTAAATATACATGCACATATACATATATACATACAGGGTTAGGGTTAAGACTAACAGATGTGTGACTTCTAATTAGTTATAATAATCTCTGCTTCAATGCTATTGAAAAAGCTTCTCTTTTCCATAGAAATTAACATTAGCACCCTTTTTAATTTTACTTTATGGATGTTTCAAAATCAGTGCTTTCTTTTAAAAAAGCTGATAAAGGTATCTGGTTTCTGTTGAAAATTTCAGATCTCTACAGTGGTAAGTTTATCAAAAAATATTAAAATATAATTATCCTAAACAAACACAGTCCTGTGAAACTAACCTCACATTCATATTAAAATACAAGGAGCCTGCTATAATGAATTTGATTCATCCTTGAGACACAAAGCTTTACCACAGTAAACTCAGTCAACTGTTGCTCTTGCTTTTATATTCATGGTACTTAAATAGCGGACTTTAAAACAAAAACCAAAGGGGGAAAAAATCCACCACCAATTGGCTTTTCAGACATCCACCCTTCCCAAAAATAACGCAGTTGAAAAACCTAAAATGATATGAAAAGGCTTCAAGGCCTCTTTTCTCCCTTTCAGAGAACTTTTTTTTTTAATTTCTGTTTGCAGTAATCTGCCTTTCACTTTCTCCTTGCTACAGAACAAACGAGGAGGCTCAGGACTTTGAAAAGGGGGCTTGATGTGTAATGGGCCCACTAGAATTAATTTAGTTGCACCAAATCCATTGAGCACTGAAGGGTCCCCCCCCTCTTCTCAAATCATTCAAGTTGGATGCAGCCCCCCAGCCTTTGTAATTCTAGTAAAGCACTTAAAGTGCACAGTAGGTGTTCATCAGGACCATCTGGTCAAAAGCAAAACAAGCTGCTGATTTTGCCTTTGAATAGAATGAAGCAAGTGTGAATTAGTCTCTTCAATTAGCACTATTACAACCTGTCAAGTGCATATTGTAAAACAGGATTATTACAGTATTGGTCACCAGTGCAATTATTTACTCTCTGCCTTTTCTTGCATATAAATATGTCCTGGTTTATTAGTTTCTGATACCCAGAAGTGATTTATTTAAAGCTTATGCCTTTCCAAGATGTCGACTATATAAATTACAGGTGATTCTAGCAATACAATACTATATCGAATAATTAGCAATAGGGTTTTTTTTATAAAGAAAAGACTTTCACTATATTGATTTTATTGTTTCAATTCTGTATTTAAAAATCACTATAGAGTCAGGACTGCATAGACATGCCTACACATATCTTTTATATATTAAACACAATTTTGACACCAATATATCTTTATTACTCTGAGCTAATAAAAAGAAAAGAACTCCTTTCACATCAGGCTCAATTCCTGGTAATGGGCACAGGCATGCAGGTCTTTTGGCAGAGTTATGGAAGTGTTTGCCTTTGCTTTGTTCTGGGAATTTTTCAATTTCCCTGTCTAGCCTACAGCGGTGGTATTCCCTGGTGGTATCCCATTCAACCACTAACTTGGCCCAATCCAGTTTAGACTCCAAAGTAGACAAAGTACGACAATGTGTTGAGCTGCCCAAGCAGATACAAGCATTCACAATTAAAGAAGAACAAATTTCATTTGTAATTACTTTCTTACTAGCAGCCCAACTTACCAAACTGATCGCTATACAGTACTCTTTTTTCTGAGGCAGTTCCTGTGCGGTAGGGGAACAGGAGGCTATAGACTGTAACCCTGGAGTGACTTTCTTCATTTTTTTGTTAGTATTCAGACCTATTTCTCAAACTGTGTTTACCTTTATGGATTTGGGAGTCTAACTGCCCAGCAGACCACGAATTCAAAATGTCTTATAACCATTTTTTCACAGTAAGCTCTAACAGGTCAACATAATCAGTTCAAAATATATCTTATCTGTTTAATTATCTAATATATTTCAAAGGCATGTTTTAAATAAATAATTATCCAAACAATGCATATACAGCATTGGTCACGATGAACCTATGGGAAGTAGAGTTGCAGAACCAGGTTGTAATATGGCATTGGAGGAAACTAAATTTTTAAAAAGTTTATTCCCCTCTGTCCCAGTTTACACCTGTGGAACATCGACAAATTAATTATCACTAGTCAATAAAGTGATTGAAAATATAAGCCTAAAGTTTTAAGAGAAAACAAATGTGCATTTCCACAATTTTAATATTAAAAATAAATAAAAGATTACAATCGTCTTGAGGAAAAACCTGCTATACTAGCTGAAAATAAAATTCAAATTTCTAAACTTTACACAATAAATTTTTAGTTTGATTCTGGTGCTCTTAGCAAAAATATTAATATAATTAGTAAATCTGTTTAAATTAATGGAATTATTGGAACAGGTGAGTCATTTTATGGCCTGATTTAGCTAGTGATATTACTCATGGAAGCTTGGTTTTGCACCTCTACCTCTACCTTCAATTATATGTGTGTGTGTGTGTGTGTGTGTGTGTGTGTGTGTGTGTGTGTACGTACACACTCATGACCACCTTTCAGAATTATTTCCTCTCTAGATTCCTAATGCACTGATGGTATTACCTAGTTTGGTAATGAAATATCTGCAAGAAAACAAACCACGTTGAGAGAGGACTCCCCAGTTCAACCCTGAACCACAAATATTCTCATATTGGTGCCTTCAACAATGACAGAGCTTCTAATAAACTTCCTTCACTGGAAAAGTTAGGATACATTAACAGATTATCTGCCTTGAAAATAGTATGTGGAATTGTATGGCACTGTCAAACATCAGCACAAGACATGTTTTATGACATGTTGTATTATGCCATAAACTGCTTTATGCTATTTATGTCATAAAATGTTTTACAAAAATTGCCAAATTTCAATTCCACAGAGTCATGGGTCCTGGATTTTGGATGCATTTTATAAGTTAGTCCATTTGAACTACCTTGGTTCCAAATATTTTGTCACTTGGTCTACTGTTTTACCCAATTAAAAGTTATAGGAATCAGACATTTAGTGGTATATAACATACATACAGACATAATTTTGTTCCATGTATGTTCCAAGTTCCATGAAGGCTTTCAAATAAAAATTTCCTTTGACTAAGTTAACTGGTGACTACTTGGACACACTACTTGGCAAGAACATGGAAATTGTTTGCCATCATCTTCTTCTGGGATATTGTTTTGACTTCCCAGTGTAGCTTGCATTTATGGGATTTCTGCTTTTATATTTCCCAATCTTGTGAACTATCTTTCTATCATTAATATCAGTTGATGAAAACCTTACTGAAGTCATTCGTCCTTATATGGCAAGATTATGGATCTCATCAGTAGGAAACCAGCCATAAAAGAGCAGTAGATTGTTGTTGCTTGAAAGAACATTTTATAATCTCAATTGTTCTCCCATTTCCACTGCAAATTCATATAGTTTAGAGTATCCCCATTCACTGCAATTTCATTTTAATACTATATGTAGTGAAGTAAATCTTAATGAAAGGGGAGATGTATTCTAATTAGAGGCATGTAAAACATTTAACTGATATGAATAATATATATGATCTATGATCCTAGTTTCCATTGGAAAACTGTCCAACTGCCTTAGATATATAGGATAAAAAATAAAGAAGCATGTACAAAGACCACCAAATAAATCCGTATTTTACGGAGTATAAGATGATCCAGAGTATAAGACACACATTAGTTAGAAACTAATGTAGGAGGAAAACAAGAAAAAACAAATTCTGCCTCTGCCTACCAGCATCCATTGGTATTCATCTGGCTAGCGTCCTTGCAGCAAACAGCAAACAGCCTGGTCAGCTTCAGCATGTTATTGCAGCCTGATTCCGCACAGGCAGCTGATTGGTGGTTGGATCAGCCAATCAGCTGTTCTAGGCTGCAGGGATCGCCACAGCCCATCACTACCTCCACGCATCGCGTTTTCGGCCTCTGCATGTCACATTTTTGCCGCCGCTGCCGATCCCCGCCACCTGGAACCAGCCAAAGACGCAATGCAAGGAGGCCAAAAACGTAGCGTACAGAGGCTGAAAAAGCAACACGCGCAGGCAACGATTGGCGATGGGCTGTGGCGATCCCCGCAGCCTGGAATGAGTCTAAACTGGGGCGTGCAAAGGCCAAAAATGGGGCATGTGGAGGCCAAAAATGCGATGTGTGGAGGCCAAGAATGTGACAGGCAGAGGCCAAAAATGTGAATCATGGAAGTGGCGATCAGCAGCAATGTACTGTGGGGATCCCCACAGCCTGGAACGGGTCTAAAATGAGTCGTACAGAGGCCGAAAATGGCTGAAGGGTGGGGGCTGCTGGGTGGACAGGGCTTTGGTAATATTCGCTGTATAAGGCGCACAGACATTTCCACCCACTTTTCCACTCCAAAAAATATGGTAGTTATTTCATTGGGGCTAGGCAAGATATAAGTATATCCTGACATGATAGCAGTGTTCCGATATCTAAAGGGCTGCCACAACCTATTCTCCAAAGCACCTGAAGGCAGAACAAGAAGCAATGGATGGAAACTAATTAAGGAGAGAACCAATCTAGAAATAAGGAGAAATTTCCTGACAGCTACAACAATTAACCAGTCGAATGGCTTGCCTTCAGAAATCATGGATGCTCCATCACTGGAGATTTTCAAGAAGAGATTGGACAATTATTTGTCTGAAATAGTTTAGGGTCTCCTTTTTTAGCAGCGGGTTGGACTAGAGGACTTCCAATGTACCTTCCAACTCTGTTATTCTATTGTATTCTATGTATTGTTAACATGACTCTTGATCAATCTATGAATCTCTCAGGATATCAATAAAATGCAGGATTTGCTAAAAGAATTACTATATAAAATTGAAAGGAGATCACTGATGCTCAGCAATGGATTGCTGATATGTGCTTCTTGTCAACATTTGAATTTTTTTTTTTACAAAAGAGGAAGTGTTAGGAAGAAGGATTTCAAGCAATACAATCAACAGTTTTGGAGCTGTTCTGCTTATAACATAATTTCTAGTCATTTTTTTCCTTTTTTAATTACCATGCTTACCAATTTTGAGGTTGTGTTGATCCTTTAATGCTGTAGATTTTTTTGTTGACTTTTTTAGCTGATTAGTTTGGGAAAAGAGAAAAAAGAACAGAATAGAAAATGTCTGGGTTTTTTATGACAGAGATGTGCTTCTCTTCTCAGCTAGTTACAGTGGTAGTTGTAGCTAAAAGTTTGTGAATTGTTTTGAATTTTCAATATTTCGGCATAAATATGAATTAAAATGTGATCTGTTCTCCACACAAGTCCTAAAACTAGATCAAGAGAAAACAAATAAATAAATAAATAAATAAAATTGTTCATTAATTAAGGAAAGTTATTTAAAACTTCATTTTTGTGTGTGGCAACAGAATGTGAAACTCTGCTTTTAGTTATCGGTGTGCATGGACAGAAATAACTGCAACTGAACATTTTTTGATAAAGGTTGATTTGTCCTGCCTATTGGATTGGAGGAATCAGGTCCTTCCACAACATTTTTATAAGATTAAGTTCAGGACTTGGACATTTGAAAACATTAACTTTCTTTTGTTTTCTTTTGGTTGTACAAATTGTGCATTTTGGACTGTTGATTTACCGTACAACTCACTTCCTTCTTGTGCTTCAGTTCACAGACAGATACCTTGACCTTTTTCTATAGAATATGCTAGTACAATTCAGAATTCATAGTTCCACCAATCATGGCAAGGCATCCTGGTCCAGAACCAATAAAGCATGCCCAAACCTTAAAACCTCACCACCATGTTTCACAGATGGGAGAAGGTTCTTATGCTGGAATGCAGTGTTTGTCTTTCGCCAAATGCAATGCTTCTCATGCAAGCCAAAAAAAGTTTTAGTTTGGTGTCAACTGCCAATTGTAGAAAGGCAGCAATATTATTTTTGAAGAGTAGCAGTTTTCTTCTTGAAACCTGCCCTGTGCATCATTGGTGTTGATGTACTCCTGATGGTGGTCTCATGAACATTGATATTCACTAATGAAATAAAGCCTTTAGTTCCTCAGATGCTTTTTTGAAACTTCCTGGAGTATTGCATTCCTTGCACTCCTTGCTTTTACTGTGATCTTGGTTGGTTGGTACTCCTGAGAAGGGTAACAACGGTGTTGGATTTTTATGAATGAATGAATGAATGAATGAATGAATGAGAGAGAGAGACAGGGAGAGAGAGGGAAGGGAGGGAGGAGAGAGAGAGAGAGAGAGAGAGAGAGAGAGAGAGAAAGAAAGAAAGAAAGAAAGAAAGAAAGAAAGAAAGAAAGAAAAAGTCAGCCTATTGGTCACCCATCTTACCTTAGGGTAACTCTGGGCAGCTTACATGCATGAAAATAAAAAGTGTACAAAGATAAAAAGCATAAATAAAATACTACACAAAGCTAAATATAGAGCCCAATTAAAAAATGGGGAGGGCGGGAGCTGGATTGAGGTAGAGACAGGATGAACTGCCTACATTTATATAATCGGCCTGACAGTGAACTGCTGGAGTCTAAACACTTTTGAAATACATATTTAGCCTGATAAACATCAACAAATGTTTTTGGAGGCCCTCAGAAATCTCCACTGTTCATGTCATGACACCTTTCCACATACCCTTCCACATAGCTTCCAAGATCAGATTTTGAGAGGGAATATCCAAAATTCTGTTCTTTAAATAAGGCAAGACTTTCCATACTCACCATCTGATTATTATCCCAATGATTGAAATACATGACATTAATTTCCCCTTCATCCCAGAGGTTCACCAACTTTCGCCACAAAGTTTTTTACTTATTTTCTAAATTAGAAATGCTTTATCAAGTTTTAGGATTTATATGGAGAACAGATCATGCTTTAGGTCATATTTATGCAGTACTATTGAAAATTCAAAAGGGTTCACTTTTAAGCACATTGTAGCCCTCAATTTATATTAATACTGAAAGGATGATTGCATTTCCTTTCAACAACTGATGCAGAATATACCAAATCAGTTTTCCATATTAACCACCCAAAATATAAATATCCAGATTCTAGCTGAAAGGCTAAATGGGCCAATTTGATATTGTAGATTTTGCACTAAAGGACACTCTTTTTAAAAATTTGTTTTTAATTTAAATTTATTGGCTGCACAATTCTAGTGAATTTTGGGTGGCCCACAAAACTAAAATTAAAACACAAAAAAACCCCATATATTTCTAGAACTCTAGGAGAGACAGTTCTGGTTTTTAACTCTGTGTTGGGTAATACAATTTCTGCAATAAGCTTTCTAACTGTGGTCTGCTATGAAGATTCTGCTGGGGATCAGGAAATGTACTCTGCAGAAAAAAAAATCATTATTTTAAGATTATATTATTGCTTTGGGAATCTCCTATTACTATAGAAGCAGATTCTTTTAAAGAATCAAGTGTGGAAGCCTGAGCAAGGTATTAGGCAGCATGACAGAGTCATGTCCAATCATTTGCTGGACATGATTACATCATGCTGCCCTGCTTCTTGTTCAGTCTTCCACATTCAATCTTAAATCTACCTAATCAGGACAATTTCAACAAATTATTGATTTTCCATGTGAAATGCTGACCTTGTGATTATGATCACAGATTCTCCAACAGAATTTCATAATTCCTACAATTTAGAAAAGGTGACAAATTACCAACTCACCAATCTTTGAAGCAGAAATGTTATTCAAAGCCTATCAAGTAATCACTCAAAGTTGCTTATATTCTTTATGGTCTCTTGGGAAAAATAGAGTCCTAGGGGATTCAGTGATGTCAATCTCTCCAGATGGCCATTGTAATTATCTGGTAGTTACCAAGCCTTCACTGGGGTACAACGCCTGGTTTTTCTAGGAGTGTTAAGCTTGTTCTTCTCATTACCTAGTACTTGCTACTTCTCAACTCTATTCAAAGTCACATCTAGTACATTTAAAATAGCCTTCCTCAATCTGGTTTATTAAGATATTTTGGACTTAGAAAGCTGTCCAATTACAAAATGACTCTGCGTGGCTTGCATAATTTTTTTTAAAAAAGGAAAACAATTAAAAAGAAAGACAAAGGTGCCCCTCGATGAAACACACAATACATGGGGGGGGGAGGGAAATCTGCCAGGGGCTCAGTAACCACCATAACACCACGCTTGGGAGCATAGCTATTTTTAAAAAATTGTGGAACTCTTCTAGAATGGAAGCTATACAGATCTCTGAGACATCCTATTCCCAAGGGCAGGATACATGACAGAGAAAGAATGCTTCCAGAGTCCCACTGGATGACATTGCTTGATAGAAAGTATTCAGAGCGCCACTTTGCCCAATCTTACTAGGCAAGCAGAAACTACTGGAGACCGGTGGTTCTACAAACCGCCACAAAATAATCTCCAGCCATGCTATTTCTAGAATCTCTAAGCAATTTAGCATAACTGAAATCAACATGACTAATTTTGGATTATAGTACACTTCCTTCTGAGATGATCACGGATTCTCTATATGCTCTGGAGGATAAGTTATCAATCTCTTTTTCTTAGTAGTCTTCTCATTGTAGCAATCTAAAGAGCGTCTAGAAATAAATAATGCTTCCAGGCAGAGCATGTAGATCAAGGGTCCACAATCCCCCGGCCGCAGCCTGTTTCAAACCAGGCCATACTAGTCATGGACAAGTGTGCGCATGAAGCTCCACTTGTGTGAGTGGCAGGCAGGCACATGTACGGGAAGCTCCATTTGCGCAAGTGGAGGGCATGAGCACAAGAGCTCTCTATTCGTGCAAGTGGAGCTTTGCGAACGAGTGCAAGCGCCCTCTGCTAACACACAAAGCTTTGTTTGTAAAATGTGCTTTTTTATATTTATTTAATGTATACCAGCTTTGTAGAGCTGCAGACTATGTTAGCAGTAATCTTAAATGAAGCTGCCAATTTTAGCCGCAGTACAATATGTTTTATACTTTATAGAGTTTCCCTGGTTCTTTACTTCTTAGATTCTCAAAAACTTTGAGTAAAAATATACCTATTCTATTTCAATCAAAACATCTTTATAAAACATGCTTATGGGATTATCTGATTGATTTTAGAGTCAGTCCTCCTTTTATTGCTATTAAAAATTATTGCTCTACAAATCACTGTGGAAATATCTATGTTAAAACAAATAATTTAGCTGCAGCTAAATCGCGTTATAATGTCAGTAGGCAAATGTGCACTTAAAAAAGGAGGGATTCTTATTATTTAGGTTACATTATATTAAAATGTTAAATCTACTTAGAATGTTTATGCATGTCCAATTGAATTTTGTGTCACAGAAAGGCAAGCGTTAAGCATAGCATTCATTGCCAGTCTTCCATCGTTGATGTAAGTGATACCTTATCTTTTGCACAAAGGTTGACATAAGTGATAAGGCTGTATATCAAGGTCACCAGCTTCTTATTTTAATGGCAGGGAAATTGGCTTTATTTCTGCAACACTATAATTTAAAGGTCGCAACAGAATTAAAGAAACTAGTTGTGTCTGTTCAAATATGTTAATAATAATATATTATAGCAATATTTTCTATGTCCAAGGGAAATAATTTAATGCCTCACATAGCAGATTTGGGAATGGTGCTATTAAATAACTATTTTGAATAATCTTTTAAATGTTTTTAAATCAAATCCCATTAAAGCTGTTCTGAAGTCCCATTTTATAAACTTACGTATTTGTGTTTTAAAAATTTATCACTAGTGAATTGTGGAATCTAAACTAATTTTTTTAAAGAAACAAAATTATCCTTGATAAATTATTTCATCCTAAAACATTGATATAATAGAACAGATCTGTGATAAAATTTAATCTGTGATATAGCCAGCTGAATTAATGTTTAGTAATAACTTTTATGTTAACCTATTTAAATTCCATTTCAGAAAAGGCTCACAAGAGGGGATGATACCCTTCATTGTGAGTTATGTTTTAATTCTTATTAAATTCTTGTGGAAGAACTAACACCACAAAAAATAGTTCAAATTAAGTCCATCTTAAAACTGGCTGTTGCGGGGGAGAAGGTGAGAAAGAATATACGATGACATGAATATAATATGTGGATTCAATTTTGAATTACAAGTCTGTACTGTATTAAACTTGAGGGATTTCCAAAACACAAAAGCATCCATCAACAGATATCTGAATTTTCACCCAGTTTCACACTTGAATTCAGCATCAGCTACAAAGTCTACAAAATCAGTATGCCATCCATAATGCTACTATCTTAGCTCTCCTTTATTATAATTATTTGAAAAGAAATGGTTGCTGCCTTTCTGTTTATACCTCTTTAGGCCAAACTGCAAGTAAAAGCAATTCGTAAAGATATTCACTAATTTTTTCTCAACTTGTTATTCTTACTTGTCTTCATTTTAATATCTTTTCAACGTGCATTTCATTAGGAATTAACCTGAAACTAGCAAAATAATTTTATTCGTATTAACTCAGCTAAAAGATCTTTCACTTGTTCATTGCAAAATGTTTATGACACCATTTTTGTTTGGAAAAGACAAGGAAAAAAAATGTATTAGTACTGTTTGCAAGCACTGCAGCAATATAAAGCCTAAATCAAGAACCAGGGAGATAGTTATATCCAATAGTTGTGGTAAGACCTGAAACATTTCTGGAATATTAAGTGTTTCTTTTAATAATTGATGCGGGCATTTTGAATCTTTCTGCATAGGCTATCAGGTGCAAGTAGATTGCGTTAATGCTGCTTAAACATTTCAACTTGTCAGTATGGCTAACTCGATTTGCAAAGTATTTGCAGTATTTCCCATCGAAACAGTAATAAAGGTAAAATAAATATATGCCACTGCTTTATAATCACTGAGCATTAATGAATATTTTATATCTTTTAAAATCTCATTGTTTAATTTTAAAGGATGAAATTAAGTCTCATTTCACGCAATATGCCAATTATCTGCATATCAAACAATAACTCAGCCATTATACTTCTTTTTGTTAAGACACAGGAAGTTAATTTGAAAATACTGGCTAGCATTTGGAAAAATAATTGAATAGACCTTCCTGCCCTCTGGTGGCTGACAAGTGAAAATTGCACATAAAATTAAATTACTACTGATTTATTTTACACTGATTTACACTTCCTAATTTTAAAAAATATTTAAATAAAAGGGAGAAAATTTAGAACTAACTTCAGAAACCAATGGTTAGTACATGGTCAGTTTAACAGTTCAAAGATGAAGTTTAATTTTTGAACTGAAAGAAAATGCAACCCACAATTTAGACTCATTCTGCACATAAACACCTCTCAAAGTTCTACAGTATTGGAAATAGTTTATGATGGAGTAGATCCACTCTGAGTATCATGGTGTTATTTTCTGGAAGATACATTGTTATTTAGCTTTAACTAATGAGCATTTCAGCCATACTGACTCATAAAATTTGTAATAATGCAAAACTTATCAGCACTACCAAGTCAATCATGAACTTATGCAATACTTTAACCTGTTGCCCCTGAAATTAATGACAGATATTTACTAAAAGTGGATAAGATTCTAGTTCAAAGTTTGAAAGGCTGAGTAATTTCATTTTATATTTAGGAATGGAGGTCTATTTTATGGGAGACAATTTTACGGGCCTTGGATAAATAGGGCAATCATATCTACTTGATATTTAACGGAATTGATTTTCATCAAAATTTGAAATGGTATTTTTTGCAAAATAATTTTCCATTTGTAACTACATAACAAGCAGCTGTAATTGTTTACTGAATATAACATATGTTGCAATTAATTGGTTATATTGGTGTGTATGTATAATGTGTGTGTGTAATAATATATAGGTTATTGAGGGGCTTCAATATGTATGTATGTATATAGATAGGTAATGATTTTTATATAAAGAACTACATAAGATACAAAAGTATATTTTAGCAAATAGGTTTATATTCTTCATGGTGATCTTAGTAAGAGTCAAAAAATTATGCAAAGGGAGGAACTATATTGGTTTAATATCATTGGTACTAAAATGTATTCAAATAAAAATAAATGAAAATATCCTAATGTCCAAACCATATAATCCTTTCAGCTATCCCATCCCAGCATCAACTCCCATGAACGAAGCATGCTGCTAATACCGTAACAACATAAATGTAAGAATTGATAGTATTTAAAAAAAAAGTGATCATAATACAGATCATTTCACACATGCATTGGCTTCTTGAGAGGCTAGCCACTGTGTTAAGTGAGGAGGGGAGATATTTCAGACAATAACGAAAGGAAAAAAAAGATTCAAGAGAAACACTCCCATTTGGAATCCTCATGTATATAAATAGGTTGGAACTGGCAAGCAAAAAAACCCCTTCAAAAATCTGATTGCTCAATTTTTGATATACAACAAGGTTATGACAATATTGAATTTTTAGTTAAAGGCAATTTACTACTTTAGGAAATGCATCTGTCTTTTCAGGACAAATTAGCAAGGAGCTCTTCTTTGCAACATCACCCCTTGGTGGTTGTTTTACAGAATGACAATGAAATTGTTTTTAAACAGAAATCATTTTTCTGCAATCCCGTTCCTAATCAAGATTATGACAACTAGCAATGCAACTGATGCAAGAAATACCTAAGAATGTAAGAAAACTGTGTATAATTTTAAATAAAGGAAGAAGAAGCCCCTATCAGACAGCCCTACCTCACCTTTGGTGAAGCTTTTTAACACTATAAGGCAGCATGCTCACAAACACACAACCGCTTTGGGGTAAAATTAATGCAAATGTTATATGTGGGTTACACCATCTGATGTACCTACAGTAATCTTTCATCATCCACTTAATTAAAAGCTAAAAACCTAATAATGAAACATGAAAGGAAGTATGCAGCCTGAATACATAAGCCCTCTTTAACAAAGCTGACACTAGTTATAATGAGCGACATTTATTCTTCAGCTGCGAGACAGAGCTCACCTCCTGAATGGTACTGCTTCCTGAGAAGTTGAGGTTGTACTCCCGCTGGACTTCTCGATGGGTGACGATCAGCATGAAGTTTTGATTTAATGATTCCTGCAGGGCACTGAAAGGGTTGAAAGAAAAACAAGAATATCAGGAGCGAACATGTTCTAACTTGCTTTACATTTAGCTGTAAAACCCCAGGAGTAACCTAAACTCTGCAGAGACAGGTCTAGGCACAATGTTATCATTTTCTTTTTTTGCTCTTAAAGGCAAGGAAGCAACTGGAGAATGACCAAGGGAGCTGACCTGTTAACTCCGTCTAAGGTAGTTGAGTATCTGAGGCTATATTTCAACTCTTTAGAATTTTCGCAACACCGTTCTTGCTGCAATTATAGTAATACTGTATGCACACACACACACAATATCTATCTGTCTCACATACAACGCACTCATATTAAGAGACCTCTAGGCTTTAAATTAAGTTCAAAAAGCTTTGATGATGCTTACACTGTTTATATATACACAAATAATTATGTATTCATGTGCCAAGTTTGTGTATGTATGTGACAGCTATGCTCTTCGGCTAAGCATGGCAAATGTTTACAACTGCTGTCCAATTAGTTGCCAGTGAGCATGTGGAAAATTCCAGGATTCACGGATTATCTCAGGAAACACCAAATGAATTTGACTCTATTTCACCTCCCAATTTCACATTTACAACCAACTGTTCATCTTTCTAAGGCAATCTGGGAGAAATCAGAAATGATAAAATAATAAATCTCAGTTCTCAGAAATAGTAGGAATACTCATTTCTTTCTTTCTAATTATGGACATTACTGCCTCAGATGTCAACTTTTAAAAACATAAATTATACCAAAACCAGGATGATAAATCAATTGTTGAATATCCCTGATTTGGATAAATGTTAGAAATAATTACATCAACTGTCCTTTGTTTGAACTATTTATTAATCTTGGTAAATATAGACTAATAAAACAATAGATTCCAGAAAGCCCTAGTGAGTGGAAAGTATTTCAGTTCTCACAGAAAGTTCAGAATTTCTCATATAAATTTATCAACTCAGCATCCCACATTAAATTCCATGCTGTTCCAGAGGGTCCCTCAACCTACAGAAGAAAGGGCTAAGTGGGAGTAAGGAGACAAAAATCAAGTATGCATTTCATATAAACAATGTTCCCTTCCCTATATCATCTGGGAAAAATAGGGTAAGCCCACTAACGTATAAAAAAAGAGAAAACCCCACTCCCTGCTAGCATGATGATATTACCTAGTTTGGTAATGAAATGTCTGTAAGAAAACAACCAAGCTGAAAGAACACAAAGGATCCCAAAGCTGTGCTTAGAATATCAAGTTTTAAAACACATACATTCAACTGTACTCTCTGGTCCTTTACACTATTATGAAATTTCTTTCCATAGTTTTTTCAAATTATGGAAGAGAAAATCAGTCAGCCAGGATTACAGGAAGCCATTTTATTCAGATTCTAATGAACTGTTATTTCCATTCTGACAAAGAATGATGCACTATTATTTGATTTCAGTTTATTTCAGTATTATTGCACACTCAAATTGTTTGAAATAGAGGTAGGGGAATCTTAGGCAGTATAATTCTATGCATGTTTACTTGGAAGTAAATTGCATTGTTCTCATTTGAATGTATTCAAAAATACATTGTCCATAAGATTGCTGCCTAAATGTGATATAAAATGGTTTAGTCAACAAAATATATTTAAAGTACACAGTGATACATCTTTCCAGCATAAATTCTGGTGATATAAAGCAAAACAATAATTGGTTCTTCACACAGTTACATTAATATACATTATTCTCGTTAGAAAACATAACAAATTAGATCAGACTCTAATTTGCTTGAAAAAATCTACAAGTACATTGTCCAATGAAATATTAATCTGATTCCAATAAAACAACTCATTAAATCAGATATTTCTTAACCAGAGTTCATTGATTATCAAATTCAAGTATTTAGAACATTTTTAGCATCTATATTCTTGAGAATAGTCACAGCTGACAATGGGTACATATACCTACTGGTGAAACAGATACAGATATGCACATGCATGCACACACATACATATGCACAATTATACATTAAGAAATGTATAATTCAGAATTTCAGTAAAATTCTATTTATTAATTACCTTATTTTAATCACTTTTTTCTACTGAAGTACTAAACATTTGAAAACACTTTATACAAGTGTTTCTAACAAGTATTGTATTGAAACTTACTGAAGCTAGTTTCAATAAGATTTTTTTCTTGGACAGTACGTCCCATAGACAAACTATTCCATGGTATTATCTTCAGGACTAGATCTCACATCCAGATTTTCTGCACAGTTCTAAACATAAAGTTGGAAACCATGCATATAGCAGTGGAAAAATCTTTATATGGGGCATGGGAAAAACTATTAGAATATATGCAAAGTACACATGTCTTTCCTATCTCTCCTCTCTTTTCACTATCAAAACTGCTAATTGTGAAATTAATAACTAATTGTTCAAAATCATACAGAAGAATCCTATTTGTTCAAATCACTGGAATCAATTGTTTTACTTGCTCTACTATATGTATCAACTTTAAACTTACATCTATATGTTAACTTTGCAAAATAGTTTTTTTTTAAATATAAAAATGTGTTTAAAGTGTCAGGACTCTAAAATATCCCTCACTGATACATAGCTTGATACAAGAGGCATTCAATATTCAATTTCTCAAACAGCTAATGACAACAGACTTTCTGAAAAAGGTATGTTAAGGGCCAGAACAAATATAGCATTAATTATATAAATTCAGTTTACATACATGGACTTTCTTCTATAAATAGTATCCATAGAAAAATGAGGAGTAATTATTTCCTTCATTACCTGTGCTCCAATAAAAATATATTTTCTGATCTTTCTACTTGCATTTTACAAGCATTAAAAATGTAGATATTGATCTAAAATTTAGCAACAAATCATATTTTGAGCTGCAGATTTTAGCTTCTCTAACCTATTTTTTTTCAATCCCACCCACTCCCAAATAATGAAAAATATTTAGCTGTGCATCTATTTGTATCACTGGCAGTTTAGATCTAACTTACATTCTCATCCAAAAAAAGCTTACTCTTCTATTAAAATCAGTGAAACGTCTGAGGTAGCTCGGGAGTTCATGGCTTCCATGACGGCCATGGACCTGTCTCAAGTAATTCATGGCCCTACTCACATAGGTGGACACACTCTGGACTTAGTTTCATCTCTGGTCAGTGGTCAAGTGGCCTGCATATAGGGGATATAAGTATTGAACCCTTGTCATGGTCTGACCACTCACTCCTTCGATTTGACTTTCTGACCGCCGTACCCCGTCGCAGGGAGGCGGAACCGACTAGGTGGTTCCGCCCCAGGCGCCTGATGGATCCTGAGAGGTTCCAGATGGAGTTTGGGCCATTCCCCGAGATTCTGGCTCACAACTCAGCTGAAGACCTGGTGGCTGCCTGAGATAGTGCGGCCGCCGGGGCTTTGGACCATGTCATGCCTTTGCGGCCTCTGACCCGGCACTGAACTCACTTAGCTCCTTGGTTTTGGGAGATGAAGCGCCGGAAAAGACGCCTAGAGAGTGGTTGGAGGGCCAGGTCAGGAATCTGACCTGACACTGGTAAGGCCTCATATTAAGACCTACCTAGTGGCGATAAAAGCGGTGAAATCTAGCTATTTTGCTGCTCTTATCACGTCATCAGATAATAGCCCAGCTGCCCTGTTCAGGATGACCCACTCCCTCCACCATCTGGGAGCGCGGGATGACCACTTGCAGGGCCAAGCTGAGGATTTGTACAGTATCTGCATGATAAAATCACTCAGATTCGGGAAGACTTGGCTGCTGACTGGGTTAGTTCAGACGAGATGACTGAGGCAGGGCTTGAGAGTGTTATCTCGGAGGAGTTTGATCCTGTGGCTCCCGAGGACGTGGACAGGATCTTGGGACGGCTGAACGTGACCACATGTTTATTGGACCCGTGTCCCTCCTGGTTGGTGCTGGCTTCCCGGGAGGTTACACGAGGCTGGCTCCAGGGGATTATTAATGCTTCTCTGAGTGAGGGTGTCCTACCGGCCGCATTGAAAGAGGCGGTGGTGAGGCCCCTCCTCAAGAAGCCCTCTCTGAATCCAGCTGTTTTGGCTAACTATCGTCCAGTCTCCAACCTTCGTTTTATTGCGAAGGTTGTTGAAAGTGTGGTGGCGCAGCAGCTTCCCCAATACCTGGATGAAGCTGTCTATTTAGATCCGCTCCAGTCCGGTTTCAGGCCTGGATACAGCACGGAAACTGCATTGGTCGCGTTGGTGGACGATCTCTGGAGGGCTTGGGGTAGGGGTTATTCCTGTTAGACCTCTCAGCGGCTTTTGATACCATCGACCATGGTATCATGTTGGAGGGATCAGGGGTGGGAGGCACCATTTTGCGGTGGTTCTCCTCCTATCTCTCTGACCAGTCGCAATCTCTGTTGACAGGGGGGCAGCGGTCGACCCCAAAGCGCTTTGTTTGTGGGGTGCCACAAGGGTCGGTCCTCTCGCCCCTCCTGTTCAACATTTATGTGAAGCCACTGGGTGAGATCATCCGTGGTTTTGGGGTGGAGTTCCATCAGTTCGCTGATGACACCCAGCTGTACATCTCCACCCCAGACCATCCCAACGATGCCTTGGAAGTGATTTCCCAGTGCCTGGAGGCCTTGCGGGTCTGGAAGGGGAGAAACGGTATAGCCAGCTGGTGCCATCGCTGGTTATTGGGGGCAAATCACTGGCCCCCACGGAAAGGGCTTGCAACTTGGGGGTCCTCCTGGACGCACGGCTGTCTTTAGAAGAGCATACGACGGCCGTGGCCAGGGGGGCTTTCTATCAGGTTCGCCTGATACGCCAGTTGCGCCCCTTTCTAGATCGGGACTCCCTACGCACAGTCACTCAAGCACTCGTCACTTCTCATTTGGACTACTGTAACGCTCTCTACATGGGGCTCCCCTTGGGGTGCACCCGGAGGCTCCAACTGGTGCAGAATGCGGCCGCGCGGGGGATTACGGGATCGACGGGGCGCTCCCATGTGACACCTCTCCTGCGTGAGGTGCATGGGCTTCCAGTGGACTTTCAGGTGTGCTTCAAGGTGTTGGTAACCACCTTTAAAGCGCTCCATGGCTTAGGGCTGGGGTACTTACGGGACCGCCTTCTGCCACCAAATGCCTCCCACGGGCCAGTTTGCTCCCACAGAGAGGACCTCCTCAGGGCACTGTCCGCCAGACAATGTCGGCTGGTGACCCCCAGGGGGAGAGCCTTCTCTGTGGTGGCGCCCATCCTCTGGAACGATCTACCCCCAGAGATACGAGTGATCCCAGACCTCCGGACTTTTTGTTGGGCCCTTAAAACTTACTTATTTCAGTTAGCCGGGCTGGCCTGATGCCATGTGGGTTTTAATGTTTGATACTGATTTTAATTGAAATGTTTTAAATTATGGGCCAAATTTTATAAATTATTTTAAAATTATTTTAACTTTTGTATACAATTGTTTTTAGTTGGCTGTTCACCACCCTTCTCCTTCCAGACTCAGGGCGGTGAACAGCCAACTA
>WNWU01000004.1:24439868-24703819 GCA_012654045.1 Ptyas mucosa
TAATAATAATAATAATAATAATAATAATAATAATAATAATAATAATAATAATAAAAACGCTCCTTCTTCCATGTGTTGATACTGTATGAGATTATCTTTGTGGGCAACAAATAGAGAATCTTGCACAATTGTGGTGAAACTGTGAAGTGATTATTTCAATATGTTTCTCTGTGGCTTGCTTTAAAAAAACTCTGAATTCTATGGTATCTGAAATAACCTTGACTTCTGGAGAATCAAAAGACAAAACTGTTTAAACTTAAATTGAGGATTCAGAAGAAGAATTGTTTCCTTCTTTCCTCTCTACATGAAAGTATCTTTTCCATCATCTCTTATAGTAATAATTTAGCACAATCAGCAAGCCTGGTACCCTATTTTTCCTCTCTAAAATATAAGCTGTTTATTAAGACACCCTCTGAAATTGTATGGAAGATAGCACAAAGAACTACATGGATGGAAAGAGTTTCTTTCCTATCCATTGGAAGCCACAGCTGGTTTCTCAAAGAAAAGTATTTTATATAGCCTGCATTTTTAAATTAATATTTAGTGTAATACAATTGTGTGTGTATGAGAGAGAGAGAGAGAGAGGAAGGGAGGGAGGGAGGGAGGGAGGGAGGGAGGGAGAGAGAGAGAGAGAGAGAGAGAGAGAGAGAGAGAGAGAATGAGAATTCTCTTGAGTTCAATGGATTTTAATCTGAGGCAATTAGTATATACTACATTATTATTCCAATTTAATCCCACAGAGAGCCTCTTCATTAATTTCAGTAGAAAAATATCCATTATTCATCATATCAATTCATTTTTCTTACCAAACATCTACATTTTAACAAAATATCATGAAACATAATAATTAACATTTCTATTGCAAACATTCAGATTTATACAAGCTCATGTCGACAGTCATCCAAATTTGCTGTAATTATAGTTTATTTACACTAAAACAAAATATGAAGTCACTATGTAAATGTAATGTTTGTTGTAGCTAATGCAGCAAGCAATAGCAAATTAGTTTAAAACAGCAATCACTCAGAAAGCTTTTGTTTACTTTATATCCTGAATGCTAACTATTCAGAGGGACTAATTCATAGTCACTCCTCTTGTGAGATGATAGTTATATAAATTTGATAAATTAAATAAATATATAAATTTAGAAGAACTGACCTGGATTTATGTAAGTTTATTTTGCCTAAGGGAAATAAACCCAAATTCTATATTTTCTCAACCGCTGAGATATATTAGCCTCTACAATATATAAAGTTATGTTTTGATTTCAAAAGCAATTCTTTTCAGTTTTGAAAGTAGCTCATTATCCATCAGGGCATACTATTGTTCAAGAATGAAAATTCAAAAAATTCTTCTTCTGCTGCATGTAATCTTGGGATACTACCAATGTTTAATTTAGAGCAGGGGTGTCAAACTGGTGGCCCACGGGCCCACGGGCTGGATGTATCACACACAGGCCACACCCACCCCAGCTCTGCAAATGGGGAAAATATCGTGAAATGTCACATGACGGCAACATGACGTGGCAAGTTTAACAACTATGAAACCTCAGCCAGGGAAACCCCTAGGGCTCTTACAGTCTGTGGCTGATCCAACCCGGCCCTGGGAGGAGATCACCATGGACTTTATTGTAGAACTGCCAGAGAGTAAGGGGCACACCGTGATATGGACAGTCATCAATTTCTTCTCCAAACAAACTTATTTCGTGCAGTTTACTGTGAAATTCTGGCGAGACTTCATCAGCCTGATTGGTTCTTCCCAAGGCCTGAGTTCAGCATTCCACACCAGCACCAACGGTGTGGTAGAAAGAGAAAATGCCATGGTGGAATGGTATCTGAGGTGTTATGTCACCTACCAACAAATGGATTGGGCAGACCTCCTTCCGTTTGTGGAGGTGGCGTACAATAATGCAGTGTACAGTAGCACCGGGTTCACCCTGTTTCGAGCGGTTAACAGGGTGGATTTTGTGTCCATTCCCAAGTGGCCTCAAGACCCTCCTCCCTCCAGTAACCTATGCAAATGGATGAAGAAGATACAGGAAGTATGGAGCGCTGTGAAGATGGCATTAAAGAAAGCGGCCAAGACTCATAAGATGCAGGCTAACAAAAAACGGGCTGCCCACAAACCTTTCCAGGTGGGGGACCAGGTGTACCTTTCAACTAAATAGCTCAAGTTGAGAGTACCTTGCAAAAAACTGGACCCAAAATACCCTTTCCCAATTGTTCGGGTGATCAATCCCGTTACTGTAGAATTGAAGTTCCCATCCTTGCTAGGAAGGGTTCACCCCATCTTCCATAGCAGCCTCCTGAAACCTGTGGAGGACTCCAATATCTGGCCCTTCCCTCCATCACCTGGTCCAGTAGGGGGAGACCAGTATGAAATAGATCAGGTATTGGATTCCTGACTTCATAGGGGCAAACAACAATACCTGGTACGGTGGAAAGGATACCCCTCCACTGATGCCTCATGGGTGATGGATCAGGATGTGATAGCCCCACAGTTGCTTAGGAAATTCCACCAAAAATACCCTCACAAACTGAGGGAGGGAATACATGTTGTGGTGCCCTGCTTAATGACTCTGTCTCCTGTCTTCCAGGTGCGGTCTTGGTAGGGGTGAGCCGCCTGTTGAGCCCTGATCCAGGGCTCGCATAACTGGGGGGGAGGAGCCCATGAGCCATCCGGGCAGCAGCAGCAAGGGAGTGACAGGAGCAACGGGCAAGGCTGCGGCTGCTGCAGCGAGATTTCTGGGTGCCGTGCTCTCCGCTCCTCAGCAGCTGACCGCACAACAGCTGATCGCTCGTGGGTCGGCCCTCCAGTCGGGAGGGAAGGCTGCTGCTGCTGTGGAGAGGCCTAGGATGCCCAAGATGCACTTGTCAGCTGACAGCCTGCCAGCTGGTCACTTTGATGGTTGGCCCTCTGGTCAGAAGGAACCACTATTGCTGCCGACGGTGCGAGGGCCTAGAGACACGCCTCCAGCACAGAGGAAGTGCTGCTGCTGCTGGAAGGATAGGAAGGCTGCAAATGCTGGCTACCGGATGCTGGGTGACTGGCGGGTGTGGCTGGACGGTATGCAAGCATGGTCTCTTGACTATAAAACACACTGGGAGGCAGACGCTCCCAACGCTGACTTTGCAAGGGACCGTGTGTTCCCTACTCACTGTGTTCCGAGGTTCCGGACCAGCTTTGAAGAATAAAGATTGGGTTGCCATTCGTTGGCTTGGCTATTGGATTGTTGTTCCTTTGCTCTTCTATTGAAAGGCCCCAGGTCCAGCCCTGTATCTTTGAAAAGTAAGTTTTGTGCCATAGTATGTTGCTAAAACAATTGATCAGTAGGCCGAATAAGATTATAGTTTGAGTAAATGTTATGCCGTCTTTAGTTAATGCCCGCTAATCAAGTTGTCTTTTTTTGCTTTGCAGGTACACCTTTTTCCAAACTGCTTTAGCTTCAGAATTCTCACAACTCTCTGTCCTTCATATGAGAGAATTGGTTGCAGGCACAGACTTCATTTCATGTGATCTTAAAATTTATTAAATGTTCTTAATCACTCAAGTCCTATAGATTTGTAACTGAATTTCATCTTGTACCACAAATTTTCTAAAACAATGATTTTATTATTGCCAATTTCAATAATCATGCTTTGTCAAAGGTAATTGGAGAAGCTATGAATGCAAAACATAACTATGAAAAACTGCTGGTTCTGTTGAAATAATTTGGAATGTGCAATCATTTCCGCATGGCTTATGCTCTTTATTTTATTTGTAAAACAAAATAAGAATACTTAGCCCAACCAGTTTAGAAAATGTAGGATGAAAAAGAGCTGGAAGAGATAGTACAATAAAATCTCCTGTTCTAAAAGCACGGTTATCATCTCTACTAGCAACTACCTCTCATCAATTTACTCCTGGAACAAAGCTTAAAAATTTAATAATAGCAGTGCTTTGAAAAATGCTCATTGAAAATCTATTATAGACTCTGGCCTTTGCATATATATAGTTTAAAGATAGTAAAATGTAGAGTTTTGATAACCTCAAATATACTATTAACATGAAGCCCTATATTTTACATTCAAATTTATTTGTGACTTACCCTGGTAAACTTGATGAAGATGGTGGTGGCAAGTCGGGCGTTAGGACATACAGGTTGTTGTTTTTGGGCAAGTGTAGAGTTTTTAGAATAATCTGCAGGAAAAAAAATATTTAGAATTTGGAAGTGTCAAAATGTTTCGGGTCTGTATCTGAAACATAAAGCCAAACTGATGCAAAATTATATGTCGCTACCAATAGCAATCATAATTATGTGAGTTAAAAACCCACAAGATAAGAAGAACAATTAATAACAAGCACAACAGGAATCTTATTATGCTCCTGATGAAAATCTTTCTCCCACACACAAAAAAATCCCATTGGTAGTAATAATTGGTAATATTTAAAAATTTTATTCAGTCTTGCCCTTAGTAGGTTTCATTGCAATACAACTGCATGTAACACATAAGGTACAATTTAAAATGCTGCCAGTCAACAAGCTTTCTTCTATTACCAAAGAAATCAACAAGCTTTCTTCTATCGCTAATATCCGTTATTAATTTCCGAAGAAACACAGCAGCCCTTCTTTACAGTGAAAAGTCTTACAGTCATGAAGCTAATTAATATTGTACATGTTTAATCTTCAGTGAATCACGATGTTTCTGTAATATGAAAAAGTAGCATGCCAGATTTGTCTTATTTTCTAATAAAATCATTGCTACATTTTTACCTAGTAGGACTCCTGCCCATTGCCTCTTTTTCAGTAAAGACCAAACACACCTTGTAGATATTAGGCTTATTATGTGTGTTCTGTTCTGACCAGATTGGATGGCATTTGTAATATTAAAAAAAATATTCACAATGATTCATTCTAGTCTTTGATATCAGCATCTAAGTGATGCTGTTGATCTATCTCAATGCCTGGAGAATTGAGTACCTGGATGGGGAACAACAGGCATCAACTGAATCTCCTAAGTAAACCAGACAGGAAACACGACCAGGTGAGCTAATTCTATTTTATTGTAAGGTTACATTAACAGAGCTCTATTTTGTTTGTTTGTTTGTTTGTTTTTCTCATTTATGAACCAACCATCTCCCTCAGAGAAACTCTGGGTGGAATACAAAAAACCATCAAAATACAAAAATAGTATATAAAAATTAAAATGTTAATATTAAAATTTCAAAATTAAAATGTTCAGAAGGAGGCAATAATTAAGAATAATTAAGCCCCCCTGTTAAAAGTTAATTAAAAAGGCAAAGGGAGGGCTCTCAGGGCACCAACCAGCTTCATAGTTGCATGTTTCTTTTCTTCCCCAGGCAGAGCCATATTTTAACTCTTTTACGAAAGGCCAGGAAAGTGGGGCCCTGCCCCACTTTGGAGGAGGAGAATATCTTGCAAATGTGAAGGTACAAATCTCCTGCTGTCACGTTTAACCATCAGTTTAATTAGGACAGGAACTTCCTAAATTTCTTTCTCGGACCATTAATCTTCTAGGAGCTCCCTCCTCTCATCTGATAATTTCCTAGGAAGCATCTCTTCCCTCATCTTTCACCATTACACTGTCAGCCCCGACACAGCCAGCACTGCCACAGCCCACCCAGCTAACCTTGATCCTACTGCCTCCAGGAAGCCGCCAGCCACTGCTACAGCCTACTCTCATTCCTGAAGGGAAGGATGATGTCATAAGGCAGCCGGCAGCCTTCTCTGCTGTTGAATTGCAAGCATCTCCGAGTTATGGGAGGCTCCCAGAGGGAAGGAGTAAGCCTAGCAGCCCTGAAAGTGCTGGCCTGAACTGGAAGCTAAAAGTGCTGAAAGTGCTGGAAGGACTGGGGCTGATTGGGGGTGATTGTGGCTTGCTGACATTCCCTATACACAGTAGGAAGTAGGTAGGAATGAGGTGGGTGTGACCAGTGTGTGGGCGGGTAGCCCATGGATTAGGAGCGTGGGTAGAAGGGTGGGGCTGCTTTAATGGGCTGCTTAGGCACAAGACTTTATAAGGTGGTGGGAAGCACGGAGCAATAGCTCCAACAATATTTCCTTTCATTGTTTATGGATGTCAGCATAAACATAAAGCATCTTCTAACCATCATTATCAAGGTTTGGAGTCTTTTATTTTGGAACCTGACATACACTTGATAAGACCATGTAGCTTTGGGCTTTAGGGCCTTCTGGATCTTGGACCTTCCCATCTTTAAGTACTGGATGGGGCTGCACTGGCCCAAACAGACCTGGTGTGCAATTTGGGGATCCTTCTGGGAGAAGAGGGCAATTGGGAAGGCCCTGGAAGAGACCACGGCAGGAAATCCTTTATTGGGCCGCAGGGACAGAGTTAAAATCCAGAATGTTTTAGCTCCATTCTTGCAGTCCAACAAAGGATTTCACCTCTCCTTTTGTCCACAGGATGGGGAAATCCTTTACTGAGTTGCAGGAACAGTGTTAAAATCTTCAGCAAAAGCACCCTTTCTGAGACCACTGTAATTTTGAGTGGTCATTAAATGACTAGTCATAAATTGAGAAATGCCTGTAATTTTCCAGATTTTAGGTTTGATTTGTAGAGCTCTCCATAAATATTAATCCTCTGAATCCTCAAAGGCTTCTACAGCAAGTTCAGTTTTTATCAAAAACACAAAATATGTGACACAAGCTCTGTCCTTTATGAACTTGCATGCAGTATTCACAATGCACAGACTAAAGGTGCTTAGTTTCCACTGCAAGACAAATGTTGCCATTTGCCATCTCTGCAGATGGCCAGGCAAACCCACCTACTCTGTTCACTTAATGGGAAACTGTCACCTTAGGTATCTGAGAATTATCTGGCCCTTGGGTCAAAAAAGTTTGTTATACATATCCAGATCACAGATCTCTGACAACAATTCCTGTGTTAGAGATGTTTTACATTTAATCTGGAGATGCCAAGAACTGAACCCAAGCTCTTCCACATATAAATATGTCTACTATGGCATCCTTTTATATAGCAAATTAATGGTATGTTGCATGTCACTGCTGAAGATATAGAGTGGTGCTGCACCTTCATGCATGATTTATGAATCAAAGGCACTTTGGAGATAATCAAGTTTTCCCACAACCACTATCTCACCGTGGAATGTAAGTACAGCACTGATAATAAATTGCCATTCAGTTTCTACTTGAATAAACCAATTTATTTCAGTAAATGATACAGTGGAAAAAATAAATCTTGATTGTCATATTACCAGGACCAAGGCAATATGACTACAATTCAATCTTCATTATTTTAGGGGTTTTTTTCCTTGTCTTTTTTCTCATATATAACTCAAGGTGGCAAACTTATCAATACTCCCTCCTCCTACTATTTCCCCCACCACAACAACCCTGTGAAGTAGAGCCGGGCTGAGGGAGAATGATGGCCCAAAATCATCCAGCTGGTTTTTCATGCCTAAACAGTCTCCTGGTTTCTAGGCCAGCATCTTAACCACTGCACCAAACTGGATCTCAATGTTATTTAATGCTTCTTTTACAAACAGGCATGGTACAACCCCTGCTTCTTTTCTTCAGAGGAAAGGTGGGATTATCAGAAAGTCATCAGGAACGCTCAGTTACACACAAAGTGCTCGGTTTCAATTTATATGGAATATAGGTGGGAAATGCCATTCGGGAAATGGGCTGAATGCCATTTTATGACTGTTGTGACAGAGTTATTTATAAATGAATATCAGTTGGCCAAAGCCTATGATGATAAAGAAGGTAATGTCTTGTGATATGACTTGGGCTTCTTTGTAGCTTGTGGAACCCAAGGAAGTGGAAAGAGTTCCCTGTCACCTGTGCCCTGGATCCATGTCTTCCTGACTATTTCAGGCAGCTAGATGGGAAACCAATGGGTGGATCAAGAAGATTAATAATGTTTCTTTGAGGGAGAGGGTGATGCTTCCTGCTTTGAATGAGATGCTTATATGCCCATTCTTGAGGAAACCATTCTTGGATCCAGCTGGTTTTGATGACTTCTGTCCTTATTTCTTTAAAAATTTTCCCACAGAAATATGTGCTACCATTCATAAACAGCTAGTTAATATGCTTTCAGTTCCAGTTGACAGATTATGAATACCCAAATCTTGGATTTTATTATAGGTTGTATTTTTGCTTTTCTTTTGTGGTTCATTTTTGTTTTAATATTGGTTTGGATTTAATTATTACTTTTGTTTGATGTCATACACAATTCAGTCTTTGAGATGGCGGCAGCTTATGTACTGTTGATAAAAGTTGATAAAAGGATAAATAAATGAATACCACATAAACAATGGTATAGATTTTAAAAAGTATTTATAATGAGATAGAGAAATCTTTCTGTTGCTACTTGGAACAGGAACTAAAGAAAGTTGTAAGAAGACAACTGAAAAAATCTGTTTCCTACAAAGCTTTTCTCAATCACTGATAGTATATTAAAAGAAGTCTTATCAGAATGAAATTGGTTTTAACTGGGTTGCTTTAAATTTTGGGCCAAAATTATTTAATATCTTTTAAACTGTTTTTAAATTTTGTATGCTATGTTTTATCTCGGCTGTTCACCGCCCTGAGTCCTGCTGGAGAAGGGCAGTATAAAAATCAATCAATCAATCAATCAATCAATCAAATAAATAAATAAATAAATGGCCCCATGAACAGAGTTTTATATAATTTCTAGCCTTCTCTAAGGGGGGAAGGGGAATCCTCTGTTTTTACACAGTGTACAGGTAGTCCTTAACTTACAACAGTTCATTTAGTGACCGTTCAAAGTTACATCACTAAAAAAAGTGATATGACTATTTTTCACACTTGTGGCCATTGCAGCATCTCAGAGTGACATGATCAAAATTCAGACACTTGGCAATTGATTTATATTTATGAGAGCTGCAGTGTTCTGTGAACACCTTTTGTGACCTTCTGACAAGCAAAGTCAATGGGTAATCCAGATTCCCTTAACAACAATTACTAATTTAACAACTGCAATGATTCACTTAACAACTGGAGCAAGAAAGGTCATAAAATGGGGCAAAACTCACTTAACAAATGTCTCACTTAGCAACATAAATGTTGAGCTCAATTGTGATCATAAGTCAAGGACTACCTGTATATCTTGTGTATGTGACCATAAGAAGGTGCCATGTCATCCTTATTGGGAATCTTCAGATACAGAATATTAAAAGAGAAAACGTGCACTGAAGGAACAGAATATATTGGCCTGAATAAGTTAACTACTGTGAAACTTAAATGTTATCCTTTGTAAATATTGTGCCTTCATTGTACAAGCAACCATACCATTTAATCCAGAATATTTTAGACATGCTGACATATCAGCATTAGTTGGCAAAAATGGTCCATTGGAAAAAAAATCCTGTAACAAATATAAAAACTTACACTATCATCTACATCTCCAGTCTTCCAGCCCTTTAGCAACATTTTCGATGCAGGAATCTGAAGCTCATTTTCTAAAATATGTTTGATCTCTCCTGGAAAAAAACACAAAGGAGAATCATCAAAAAAACACTTCCGCTTTTTCTGATTTATCTTTATAAAGGATAGGCAAAATAAAATCTAAGAATCCCAAGCATTACTCAATGCATTTTAAACATATGTCTTTAAGTATTGTAGTTTATCTCCATAAACTCATATACAATAGCATTAAAAATGGAACACTGAAAAAATGTTTAGAATATAAAGAAGAGAAATGCAAAATAATAATAGATTTTACTTGAAACGCTATTGAATTTTGATATTGTTTTCCCCATCTTATGTAAAATGAATTAAAGGAATTCAGATTTCATTTCTAAATTAAAACAAATGGATTTTTTGATATGTTTAGGGCAGGGGTGTCAAACTCAATTTCACTGAGGGCCGCATCAGGGTTGTGTTTGACCTTGGTGGGCCAGGGTGGGTGTTGTCAAGGTGGGTGTGGCCAGCTTGACATCACTCATATCAGTGGCACCTGTGGTGGCCAAGTGCTAAGTTAGCACTTCCCTCAGACCCTCCCTCACTCTCATTATAATTTCTTTCCTTCCTTCTCTTCTTTTTCCTTCCCTCTTCATTCTCCTTTCTTCTTCCTTCCCGTTTCCTTATTTTCCTTCCTTGCTCTCTTCCCATCTTTCCTTTTCTTTCCTCTTTCTCTTTCTCCTTTCCTGTCCCTTCTTGCACGCTCGAATGCAAAAGGAGAAAGATTTCTCCTTTTGTTTTGTTTTTAGTTTGTTTTGCTAGCCCTCTGCCAGTGAAAACAGAGCCTGGGGGGTGCGTGTACCCCCCAGGTCCCATTTTTGGCCATGATGGCCTCCTGCAGCCCTTTGCCAGCAAAAACGGAGCCCGGGGCCCCCCAAACTCCATTTAAGCTGGCAGAGGCACCATGGACAAGTCCTTTGCTGTTTCCAGGACAGCCCCACGGGCCAGATCAAAGCACCACACAGGCCGGATCCAGCTGACAGGCCTTGAGTTTGACATCCCTGGTTTATAAGGGATGTAAGGTAAGGGATGTAAGGTATATAATTTGCACTAGAAGTTTGCTTTCTATGATATATGCTTTGGGCTCTAAAAACCTTCCTAAATTGTTTGAAATGTTTAAAATTTACACATAATGTAACTATTCATTTACCATCTTAGCTAACAGCTACTTATTGAGACAAAATGCTTTTCCAGCTTGGCATATTCCACAATGGGATTCAAAAGTTTGAAGAAGGTATGTGAGGACTGACTCTTGGCTCTTCTACAAAAATGCATTCTGTTCCATCACTAAAATTTGGTCCTCAATATCACTCACAGAGAATGTTAATTAACTGTTTTGATTGCTGTTAACAGAGCTAAAGGCTAAATTGGCGTAGAATTCTTTCCTTAAAAATCTTTGTATTTCTCTTTCAGATCAAAATTACAGATCAAATTGATTCTAAGCTCCACAATTTGTTAGTTTATTCAAAGCCCTTTTCGAGCACTGAATTACTCCAACTGAGCAACACTGTACAACTGTTGCTCAATAGCAAATATAGTATGATCAAATGCAGAACACTAGTCTCATGTTCCAAAACCGATGTCATCCAAATTCCGCATGATTTTAATTATTTCTCTATTCACATGATATATGTTCCTTCCATCTGGTGGGCATTTTATGCAATTACATTACTAGAAAAAAAAAAAGTTAACATCTGACTTTGAGAGAAGCATTCATGCACATAACCCACAGCTGTTTTTGCAAGAATGTGAACTGAAGATGTTAAATTTGGTATTAAAAGGACAGACTTGAATATGTCAGATAGTTATAAAAAAGTTTTTAAAAATAGTTTTAATATGGTGCTTAGCAGTAGTTTCATTGCATGCGTAGTTGATGGCAAATACAGCTTTGCTTCTGTATAATGTGTGAATTGACCCTGAGCAAAAGACAGATGGAAGATATTAAAATACTATTGAAACACTAATGAAAGTATGGCCTTGGATTAGTAAAAAGTGAAACTTAGGACATCAAAACAGAATGCAGTCTAGTGGGGTTTTTCCCCCGCTTATCTCAGTATATATTTATTTTTTCATGTAAATCAACATAACCTGCTTAACCCCAGAGATACTGTGACTAATGTTCATATATATTTTCTCTTCATAATATATTTGCATATATAGACAAATACTTCAGAATTACAGATTACAGAATTATAAGCAAAATCTCTGTAGATACCAATATTTTCATATAGTTCCCTGGAAAACTTTTTTCAGAAGAAAAAATGCATACTCTGTTGACATGATACATATATTTCAGAAGGTATCATACTTCACCCTCTCATTCACGTCAATACAATTGTCTCTTAAATCCTGCTACTTCTAGAAAACAAATCATCAATTGGATAAAAAAAAATCTCTCAAAATATAAAAATCCCCCGCCTGATTAAAAATGAGCATTTTATTAATCTATCAGCTAAAGTGATCTTTAAAACATTGGCATCATTTTCTCATTTGGAGCTGTGCAAAATCAAAAATGAGACTGAGAACTTGAATTTCAAACAATCTCAAAAAAAAGACACAACTTAGTGAAGAATTGAGCATAATAATGGATATGAAGTGAATAGCCAAACAAGTACCTGTTTAGCAAATAAAATATACTTGCCACTAGGTGTCACTCTTTGATTATATATTACTTTTTTTAAAAAAAACACTTCTGGACAAACACTTGCCACAATATGCCTATGATTTTTATATTGCATTTTTAAACTAAATACACCATCCAAAGTCCCTCTTTGAGAGAGATGGGTGGTTCAGAAATGTGATATATAAATAAACTAAACAAACACTTATTTTAAAAGGAAACATTTGTTTGATATCACTAATCATACAGAGTTGGCAAAACTGTTTTAAACAAATAGAGTGGTACCTTGGTACTCATTGTTAATTGGTTCTGGGAGGCACGATGAGTATCAAAACCAATGAGTACCAAACAATTTTCTTCCAGAAGGAATAATATAGTGAGACACAAATCAGCCAACATCGACATCTAGCTTGTGTGTTGAGTACCAAACAAACGATGAGTACTAGGACAAAATTTTCACGTCAAAATGTGTTGAGTACCAAATTCGGTGAGTTTCAAAGCAGCTGAGTACCAAGGTACCACTGTAATAAAGTAGCATCTTCTTTCTACCAAGTTGCCCTAGGGAGCAAAATAATATATAAGTAATATGAGATTAATAGATAGGAAAACTAGATGCTGTGATACATAACACTAATTCCTGCACAACAAACACCCTGTCTGAAAAGTGCAATGGTACAGTTTACAGCATAATAGAAATCACTACATTTTGTAAATCAATGACTCCATGATGACTTTATAATGAGGGCAGAATTCCCTTTTCTTTCTGTCATGGTGATATTTCTCTTAATTCTGGCATCACTTCAAGCATAACATTTTGTAATCTTTAAACTGAATTTAAAAGCATACATGCTCTGTGATTCTAACTTGGTATAACAGAGATATTATACACTGCATTAACATGGGTTCTTGTATCTTTGATCATTATTTTGGCCCATCATACAATTATTAATTCAAATGCTTAAAGAACTCAAATGTGTCTTCCCCCAGTACTCGTTTCCCAAGACTAACACTAACATTAAGTTTACAAGTACTGCTTTTATGTATCTCTTCCCTCCCCTCCCCTTCAATGAAACACATCAGACTTCAGGTCTCATTTGGCTGAATAAATCTCTACTCTTTCAGAAATTAGATAACAAAAAGAAAGTTTTAGATCTTTTCATTTATTTTTAAAAAATTATCTTTTTAACATATCCCTGACCAGTTCACAGACATTAATAAAACACTATAAACATTTCTTTTTAAAAAAGCATAAAAACCATCCCCACCCCCCAACAGAAAGCTAGATAAATTGCTTCCTTGCAGAAAAGAAATGAGTAATGTGTACAAACACCTGGGTATTACAGAACACACAGAAATCACCCTCAGGGTGAAATTGTAAAACTTTTCCTCCTGCCCTTTCAAGTCAATGGACTTTTGGCCCTGCTTTTCCCAAGCTTGAGATTGTAATGCACCTGTTGTGTGTTTACAAATCAGTTCTCCCTGGGCTTACTAGAGCTCTGCCAATTTCAGCTCTTACACATATTTTGTATTATAGTTGAATTTGGTACTTTGGTACCCAGGTGCTTGTACACATTACTCATTTCTTTTCTGCAAGGAAGCAGTTTATCTAGCTTTCTGTTGGTGGTCTTGTCTTTTGGTCTTGTCTTTTTTTCCCCCTCAGTAGTTTCTTACCAACTGTAGAACTGTCTTCGAGCACCACATCCACATTTCGATCTCTGTATTCCACTCTGAAGTCAAGCATTCGTGGCTGTCTTTCCACTATTTGTCTGGATGGCACTACGGGACGAAATGCAGAAGAGGAGGAAGATGCTGAAGACGATGGCGAAGGATGACTAGCGGGACCATAGGTAGGCCTTTGTAAAGATTCTCCACTATATTCACTGAAAAACATATCAGCTTGGTGTCAAATAAGGACAATTTTCCAAATTTATGTACGTTCATATACTCACATGTATTAATGTAAATTGTGTCTACTAGCCATGGCAAAGGGCTTGGATTGAAGCCACTTAGAATATGCATGAGGAATTAGTAGAGCTGTCTGAGGTAGTTACAAAGATGTTGACAAAATGCTGAAAACTGAAAATGACTATATTTGAAAAAGTCACCGGACTAGAGACAATTGTACTGGAGTATATTAAGTATCAGCAGAATATGATACTTAAGTCTACACCAAAGTGTCCTGAACCAGCCCATGGACAAGAATCAGTCAGCAGAAGACCTTCATGGCTATAACAAAGAATCAGTCAGAAGGCCTGTATAGACACAACATGATGTCCTTATGTAGAAGGTAAAAGAACTGCCTTATAACAGGTTGTGAAAATAAGCGAACTTGTGAAATACCAGAAAACAAAGTGGCAATAATAATGTAGATGTAATCTGCAACCACTAAGAATTTCTAAAGCAAGACTTCTTGCCACATAAATATGAAAAAAATATATAAACCATGGGTAAACACTAAACACTCGGGAGCTGGCCAAAGACAAAACATGGAGCAGTTGAATATCCCTATTCATCTAGGCAAATGATCAGTCTAAGAATGAAACAGGTTCCACTTACAATCATGTTACAGTTAAAGATAAACTCATGTTTCCTACTTTGCCTCATCTTTGCTTCGGGGTAGCTTCCCTTGTTTGATGATATGAATTACTATCACTGACTGATTGACTGAGGCCTGATAATAGTTAACGTTAATTTTTAATATCAAGTTCCATTTTGCTTGGGTGCCACATTTTATATCACCTCAGTTATATCTCATACAAATGAAATGGTATTGTAACAGATATGAATTTTATTCTGATATTTGCCAGGCCTTAATATCTTTCCCAAAAGTTTCTGCAAAGACGATTTGGTTATTTTGCTTTGTTTGGAGAACCTGTTAAATACATTTGGGCAGTTCTTAAGATAGGCAAGTTCTTCAATCAACTGTTTCACTTTATGAACATTATTTGACATTACTTCCATGAACAGTACAGAAATGCAGCCACAGGTGGTAAGCATTTTGTTCCTGAACAAAAGTCTTTTGATTCTCAGAATTATTTGCCATAACTAAATTGACCTCCAATTAATTCTGCTAACATCCTGACCTGCAATAATCTTAACAGTTGTCAGGACTTAGCCTATCTTTCTTAGCTTAGATGCTTTTCAAAAGCACAATTATAATTATAAAATGAAATAGATGCTAAACTGAAAACGCTCAGTTTTAAATTTGCCTTTGTATTTGAAAGCAAAGCAGTATCAATCTGGCTATTAAAAAAATACAAATACTGCAAAATGGTGGTATATATCACAGTAACTGGCTTTAGTAATTCACTATTCAGATTTGTTTATTAACAAATATGTAAAACATCTGATAGGACATGCAGTTTCATTTTGATCCGATTTGCAAGTACACAAATAAAATATATTTCTTCCTCTTCTTTTCCATATAGACATATCTAAAAAGTACTTATGGAATATGACTAACAGTGAACACTGATAATACAAAACACATCCCATCCACTAAAGGCTACATTGGGTTCCTAGTTTTTCAAATAATTTTTAATTTTGTAAAGCCTACATAGCTTTGAACAGGGATATACAATTTGCAGCCCCTCAGACTCCAGAACCTCTTCAAAACCTACTAATTTTCATGCAATATAAGGGGGAAAATTAATTGCACTGATTGTATTTAATATTATTATATTTTTAAATAGCTTTGTCCTGTCCCTATCCACTCTTTTTGTCCAGGGAGTTTTGGTTAGGGTTAGGAAATACTGTGGTATGTGTGCTCAAGTGCTTAAGAAACATTGCACATTCTTGGCTTAAGTCCAATTATCTATTAGAGACTCTCTCCTTCCCTTTGTTCTGCAATGCTCTCATATGATGTGTCATGACAATGCCAGCTGGTCTCTCTCTAAATGAGAAAAAACTACCATCATGGCCACATACACGCATAAGTTCTACTTGCAAATCCCTTTCCCTTGGAAACAAGGAAGGCAGGCAGGAGGAAGAAGACATCCAATTGGGCATTATTATTATTTATATCTGAACAAATTTTTCATAGGTCACAAGGAGATTATGTTTGTAATTTGGAAAAGATATTTAAATATTTTTCCTCCTATTTCTAAATTGTAAAAAACAAAAAAAGATTATCAGCAGTGTCCTACAAGGCAAGGAAACCATGAAAAACACAGCTTCGGGAAATGCTTCCAATCCTTTACCAAAAATGGCCATACATTGCTTGCTATTATGTATGGGAAGGCTGCCCATACTTCCTCTGGATCATGTGATCAGAAAGGAGAAAGGAAGGGAGTACAGAATGGAAAAATCAACAGTATTCTGAGCTGCTGCCCACTCCCTCTCCCTGCAGGATCTCCTGAATGAGTTTTTTTTTTCCTGCCTGATCCAGTCCGTTTTCAAACTCAGTCTTTATTTTGCTTCACAAACCATATATGATCCTATTCTCTTCAGCTTTTGAAGTTATTTGGCTGAAGGGCACGCAGATCTGTCTACCTTTTACATAAACATTTTGGGCCGGGAAGAGTTTTTTAAAAAGGTGTATGATTGAATAAGTCCCTGCTCATTGCTGCTCACGCCTTTGTGGCCTCCTGTTTGGACTACTGCAATGGACTCTAAATAGGGTCCTAAATAGGGCCCTGCAATTGGTACAGAGTACAGCTGCCCAGGTAGCAAATAGTCCTGGCTACTTGGCATACATAACCCCATTATTTCATAAGATACACTAGTTCTCCATGTGTTTCCAGGTGCAATTCAAAGTACTGTTTGTCACCTTTAACACTCTTCCTGGTTTGGGACTGGGTTATTTGAAGGACTATCTTTCTCCGCTTGTTTCTCCCCAACGAATCCAATCCAGCAGGATGGGCATGATCTGAGTCTATTAGCCAAAAGTGCCAGTGCTGGGGCCCAGGACGCATGCCTTTTCTGCCATAATTCCTGCTAATTATATTCTCTCACCAGAAATGAGAATAGCCTAGACCAGTGATGGCTAACCATTTTGCCATCACGTGCCAAAAGCGGGGGAGCGCGGTGGGGTCACACTCACGCGTGCCCACATCCATAATTCTATGCGCCCTTCCCCCCATGCTCCCCCCGCTTTTGGCACGCGATGGCACAGTGGGCCCAGTAGGTCCGTTTTTTGTTCTCCCCAGGCTCCAGAGCCTTTCTAGGAGCCTGGGGAGGGCAAAAACGGCCTTCCCTACCCCCCCCAGAGGCCCTCCGGAGGCCGGAAACAGTGTGTTTCCTGACTTCTGGTGGGCCCAGAAGGCCTGAAAATCAGCTGGCTGGCGCATGCATGCGTGCCAGAGCTGAGCTCGGGTGCCCATCAATATGGCTCTGTGTGCCACCTGTGGCACTCGTGCCATAGATTCGCCATCACGGGCCTAGACTCTGCTGGCCTTTTGTAAGACCCTAAAGATCTGGTTTGATGCCCAGCCTCGAATGTGTGAAGGGTTCTGACTTCTGGCTGTGCTAGTGTATGCCTTATGATATCTTGCTCAGTTGCCATGGATTATAATTTTTGTATTTGTGATGGGAATTGTTTTCAATTTATTTTAAGACTGTTCACTACCCACAGTCATTAGTTGAGATGCGTGGCCATGCAAATTGAATAAACTTTATTTATACCCCTTTATTGTTTTTACAAATAACTCAAGCCAGCAAACATATCCAACAGGCCTTCTTTCTCCTATTTTCCCCACAAGAACCCAAATAAATAAATTCTAATTGTTACAGAACTATGAGATATTAATTTAAAATCCTTGATATATTAATACCGGTAAGTGTACCAGCAAATTTTAAAAGTCTCTCTCCTATCTGTTTTTCAAGAAAAGAAAGCTTATATTGAGCTTCTGGTTTTTCAGATCCATCCAGTGCAATTGATAGGCAAACGCTCGCAAACAACAACTCACTCACTGTTAAAACTGAACTACGATAGCAAACTGTTGCTGACAAATCTGTGCAGTTAATATCAGAGCGTTTGTCGTCTTAACCATCGGCTACAATAATTTGCATCATTCTGCATTACAAATTATGTTTGAGTGAAGGGGAAACAAACAAAAAAATAGAACACTGTGATTCTTTTTTTACACAAAACCCCCTTTTCTTTCTTGCTAATCAGAAAGAACAAAGGGTAATTCTCAGCTCCAAAGCCATGGGCAGTTTCAGAGTTAAGATGAACAATGGGCGCGCTGTGTTTAGGTGTATACATTTCCATGCAAAAATATATTGGCCCCAATTCAGAGATTTTTCTGTGCTGGAGTGGGAAGCAAGAAGACTACTGCTTGTGAAGACCTTTCCGGCCAGATGGTCAATGCAGTTAGCTTTCAAAACTAAGGAGAAGAGGAAAGGGATCAGTCCTCATATTCCCAAACCACACTGATCCCTCTGTTTTTGGTTCTGTCTGTTTGTGCGTGTCCCCCGTACATCTGCAATTCAGGAACACAACACAAGCAGCCTGACTTTGCAAGCACAATTCTCTTTCTCCACATAGCACTCTTTTGCATTTATCACACGGACAATATTTTTCCAGTTTACATATTGTCCCAATAAAACCTGGATTATTTTTATTTTTATTGTTTTTAGTGAATGTCAGCAGTTTTTTTTTGTGGGGGGGGGAATCAGGGGTGGGTTCTAACCGGCTTTACTATCGATTGTCTTTGTGTGCGTGCTTCACGCGCGATCGCCTCTTTGGTTGCGCGCTTTGTGCACGATCACTGTGCGCATGCTCGCTTTGCTCGCCTGCGTGCCAAACTTGCGCTTTGCGCAAGTGCGTTGAGAATCTGCTCAATTGAGGTGCGGCAATCCGCTCTGCCGCACCTCTCAGCTGGGTGAAAAAAGAAGAAATATAAAGTCAGCATAACGCCGGGGCGGGTGGGAGGGCCCAGCTCCCGAAGACAGAGAACCAGTTCAGTTACATCATATCGTCACCGCTACCGGCTCTCGCAAACCGGGAGCAACCCACCACTGGGGGGAATGCAGTCAATCAGTGCTAAAGTAGTGAAGCTTGATAGCTAAAGTGCTAGAAATGGGAAATTTCACTGAGTCCCAATAAACATTATCTATTGCTTATACGCTACTATAGTTGAGACCAAACAATCTCATAATGTCCAAAATTGCTTCTTCAAGCATAGATTGCCAGCTGTAGTTTCTTACAAATTATGACATTTCAGGAACAATAATATAAATCCCCCTTCTGAAGAAAAAGTCAGATTTCAATCTCAGAGAAGTCTGATTTCACAACTCCCTCTTAGCAAAGATATTACCTCTCCAGTATCAAAAAGCAGGAATAACAATAAGGAATTCCTTGGAAGAGATTTTGGATCTCCAAATTTCACAGTCCACAGGCTTTCATTTCTGTGGGAACTTTACACTAATCTTGCCACTGATATAAATAATGCCTCTTCTTAGAGAAAGAAGATTGGGCTGTTGTGTAAGCCATTACTGATTACAGTTAAAGGGACCAATTGAACATTAAGTGAAGAAGAGAGCTAGATTTTTTGGTCCATCACTAAGAACATTTGTCTTATATTCAACCTAACTGGTTTTAATCTGGATTTGGGGAAACGTGTTCCTTAATTATTATAATTTCATTGGAAGAAGTAAGAGATTACTTCTACTGAGCATCTACAAGTAGGTGGATTTCTAAGACTAATCAAAACTTAAGCATTGACAAATTAATTTAGACAGTATTTTCCTTGTAGTGTTTAAATAAAAGCTTCATATTTAGATTATTAAAATGTATTTTAAAACTCAATTGCAGAAAACAGCAGTTATTTGATAATGCTTTTAGGATAATGATATAAGTATAAAAATACCACTTACCTTTCTAAAATGCCATTTTCCTGTGGTATAACTCCATTGATGGCTGCCTGAAAAGGAAGCATACAGCATTTAATTTCTAGACAACAATGATAACTCTTTAGTTTTGTGACTACAATACGGATGTGGATTGTCACTGTCATGCTGGAATGTTTTCCAATCTCTCAGTGAAGTCTACAACTCTGGTTTTCCTAGGAAGAATCCCACCAAGTGTTAATCAACCTGATCATGCTTAGTATCCAAGGTAATGGATGTGTCCCTAAAGACAGCAGGAGTGAAGTTAAAAATGGTCAAATTGGAGATGAGAAAGCTGGTTTTAAAAGAAATGAGGAACTCTTCAAATATATTGTCTGCCAACCGATTAATAAGGCCGTGCAAATTATCTGAATCAAGCTCTTCACAAAGTTTACTAGTCTAAGCAAAGTACCCTCTTTAAAGCTTTAAAGTAGTCCCAACCCAGAAAATTCAGTACAGCTATTTCAAAGGCTCTCCCCAGCAGTTTTTATGTATGTTTGCTTATTTGTGCAGTCACATGCACACAAACAGCTAGATAACCAGAGAAAGGCTTCAGAGCAGCTGTCTTAACCTTCCCAGAGGTAGCAACTACTTTAATGCTTCAAGGAAAATACAACATGCTTTGGTGCCAATATGCTTTTTGAAATAACTTCTCTCAAATGCTTTGCGTGGTCTTAATTAAGATACAGTACATATTAATATTCCACATTAGAGAAAATAAGTTCAGAATGATCAAAGGCCTATTTTCAAATAGATATAAATCAGTCATTAAGGAATGGGGGAAAAGTTTGTCATACTAATGTAGCAGGTCAGATAATTGCTAAAATTGGTAAAAAAAATTAAAAATCTGTTGACATGCATTAAGATAAAACTGGGATACTAATTTTTTTTTGCCATCAAAGAAAATGCAGACTCATTCATACTGTGTATTTATGACAAATTATTTTAAATAACAAATAGAATTGACAACAATGCCTACGCAATATTTCCAACCAGTTTGCACAAAACTTCAGACCTAAGGTGGAACATATAGTGGCACTACAAATTTTTTAGTTGGCTCTTCTTTTATAAAAAGAAAAAGAAATTCAGAGAAAAGGTCAGACAGAAGGTAAACTAACAGTGGCAACCAAAAACATTGTGATTTCCTAGACAAAACTAGAAAGAGAAATGGGTAGAATAATCTTGCTTTATATCAATGTTCAAAGAGTTATTGCCACTGGAGATATTGCATTTAAGCCAAGTGGCTGTTCCCTAGTACTGATATTAGGGTAAGCAAATATACAAGAACAATAAAGTATTGAGACTTTGCTCACTACGAGACAAATGAGGCTGATGAAACCTAGAGACAGGGTCTTCCTGGTGACAGCCCCATATCTTTGGAATTCTTTCTCTTTACAGCTGATCTGTTAAAAGCAAATTTATTTACATAAATAAGCACATTTAAGGAATGTTTCTATCCATCTTGTCAGTGAGAATTAGCATGCTCTCCATCCCCATTGATTAAACCATGGCTGATGGGACCCAGAAAGCTGGTCTTTTCTGTCATAGTACCTGCATTCTTTAAATTATCCCCAGATGTCTGTATGGCCCCTATCTTAAATGCTTTTAAAGAGGTCTTGAAAACTATGGCTTCTCCACCAAGCCTTGGGCTAGGATAGGAGATAAGCCTTTTATAGGATTCTGCATGTTAATTTGAAAGTTTTCTTCTTTTATGGACATGCAACAATTATTATTTTTTTGCTATTTTGTGCCTTGATTTGTTTAATGTTGCTTATTTTTATTTTATTTTTATTTTATTTATCAAATTTATTGGCCACCCATCTTACCACAGAATAACTGTGATATTTATTGCCCAGCCTTCATGGGATTGGCGGTCTTATAAATTTTACTAGTAAGTAAATTAATAAATACTAACATGAGTCACACTTATTCAAACACGTTAAATCACAAAGTCCCTATTCTATCAATTATAATATAATAAATGAAAAAAATTGTGACACCATGGTCAGAGTACAAGATTAAATTGAGAACTCCAAGTAATACTCTCTACTGAAATTGACTGGGTGAAAGACTGTTTAGATATATTTTATAGAGGTACAGATAGTCCTCAATTTACAACAGTTTGTTTAGGGACCGTTCAAAGTTACAATGGCACTGGAAAAAGTGACTTATGACCGTTTTTTACAATTATCACCTTTGCAGCATCCCCATGATCATGTGATCAAAATTCAGATGCTTGGCAACTGGTTCATACTTATAACCATTACTGGGTCCCAGGGTGGTCCCTTTTTGTGATCTTCTGACAAGCAAAGTCTATGGGGAATCCAGACTCACTTAACAACCAGGTGACTAACTTATCAACTACATTGATTCACTTAACAACAGAAATTTTGGGCTCAACTGTGGTCTTAAGTCAAGGACTACCCATACTTTAGAGAGATGGGTAGTAGGAAAGGAAGGTTTACCATAAATAAGAAAAAATATACCAATTCATTACTAGTTGCCCCATTTAAAAAAAAAAAAAAACAAGTAGATGAAATTAAATCTCTAAAGCCTCTAAAAGGATAAAAACGTAAGTGATTGAGTACTGATCCAGGTAATCCATGGGCCCCAGTCTTTTTTTTAGAATGACACCCTTCCAATATCCTGATATCAAAATCCAGCAGCAAATTGTTGAATTACTGGCAGGTTTGAATTTCTAGCAGAAATTGAATAAAAATCCAAGCAATAAATTGAGCACTGCCTTTTGAGGGGGTGCCTCCAAAGTGTCTTTCCAAATGTTTTGCAGAGACCAATTGCTAATTTAAAAACTGAAAACAGATGTGCAAGAAGTCACAGGCCTACTTTTTTCCACTGAAGTCTCTGATGTTATTCCCACCCATCCCTTTTTAAAAATAGCAATAGATAACTTTGATTCTAACAAATATAATTAGGCCGAGAAACATGGACATCATTATTCCAAAATAATATTTTCTGTTATCTATAAAGAATCAATGCAGAAGATTGTTTAAAGCTAAAATTTGGAGAATCTCAATTTCAAAAACCTGCCATACAGTGTCTAGAGATTCACTTAGGTTAGCCTTAGACACACCCCTGTAATTCAGTCTCATAACAATACAACACTAGTCTTCTGTACTCTAAAGTAGCAAGGATTATTAAAAAGAAAAATATGAACTATTCTGAACTCCCAGGAATCTTTCTGTATTACTATTTCTAATTTCTGGACATACTATGAACATTCTGAAAATCCAAAGATAACTGATTTCATTGTTTCCTTCCATGTATTTCCTATACATATTTACTGACATAAGGATAGTGTTGTGACCCAGGCCCAAGTAGGTATTATCAGATGCAATCAGTTTGAAAACAAACAGACTTTATTAGAACAGCTGAGAATTAACTCATTCTCAGCATAGTACAAACTAAATCAAAAATTCTTCATAACACAATTCTTCAGCCTTATTACCAACCTTGGTCTAATTAGGCAACTTGCCAGAGGCTTTTCTTGGCAAAAGTTCAGAAGCAGAAGACGCCGACAAGAAATAAATGCAGCAAGACAAGAAGCGAATCTATCAACACTGTTTTCCGACAAAGAGCCCAAGAGCCGTTGCTGGTCTTTTAAGCCTTATGGGAGGGGCCAATCATCTCTTGGCCCTACTCCTGAGTCGTCCTTTTTGCTTTAGCTGCTCTTGCCTTCTGGCAGCTCTTCTCATGCGTGCACTAGGAACAGGCTCCTCCTGTTCCTCTGCCTCTCTGCTGTCAGCCTCTGGAGGCTCCAGAGTCCACACATCACTCCCAGATGGTCCTGGCCCCATCTCTGCCTCCGACGCAGAGCCCTCATCCGGGCCTTCCCCAGCCTCCAGGACTGGCCCATGTTCTTCCTCAGCCTTCTCACTGTCGACTCCGCTGCCAGCTCCATAGGCTGCTGGCGGACCACAACAGATAGATCCAATACAATGCTACTCTTCCTATCTGCTCACTTTCTAAAATATACATTTAGAAAGAACTTTAGTTCTTTCTGGTTTACTATTAACTTTCCTAGAGCAGAGCTTAATATTTAACTGCCATTAAATATAGTTTTTAAAGAGAGATAATTATGCAAAGCAAGTGAAATAGCAATACAATGATTGCATACATACAACAAAATGCGGGGCACAGAAGCATTCTAAATTAATAACATTAAGATGTAATAAATTCAGCTGTAAAACGTAAGATTCTTTTTTGCTCTTAGACATTTAAGATACATTTTTTATTACCAAACAGGAATATACAATCTTTTCAAATGGCTCCATCAAGCAATTAAAGATAGGCTGTTAATTCCTCCCTTTTTGGCCATGGCAGTGCATTTCATTTCTACAAATAGCCTAATGGCAGAGATGGATGAGGATTCTGGGGCTTGTTACCCAATGCATTTAGAAATATCAGGTTTGAAAAGTCTATATTAAGAGATCAAAATTTCAGACTGTAATTAAATCCAGTTTATATCACATACATCAGTATTTTCTTTCTTCGTTGGAGGGTTTTTAATACTTCAGTTGAGTGTTTGCATATAAGCACCTGTATGTATGTACTGCAAAAAGATTTATAAAATGCGTATCGCGTCTGTTCATACGCTGAAGCTGCTGAGGAACATTTTGAATTGGAAACATCATACATTGAAATATATAATTTTTAAAATGAATTAAATTCAGATTCAGTCATTTACACTGCAAAATAACACCTCTGAAATAATTTGAAACTAGTTATTGCTAAAGTAAATTCCAATTGATTTAGTCAGATATGAGTAAACCTTAACTATTTAACTAAAAGAATGTCTGATCTGACTTGTCAAGGAATATATTTACTACATGCCTTACCCCCATATATTTTGTAGAAGGCAACACACAAATTTATACAAGTAGTGAATTTTAAAATAAGAACTGAAACATTAATAGATTAATTACTAAACAATATGTACCGGTACTTGATTCTCCTTATTCATCCATTCAGATGTGCAATCATGTTTCATCATTCACTGTTTTTAAAAATTCTAATGCTCCTTGGAAATTAATATTTATTTGCATTTCCTAACACATGAGAAAAAGCAATTTCCCCCTCATAATTCCCAGTAGCCTAGAGCAACAAAGTGAAGTCTACAAGATATTATCTCTGATATCTCAGTTTTCCTGAGATCAAATCTTAAAACATAACTCTTGCTAATAAGAAGTCACATTCACCATAAAAAAAAAATACCCTAATGGCATTGGTCTTACTCATAATGAAAGCAAATTAAAGCTATTTTGAGAATGCATATTTTTCTTCCTAATAAAAATCTTGTAAGATTCTAAACTTTCCCAAATTCCCAAGCATCACAACAGTGTTTTTCTAAACCATCTGCTTCTAATAGAAAAGGACTAGGAATAGAACAGAAGAAGCATTGGCTTAGTTATTTACAGATTTCATGATCAGGTGGAGACTACTGGTTGATCAGGTTGAGACTACTGGTTAAATAGTTGTAGGAGGTAAATGGAAGTTGATGGTGAGATTCTAATCAAGGCAATAGGAGCAGCAATACTTCTAATCTCTTCCTCAGAAGCAGCCTGGTAGATAGAATGTGGTTAAGAGGAGACAATTCTGAGAATTACCACCCTTCCAAAAAAGAGGAGTGGCATGTGTTATTCTGATATTAAATCCACTACCAAATGTTGCTGCAAAATCCAAATAACACTAAGATGGGCAATGTGCACTTTTACTTATGTCATCCTATAATGATTATTTATTTCATGGTTTTATTAAGATTTCAGAAGCGAGGATAAATTATTGAAACTTCACTGCATCACTGAAAGCAAAAGGATTTTTTTTGTGCTAAATCTTATCAGTGGGGGGTAAAAAAAATTAAACTATAGTGCTGCAGGTGAATTTTCTTTTAGTTTTGATATTTTTTTTTTTAGTTTAAACAAATTTCCTATATTCCAAAAGCCCAAAGCATCAATCAGCTTTAAAAACATTGAATTTTTGTACTCTTTGCATAATTAGTTTAGTTTTTGCTTTAGGGCAACATTTAAATTACTCTTTTAACTGTTTAAAGCAATGTAATTATAGTTTGCATAAATATATAAAATGCCTCCCACCTTAAGTTTAAACTTGCTACCCTGAAAATATGAATTTGTGAAAAGAAATGCTTAACGAGAGGGGGAAAAATGTTAGTCAGAGTGCCAAGCGCTTCTGTCTTCTCAGGTGCTGCCTTTTGTGTGGACTAAGAGTACAAAGAACTCTCTATTACAAGAAATAGAGTAGCTTCTTCATAAAAAGAAATTGACATTTATTAGCCTTGCCGCTCACTTGATGACTCTGCATTTCTTGTTGGCAGCTGCGCAAGGATAATAGAAGTAGAAAGAGTTCATTACTGCAGTAATGAAATTTCAACTACTGTTTAGATAAGGTTGCATATGGTACTTACATTACTTTCATAACTTTTCACCAAGTCTTACTTCTGTATTGATACTGTGCATTACTGAATTTTATATCTAAAAATTCATGCGTACCAAACATAATATTTCATAGCAAATTGGGAATAAGTTAGGTTACAAAAATTCTACAAGCACCTCACTTTTTAATATAATGTTCCTATTTGTTCATTTTTTTGGCAAGCAACTGCAGATGTAAAAAACAAAACCCAAGCTAAAACTGTCTTTATAAAGTAGGCCAGATGAGCAGCATTTTTAAGCATTTAGCCTAAATCGCCCCCCATCCAAATGCACAGCCATCACTTCTTTCAAAGATTATTTTGGTGCCTTAGTACTTTTCAGTTTTAGTGCCTCAGTAATTCTCAATTAACAGTAGTGTCCATGAATGGAAAGATATAGGTATGCTTATTTTTCTGACTTGAAATTGGTTTTTTTTCCCCCATTGGTGCATAGCATAGTTCGAAACAGATTCAGCTTTTGAATTCAACTTTCCTTGTATGTCAATTAAGAACACAGAACGTAAATTTATACATTTGCTTTTTGAATTTTCCAAGAGGAAAATAATAAAATTCTATAAATATCTCCAAAGCCATTGCTAATCTATTTATAAAAAGCAAGTTGAAAGCTATAAACTATTTTATACAGGAAATTTATGAGATAGTCTATACTTCACATAAAAATCTATAGTATAAGTATTTTATGAAGAACATCAAAATTTATGTTACCTAGAAAGTTATTCACATTAATATTCTCCAGAAGAACACACACTGATATATCTAGTTTATCAATAATTACAATGACCATATGTGATTTATTTCCAAAAGCTTTCCTTTAGCTTTATTTAATTTATTTATTTTTCTTGGTTTTGCTTTTGAATTTTCTAAATGTTCTAACACTAAATATATAATTTTGTTATCCTTACCAACTTCTTTCAGATTTTCCCTCTTTTTCGGGTTTGTCCTTTGTTTTTTCCATGAAAATGTGGTCATTGTACTTGAAATAGATGCACAATAATACACAAATACAACAATGAATACTTTCTAGGAAAACTACTTCTTGATCAAAAAAGAACTGATTCTGGAATTAAAATTCTGGGCTCATCTGAGTATTCTAATTCTTCAAGATAAACATCTAGTAACAAGCAGATGAATTATTAAAATTTGGAACTGAATTTTATAGAAAATGTCTAGAGTTTGACTCTTAAGAACTGTAAGTAAATTTGAAGGATTGTTTCAACATCTCCTTCATACCCAAACGTTCTGATACAGGGAGCCCTGAAATTGCATTTGGTGAGATTGCACAACACATACATAAATCCATGATTATTCTAACTGTAAAAATGAAGACTCGAGATTGCATAATTTTTGAAAATAATAAAATGCCATATCCCCTCTTTCATGATCTGCATTGGAATGGTACAGCTGTAAGCTCTAGTAACTTGTGTAGGTTTTTTATTTATAAAAAAAATATCAACAACAATTTTGCACTTCTTCAGCCTCACATAATCTGTATAAAACCCACTACAAAAAGTTTTCTCTCTTTCAGTAGCTGGTTTCCTTAATACAGGCTGTATCCTTTTAATAATGAAGAAGTGTGGAATACTGAATATTTAAAAGGTGTCTACAGTTATTTGACTGGTTGATTATGTTCCATCAAGTCGCTTTTGATTCTTAGTGACCAAAGGTATCTGTACTTACCGTATTTTTCGGAGTATAAGACACAGTTTTTTCCCTCCTAAAAGTGGCTGAAAATATGGGTGTGTCTTATACTCCGAATTATACTCTGAAAAAAAGCTTTTTCGAAGCTTTTTTCCAGCCCTAAGGAGGCGCTAGCAAATGAAGCTCTCCTGCTTTGCCTGCTCCCTCCTACTCTCAGCTGTGAAGCTTTTTTTCAGCCCTAATGAGGCGCTGTGACTGCAGCGATCTCAGTGGTTTGCCTGCTTTTCTCATTGCTTCTGTCTCCAAAGATCAGTTGTGCTTTAGAAGCTGTTTTTTATCCCCAAGCAGGGGATAAAAACCAGCAAACTAATGTGCTGAAGATGACCAGACTAAGGACGCTAGCCAAATGAATACCTGGTAGGCAGATTTTTTTTTTCCTATTTTCCTCCCCAAAAACTAAGCTGTGTCTTATATACTCCGGTGCATCTTATACTCTGAAAAATACGGTATGCTACAATAGCATATTTCTAAGAATGCAAAAAAGAATCTCCATAATCCAGGATTTGGTATCTGAATTTAAAATACGTTCATCTTCTTGGCCCACATCAATGTATCTTCTAGCTATCAAAATAAGAACAAGACCTATATAAACAGTGTGTTGTCTGGTTACAATTAGTTGGAGCAATCAACATCATCATAATAGTAATAATGTTCCTTAATAGTAGTCCTATAATAACAGTGTTTTCTCATCATAATAATACTTATTGTTAATACTAATTCATATTAATAGTAAACATGTCATAATTCTCTCAAAGTAAAATTAGTTCTTCTCTTATACCTTTAAAAATTCTAACTTCCGTTTTCTGTTAGTTAACCATTGATGAAATAAATCCCATATTTCAAAATATTCCATGTCTTCCTTCTCTTTAATTTCAAGTATTAGTCTGTCCATTTCTGCACATTCTGTTTATATAGATATTGAAACTGTTGCTTTCTTTATATAGCAAAAATAAAAAATTAATTTGAAGGAGGGGAAAAAAGAACAAGACAATCTGCAATCTCAATAATGCCTTTTTTAAAAAATCCTGCACTGCTGAAGCTTAGTAACAAAGTAATAAAAACTGGCAGCACTTTTTTTACATTAAGGATTATTAGTGTTTTAACTCTTAAAATGTAAAACCATAAGATAATTCTACCTCATCTTTTGGATATAAGAAAGAAACCTGTATTATCCAAACCATCTCTCAGAAAAACTCAGAAAAGTGTCGTTTTTTCAATGTGTCACATTATTTCACTTTCTTCTGCATACAAAGACAACTAGATTTCCAATAAATTTCCAACTTTTTAATGTATCTCTGAACATCTGACCTCAAAATACAGATCAGTTGACACTAAATTCTTTCCTATCATTGTACAATATGAAACATTATACACATTCTGTTTCTTTATTTAACCTTTCTTTGACCCTGAAAATGCATTATCTTTATTGGCACAAGTATGTAGATTTGAGAATTTTTGGCAAGACATTTTGGCAAAGATTTGTTGAAAATTGAAGTACAGTTACAAATAGATGCTAACACAAGCTTACTGTCCCCCTCAGACTCTAAATACTTCTTAGGAGACATGGTTTCACTTTTCTAAACTCATGCATTTGCCAGATATGTCATACTTTACTGTGTATCTGAAAAATTTGATCTTAATAAAAATCTGCCTAGGACTGAACTCCCTCAGGAGAAACAGACCCTGTTCTTTAAAAATCCAGGAAATTTACATTTAGTATGGATCCCTGAAAGGAATCCAAATCAGATTTGACTAGAGATACATGTTGTCAGTAGGTAGCCATAAGATTGCAATAAAAAAAACCCTGGCCTTGAGGAAGTTAGTATTTCTTTTTTCACTATAGCATACCTTGTCTCTCCACTAATTTGGAAAGAAAAGTTGTATCCTCCTGAAGCATACTCTTGTATACTGTTACCATTACTTCACTTCCAATACACACCTCAAAAAAACATGAAAGCGCAGAGACATATGATACTTGATCAAAGGTAAGGAAATACAACTGATGCTTTGTCACCATGAACAGCCCAGTAAAATCAGAAAGCAGTAATGATGTCCAAAACTAAATGGAATCCTTACAAAGATGTAAAAGGAGAAACTTCCATCCCTGCCCCAAGACCCTGAAAAAGGACAAAGCTACATCACGAGTAACATCATTCCAAATCAAATGCAATGGAAAAACATTGCAATCAATTGGGCCAATAAGAAAACTTTGGTTACTGCTTCTTGCAACGCCAAATTACATTTTTTCCCAAAAGTGAAAGGCCTATTGTTTTTTGTAGTATGCATTCTAAACATATATTTCTTGATTTAGGATTTTAATCTGGCTTTCATTCAGGAGCAAAAGGCAAGTTATGTTCTATTCTTTCCTCTTATTTTTCCCCACATCAAAAAGCCTGTGGGGTAAGTTAGGATGAGGACAAGGACTTCCCCAAATTCTCTTAATGAACTAGAACCAGGTTTCTCTTCCTCCTAGTCCAATACTTTAATCACAACATCACATCTTTCGTGATTTGAAAATGGGCTGGTAGATTTGACACAGCACTATATTAAGTTTGTATATCCTTTGAACCCTCAATCTTCCACCTACCCATGCTAGGATTCCAGCAATTTTCCCTCTGATTTTAAGCATCAAACACATAAAATAAAATAAATACTTACCACTAAATCCCAGTTATTTTGTTCAAGTAAGGTGATAGCTTCATCAATATTTTCTATTCCAGTACATGCCTAAAATAATAAAGAATGACAAAGTTTCAGCTGAAAAAAAGTCTGCCTAAAATAATAATTTGTTAAAAATCCTACAGGTTAAAAACTGCATTCAACAGGATCACCACCTCTTGATATCTAGATATCTTAAGACATAAACATAGATTAAATGTGGGAGATTCTATTGTATGAGTTCAGAAAATTTAGACATTAGCTGGTAAACCAAGAATTATCAAACTTGTAGTTCATTTTATTAATCCAATGGCTAGCTTTACAGTAGCATAGCTATACAACAGTACAGTAGTATATAACTCTTCCTATCTGCAAAAGATTTAATAATAGTCAAGTAATAGTCTTGCCATTCCCATTTTATTATGAGCAAAAGATCTCTATCATGTCATATTCAGCTTCCTTAAGCCAAATATATATTCAGTTAAGAGGTATGACCCAACACAATTTATTCCATTAATATAGCTATAACCATTATAACTGAGTGTTAACTTTGCATGCAAGATGTCCTAGATTCAGCTATTGATATATCCAAGTAAAAGGAGGACCATCATATATTTAACTATTTTCATATCTATCTTCTCACACACAAAGTGTTCAAGGCAAAGCATAAAAACAATGAAAGAGGAAATAAAAATAGGAAAGCCATCCTGCTAGATCAATGTTGGTGAACTTTTTTGGCATTGCGCACCAAAAGTATGTGTGCGCGCGCAACAGCGTGCATGCGTACCGGCACCCATAATGCAATGTACACCCCACCTGCGCATATGCACATGACCCCTCCCATGTTCCCCGTGCATATGCCCATCCCTGCGCATGTGCCCCCCCTGCACATGCGCCCCACCCCCCCATGCCCCATTTTGGACCTGAAAAGCCTCCTGCACCAAACTTTACCAGTACCAAGCCTCTGCCACCGGGGAACCAGCAGAGAGAGAATCGCCTGGGCAAGGGTCAAGGGGGCACACTTCCCTCCTTCCCCGCCTGAGCATGCTTCATGTGTGGCTCCAAACCTCCACTGGGGAGAAAGGGAAGCCTCAGCTTACTACTGTTGCCGCCCGGGGAAGCAGAAGTGGGAGAATCACAGGGGTGAGGGGGCACGCTTCCCTCCCTCCCCGCCTGAGTGGGCTTCTTGCGTGGCTCCAAGCCTCTGCTGGGGAGGAAGGAAAGCCTCAGCCTGCTTCTCCTGTCGCCGCCTGGGAAGCAGCAGGAGAATCGCCGGGGCAAGGGGGCATGCTTCCCTCCCTCCCCACCTAAGCAGGCTTCTTGCATGGCTCCAAGCCTCCACTGGGGAAAAAGGGAAGCCTCATCCCACTGCCCCTGTTGCCTCTGTTGAAATAGCAGTGGGAGAATCGCCGGGGCGAGGGGGCATGCTTCCCTTCCTCCCCACCCGAGCAGGCTTCTTGGGCAGCCCCAAGCCTCCGGCGGGGAGGGAGGGAAGCCCCACCCCACCCGTCCTTTCCACCGGCACCCCCTCGCCCCTGGCAGCGGCAGTTCTTGCGCTGCCACTTCCCTGGCAGTGGCAGGAGCAGCCAGTGGGGCAGAGAGGGTGGCAGCAGGCTTGGCGCAGGCCGTTCGCACTGGCTAAGAGGCAGCAGTGGCTCCTCCTCCTACCAGCCTCACACTCTAGGCAGCATCCAGCCAGTCATGCCTGACCTCCTCCTGCAACAGCCCACATGGATCCCGGGCAATGCAGCTTCGGGGCCTTTCCTCACAGCAGTGGTAGCAGTGAAGAGGCGGGCGGGTGCAGGGGAGTGACTGGCAGCAGCACTCCTGGCTGGTAAGGGGGTGGATGTCCCAGGGCTGCATGCGGGCGTTGATGGCATGCCTGGTGCGCACGCGTGCTAAGAGGAGCTGCCCAGTGAGCATGCAAGCACCGGGAAATGGACGATCAGCTGGCCAACTGATCTTCCGGTTTCTGGCACTGCCGCAAGCGTGAATGCCAGCTGACTGTTGCGCATGCATGCACACCAGTGACCAGAAGACTAGCTGGCCGGCGCATGCGTGCGCCAGAAACCCAAAAGAGGAATGGGCGATGCTGTGCATGCCAGGCGATGGCTCTGCATGCCACTTCTGGCACACGTGTCATAGGTTCGCCATCACAGTCCTAGATATTTGTATGATGTACAATACAGAAAATTGTATATTGCTATATTACTCCATGTCAAACTAATTACGAAAGAAAATATATGCTTGCATGATTCTGCAAACAGGTAGCCTTTGATTGATGACCACAATCGGGACCTAAATTTCTATTGGTAAACAAAGCAGTTGTTAAGTAAGTAGCACCTGATTTTAGAACCTTTTTGTCAAGGTTTTTAAGCAAATCATTAAGTGAATCAAAAGGTCATTAAGCCAATCCTGCTTCTCCCATTGACTTTATTTGTTGGAAGCTAGTGGGGAAAGTTGCAAATAGCAATCACATAGCCCTGGGATACTGCAACCATCATAAATACAAATGCTAGTTATCCATTGCCCAAATGTTGATCATGTGACAATAGGAATGCTACAACAAAGTGTGAGAACCAGTTGTAAGTCACTTTTGAATAGTCACTAAACAAATTATGGAGATTCTCAGTCATCCAGCTCATGGTTATCCTAAAGGTGCTTTTTCAAGAGGTAACTGGACTTTCTGGTTTTTCTTTGAAGACATTTTGCTTTTCATCCAAGAAGCTTCTTCAGCTCTGACTGGATGGTGGGGAATGTAAGGTTTTATACTCCTCGCATACAGCTGGTCATTTGCATCCTTTTAGCAAATCATTAATGCCACCTGGAGGTTTATCTCCAATCTCCAATACAGACCTTTCAACAGTTCCAAGAAGGCTCCACACCCATTTGCACCACTCAGGCGACCCCGAGGACATAGACAAACCTCCAAGTGGCCTCTACGTCTCTCTAAAAGGATGCAAATGACCAGATGACTGCAAGGAATATAAATCCTTCCATTCCCCACCATCCAGTCAGACCTGAAGAAGCTTCTTAGATGAGAAGCAAAACGTCTTCAAAGAAAAACCAGAAAGTCCAGTTGCCTCTTGAAAAAACACCTTTGGGATACTAAAGAATTATCTGTACATGTATTTTGAATGTGCTTATAACAAAAGCATGGTTTAGTAATCATTTGGGCCGAAGCAAATTTGAATAGGAAACTTTTTCATTATCTGCAGCAGTCCTAAGGGAACTCTTCAATTTAAAGTGGCCTTTACTTTTTTTAGGAAAATTGTCATTAACTTGTAAAAATAATATCTGCATGGTAAGGGCAAAGGCACCTATGGTGCATTAAATTTGTTACATATTTCACTCCTTGCAATAGAAGGGAATGAGAGTTGATTTGCACTTTTTTCAAGTATCTACTTTGAAGGGCTGAAAGATTCCACAAAGCAAAATTCTCTTTAGAGGGAAAGAACTCAAGTGGTTACAAGAGAGAGAGAGAGACTGGCAAAAATTCCTCCTTTTGTTATTGTTTTGCTGAATCAAGCTTCTTCCACCGATAGCAAATTTTCTGTTTGCAATTCATGAAGGCAAACAATATCTAAAGCAAAAATTAAAACCAGATTTCATATTATATTTCCTACCCAGTCACCTCAGTTTCTCTTGGATCTTTCTTTTTTTCATATGCGAAACATACTTTCTCCTTGATCCACATATAAAAACAGACGTATGGTCAAGCTCAATGAAAAACCCAGGTGGCAGACAGCTACAGTTTTGTTTCTAAATTCTATCCCAGCTTTTTGAACACTTTATACCATCAAAATCTAAGCGAGGGAGTGAGCAAGCAAACAAGAAACTTTATATTAATCTTCATGTATTGACAATGCATCAGTAATGTATGTTATATATACTTCTTAATGGCAGAACACAAAATCATAGTGCTGGAAGGGGCCTCAGAGGTCTTCTAGTCCAAGCCCTTGCTCAAGGCAGGAGATCTTATATCATCAATGGTAAGTGGCTGTCCAGTCTATTTTTGAAAACTTCCAGTAATGGTGTTGTGGTCCACCAGCAGCCTGCGAAGCTGGCAGTGGAGTTGGACAGGGAGGAGACTGGGGAGGAACATGGGCCAGTCCTGGAGTCTGGGGAAAGTCTGGAGGAGGGCTCTGCATTGGAGGCAGAGATGGGGCCAGGGCCATCTGTGGGTGATACACGGACTCCAAAGCCTTCAGAGCAGGGACAGCAGAGAGGCAGAGGAACAGGAGGAGCCTGTTCCTAGTATGCGCATGCGCAGAGCTGCCAGAAGGCATGAACAGTTAAAACAAAAGGGACGACTCGGGAATAAGGCCTGGAGATTATTGGCCCCTCCCATAAGGCTTAAAAGAGGAACAAAGGCACGTGGGCACTTTGCAGGAAAGCAATGTTGTTAGTTCTGTTCCCAGTCAGCATCTCTGTTTGATTCTGGAATCCGTGTGGCTTTGCCAAGTAGGTCTTTGGCAGAGTGTCAAGGGAGATAAAGGTTGGTGATTATCCCGAAGGACTTCTCCCAAAGGACTTTTTGCAACTAATTGGGACTCAGCTGTGAATGAGTGTAATTCACAGCTATTGCAATAAAAGAGTTTTTTTGGGATTACTCATGTGTTTTAATGACTCAGGAAGCCTAGATCACAACAAATGGAGCACCTACAACTCTGGGAGGCAATCTATTCCACTGATTAATTGTTCTGTCAGAAAATGTCTTCTTATTTCTAGGTTGGATCTTTGTTTAACAAGCTTCCACATATTACTTCTTGTCCTGCCCTTTGGTGTTTTGGAGAATAAATCAATTGTCTCTTCTCTGTCACAACCCCTCAAGTACAGGAAAAGAGTTATCATGTTCCCTCTAATTATACTCTTTGATAGGCTAGATGTACCTAGTTCCTTCAACCATTCATCTTCCACACACCCCTGCAAAGGTTTCTCTAAGCTACTTGTACCCAAAAGGGCCTGTGTCACCTGAAACACGACCACAGGAGGGCAATAAACAGAAATGTACTAATACTTTATCACCATGAGGTAAGGCTTTAAGGCCTTAATCACAGCTCTCACCTGTATTCAGTTGAGTTTGTCTCTAAACATCTTTTCTGTTGCTTCAACTCCCTTAGCTCTTTCGTAAATCACAGGAAGTGACACATCATGAGACGGGAAAGGATGCATAGACATGATCCAATTCAAAGCTGCACCTGCCTTCTTATTCCATGTGGTGACCAAGACTTCAGATGGACCAGCAAGAACGATCCCCAGCTACTGCTGAAACCCATCCAGTTCCATTAGTCACTAAAGGCAGCCCAGTCTAGCCAAGCCTCCCTTAGTGGTTAGTGGTACCATGAAATCTAATGATACAGTAATAGAATGTGATCTAACCATGACAAGGGAAGCACCAAAATCTCTCCTAATTTGAAATCACATAGTGACTGTTCCAACAGGAACACTAGATCTGATGTATGACTACTGTCCTTTATCAGCCTCTGGATGACCTGGACAGGCTCATGGCCATCATTGTGGCCATGAACTCCTAAACTGCTTTAGACCCAGAGAAGAAAGATTGCAGTTTTTCAAGACCGCAAGTCTGGGGAATTCCACAGCCAACCTGGAAACGGAGTCAAGGAGCTCAGGCAGGAAGCTTACTATGCAGCTGGGAGGCAATTCTAATATTAGCTGGCAAGCAATACAGTAATCTTTTTCCAATATACGAAGTACCACATGTAGGAAAATATAGTCTCCCCTACCCTATGCTCTGAAATCATCTTTCATGATACCCTGCTATACATATGGACAAGAAAGACAGACAAGAAAACTTTCGAACTGCTGAGCTTTGGAAGTACTCTTATCAAAAGTCTTATCAAAGTTTGCTTATCAAGCAAAGTTCTGGCGAGAATAAAATAGGGTTTTTTTTCAACTCAACACACTAAGAGATAGTACTGCTAAATAGTCAAATTACCGCTTTAAGAGAGTGGTCTGAAAGGAAGTGCTTGGAAAAATTAATATTTTCAGGTGCTGTACTTCCCTATTCATCCTTTAAGTAGATTTGGCTACTTTCATAACAATCGATATTCACTTCAATACCTTACCATAATTGTACAAGAAAAAATATGTTATCTGCAGCACAATTTGTTTACTAGAATTCAGTCAGTTCTATTTCCCTTTCTGCAATCCCTTTCAGTGGCATAGTAGCCAGCCTGAACCCAGCCTAATAAATGTAGAAGAAAGCAAGTTGTCTGAAAAGGGGCAGTGGCTCTTCAACTGTCTGGGTCAACTTTAGTACTCTTTGCAAACAACAACAAACTATTCTTCCTGCAGTTAACAAATCTGCAAAAGAAGCATGGCATTCTTGTTAAAGCAAATACCTACATAGTGTAGAAGTATATATGTGCTAATCTGTGGCACCAAAAAAGCAAGACAAAGATTCCTTACAAGATCAAGGATCAACATATAAACTTCTGAACACAAATATGATGAAATACAGTTCATACACCATGCTGCAGAATCAGAGAGAAATTTGGTCCATTGGTTAAACAGGTTAGAAACCAGGAGACTGTGAATTCTAGCCCCACTTAACCATGAAAATCAACTGGATGACTTCAGGCTAGTCATGCTCTCTAAAGGAGGAGGAGCCCAATCCACCTCACAAGAAAATAGGAGGAAGGAGTATTACGGTATGTATGTTTACTGCCTTGAGTTACATATAAAGTAATAAAGCAGGATAATTTTTTTTTGAAAAGTTGAACACCATAGCAAAATCTGCAATGCTGCCGCCCTTTAAAAACTATGTAGTAAGAATTGATTATAGTAGATAGCTAGTAAGTGAACATTACCTTCCAACTTATTTTTGCTCAAATTCCTTGTTTACTTCTCAAAATACTTCTCCATCTTTATGCAGCAATAAAGTCATGGATTCATACCTACCACTATAGAAAACATTTCTGAACACTATTTTTTTTTCTTTTTACGATCCTATTTATTGGGGTGGAATAGGGGTGACTAAATGGAGCTGAGCATTTACTGGTCGGATACCCTTCCTGACACCTGCATAGAGTTTGCAGCAGATATTTTTTCTTTGTGCTCTGATAGAGAAACATCTCTCAGTCCCTAGGATTGAACTCTTAACATTCCAAGTAGGAGCTGAGCATCTTCACCTCTAGGCCATCATGCAGCACTTTCTGAAGACTATATATTGTTGCAAAAATATGGACAGCCACTAGATGGCAGCAAAGAAGTATGATTTTCTATTCATCTCTCCTGTTTCTAATGGTTGCCCCCCCCTTTTTTTTGCAGCCCATATCTGATATGGCAATCTTCCAACAACAGGTGTACATGCAAAAATTATTAACTGATCTGAATTACCTCTAAAAATCTCTTTATTAGCATTTTCAAAGATAATTTAGTAAGCCTGAAATCAATAAACAAAAAAAGCCAAATTCAAGTGTCTATGCCTACACCAAAACACATGTGCTCAATCTAGATATATGTGTTCAGTCAAGACACAGAACTAGAAATACATGTTCTGGGCCAGGTATTTTGGGGTGGACACACCAGTGTCCCTTACAATGACATCATTAAATACTTGGTTCCGGATTTTTAATGCGGAGAAGGGCGGCATATAAATAAAATTTTTAAAAAAATCAAAAAAATTACAAAGGTCACCAAAAAACCCCAAACAAACCAAAAACAAACAACAGACAAGGGAAAAAAACAGACCAGTAATGATAATAGGTGGAATTTAGTCTTCATCATCTGTCACATTCTTGATGCTAGGAAGCAGAACTTGGTAATAAATCCAAGAGCCTTGGATAGTACAGTGGTCTAAAGCCCTGTTATTAACATCAGCTGCCTGCAATTATTGCAGGTTCGAATCTCACCAAGGCTCAAGGTTGACTCAGCCTTCCATCCTTTCTAAGGTAGGTAAATTGAGGACCCAGTTTGTGGGGGCAATAGGCTGACTTTGTATAAATATATAAAAGTATGACGGCTATTGCTTAGCGCATTGTAAGCCGCCCTGAGTCTCCGGAGAAGGGCGGCATATAAATCAAATTTTATATATATATATATATATATATATATATATATATATATATATATATATACATACACATATATATATATATATATATATATATATAGTCATTGCTGAAACTTTTTGCCCACATGATAATCACCTGATTGCCTTGGAATGATTATTTAAAGAGGAGAAAGGTCCCAAGCACTTCATTTAAAACTGAAATGATGACAACTGATTAACCTACTTGTTATGTTTCTAGTGTTTATTAGTACACGAATTCTATACTAACTGAACTTTTTAATTTAATTAATTCAATTATGGGCCTCCTATTTAGCTATTATCTATTACAGTGATGGTGAACCTTTTCGGCACTGAGTGCCGAAACTGGAACACACACATCCGTGCACCAGCCACCTGGTCTTTGGGTTTCTGTGTGTGTGTGCAGTGCTCTGGTGCGCGCAAAGACCAGCTGGCCGGCATGTGCATGTGCTGGAAACCCAAAGACCAGCTGGCCAGCGTCCATCAGCATGCCGGAAACCAGAAGAGCAGCTGGCGATGGCGCACGTGCCCACAGAGAGGACTCTCTGTGCCACCTCTGACATGTGTGCCATAGGTTCACCATCACGAATCTATTATAACAAGGATGGGAAAACTTCCATAATGCAGCATGTATTACAGCCAGAGGCACAGACAGAAGCCCTGTCCTTTTCCTCCAGCCTAATTTCAAAAATGCTCTATGCTATCTGTTTATATCAGAGGAAAAAACATAATAAAGCTGCTTCATACCAAGAAAAAAGAGCAATCAGCCCTATTTTCTCTTAAGGTGGGGGGGAGCAGCCATCCATCCTCATTTCCTGTTGCACAGAGAATGACACTTCATGCAAACAGAGACAGGAATATTGTCCTAGCTTTTTTTTGCATAGTTCATTCTTTCTGTACATTTGAAAAGTTGACTTGTGATTATTCTTCATACAAGAAGAACTGAAGAGTCTAGACTCTGGCCTAAATGACAAAGATTTTCATTAAGAGTTTCACCTCTTATGCTATTATTGGGGACAGAGAGGAGATAATCTGGTTAATGGTCTAGATTAAACCCTCATTGTCATTCCCAATTAGGAGGTTCCCAAAACATAGATGGCTAGAGCCATGTTATATATGTCCAAAAATGGACTTACTGTGGGGCTAGAGAAAACTTGATGTCACCAAAGGCCACTTAGTTTCTTGCAACACTCTGGATTAAGAAGCTAAATTCCACGTACATAAAACAGATGTCTTGTATCTGTCTGCAATAAAAAATAATTTCTATTTATAATAGGATAAATGTAAAATAAAATATTGTATGCCAATTGTATTTAGCATCATAAACTGCCAATGCATGTTGCTGTTATACAGTGAAAGTGCATATTAAATATTACAGGATTTTTTATTTTACTGTGTCCTTTTCACAGCTGTGGTTCATTAGCGGAATGTTTCAATAATACATATTAAGAAAAGATCTCGTAAAAAGCAGATAGCCATGCTGGCGAAAACTAAATTCCAAATCCATATTAGGACTATAGTTTTATTAGTAAGTATAGTAAACCAAAATGTGCAGGTTTTAGGGCCTTGCATTTTTAAAAGTAGCATTTAACACTGACAACATGCTATAAAAAAAAGCTAATAACAGCTCTGAAATGATTTCAACTCTCACTGAACAAAATCCAGTAGCCATGTTGCTAGTCAACTGGCTGAGAGTTTCACAGATGCTGATATCCCTGATAAACAACTACACAGAAGAGATGCTCTTTTTATCAAGCAAACACAGAGATACACCCACAGTTCCTCCCTCTTTCCTGGAAATAGGAAAATTGAGAGTCCTTTTAAAATGAGGCAGAAATCTTCATTTCTCTACGTAAATTTTATAATTGGGTAATTAATCCTCAGTTTGCATCAATCCTTTCAATCTGTTTGCATGAAATTTTACAAGAACACTCTTGTAATTGCAATTGTCCTATTATTTCTTCTGAGGTTCCAGCTGGAAAAGGAGCAATTTGTAGCCAATTAGCTACAGCCAGCAACATCTTGTGGGCTGAATGGAGCATTGTTTGTGTTTTATAATTCTCAAGTTGCCTTCCCTCATTTGTAACAATTTTCTTATTTATCTATCCCAAGATTGACTATATGTAATGTCTTCCTTTTTAAGAAAATGTAGACATTGGTCTACTTCCCAAGCAGAAGGAAGAAGTCTTGATATTTCTAGTGATATGCTTAGACACAAGATGAAGATGTGTAATATAGAAAATTATTTTTTCATATTTTACCTTTTAAATACAAATAGAGTAACACAGGTACTTAGAACCCCCTCTAAAACAAACTAGGGATCAGAGATAACACATCCGGGTAAGGTATCCCCTGGAAGATAGATTGCAGCAATTGTAACTATCAAACAGTACATAAAGGCAAGAAAAGCAGGAACAGGGTGCGCTTTTGAGAAAGGAGTTTTCAAACATGCCATTACAAGCTATAAAATGCTACTAGATTCCTTTTAAAATACTTTTACTTTAGTATTTGTTTTCATGTAAAACCATCACATATATCTGTGTCACTAATTCACTAACAATATTTGGCATTGCCTCTACAATGCCTTGTAAGCTGTTAAAGTAATCGGTTGAATACAATAGATTTCACAATATTGTATTTGCTCTTTAAAAAATAGCAGAAAAATATAAATGCATTCTTTGTGAATTTCCAGTAAGATGGAGAGATAAGTGAATTAAATGGAAAAGCAAAGTGACATTAACAAAGACTTGAACTACATACTGGCTTCAATGAAATAATATCAGTGGTCATTCCAGTCTAATGTTTTGGTTCAACAGGTCATATATGTAAGGTTACAATTCAAGCAACATATCACCAATCACATCCCAATGTAAAACATATAGGAAGACAAAACCAAAAGGTAATCAAATTCAAATTCAAGATCTATATCTATACTAAAGGAAAAGTACAATCTGCTCTCTAATATTGGTACGTAAAAATATTTGCACTTATATGCCTAAAATAGAACTAACTAAGCCTACTGTAGATCTTAATCTTATTTCTCAAACTTTCTAATCTACCAGTTACAGATTTATAGACAGAATTTATTTCAGATTCATACTCTGTATATCATTGCCTCTAGATATAATCAATGCCTTAGATACCATTTAAAAAAAAATAAAGTGTATGAATCAGCTTTCATGGTTTGCTTTGGTAAATATGTGATTTTAAAAAAATGTTCAAATTTTTTTCAAGTTACAAACATTCAATTTTGGAAAAGAAGCATCTTCTTAAAAAGATATGAAATTATTATTTTTTTTCTCTAGCATGAATAAAACTCCACTAAGTCTTCTGAAAGTCACTTTCAGCCTAAAATCTCAATGATATCATGCAGAAACAAAACAGAAAACATAGTACTTTATTTACTTGAGTGTTATGGAATTTAATTCTGTAAAAAATATTTCCCTAAATAGAAGCTCATGTAACAGAAATATTACTCACAAAATTTGAAACTCTTACATAATTAAGTTCTAGAATAAAGTTCTAAATAGAACTTTATACAAAAGATATGAAATATGAAAACCACTGCAAAGTGCTGCTATTGTATATAAGCTATTGTATATGACAATCAAACAAATGTTAATTCTAGAAGTTGTAAAATGAAAGAAATGGAAGTACAATACTTATAGTCCAATTAGGAATAGAACTATGCATGGAAGCATCCAAAATTTGGATTCAATTCCTACTTAAGAACTTAGCAGGAAAACTTCAATGGTAACTATACCCAGGAAACCATTCACGTAGAATTGTAACTTACCCAAAAAAAGTTGTTACAATGATACTTCGGCCCATGTTGGTAATTTGTTCTGAAAGATGCAACAAATACTAACACCAAGTACCAAGAAAATCACGTGACCCACTATTTCAGCCGGAAGAAATAGCGAGTCACGAGGCAACCAACATCAGCAAGTTCTTCCATGCACATTGACTACCGGGAGAAAGACAAGTGCCAGGACAAGATTTCTGCTTCAAAATGTATCTAATACCAAATCTGATGAGTTTTGAAGCAGTCGAGTGCTGAGGTATGACTATATCTTGTTACAGATATATGACTATCAATATAATTTATATCTAAGTAAATAGTATTTGGGTTTTAATATCAATGATTTTTTTAAAAATCATTAATTCTTAGCTTCGGAACACAGGAATGCTAATGTATCTCAAAGTGTCAAATATGGAATTTTTCTTATTTTTCCCCCTTCAACGAAATCACATCAGATCAATCCAATGTGTGCTTATTCAAAATAAATCATCTTGCAATGATCAGTGAATCTTCGTCCCAGATGGGATGAATATCAGTAGGATTGTGATCCATAATATAGTAGTATTCAAATGTACATTCCTAGTGCAACCTACTAACCATACTAAATATAATCAGTTTCGTTTGAGCAGTATTGCCCAGTAGTTACAGGACATTCTAAGTTCTAGACCCACCTTAGGCATGAAAGCCAGCTGGCTGACCTTGGGCCAGTTTCCCCCAAAATAAGACATCCTCTGATAATAAGCCCAATCAGGCTTTTGAGCTCGTGGCAATAAGGCCAAGCGCTTATTTCAGGGTTCAAAAAAATATAAGACAGGGTCTTATTTTCAGGGAAACACGATAGCTCTCAGCCCAACTAAGCTCATAGGGTTGCTGTTATGGGGAAAAATAGGAGGAAGAAGAAATGTTGGATATGTTCACCAACTAGAATTATTTGTAAAAATAATAAAGGTGGAATATCAATAAATAACATTCAGTAATAAATCATAATTGACCTAAGATCTCAACAATTCTGAACTCATAATATTCAGACAATCTAAAATTATTAGGAATACAATTGAATCCAATGCTGCCCTATTGGATTTTTGTTAGAAAGGTATTTGTAAATCTGCTCCAGAGAAGGAATGGTTTCTTCTGCTGATGCAAGCATGCTATTGAATTCATCTTTTGATCTCAAATCTAATAAAAATCAATAAAAAAAAAATAAAATATCACAAACTTCATTTGTTTGGGATAGATCACCTAGATCCTAATCTGAAACACATAGCATCATAATTACCAAACTATAATGTCTCTCTTTTGCAGAATGAAAGCAGGTAGCATTTTATCTTTTATAAAACATCTGCATCAACTATTGTCAACACTTTCATCTGTACATTTTTTAATTCTACTGCATAAGGTACTATACAAACAAACATGCAAATATATATCTATTAATATATACTACAAAAATTGAGTATAAAACTTAAAGCCAAATATATAGAACAAGATCAAAATGTTTGTTTATGAAAATGTTCATAAAGAGTGAGAAGTATCAGTAAATTCAGCAAAAGAGTTGCCAAATTGGTGAGATGCAGTAGCATATAAATTTAATAAATAAATAAAACTCTTACTATTTCTCAATATAATTAGCAGGCTCTTTATCAAAATGGAGATTAGTATATTACTACATATAAAATGTTCTATGTTTGCCAAATAATTAAGAAAAGAAATTTGATTTAAACATTTTGCTAAAATTTCAGTGATGTTGTAATTGACCTTCATGGAGCAATTCCTGGGCCTAAATAGATTCTACATACCATAGCATCTGATCTTTGCACGTTCTCTTATTTGCTAGGAAATATACATCTGAGTACAGTTTTCTACACTTTATAGTATGATATATTTCACCTATCTTCTTTAAATAACCCTGATGCTCATTAGCTATGATTTCATTTGCATGCAGCAAAATAGAAGTAATTTTAAAAGATCAGTTAGAAGAAATTAACAAATTGTGACATAATTAACTTAAACCGGAACCAGCAATATACACCTGTAGATACTTCCACCTGTGCCTCTAATATACTCTGCTGGTGCTTATGATTTAATTCTTAATTTTTTTCTTCAGAAACTCTTTTAAGAGAAATATCAGATTCCAGTTACCTTCCACATTTATCTCCCAATATGACTGCCCCCAAAATATGTTATTAGTAAATTAAAATCCTGCAATCCAGTACTCCATTATCAATTGCCAGAGAGTGGAAAACTAAAAAAAAAAAAATTAACCTCATTGCCATAAGAAGGGGAAAGCTTGCAGATGGCAACAAATGAAGAGATGGAACTGATTTCAAGGAGAATTAGAGCTGACCCAATAGAGTAGGAAAAGGAGGTGGGAAAACAAAAGCAAATATTATATGGGCCACAGAGGGCAAAGGGTGAAGTTAAATGGTTAGTGAGGCAGCCCAAAAGTAAAGGAACAGAATCTCTCTCTTCTGGGGATGGCTTATGTGTGAGAGCATAGACTAAAAGAACTTGAGGAGTAACCCCGAAAGAACAAACTGTGGGTTCAATATTATTCTTTAGTTTACATTGAAGTTTTCTTTACATAATAACTTTGGCATTTTATGAAATACTTTCTTGGAAGTGGATGCATAAGCATTTGTGATACTGGTATTTTCTGAAAATGCCACGTTCAATAGCTCAAAAAGAAACTCTAGAACTAAAATTAGTCATATAAGCTATGGTCAATTTTTTTTATAAAAGCCATATATAGATTATATTAAACTTAAACGTTTGTACACATATTCATGGAATTCAAATCCAGTGAATTATTTCCCAACTGATGTATAAATATTACATAGAAACACATAAAGAAATCCAGTTCTTACAGACAAGCATGCTGCAAGACAGGGCAAACAATCCAATGTTCTCCTTATCTTTTGGACTACCAATAGTATTATTCCTTGCCACTTGTCCATGCTAGTTAGAAATGATGAGAGCTGAAAAGCAGCTTTATGTTTAAATCTCAATAGTGATTATATCTTACCCTAACAAGTTGATTATTGCCCCAAGAGCTAAATTTATGGGAGAATTATATCTAATTGTATATGTATAATCAGTTACTTTCTTAATATTAAGATAAATATTAGACAATGTGAAGGGTTTTTTAAAAGCACAAGGCACCAAAGTTCTTTTCTAATCTTGCATTTAACATCTTTTTTTTAAATCACAGTACACATGAGCCCTTGGGATATAGGCATATCTTTTTATTATCTCCAGAGTATTTTTTTCCCTATCCTGTGAAATTTATTAGAAGTTTGCAAAGCGTCAGAATGAACCAGATATATGGAGGATAGCAATCTTTTAAAGTACTTGTTTAAAACAACAACTCCTTTGCCTCTGACTGGGATTAGGTTGTTCCTTTATCTCTTGGTGAAGACAAAGGTTAGATTCAAAGGATTACTGCCATTAACTAATGTTTAGTTAACATTATTCACGTTTCTTGGATTGTCCCTTGGATTATCTGCTACAAAGAACGAACAGTCTCCAGCTTTATTATTGTTGTTGTGGTTGCTCTACTCTTAATATCGGATCAGGGCTCGCCAATTCCGGAACTTAGATCCTTCCACCAAAGAGCAAGAAAACAGAGAAGCCGGGAGAAAAGGAAACAGGAAGAAAAAGAGAAAGAGAGAGGGAGGGAGGGAGGGAAAGAGAGAGACAGGGAAGGAAAGAGATCATGGTTAGAATATGGCAGTGGTGGAATTTGAAATTTACCTGAAAATCAGCCAGTATCATTTCTCTATCCATGTTGGACGCTAATGCAGCCGGGAGCGGCCCCTCCTCCTGCCTGAACTGTACACCTGGAGGCTGCTGCCGGCAAGAACGGGGCTCAAGGGAGTGGGGGGGGGGGGGGGGGGGGGGGGGAGTGGGAAGAGAAAGGAGGCTACGATCTCATCTAAACTCCCAAACTTAGGTCAAAGCCCTCAGTCTGCTCCTCCCCCCGAATGCTTTCCCTCTTCCCAAACCCGCTGTCCCGACCACCAAGAGGGGGGGGAGAAAGGGAACTGAAGAGAGCGCAAAGGCAGCCAACCAACCCTGCCTTTAAAACAAGGCGAAGAGCCTCTTAAGTAGCTTCCTCCTTGCCCAGCAAGCGGCTGTCGCACATTTTGCCTGTCATTGAAGTCGCAAAAGAGACGCTTTCCGGCTGCCACGTGACTGGCCCTCCTGTCAAATGCTGGCCGCCGATAAAGCCGGGGGGGGGAAGGGGGGGAAGAGGGGGGGAGGAGAGCGGAGGGGCAGGGAAAGCGCTTTGGGCTATTATGTAAGCTTGCCGACTCCGAGGGCGGGCGGGCGGGCGGGGGGGCAGAGAAGAGAAAGACGACGGAGAGGTTCCTCACGCCCCCCCTTTTTTTTCTTTGAAAAGAAACAAAAGGGTGGGGTCATCGAGCCCGCGAATGACCTTCCGCAGACGCCGGTTTTTCGATGAGGAAGGGAAAAGGAGGGATGGATGGAGCCTTGCTTTTATGAAAGTGTCGTAAATGCGCCTGCTTTGCCCGTTTGGGTTGTCTGCCCCGCGCCGCCGGGTGTCAAAAGCCCACCTCGGCCCTTTGGAAAGGAAACAAAACGATTGCGGTTACTCCCAAACAGCACTAACAATACCACTTAGACTTATATACCGCTTTACAGTGCTGGACAGCCCTCTCTAAGCGGTTTACAGAGTCAGCATATTGCCCCCAACAATCTGGGTCCTCCTGTTGCATAGCATGTTCTGCGATGGAAGGGTTGCGATCCTGTTCCTTAAGAGGGTTGTTGTTATGCCTCTACTGGAATTTTCTTGCCTATTTAGTTTGTAAAATAGACTGGGGGGGAGGGTTGTTTTAAAGTAAGTAGAACAGAGGTATTTTTTGGTATAAATTAGATCTACTCGCCAATCTCTTAATTAAAGGTGAGGCCAGTTGATATAAGGTCAACTGTCCCTTCCAGATGATTCCTAAAGGTATGGAGTCTAGAGATGCAACCAATGGCAAACTGACCTATTGAGTTGGTTAATTTAATTAATTAATTTAATTTAATTAATAATATTTCTATGCTGCCCAACTCCCGAGGGACTTTGGGCTGCTTACAACAGAAATAATACAAACAATGAACATTTTTTAAAAAAACAAACAAACGCATTTTAAAAACATTAAAACCTATTCACACCATCCATGGCTGGAGCAAGATTGAACAGCGAGATCAACGACCCCAGGCCTGCCGGAAAAGCCAGGTCTTCACTGCTTTCCAGAAGGCCAATAGGGTGGGGGTAGTCCGGACCTCAGGAGGTAACTGGTTCCAGAGAGCTGGGGCAGCCACAGAGAAGGCCCTCCCCCGCGGACCCGCCAGCCAGCATTGTTTAGCTGACAGGACCCGGAGGAGACCAACTCTGTGGGATCTTACCGGTCACTGGGAACTATGCAGTAGAAGACATCTCGAAGATAGCCTGGCCCTGAGCCACGTAGGGCTTTAAAGGTAATAACCAACACCTTGAATTGTGTTTCATATTGTGCTGCTTTTAAACAGCAATCTTACCTTGGGATGTGGTAAACAACAATCCTAACTAGAACAGAGCTTCAGAAATCTGGCTCCCCCACTACTATGGGCGTCCAGAAAGAGAAGCAGAAAAACCTGTCATCTACTGGCCATCCAGAAAGTTGCCATAAAATCTAGTCACCTTATGCAAATATCTCCCACTGTTGGGAGAAACAGTGTGGGGTAGCCATTGTCGTAAATAAACTATTGCTATTTTTGATGTCAAACCAATAATTATCAGTATTGTTCCCAATATTATAAATCATATTTATAAATATATCCATATTACATATGGATAAAGGTAGACTACTTAAAGTCATATGGAGGCATTCAGATCTACAATGCATTGGTTATAAACTGCAGCACAAGAGAAAGCAACCTGGTGCTCTTCAAACATTTGGAATGACTATTACCATACTGCTAATGGTAATTAAACTGAAATTGAAAAATCTTAAAGCTCAAATTGATTATTTTAGTGCTAATAGAAGGTGGTAGAATGTAAGCTTGCAGTGAAATAATGGCAAGTCTTATGAACATTCCTGGGGAAACCAGTGATAATGAAATTAATGTTGGGAAAGTGATTATTTGAAAATTTGAAATATTATATTGGCCTGAATATTTGATTTGGAATAAAATATAAAACTTTAAATCACATAGTGAAAGTCACTGAGTGTGGAATCAAAGTAAAGTATTGAATGAGACCACATTTCAAATTGCAGAAATATAGGACACAGGGGAGACTTGCTTAATGAGAAAAAAAAAGATACTGTACGGCAGGGTGATTAAGTTTTTAATGTCTTGAAGCTGCACTTAAAAAAATAATTCTACATGAGTTGCAACAGGTGGAGCCATGATACAGTGAGGTCACACAAATGGACAGGTTTTAATGTGAGCTTTGGTGTGGGTGGAGTTTCTTTTGCTTTAATTAAGTTAAGTTTTTAAAGACTTACATGTTTGTTGTTTTTAAATAGTTAATAACACCTCTGGAATAACAGGGTTTGCTTCTATATTTTAGCAATGGAGCTTTGGGGAACCTCATTTAATCATAGTGCAAGGACTGCTCAGTCCTTAATTTAAACCAACTCTGTATAGAAGATTTCCTCTACATTGGTTTACCTTTTCTGTTTAACCCCACTACCAGAGGTTTTAAAATTTGTGTATGTCTGAACTTCGTATGTGAATAGTAACTCCTTTAAGTCAAATATGTGTGCTTTGTATGGCTTTTTCAACTGATAATAAAACTTAATATTCTGGCAGTACTCAGAAAGGAAATTCAAATCTGATTTGCTGATCTATGACCTTAATAAAGATTTGATATACTTTGATATAGCTTTAATATTAGACTATGGCTGTGCCACCATTTATACTTACCAATGTTATATACATTTTGGCAATAACGTCTTTCTGCCATAGTACTCTCATTATGCTTATTATTCTTAGCCTATGACTGAGACAAGTTTAAATTATCCTTAGCTGAACAGATGTTAAAGTAATATTTTCTCTTTTGTAAGTCAGTAGCATTCAGCAACAATTTCAAGTTGTGTAAAATGTGTTAAGCTTTATTTCTCACTGTGTTGAAAATATAAACAAGCACCAGTCTCGTGAGGCCACAGGACACCGTGGAGAAAAGGGAACTCCCAAATAAAAATACTGTTCGTGATTCTGCTCCCTTTGGATTTGATTTGGTTATTGCTTTGTTTAATCTGTTTTCAGTTCCGGTTAACATAGAATGCAATGTAGGAAGAAAGTCAAAAGAAGGGACCTAGCGGTAAACTGCAATCAGATTCACCCCATTTTGCTGCAGTTGTAATGATTGCAAATGTATTGAGCAGAGAGGGCAGTAAAGCTGAAAGACTCAACCAGTTGCTTTGTCTATCCAGCATTGTGTTTGCATAATCAGGACAGCATGTGTTGGAACAGAAATAAGGCTTAGCAATGGGAGCAGCAAATTTCTTGCTGATATAGCTTTCTTCAACTGAAGCATGGGTAGATAGCACTTAAATCTAAAGTGAAGAGAAATAGTAAAACAAAATATGCGGGAAGAATTTAGTCTAAATCATGATTCATGTCATAGCTTATTTTTCAGTAAAGACTTCACATATGGATCATATGATAAAGTAATAAAAAATTATTCTCCATAGCCATGGAGTACCATGACAAATTACCTTTATACTGATTCAGTATATTGTCTGGCTTAATTACTGCAAATATTGATTGGAGCAACATATCATTAAATGATATTGTTTGCCTTTATCTGGTAGAGATAATATGCAATATACAGGAATGTCCACAGCTACAGTTATTGGCTTTAAAACCTCAGTTGTGACTTGTCAATCCAAGCCCCGCATCTTTTTAAAATGCACATTTTAAAAAGGGTGTGGCTTTGCTTACCCCATTACATTATTTTGAAGCCTATTAACACTGCAGAGACTCGTGTAACAGTACAATTCTACATATGCTTCAGCCTAATATCTCTTACTTGCCAAATAATTTATTAGATTTGAAAGCTGCCTATTGCATTAAATGACTCATTACAGGATTTTTATTATGCCAGTGTTTTTCTATTACTAATACTAATATCCAGGATTATAGTGCAAATTCTTGCATAATTATTCAGAAGTCCTATTGAGGAGTGGAGTCATATAACCATTAGCAAACTAAACAACAGTGGTTTTTATCGGCAAATACCAGTATATTATTTCAACTGATGACGGCTCTTTTTCATTTGAAGCCTTCCACAGTAAATCTCTCCTAGGTTTTCCCTGGTGATAGCAAGAAAATACTTTTAGCTGGATAAAATGAGTCCTGTTGTTTTCTGTGGAGTTTATTTTATATACAGGAATGTGCTGAGATTGTCTTGTACCCTACCCTACATGCATTTATTTAAAAATAAATCCAATAAATGGGGAAATGAATGTGGATTATCTAAATTAATTAGATTTATATATGTGGCTTAACTAATTTACCTATTGCATTAGAAGTGTCTCTAAAATACAGAAAATTAGAGCTGCCCTTAAGGGCTTTTGTAATTATGGCTATGATCTCAAACCACTCTAAGCATCCCCCCCCCCCATTTCACTGAGAACAAGCATAAGTATAACATAGTTATACTTATACTTCCAGTATAACATAGTATATTCTGTATCTGGGTGATAGATTATGCTACCTATGGTTGTCAGTTACACTGGCATTCTGCTGTCTTGGTGGTGTGTTGATTAACTATTCTCTTGTTGATTCAACTTGGTTATCCTTGTGGTTATACATCTTTTAGGCAATGATAAAAGTTTCCTATTCATGCCTATTTCCTGACAGCTACCAATGAGCACTGGATTTACCTGCCAAGCAAGCTGAACCTGTCAAACATAACTAAGTCACACTCCCATAAGTGTTTTGTTTACATAGTTATTATATTCATGCATGTATTGTTAAGGTACAATTAAGGTATAGCAAAGCATCACCAATACAAACAAAAACAAAACTCAATTGTCAGTTTCCTTGACTTCTAAACAATGCACCTCTTTCTGAATATTTATCTAAAAATGAATGAATCCTTATGGTGGAAAGCAAATGGAGATGTGTGTACCCTTCTTTCCATGAGAGCAAAGCTGGAATTCTTGATGTTTAGATAAAGCAAACAATTATGTTTTTTTAGCTTCATATCCTGAGATACAGGTTTGATATGAATGTAGAAAAGAGAAGTAATACTTGATAGGATGTCCATACTACAGACTTATGATGAAAACTCTAACCTTGTAGAAAATTCCCTTTTCAGATAATTCCTAAAGGTATTGAGGTTTTCTCAAAACTATTGTATCTTCTGTGTGAGTCCAATAAAAATTACTTTTACATCTCAGCTCTCAGTGTGGACAATCAAACCTTTTACATTCTATTTTTGTGGAATTGTTTATGCTAGGACATCTGCAGTGCTGGAATGATGTTTCTTCATAAAACTGATTTAAATAGCATAAGTGGCATACAAATATAGTAGCTACATCACACATCAACTCTTTGGATCTGGTTTGGCAGCCCTAAAAATAATAGAATGAAATACCAAATACCTGATTCATATCTTCATCTTTAAATTATTTTGATGGAAGAAATAAATACCAAGAGGTGGTGTCTTGGTAGTGGTATCATTGGTGCTGCCACCACCACTACTTTACAGGATTTTCTTGCTGTTCTAATGGCACTTAACCTAAAACAGACTGGCCATCTGTTGCAAGTATCTTCCCAGTTTTGGTGTGGATATTCTGTTGATTTTTTTCTTAAGAGGTCTATATGTATCTACTTAATTAAATAATCCACAATTTGCTGGGCTCACCTAACATGTTACGACACAAACCATTGTTTATCAGCCTCAGTAGTTAAATTCAGATACTGTAACATACCAAGCCAAACCAAAAAAGTCATATAATTAGGCACCATGCATAAATCAATGCACTTTGTGTCTTTGACTTCTCTTCTGTTTTTTTGGTACCAACTTAGCATATTCAGACTTGGTTAATGGATAAGAAGTAAAATGTCTTTTTTCAGTAATAGTAGATAAAAATGTTTCAAGTTCAAGAATTCTGAACTCAAAATGCTCTGTTCCAATTTGAAACAGCTGTTCTGATCTTATTAGAAGCCTCCTAATGGTGATGAAACTCAAGACGCGTTCACAGTGACCGGAATGGTATGGGAACATTTCTAGTAAAGTCAAAACAACCGATTTCAAACACAAAACATTTCAAATGTCAGATGTTTTGCCTACCCATACCTTTTTGTTTCCACTGAAATAAATTTTTAGAAAGCCGTTTCTGCTGTGGTTAGCTGTTTCTCTAAATTATTTTATCAAATATTTAAATATATATATGGTAAGTAGCCTATTTGCTTCATACCCATCAGTGTATCTTCTGTGCAATCTATGCTGAAAAGAAACCCTAATGCTCAAAAATAAATCACTGGCTGATCACAACATGCTGCAATCAGATTTGTGCCAATCTTTACTTTCCAAGTGCTTTTATCAAAAGATGTATAGAAATCCATCTGCTGATCACATGGTTGCTGATGGAGTGTACTGAGGAAAACAGGGGAAATGAGGGGGTTATAAATTTAATAATGGAATCAAATACGGCTTTAAAGAAATGGGTCATATTACGGGGTATGCAGTAAACCAGAGAGCATACAGGTAGTCCTTGACCTACAATAGTTCACTTAGTGAGTTTTCAAAGTTACAGCAGCACTGAAAAAAGTGACTTATGACCATTTTTCACATTTATGACCATTGAACTATCCCCATGGTCATCTGATCAAAATTCAGACTCTTGTCAACTGACTCAAATTTATGACAGTTGCAGTGTCTCAGGATCTTTATGCTCACCTTCTGACAAGCAAAGTCAATGGGGAAGCCAAATTCACTTAATCATGTTGCTATCTTAACAACTGCAGTGATTCAATTAACACTGTGTCAAGAAAGATCATAAAATGGGGCAAAACATACTTAACAAATGTCTTGCTTAGCAACAGAAATTTTGGGCTCAGTTGTGCTCGTAAATTTAGTAAATTTGTACTGGTTTTGGTTCAATACACTGCCAACTCAATCTTTGCAGTTTCCAAATGACAATTTATATAGTTTACCAGATTGTATGAATTTACCCAAAGCAAATCATGCCATAAATCAGGGGTGTCAAACTGGCGGCCTGCTGGCCAGATGCATCATGCTCAGGCCACGCCCACCCCAGCTCCACAAAGGCAAAAAAGCCACGATACGTCACATGATGCGTTTGACTCCCATGAATCATTATCTAAATAGATGTGATGTGATTTCTGACATTCTTGCCAGTTTCCCAAAAGGAAAATCAATAAGAAAGCAGACAAGAAGTTGGAAGTTGCTCCCAATCCCACTGCTTTTTTTCCTGCCCATGGTCATTCTGCTTAGCTACTTAAGTAAGCAAATATTGATTTATTATAGAAGTTCTGTTACCACAATTAACAGAATTAACGTAGTTGGAAGGGACCTTGGAGATCAATCAGAGGTCTTGGAGGTCAATTATTTTTCTATTTCTGTTCTTCTTAGATGATTAAGGGACCATCCCACAATGACATAAAAAATTGTCAGTCTAAATTGTATGTTCATTCTATTCACATAAGACTTGTTAGGATTCTATATGGTATATATAATGTTAGAACCAGTTGTCCAGGCAATATAGGTATACTGTAACTTTAAGCTGTAAATGTTACCTTCTTGCTGAGTCATGCTGTAATGGGATAATGACTAGTTGGGAGTATATTTAAACAAAGTATTGTAACCTGGTCAGTTACTGCTGCTGCTGCTATGAACTGCTGCTGCTATTGTGACTGAACTGCTATGAACTGCTAGGAGCTGCTATTGTGAAGGAGTTGCTATCTGTTGATGGATCTGCTACCATCGTGGTTTGCTAACCAGAGTGAGTTGTTTGGACTGATTTACTGGACTGATTTATTGGTGAAGACTTGGGATTTGTTTATGACTACGCTACTGCTTTTTCCTATGATAAAGTACACTTTTGCTAAACCAGTTTTCTTATTCATTGCTCTCAACGTTTCCTTGTGCAGTTACTCTGCTGGTTGGTAAAACAACATCAATATCCTTAACAAGACTACACTACTTTTCTCTCAAAGGATGACCCAACAGGTCACAGGGTTATTATCTAGTTTCACTATAAACGGCCACTACATGAATAAAGTAGTCCTCCAGGACAATTAAGAAGTCCTCCCGGACCCAATCTCAAATATTAACAAAAGGAACAAAAAAAAAGTTATTCTTGATGTAAGCTCCTGTGACACATTTTGGATAATCATTAAATTGCAGTTGATGCAGCTATTACAAAAACAGTTTGCAATTGTTAATATCACCAGTCACTATTTGGCTTTAAACGTGTTCCTTAATACTCATGACCTGCAGTTTTGAGTCAGGCTATATACCTAGCCTCAAATAAGTCCACCCACACATTATTACAAAGTGTCCCTTTAAACAAATAAAAAAAAAAGTTGAAAAGCGAGTTTTGAGAATTGGGTGGAAGCCATGGAGTTCCTGTCAAGGCTTTAAAAGTGTTGAATTGAGCACAATGTTGCAATATCATTTGCAGAGAGCAATAGTTGAGTATTACTTAACTATAGCAAATTAAGGTCAGAAAGACTTCTTGTTACCTTACAACATTTTTTAAAAATCAGGAAAATTACACAAAGAAATTAAAATGGGAATAAATATAGTTTATAATACATAGCATGTAATATATACAAACTTGGTCTATACTAAAAAATGAAATTATTTTCTTTTTTATTCAGTAAATACATTAAATAAAAATGAAGGTGATGCTAATCAGAATTAACCAGTATTACATAATTATGTATCAATAGATTGGTCCTACTATGCATTTATTTGTCAGACACAAATTGCATTGAATGAATCATGAGCACAGGCAATATAAAATGTATGTATGTAAATAGAGATAGTTTATTTCTAAGAAAGCATGCACTGGATCAGTGAAAAAGCCACAGTGACTGATTTATACTACGGTACATGCTAAACCACAATGTGAACTATTATTACATTGTTAACCATTGTTTCTGGCTTTGTGTTATATAATCTTGTTGGAACCACAGTCTGTGAAATGAGTACTTAGGTTTAGGATATATATGTAAATTGTTTCTGAAACTTCTGTAATTTAAGGTAAATACTGAATGTTGTTTGTTGCAACTTTTGCAATGTTTATACAAAATCTCATTGGCATTGTTGTAAGAGTAATATAAAGAGCTCAAAAGACATATAAAGATTATAATAATATTATGATTCTCAAACACACTTAATCCTTATGAGGTACCAGTCATCCTTTATAGTCCCTGTTCTCTCTTTCTTAAAGCAATACAGGTAATCCTTGACTTATGACCACAATTGAGCCCAAAAGTTCTGTTGCTAAGTGAAACATTTGTTAGATGAGTTTTGCCTCATTTTACGATCTTTCTTGACAGATTTGTAAAGTGAATCACTACAGTTGTTACATTAGTAATACAGTTGTTAAGTGAATCTGGTTTCCCCTTTGACTTTGCTTGTCAGAAGGTCATAAAAGGTGATCACATGACCCCAGGACACTGCAGCCATCACAAATATGAGTCAATTGCCAACCATCCAAATTTTGATCACATGACTATGAAGATACTTTAACGGTCATAAGTGTAAAAAACTGTCGTAAGTCATTGTTTTTCCACTGATGTTGTAACTTTGAATGGTCACTAAATGAACTGTTGTAAGTCGAGGACTACCTGTATAGGAAGAATCTCCCTCAAGTCAGTCTCAATTCTTGGAAACTATATAAGATTGCACACTGTAAACCTGACAACAATATATAAGAGTTTGCCACTGCTATCTTCCTATTTTTCCTATTTACTTTCCTAATCTTTACTCCAAGTGCCAAGCAAGTCCAAATCTGTTTAGCTTTTGTTAACATCAAAAAAAGGATGCTAGCAACCGCACGTCATTTAAAAGTATCACCACCAGACAAGAAAATAAGTAGTAACAATAAATTCTAATGTATTATATCCCACATAGAAAAATGTGATAGCAAAAATGAATTCATACATACACATTCAGTGATTGCAAAGCTATGGCATATCTGATATCCCTTAAACCATATAACTACAGGTCATGCATTCAGCTATGTGTGAATCAGACACTGGATTACATGTAGTTCAGATGTGGGCATATTCCACATTTCAGCAGACAATGGAATTACAATGAAAGTACAGATTACTGGAATTATTATTTCAATGAATACCAGATGTGGACGATAAGTTGAACTGTCTAGCAAACAAAAGAATTGAGTAACTGATTAAGAAAAGACTGGATTTACATTAAGTTTGAAAAATATTAATATTATGTATCATCTTGTTTCATTATAAATCCGTGATGGCGAACCTATGGCACGGGTGCCACAGGTGGCACGCGGAGCCATTTGGTGGGCACGCGAGTGTTGCCCCAGCTCAGCTCCAGCGCGCATGTGCGCACCAGCCAACTGATTTTCAGGCCTTCCGGTCCCACCAGAAGTCAGGAAACTGGCTGTTTCTGATCTCCGAAAGGCCTGCGGGGGGATGGGGAAGGCTGTTTTTGCCCTCCCCAGGCTCCTAGAAAGCCTCTGGAGCCCAGGGAGGGGGGGAAATGGACATACTGGGCTCACTGTGCCATCGCGTGCCAAAAGCAAGGGGAAGTGGGGGGGACATGTGCACATGCACGGGAGAGCGGGGCACATTGAATTATGGATGTGGGCACCCGCACCCGCAGCCCCCCACACTCTCCCCACTTTTGGCACGCAACGGCAAAAAGGTTAGCCATCACTGTTATAAATCATTACTATAAATAACTAATAGACTGCTATTGGAGAAATTTGCCTATTCCTCTGCAATCAGAACAGAAGAAGATTATCCCACTAGACTAGGAATGGAAAGGGAAACTGGTAGAGATAAATACAGGTAGTCCTCGATTTATGATAACAATTGGGCCTAAAATTTATGTTGCTAAGTGGGAAATTTGTTAAGTGAGATTTGCCCCATTTTACGGCTTTTCTTGCCGCATTGATTAAGTGCATCACTGCAGTTGTTAAATTAGTAACACCATTGTTAAGTGAATCTAGTTTCCCCATTGACTTTTGCTTGTCCAAAGGTTGCAAAAGGTGATCACACTCCAAACTGTCATAAATGTGAGTCAGTTGTCAAGCATTCGAATCATGTTACCATTGGGATGTCGCAACAGTCATAAGTGTGAAACATGGTCATAAGTTACTTTTTTCAGTGCCATTGTAACTTCAAATAGTCATTAAGTGAATTGTTGTAAATTGAGGACTACCTGTATATAACACCATACCTCACTCCTCATCAAAAAGAAACATATTAAAACTGCCTGGTCCCAGAAAACACCAATAGTGACTTAACTATAATATTCTTTCAACATATCTATCTAGATATGATCTATTCATAAACACAAGATTGCAGGTGATACAAGTACTATTGATCACCACTCTTTGTTCCTATATTACTACTTCCTATTACCACCACAAGAATTTACTATAATCAACTTATTCATTTCTGATAAAAAACAAAAATTCCCTTGAATGAAGCTTATACCCTGATGACATTGTGCTCATAACTATGCCATTTTTTGGTAACAATGAGGAAGTAGTTTGTCACTGCTTTCTTTCTGGATATTTTTTTAAAATTTCTGACTAGAGTCCTGAAATTTGTTGCTGGTCCCTGATTCAAGTGTTAATTGGTCATGACCCTGCTTTACTTCTAAGTCTAGAGAAGGTCAGCAAGATGCTGCCACCTGCTGAGATTCTACCTTGATTAAAGCTATATTTTGCTTCAGAAGTGCAGTTGGTGGCAAAGATCAGCAAAATTCTTCTCAAATTTGATGCAATATTAAATATTGTATGTTGCATGTGCTAAAATGTGGTTGGCTAATTTAAAGCTATGTACTGTGTAAACTTGGCCTGTTTGATAGTTCATGAGTTAGTTTATTATGGGCAATCCAGGCAATCGAATTGATTCAATCTACCATATTTCTACATGGTTTATTACATTGTGAGAACAAAGACCATAAGTACTGAAAAGGAACCCTAATGCAACTAAATCAGAAATACAAAGCTCCTGATTGCAGCTATGTTGCTATATTATATTGGTTGGACTAGAAGACCTTAAAGGTCCCTTCCAACTCTTTTATTCTGTTTACATGTGTCAAACTAATCAGTAAAAAAAAAACCAGCATTGCACTGTGACATTGCAGGCCTTGTCTTTTGTATACGCATGTTGTGATGTAACATAAAGAATACGATCAAAACTGTGGAGCTTACAGTATAGTACAATGCAGTCTTCATCATTTTGATTAAAGCAGGTAGGAGTGTGGACACCATACAAACATTTTTTGTAGTTAATTGTTCTAGTATTAGCAAACTACATTATATGAGTGGAAATTCAAGAGATCCTACTAAATGTGGCACTGTAACTTACTGCAGGGAATTCAACTTGCTCTTACAGTAGAATATCACCGTTTTTGTCTGTCAGCCAATTCTATTAGCTAAACTAATGTATTTTTAAGACAATCTCTGCTTCATCCACTAACATGATCACGAGCATAAGCAAAGGGGACAAATGATAACATGCATGTAATTGCATAATCAGACATGTTATGACTTATATACAGTACTTGCATCAGAACTTGTGACATAGTTGACAATTTTATGCACATAATAATTTTGACATCATTGTGATATTTTATCCATACCACTAAACAGGCCACTGTTTAATAAATCAGTTAATAGCCCTGGCATAGTACAATGTGTGAAATTAACTGTGACAATACCTTGTCATTCATGAAATAATTGCTGATATTTACAGAATACAGGTGGTCCTTGCTTAATTTCTGTCCTGTTTAGCAACTGTTCAAAGTTATTACAGTGCTGAAAAAGTAATTTAATGACTGGTCCTTGCACATATAACCATCAGAGTTTCCTCCAGTCATTTGATCACAATTTGTATCCTTCACAGCTAGCTTCCAACAGAGTCAATGGAGGGGATGTCACTAAAATTGTGAATTGTGGTCATGTCATCCTAGTTCCACTTTAGGCGAGAAAAACCGTCTGAGTGACTTTGGGCCAATAGTCTCTCTCAGGCAACTCACCTCAAAGGGTTGTTATGGGGGGAAAATAGGAGGAGGAAAGAGTTTCAGGTACGTTTCCAATCTTGAGTTCTTCACAAACAATAATGAAAATGGGATAAAAATCAAGTAAATATATATATTTAAAATACACTTAGTCTTGCCTTGCATTTGAGAGTTTTGATACATCCATCTCATTCAAGTACTGAAGTTTGCAGATGTTACAACAGTGATTGGTCTCATGTGAGACAACGACAAATCTACATTCAGACGGGAGGTTGATTAACTAGCCTTGTGGTGCAATCAGAACAATCTTGAATTAAACACACTCAAAACCGTAGAAATTGTGGTAGATTTTAGGACAGTGTTGGCAAACCTTTTTGACACTGAGTGCCGAAACAGGGGTGCGTGCACACATGCCAGAAACTGGAAGAGCAGCAGCCTGGTGCGCATGTGTGCACTGGGAAGATGATCTTCCAGTTTCTGATGCATGCATGTGCACCGGCCACCTGATCTTCCAATTTCTAGTGTGCATGCATGTGCAAACACCAGCTGGCCGGTGCACATGCGCACACCGGAAACTGGAAGATCATCTTCCCAGCATGCGCATGCACACTCAGAGGCCGCTCTTCCGGTTTCCAGCGCTCCCGTGTGTGTGTGAAGACCAGCTGGCCAGAACCCTGAAGAGCAATGGGCGATGGCTTGCATACCTGGAGAGATGGCTCTGCGTGCCACTTCCAGCACGCATTCCATAGGTTCGCCATTACAGTTTTACAAGAAACCCTCCTATACTACCACCTCTTACAATACTAGATAACACAGTATCAACAGAGACGTTCAAGTTTCTAGGTTCTATCATATCTCAAGTCTTAAAATGGACACCTAACATAAAAAATGTCAACAAAAAAGCACAACAAAGAATGTTCTTTCTGCGCCAACTCAGAAAGTTTAAACTGCCCAAGGAGTTGCTGATTCAGTTCTACAGAGGAATTATTGAGTCTGTCATCTGCACCTCTATAACTGTCTGGTTTGGCTATGCAACCAAACACAGACTTCAACAGGTAATCAGAACTGCAGAAAATACAATTGCTACCAACCTGCCTTCCATTGAGGACCTGTATTCTGCATGAGTCAAAAAAAGGCTGTGAAAATATCTAGACCCCTCACATCCTGGACATAAATTGTTTCAACTTCTACCTTCAAAATGACGCTATAGGGCATTGCACACCAGAACAACTAGACACAAGGACAGTTTTTCTCTGAGTGCCATCACTCTGCTAAACAACTAATTCCCATAACACTGTCAAATTATTTACTAAGACTGTATTACTTTTATTCTTCTCATCCTATTACCTACCTCCTCCCACTTATGACTATAACCATGTTGCTTCTATTTTTACGATTTATATTGTTTTGTTTCCTAGTATGATTTGATTGCTTATTTGTTCCCCATGACTATCACTAAGTGTTGTATCTTATGATTCTTGATGAATGTATTTTTTCTTTTATGTACAGAGAGCATATGCACCAAAGAAAAATTCCTTGTGTGTCCAATCACACTTGGCCAATAATTAATTATTCTATTCTATTCTATTCTATTCTATTCTATTCTATTCTATTCTATTCTATTCTATTCTATTCATCTAAAAAACATGGGCTAGATAAGTAGTTGCAAATTTGTCATTAACTGTTTTTCTTGTCTAGCCCAATATGCATGGTTTACCCATGGTTTGTTGGGTAAACATTATTGACTGGCTTGGGTTTTAAACATTAAGCCACAATTTTGATTGACCAACCATTGGTTATTTCATGTGGTCCATTAAACCCAATCAAACAAAGAATGCTGCATCTTAGACAGATGAATCCAAGGACACAATAATTCAGTGTATTAAGTTGTTGATTTATTCTTATGATATAAACTAGGTATGGTTTAAGTTTACTGACATCAACACCTTTTCCTGAGTGGAGAATCTGTTCAGAATTTACTCATGCACTCGAGTATTCACTCATGTGTTTCATGTCAACTCTTCAACATTTTAAGAATACAATAGTCGTTCCTGCGCACAATAGAGTTTATGCTCCTGATTTTTCCCACGGCGATATTTTAAAATGTCACAACCATCTTTCTCCCTTTTTGCCCAAGAGGCAGTAAAAATTAGTGCAATGGGTTTGGGGGGGTGGGGGGAGAAGAGAAAGTTTTTCATTTGCTACAGTTGCAGCAAGCTGACATTGACCCTTCAGCGTGACCTTGTCTGGGCTGTCTCCTTAGTAACCAGATCCAGAGAAAGAAAACCTGCAGGAAAACCTGCAGCCCAGCCAACCTTCGCTTTTGGCTACCTAACCTTTCTGCCAATCTGATCTGTTGTGCTCTGGGGGGTGGGGTGATGGATGGTGGGGAGGGCAGGCAAACAAGATCCCTCGGTCGCGGTAGGCAGAGGAGCGGAGAAAGCCTAGCGAAGAAAAGCTCCTACGAACGAGCTATGCAACTCCGGGGAAAGAGATCATCGATGCACGAGAGGGCACTGCGGTCCCTACACGTAGCCTTAACTTTCGGCCCGCCTCCTTTACTCTCCTGCGGTGCCCGCAGAGTTGGCGTCAACAAATTTAATAACCGCGGCGTCCACACTTAGAAAGTAGCGTAAAACGTGTCGTCGTGCGTGGTTTTTGTATCAAAGGGAGGACGAGGAGCTCTGCGACTTCACAATTGTAGAGGGCGCCCAGGAGGTGGCAGTGGAAGGTTTAGCATTGGGGGGGTTTGTGGGGGGGACACACACACACACACACACCGATAACTTTATCGGGCTATATTGAAAAGAGGCTAATATTGAAGAAAGGGGGAGGCAACCTCCTTAAAAGAGCAAATAGAGGCTCTCGTTGCCTCAGTTTATCTCCTCAGGCCCGGGCGGGTAACAGGGAGGGGGAAAGGGACGGCAAGGCCTACTGGGCTGGCCCCCGAACGGCGGCTCCGCGGCCTGAACCGATTGTCAGAGCCCAGCAAGAAAAGAGGCGAGGAGGAGGAGGAGGAGGCGCGCTCGCTTGGACTCGCCCTCCCGCCCAGGCCTTCCTGCTTTTGCCGGGAACTCCGTGGCGCCTCCTTAAATCTCTGCCGTTAAAATGTGGGCGGGCGTTTCAAGTCAAAGAGCGCTCAAAATGTTTTCCCTTTTCAAAAAAAGCTGAGGAGGAGACGTCGGGGAGGGGAAAGGAAGGGGAGACCGCGGACTGGAGGAGGAGGAGGAGGAACCGGCTTTCTAGGCGGCATCCCGTAAAAAAAACTAAAAAAAAAATTCAACGGGCTTGACCCAGCTTCCAGACGTTCGCAGGACCGGCCGCCGACGCTCTGCGGGAAAAGGAGAGCGGCCCCGGCAGAGGCGTCTGAGAGTTGTTTTGGCGCCTTTTAGCCAAGCTGGGGTTGCGCCTTCGGGCTCCTGTCAAAGAGGCGCAGCCGCCGCTGCTGCTCTTCGCGCTACAGAAAATCGGCTGCGGAAGGAGGCAAAGGGGACCCGGCTGAGCTGAAGCGGTTGCTGCCGCAGCCGCAGCCGCAACCATCAGCGCGCCGAAAGATGAGGCGACCTCTCGGGTGTGCTGATGTGCCCGGTCTTCCCGGCTCTCGCTCGGGCGCAGCCAATCCGCCTCAACCAGCCCCGACTTTGCGCCTTTTGGGTCTGCCGCGCACCCACCGCCCCGGGATGGGAGCGCCGAAGTCCCACCGCATCCCCGGTGGAGTTGGGCAGCTGATCTCCTGGCCGGGGCTGGTTAATCCCTCCGGCTACCGAGACTGGATTAACCCCTTCGCTCCTACTGTTGGCCGTCCAGGGGGCTGCTCGTCAGGGGCGAAGAACGGACTCAACGGGGTCAAGAGCGAAGCCCCGGCCCCTCAATATCGGGAACGGAACCCGCGGCTTCCAAAAGAAGCCTGCCCCGGGGTCTCGGCTGGACAGAACTGGTGGGTTGTGTCTTCCGCTTCTTCTTCTTCTTCTTCTTCCACCTCTCCGCTTCCACCTTGTTCTTTGCTTTCCCCATCTCCCCTTCCTTACTGAGCTTCCCCCCCCCACCCCAAGTGTGTCTGCTCTGCTCGCTGAAGGGCTTGAATCAATTTATGCGCCCCGGCCAAGGTCCGGCGGGGGGCGGGTGTTGTGCGCGTTAGAGGTGCAGATATCTGCTTTTCAAGCGGAGCTGCAGCAGTATGTATGACGTGTGAACCAAGGGGCGGGCTTCTGGCAAGCAGCTTTTTTACGAGTATTTACTACAAGAAGGTCTACTCCAGAAGATTAACATCCCCGCTCCTGTCAGTTTCCGATGGCCATGCCCGGCTAAAAACAACCCTTAAGATAATCAAATACAAGCCCAGGTTTTCTGCTCGTTTGGCGATCGTCATTCGCCCTAAGGAATGGCCGAACCTTTGGCGAATGAGTTGGCGTCCGCAGCTGCCAGAGGGGACCTAGCGCAAGTTACTAATTTGTTGGAAAATAATATAAACGTCAATGCACAAAATGGATTTGGGAGGACTGCGCTGCAGGTTGGTATCTGGGCGGACAGAGGCGATCGTTCGCCACTAGGTGAACTGGTTTGACGGGGGAAAGGACCGTTTTAAAAAGGGGAGGAAAAAAAATCAGCATTTTTTAAAAAGCGAGTTGGTTGCCATATTTTATAAATTTCACCGCTCCAACTCCTTAAAGTGACGTACTTTAAGTAAAACCTGGTTTTAATATTTCTCTAATCTCGGGATAAACCTTGTCTGCAAGACACCTCGTCTTTAAAAAAAAAAATTCTGAGACAGGGAAGCAAGTGGCGGAGGCAGAGGGGGAGGGAAAGGAACAATCCGGGCTAGGTCGGTAAACACCTCATTTTTGAAATCCGGATTATATCTGTTTCAGTATCTGAAGGGGGGTGTTGTCTGGCTGCTAAAGGGTGGCGGTTGGGGCTTATTTTTTCTCACATTCTGCGAGCATGCCCCCCCCCCCAAAAAAACCCTATCGCCCCTGAATAACTGCGATGTTCGGCGAAGCAATGTGGCGATCTGGATTACGAAAATCCAATGCTTTGTTATTCACCATCCTTCGGGTGCTTTTTGATATATCGGCGGCTCGCTTCACTACGAGAATTTCCTTTCCGTAGGTATATAATGCCGTCTACACCCATTTCCAGTGTTTAGATTTACAGGCGGCGGCTGGACCTCTTCCAGCTACTAAAAACCCTGCACCCGCTGAAAGATGTTTTCCTTTGAGAACATTGGATAACGGTGCTGAAAGTGTTACGTGGGATGGGGGGAGAGGTAAGGGTGCCCAACCAGACAGAAAAGAAAAAGGTAGGTGAAAATCTGGGAGGATTTTCCGATGCAAGACCGTGGATCTGGTCCGAAGTACTGCGGAATATTCAGCAGGCTCCGTAAAGAAAAGCAGTTTGTTGATTCAACTACAGACAGGATCCACTAACTGAAATATTGGAAGAGGGGTCCCTGTGGGTGAGGGCTGAAAACTCCGGCAACACTATCTCCTCTTTAAAATGGAAAGAAATCCACCTGTAATAGGACCTTTCTTGGTGTTCTTTTCAAATTCAGTTTAGTAATCCTAAATTATTTTTCGATTTGCGAGGAGCATAAATGCCTTGAACCCTTTTAGGTTTTTCTGCACCATAACAGGTAGGTCATGTTTGGAACCAATCATTGAATTGGTGTGGTAAAAAAGGAAGTGCAACCTCAATTTCCACCTCCTTACTAAATTGCCAATTCTTTTTCTTACTGTTTAATGAGAACCAATGATTCTGCACCCCCCACCCCCCCATTTCTTTATTTACAGAGATACATCTCTGCTTACTCAGCCGGGGGCATGTCTTTTCCACCAACTACTTTTTATTGCAGCTTCATCACTAATCATAATTTGAGGCAAACTACACACACACACGCACATCTGAATAAAAGTAAACACAACAGAAGAAGCTGATTCTTATTTTCAGTATGTGTAAGCCAGAAAGATCTAGTGGGTGGATGATAGAACTTGAGCTGACAGTCAATGTTGCTTACCAAAGAAAGTGAAAATATACATTGGCTTTTATGGTCTCATTTCCTTCTATCTCTGCATGTTTTTCCTCTTTTTTCCCTTTCCCCTTCTTTTTACAAATTAGGTGAATTTATGTGAAGGCCACCTTTCTCAATCTGGCTAAGAACCCCAAGGCTTAGGCCTTTGCATGCAATCTATACCTTTCCCTTGTTAAAAGAATTCCACACCAGAAAAAAATAACATTTAGAAACATCTAAAACTGTCTTTAAAACCAGACTTTTCTCATAGTTTGTATAGTATAGATAACTTTTATCTTCCACAGTTTTGGAACCTGATCCTGAGTTTTATATTTACCCCAAATTATGAATTTGACAAGAGATAAAAGGTGAAATCTTAAAAGTTTAAGGAGTATATGTTCATTTTATCATAATGGCCGGTATTAGTTTCCAAAAAGCTAACTGTACTCCTAATATTTGTATTCCAAATTGGTAAACAAGAGGCAGGTGATTGGATTACCAAGGAAGAGATTATCTCCTAGTAAACTATCATCTTTGTGGCTGCTGATCTATATTCTGAGTCTTATATGCACTCTCACATAACTCCCTCTTGTTTTATGGATTTTCTGGTTTTGTTTACTGTAACTGCTTCCCTTTTGTATATTAAAAGAGAAGACAGCATTCCTCACAAGAAAAAAAAAGTAAAAAACACACAGCAATATTATTTTATAAATGGGTAGGTACAATAGGACTGAAGAAAAAAATACTGAAAGCAAAAGAACACATCATTTCTGAAAGCTCGCTGTTCCCTGTAACAAAGCTTGACCGAGGTGTAAACTTCAGTATGTGATATTTGGCTGTGGCTTTTCAGACACAAGGATTAAACTATTCAAAAAAGTCCAAGGGTCTCTGAGATGGGCAATCTTAACTATGAAAATATAAGAAAAGTTATAGAGTTAGTAATATCATTTTTCTTTCACCAGAAACTAGAGATTCTTAAGAAAATGTGCTTTTAAGTGATAATAGCAAAACGTTCACATAGAAAGGGAATGTTTAGGGAAGCCAACAGCTTTTAAAAACTTTCTACTTAAACTGAACATAAGCAATAAACTTAGAGGTATTGATTTGCATTCATATAACAATCCCAAATGAAACTAAAACTGCAAATCTACATGTATATTTCCTTGGAAGTTAAGACCCTCTGAATTTACTAAGATATTTTAAAAAACACATAAACCCATTTGACTGGTTACTCCACAGATAAGGGACACAGAAATATATACTCTGTCTTATTGATTAAAATGTGTTCTCTGAGTAATCTACAATTAGTTTACAATGTGACCATAATAGGATTACATTTCAGTTCTTTGCAAGTGCAGAAGCAACACAGCTTTGTTTTTAACAGTGGCATTGTTCAATTTCCCCCTTACTTCTTTCATTTCACTACTGGTAGTTTTCCATGTTTGTTTGCACTTCCTTCCCCAAGAATGATTTTAGATCCATCCAGGTTTGCAAAATACATTATATTCTAAATCCCCTATCTGTCCTTTTGTTTACAGTATTGTTTATTTTGTTCTCAATTGCGACTGGAAAGGCTTAAATAAGGGAAGAAATTGAGCTATTTCTTACATATGCAGTATATTTGCTAATAAGGTACAACACAGACTTTATTTTTACACACCTTAGGTGGACACATCTTTAATTAGAAATAGTCATGTAGGTCATCTATCCTTTATACAATTGGGAAATAGGCCCTTTGGATTTTAGACTACTTTCTATCAAAGTAGGACAAACCCATCAGTGTCATTATATATCTATTACCTTAACCAAGAACCTCATCCTTTTACCCTGTGCCTTGATTTTTTTCTTCTTCATTTCTATCATGGCACAACAGGAAATACAATTTCCCACCATTCTATTTGTTTGTTTATTTTGGCACTATTTGTTTCTATGTGGTGTAGGGTGGTTTTCACAGCCCTACCGTTTCGGCAATTATAGCTTCTCCATTGCAGTGTCTCTCAGAAGAGACGTAAATTCGGCTTTTAAAAGCAGGAGTGGGAGAGGGGTCTCTCTGAAGCCACGGGCCATTAAGGTTGAGGACCAAATAGGCGGCCAGAAATGCCAAATAGAAGTCAACTGCTGGTGTCATCCCAAAACATCCCGGCTCAAAAAGCCTTCTAATCAAATGAACCAGCCTTGTAGTCTCTGCCCTGGGATGCTGAGGAAGTTGACATCCCGTTTCCCTAGGGCTCTAGGCTCCCGCGCGAACTTTCCCACGGGCTTTCCCAAAGCCAAATCAAGCAAAGGCTCTGCAGGTAAGACAGAGTGGGGATACCCATGTAAAGTGTGTGAACCCAACCCTTGGGAACGGGGCACATTTGCCCACTGCCTCGCGTTTCTCTTCCTCGCCCTCTGCCTTCAGGTGGTGAAACTGGGGAACCCGGAGATCGCCAGGCAGTTGCTGCTGCGAGGTGCCGACCCGGATCTGAAAGACCGCACCGGCTTCGCTGTCCTGCACGACGCGGCCCGTGCCGGCTTCCTCGACACGCTGCAGACTTTGCTGGAGTTCCAGGCGGACGTGAACGTGGAGGACAACGAGGGCAACCTGCCGCTGCACTTGGCCGCCCAAGAGGGCCACCTGGCTGTCGTGGCCTTTCTTCTGGAGCGCACGGCCAGCCGGGTGGAGCATCGTAACAAGAAGGGGGCCACCGCCTACGACCTGGCGAAGCTCTACAAGAGGCAGGCCATCGCCAAACTGCTGGAGAACAGCAGGCGGAGGGAGGGCGCCCTCAGCGGGGACTGAAACCCACCCCTTGCTCAGGACTCCAAAGTGCCTGCTTGTACACCTGTCGCCTCTCCTTTCCTCTCTTTCTCTCTTCATCTTAATCAAAGTATACAAATAGGTGGGCTCGGTCTTTTTTTTCAAATGCAGACATGGGGGTGATATTTTTCCCTCCTGGGGGAAAAAATCATGCCAGTAGCAGCTTTTCACGGATACTAGCGAGAAACTGGGTGGGCTCTCGCCTTTCTTTTATGAATGCTTTTTCTTTTTTTAACTCGGTTTGCTTTTGCTGCTCACCCCACCCTTCATTTAAGGGAGGCTAGGGGGAAAAGATGTGTTTTTGTGCTTTCTGGTAACTTTCTTTTAAAAGATCTATAAAGGCTTACTGTGATTTCCCATCCCTGAACATCAACTAGCCTAACAGAGGTTAACATAATATGAAACAGTGCATGAAGGAGTATATATGTGAAAGACCTTTTGTGCCAGAAGGAGAAGTGGGAGGAAAAAAGAGACTTTTGGACAATTGAATCACAAACGTTTGATGAGATGGATAAGCTAACAAAAGGTCTATGGAACATTCACTAAAAGTGCTTTCATTGTTATTTTTCTTCTATTTTTATTGTCATGCCTTACTTCCTAAACATCTCTTTTTCTGAAGGAAGTTCTGCTGAAATCTAGCTTTCTTCTAGTTAAACATGTTTAGGACCAAAGGTCCAGTTGATTCACTACGTGTATCTGACCAGAGAAGAAATCTCAATTTGGGGTAGTTTGAATAGCGAAGCTTCAATATAACATATAATAATAAAAAGAGTAAGAAGGAATTTATCAAGTCCAAAGTCACACAGTGTGGGAATATGATATCTTGGCTATTTGCACAAACACAAGTTTAAGATAAAAAAAGTAATTTATAAGATTAGATTGCATTAAGTGACTTGATCAGATTTTGGGAATGCTCTATATTTTTTTCAGATTAAACTGCCAGAGTAGTACTATTTACTCACATTTGTTCCAGTAGAATAAATCCAGAATAAGCATTTATTTTTGTGGTTAAGACTTGGGATTTTTGATCAAAGCCTCTTTTACAGAGTCCATAAATTTCTATATTACAGTGTAGTATAGGCACTCAGAAGCAAAAATGTGAAGTTGGATTGTTTTAGGTTGCAGTTTTCTATGTATCTATGTGGGATTGAACTGAGTGAAAGGAGCTTAGTTCTGAGCAGATGCGGCTGGAATTGCATTGTTACTTGGAATTTGAGGATTGCTGAGTAGAAAAGCTGACTATTAAACAGATGTATTTTGCATGGGAATAAATTACAAAATATATAACTTTTTATCAGTTATTTAGAATAATCTCATTCTCATCCTGATAGTTTCCTGATTAAAAATTTCAGTTTGTTGCAGTGGAGAGAATTCATTGCTATTCACCTCCACAAAGAATTAGCTGTATCATAAAATGGGGTGTGTGTGTCCCAGTTCAGCTGTTGCTGTGAAGATAAAAAACTGAGAAACTGTGATGTTTTATGTGACTCAGGTCTTAGATTGTTACTTTCAAGAAGGTGACATCCATCTATATTGGTCAATTTCAATTTGGCTCAATTTTTTAAAAAGGATTCATAAATTGTATCAGGCAACTTCATCCTCCTGCATTTCTCCTGCATTGTAGAAACTTTTCCTTTCTTGAACAGAGATTTCAGAAGGATCAGTTAAAAACTAAACCAATCATATCTTTTTCCAGATATTAAAACACAAACTGGCATCTAAAGGAATTTGCTGTCTGTAAAACAAAACAAAACCTCACATTTTCTTTCTGGTGAACCTTCTCTCGCCCTCATGAGAGGTTTAATTTTAAAAAAGCTTTAATATATGAAAAGCTAGTAAATATATAGGCAAGCTTCTAGCAGATGATGGAGTTTCATAATGGGCTCAAAAAGTTAGTCAAATTATCAACACAAAAGAAACTGTGGTTTCAGAAATGACTTGCATGACATCCTCAGTATCAGGCCAAGGAGGCAGGAATGCTCTTTCTCTTTTTCAAAACCTTTTCATAATTAATGTGGTTAATATGAACTCTTAGTGTTGCAGCAAATAGCATTAATTCTATTTCTCTTAAATATAATGCAGAAGGTGGGAAACCAATCACACCAGAAGTTTTCTCAAAAAGCCATATAATTTATCCATGTTCTTTAACTATCTTTCACCTGGCATCAACGTAGCTAAAGAGCAATATTGATCTTAAGAGATGGACAGTTATACCATTATTTCACTCGGACTTGTTAATAGGTAAGGACGTTTGATTAACGTCCAATCTGACATAATCTGTTTCGCTATAGCTTCCACCCAGAGTCCAAACCAAAGAGTTATACTTTTTTAAAAATCTCAGAGCACTAATATTTGGATCCCCCACACCTAGTCCCATCTTTGAAGCAGGTCAAGACTAAATATGGGTGGAAATTCCAAACAACGGCTTAAAAATTCGGGCTCAATAAACCGACCTCGCATTTGTAGTGAGAAGATCTTCAGACAAATTGACTTCTGAGGAGCAGGTGAGCCCTACTAGACTCCGTTTACCCAGAAGAAGGCTCGACTTCTGTCCCTGTGATGGGTGGCACTCTCTGCCCATGCTCAGGTAACAGAAAGGGGGCTCAGTATAACCAGTTTTCCCCAAGCTCTGCTCTGCTGTTTGCCAGTCCTGCGCTGTCTTGTTGCCCAGCACCAGGAAGGGGTGCTATTGACTTTCAGGGCGTTTTCTTTGACCACTGGAAACCTGGCCTTGGAGACTTGGATCCTGGGACCATCTCAGTGAGACTTGCTATTCCCAAGTTAACATCGGGAAAGCGGAAGCAACTTACTTGTCAGAAGTGAGTGCCACTGAAAATCACTCAGGTGGAAGAAGGTAGATGACATATTAGAAGACACTAACGGGAGGGGAGGAAGAGAAGTAGGGAGGTAGAGGTGTCCCCAGCGTTCTAGATCTTTCACGCCCATGTTCCGAATGGGTTTTACCAATGGTGCGCTCGCTGCTGAAGTACAAAGTTTGAGGGGGGGATTTGAAAGCGACCCAGAGCACCTAAATCGTGTTTGTTAGATTCTGGCCGTTCCCTCCGGGGAAGCTGGAGGCGTAATTTGGCTGCCGCAGCAAGCTCACCCGGATGCCCTGCGCCGCAGGTAAGGTGCTGCCCGTGCACACCAGAACAAGCACCACCACCCGTGGAGCCGAAACCTATATTTGGCTTCCTGCCCTGGGAATCCGTGTGAATTCTGAGCCGGCTACCTCTAATCAGACCCAGGACAAAACTGGGGGCGAAGAGGGAGCCCCCCCCCCCTTCATTCCTTCCAAGGACCAGGAGCAAGAAGCGTGGCCCAGATGCGAGGTGCTCAAAATGTCGGAGCTGTTCCTGGCCTCTGCGCCGCGTCTTTTCCTTCGCGGCGCTTCGTGCCTCTCCTGCTGGGAATCGTCCGAGGTTCCAGTACGCCGCGGTGCCCAAAGCCAAGGCTGGGGCTATGCGGGGTCCGCGCCTAAGAGCCAAGCCGCGAGTGGGAGGGGAAAGGCAGCTTCAGAACCGTTACTTCGCTCCCCCCGCGCTTCCCTTCTCGTCCCCATCGGCGTCCCTCCCCCTTTACGGTTTCTTTTCCCTTTCTCTTCCTGTCCAAACATTTTTAAATTTCCGCGCCTTCCTAACAGTCTGATTGTGCGGTATTGATTTGGCTTCTTCCTCCGCGGGCTTCGGCGCCCTTTGTTTTTGCCCTTATGGTCAGCCGGGGGTTGGCGTGAACTTTTCTCTCAGCCCCTTCTCCGGAACAGGCAAGGCGAGGCAGGAGCCCAGGAGCGATCTCGGATGCGCCCCGCATCTCCTCCTTCTGCCCTCGCCCACCGCGCCCCGAGGAGGTCTCTCGCAGCCGGTGCAACCTGCCGCGCTGGATGGGCGAGATCTGCGGGTTCTCTCCAACGGTGAAGTCCCAGCCCAAGCGGCCGGAAACGCCGAGGCAAAAACGCCGTCCCTCTGCAGTTTTCCTTCGGCGAGGAAGATGCCGGGGGAAAGGCGGTGTGCGTTTGCGCGTCTGGGAAGCTGCAGCTGAAAAGGCTCCTTTTCCTTCTAGAATCGCCAAAGGCAACTGTCCCAAGGCGGCCTTCGCCTAAGAGGTCCTAGCACTCGGAAGAAAAAGGCGAACGGCAAGGAAGGTATTGATATTTTATTTTACAGATATTTTATAATTAATTCTTAACTTACTTTTTCTGTTGCCCTATCAAAGCCAGTATTTCATGGGGAATTAACAAAGAATAAAAGCGCATTTATGAATCACCTTAACTAAAGCTCAGGTCAGATACTTTTCTCAGTATGGGTTCCCTGCAAATGTTAGGAGGAAGAGATTTCTCCTGCCCTGCTTTAGAGGAAACCCATAACTTTATCCTGTTGTTTTCACATTACTTTGTATCAGCCAAATGGCAGTTACAATTTTGAGAAATCTCATTTTTACAAAGCACTTATCAAAGAGATGCCAGCTTTTTACAGCTTTTAGAATGACTTCTATGGAAAGAAACTTGTTTATCTGTTAAATTGGATTGTTTAATGCCATCCTAAAGGTCAGTAATCAGTATTAGCCTAAAAACTAAAAGCATCACCTTACAGAAGAACTTTTTTTTTCATTTTTCTATGCCCTTAAATTTGGGCCTATGACTATGTTTCCAAAAATAAGGTGTTTAATAACACTTTGAAAAGGATTAGCCATCTTATCTGACTCTTTTATATCACTACCTCTTTTCAGGCAATAGTGTAATTATTAGAAGTTCATTACCACTCAGCAAAATAATCATACCATGAAGAATATTAACTACAATTTTGAAATGACATTTTAAAGCCAACTTTTGTTTCTTTCAATAAAATATTTTGAAAAGGAAGTGAATCTGGAAGCTTAATTAATTAATTTAATACTCGGTTACATTTAAGCAACTAAATGGTAGTAAACTTTTGGGTTCATTTTTTTGCTACTATTAAAATACTGATTTTAATAATCAGAGTTGGGCCTTTCTATTATTGGAAAATGTTTTTCATACATTAATACAATATTAATAATAAAGCAAGCATGATTTATGTGACAGATGTTAAGATGTAATTTAACTTACAATTTCAAGTTTTATTCTTCATGAACATAAAGATTCCTAAAAAATGATTTGTGCTTGAGAATAGAGTCAATATTTTAAGAATTGGGTTACTTAACTGATACAGAATGTGAATAGAGAAATATGGTATTTTTAAGACAGTAAACTTTGCATCCTTGTTTAGAAGTTAATTTTTGACAATCATACAATATATTATTTCTGCTCTTTTACCTTAATTATGTCAAACCAGAACAAAATAGTTATCAACATGTTCGAGCAACAGCCATTTTACTGAAGGTTTGAATGTGAAGCTCCATTTCAGGCCTTTTCTCCTTCTTCTCTAAATGACATTTAGATTCAGATTGCTTTTGCCAAGGATTTATCTTCAGCATATGCTAATATATTCAGCATATGCTAATATAAAGTGATGCATACATTTGGTTAACTTTACCCATATTATAATGACGTATTATTTTGCAATATATATATTACATTATTTCTATTTTGGGATGCTGCTAAGCAAGGAATACAAGATGTTTTAAAAAGTTAAAACGAAACAACTCCTGTGCTATTAATTAAACTCCCTGCAATATTTCCTACATTCTAAAAGTAGGAAAAATAACATTGGTCAGAAAAGTCTACTTAAACCTAGAATGATTTAATAGAATTTACATTTGATGAATTCTGGCTTTTGTTTAGTCATTATCCCTCTCCTAGAAAATAAATGAAATAAGAAAATGGAATACAATGCATATTGAATATTGGATTTCTATTAACCTTAACAGAGTTCACAATATTTCGAATCCTGCCTTGATAGATTATTTAAACATAGATTAAGCTAAACAATATTTAAGGATGAGATTTTTATTTACTTTCTGATTTAGGCTTCCATGCTAAGAATTACAAAATGGGTGGGGTCCATTAGCAGCATCAAACTGAATCTAGAACTTCATCAGGATTCTAAATGAAAGCATCATTGGAAGATGGATGTCCAACTTCTGCTTGAATACATCTAGGAAACACAAGCTAACCTCAACTTCTACCCAGATAATGGTTTCCACTGTCAAATACCCTCATTCTTAGGAACTTTCTGATCTAGCATTCAATTAAATCCATTCTTCCTATCTTTGTGCTCTAGTATAGAGAGCTTTTCTCACTGTGACATCCTTCATAACTTGAAGGATATTATCATATTCTCCCCACCCCCTCTTTTTCAAGGTTAAACATTTCCAGTTTCTTCAAACTGTCTTCATAGGACTTAATTTTCAATCCCTTGACCTTCTCTGAACTTTTTGCAGTGTGTCTAAATTTTAAGTAAGGTGTTCAGAATTGTACACAAATAATTTAGGTGAGGTCTGAGCAATGCTGCATGAAAATATAGGATTTGGAAACCTTTATTGATATAATATCATACTGTGTTTACTTTTAAAATAAATTATTTTTCGTCAGTGCCCAGATCAGCATTTTTGCAGCCACATCACATCGCTGACTCATGTTCAGTTAGTAATAATTGCTATTTTTGTTTGAAAGCAAAGTTTGTTTAGCTTTTAAAGCAATTTCCACTTAAAATAAATTGGTGTAATTCTGCTACATGTTTAGAACCAAAATCCTGAAAAACTAAGTAATTAAGAAAATAGGTACTAATCAGACAATTAGCTCTACTAATCTAATTTGTATCCCCTAGAAGCAAAAAGTAACATATTTTAAGTATAAAAAATTAATGGACGTTTACTATTTTTTCCAATTTGAATAAACGTTGATATAATCAATAAAATGAGTATGGTTGACAAAATCAGAATTTAAGAATCAGTGAAATCAATATGATTCTATGTTATTTTATTACACTACACTAAGAAAATCAAAATGTCTTTTCTATTTCTTAAAATAGAAATTTATAGCAAGTTTTTTCTGAGCCAAAGTCTATGTGATTCGATGGGTACATTTATACATACTTACATACTCATATATGCAAGTGTTATTACTATTATCCCATAAAAGGGCATAAAGTGGAACTTTTCCCAATATGTATTATGTATAGTGCAGCCCAACAAACACAGAGAAGTGGCAAATAAACTTGTCTTGATGCATGGTATTCCAAAATTTTATTCCAAAATTTTATGCCTACTTTAATCATTAGTACTTCTGCTCATGCATGTGAATGTATTTACAGACATATAGACATTTTACCAGATTGCATTTTGGCACCCTTTGGAGCAAATTGTAGAATTGGTCATGTATGTCTATCCATTTCCTGCTATATATGTACAATGACACTGGGTGACAATTTTACAAACATGCTAAAGTACACTACACAAACATGCTAAAGCACATTACAGCTTATTTATTTGAGACTATACTTGTGTAAACGGATCCATTATGACTAAGCATTAATCATAAACTAAGCCACTATGGCTTGTTTAATAAGCCATAATTTAATCCTTATTTTTTAGCATTATGGCAATACAAGTATTTGTTCATTCTGCTGCATTTTCCTTTTTTTGCAGAGAAATACATTCAATTTTGTCATGTAGGCACATTCATCGGTCTCATATAGCTTAGTAGTTTTCCTCATACTTTCTTGAAAGCTTCCTATAAAGTTGAAAACACATTGTTTCAGGAAAAGATACTATTATATTACTTGAACAGAAAGATAAAAGTTATAGATAAAAATGTTCTATGCTTGGTTTTGCTATTTTTATTGATTTCATGAAGGTACTTAATAACATCCTCTTGAATTCTTCAGCTGATGCTTCAGTTTTCTGAGATGCAATAAATGATAGGGAGATGAAAATTATTTAATATTAGATAGATATATATCGTTAGGCCCACATTGACCTTGCCCAGTTTGGTATCCTTAAGATACATTGAAATTTTGATTTAAATGAAGGTATATTATATGATCTCCATTTTAGGCCTTTATGAATAACTGTGCAATTACATTGTTTAATTACAGTACTATGTGGTTTCCTCTTTCTGGTGTTGTAGCATTTTTATTATTAGCACCCTTAGAAGAGTGATATGTTGAACTGACATAGGATACAATTAAATTTAAAAAGGAGAAAAATATTTTTATAATTGAGGTACCATAAATGATTAAATTAGGTACAAACTAATTAATATTATATAAGACTTATAGGAAGAATCCATAAATCCATACATTCATTATCTTTTCAATTACATGTTTTCAATCTAAAAAATATTTGTGCAGTACTCACATAGCCAGTTTAGTCTAGTGCTTAAGGCATCAGGTTACAAAGGAGGAGACTGTAAATTCTGGTCATGGCTTAGACAAAGTCAGCTGGATAACCTTGGGCTAGTGACTTTCTCTCAGCCCAATCCAACAGTCATAGGACTGTTGTTGTGGGGAAAACAGCATTAGAAAGACAAAGTTCGCCACCTGAGTTATTTATAAAAATAATAAAGGCAACATATAAATTAAATGAATTGTCAGTTGTTTTGAAGAATACTATACCTTCTTACATTAACTTAAATCCCTGAACAGTTATATTTCATAGTAATAGAACTATTTTATTTGAGCTGCAAAAATTCAGTTAAACAGTCTATGGGAGCAAAGACATAGAACTTTCTATATCTCTTTGCTGCCATCTATCAGTCATCCAGATTTATTTCACTCCAGATAGGATGGCTGTTAGTAAAAAGTAGATTTTTAAAAAATACCTCCCTTCGCCTATTACCACATTAAAGAAGACAAACAAATAGGTGAGGAGAAGGAAGAGAAAGGGATTTTCATAAAGAAATTAAAGAATCAAACTTTAGACTTATATAGGTGGGCTCCTTTGTCTCAGCAATATCAAAGTTTGCTGTTTCATTTATTTTTAAATCTGTAAAGAAAGCTAATTTTAAAGGTGTAATAATGTAATTTTTTTTCCTGAAAGAAACTGACTCTAGCACATTTCGGTGAAAGAAAATGATCAATGTTCCAAAAAGTACAAGCTAAATTGTATGCATATATTTTAATAGCAAGTCAATTTGTAGTACCCCTCATTTGTAATGTTCAATGTACTATTCAGTAAGGCTTTAATCTTATGTTATCTTATCTGGATATAAGTTCCACTGAAGTTAATGGAACTTCCTTCTGAATAGAATTTTATATTTGTCCTATAAGAGAATGATTACTGCAGTAATATAAACATATATAAACTAAATATATCTAGTTGTTCTCAGACAATATAAACCACTTAAAGAACGAAAGTAGTTCATTCTAAATTCTTTACAGAAGCCTGTCTTCACTGGTTAAATGAGCTGACTAAATATTGTTTCCCATTTTACAACACTATTTGAAATGATTTAATTGAACTTTAGATAAGATAACTTTGCCACAGCTTATTTGAAAAAGAAAAGAAAAAACACATAACAGTGCCAGAATGCTTTTGGAAGATTTTTCTTTTAAGACAAAGAAAAAAAAAGTAATTGAATTATAGCTGATATTAAAGAACTTGAAACGCTATCTGTTTTATTTCTACCTCAGCATCTATTTTTTAAAGCAGGGTGCTTTGCTCATGATACTCAAGCCTCATTCACAGATTAAGATTACCAATAAAAAAAAATGGCAGCACAATTTTATGCCTCCCTATTCAGACATAATCCCCATTTCAGTTCAGTCTGGCTGAATTTTTACTAGATAAGTGTCTATAGGATTATACTTTAGGGCTTTATGAATAACCACAGAACCAGTATTTCCTATTTTGGTATTTGTTTTTTAAGTCTGAAATGATATTTTTAGCATAATGTTTGTATGAAATACAAATAAACCTTGGTGCTAACCATTTATGTATTTTGCAGTTACCAAGCCTTCTTTAAAAGTATTGATCTTATAAAGTGGAATTGTTTTCCCCCGCTTTCAAACTTTTGTATGCCATATTTATGCATTCTTTGAGGAATTTTCATACTCTGAGGATTAGAACTGCAGAGTTCTCCCTATACAGCAAGAGATCTGAAAAGACCTGTGCTTCAAGTAAACAGTTTTAGGGAGAGGCTTAGGGTGTGCTGTTGCTCAGCCATGAAGAGGCTAAAGATCTAGTCCCCTCTGCTCCAGATTCTACCCTCTCCATTCAAATCCCACCTTCTGAAGGCAAGTGCTGACAATGGCACTCATCCTCCAGTCTTTGCCCTCTCTGGCAACATGCCTAGAAGTCTTTGCAATAGACTGCACCATAGGCAGAGGGTAAAGGCTCCCAGCAACTCTTATTCTGATTATCAATTTTTCCCTACACATGAATAGCAATAAATAACAGCTTAAAGTGGAAAGCTGGAATTATGCTGATATTAAAAATATAGTGTTTAACTAATCTCTAATAAAAAAGCTCTTAATTCATACAGTACCAACTACTAATAGCAGTGATGATGATGTCATTCTTAGAATGTGACAAAGGGCTAATAGTATATATTGTATGCTGTAAAAACAATGAGTCAACAGTTTCTGTGCCCCTGAGGTCAAGCTTTCTACAGACTGAAAGTAGCCTATTCTTTAAACTCCCAGGATTTGCAGTTATTAGCTACTGCTTTATGTAAAAATGTACAATGTTAAGATAACAGAGTAACACAACTTTTTTGTTCAGAGTATAACTTCTCAAAATGTTTATTGTCACACAAAAAAGAAAGACTTGTTGAAATTTTAGAAAACAAATTCTTGGTATGTGCTTAAAATTCCGCTGTGTAAAATTGTCCTTCCAAAGCACTGAGAACAAGCAGCATTGCAAAATGGAGTCTTACTTAAGACAAGCATCCAATTTCCTTTATACTCAAGACAAGTCTTGTTCCTTATTTTCAGACTTCGGATCTCTGTATAGGTATCATCAAGAATAGCCAATAGTTTTCTAATGCTTTGAAGCAAGAATCTCCTTACTTTTCAAATTATGAAATTATACACATAAAAACTTAAAGAGCTCTTGATACTTTTAATTACATTTCAAACACAAGTTTTTAATTTCCAAAACAAATTTTTTGCATATACAAACCATCGTTCAAATGTTGACTACTGTCATGACCTAGGCTTCCTGAGTCATTAAAACACACGAGTAGTCCCAAAAACCTCTTTTATTGCAACAGCTGTAAATCACGTTCATTCACAGCTGAGTCCCAATTAGTTGTAAAAAGTCCTTCGGGAAAAGTCCTTCAGGATAATCACCAACCTTTATCTCCCTTGACACTCTGCCAAAGACCTACTTGACAAAGCCACACAGATTCCAGAATCAAACAGAGATGCCGATTGGGAACAGAATTAACAACGTTGTTTTCCTGCAAAGTGCCCACGTGCCTTTGGTCCTCTTTTAAGCCTTATGGGAGGGGCCAATAATCTCCAGGCCTTACTCCCAAGTCGTCGCTTTTGTTTTAACTGTTCGTGCCTTCTGGCAGCTCTGCACATGCGCGCACTAGGAACAGGCTCCTCCTGTTCCTCTGCTTTTCTGCTGTCCAACTCTGGAGGCTCCGGAGTCCACGCATCACTCCCAGATGGCCCTGGCCCCATCTCTGCCTCCGACACAGAGCCCTATTCCGGGCCTTCCCCAGACTCCAGGACTGGCCCATGTTCCTCCCCAGCTTCGTCACTGTCTGACTCCGCTGCCAGTTCCACAGGCTGCTGGCGGACCACAACAACTATCTTTGCACAAGTTTAAAGACTGCATAAATCTTTCAAGGCCAATAGGGCTCTATTTTTTTACCATTCTAACAGGAAGAAGAATTAAATACTGACTGACCTCTATCAGAAAAAGAAAGGGGTGCTAAGTCAAGTCTGGATATCTGTTTTGATCATTAAGGAGATGTATATATGTAAACCATATTTGCCATCTTTCTGGTTCCTCTGCTTCATTCACCTGGAAGCTTAGTTTAGGATTTAGGGTTTTTTAAAAAATTGTTTATAAAGATAGTTGCACTTGGTAGTAATACTACAATTTATTTTGTTTATAATTGCTCTGAACTTTTTAAATATGAAATATTTAATAAATTACTAATATGCCAAGCTAGCTGACTCTATTAAATAAAACTGTAACTCCATAGTTTATAAATAAATGACTATTTCACGTCAATTATTTTATGAACATTTAAATATTTGAATTCCTGAAATTGCTTTATTATTTAATTAGATAAGGAATTTAAAAAAAACATTTTGGTTTAATTACAGCAGTGAAAAGATTTCCAGTTTAAACTCAAGACAGGTAGAGCACTAATGGTTCCTACTCTATTGGTCAGGTAAGCAAATTTCCCAGCTGAGTCTAAGTTTTTTTTACCCTGGCTCAGGGAGACCAGACTACCTACTTCATTGTGTGTACAAGAGAATGGATAGCAATTTCATCTCAGTGAAGGTTATTAAAATATCAGTTGTGCCTTAGCCTCATAATAAAGAGCCATTACTTTTTATCCCAGTGGGTCATGGGTTGACTGTAGAAATAACAGGAAAAAAATCCAACTGTACAATCTGTAACTCTTAAAAAGTTACAGATGTTACATTTTTAAAGTAATGGTTTTATTATGCTGCTTCCCATAGTTTCAGATCTGAATTTAAAATATGTTGGCAATATTGTTCACCTTTCTTTTTAATATACGACACAATCAAGAGATGACACCCAGTCCTAATCTAGAGCCACAATTGCAATAACAAGAACAATAATGTTGATAGTATTGAGTTGCTGCTTGAGGTACTGCTGTCAGACTGCTCTTATTATGAACTCTGTGCTGCCAATCATTTATTTATATTTCAGAAAAGTTCATTCCAAACTTTAGAAATATATTCCTCAGTCCCATTTACAAGTAGGCTTTACATAGCTCTGTGCGCTGGAATTTGAATATTGTCTTTTCTAGTATTCCTTTCTGTGACTTCTGGGAATTATCATATGCTATTTCATTTCTTTTCTACCTTTTTATGTCCAATAGAGATTATGTGAATTTATTTTTAAGAAACATATCTTTTAAGGCCAATCATAACATCTCATTATCTTTTTATAATCTGTAGTTGTCTTTTCCTAGATACTGTATAATTAATACTAAGAATTAATTCTATGTTTATTGACTTTATCTGTAAAGTTCAATAAAAGTAACTAAATTTTACATATTTACATATTATTTATTTACATATTTATTTATATATTTATTTATTTACAAACAAACATATTTCTAAAGGTTATATTTTAAAACAACACAACCAGGATGATTAGGGGACTGGAGACTAAAACATATGAAGAATGGTTACATGAACTGGGCATGGCTAGCCTAGTGAAGAGAAGGACCAGGGGATACATGATAGCAGTGTTCCAATATTTGAGGGGCTGCCACAGAGAGGAGGGGGTTAAGCTGCTTTCCAAAGCACCTGAAGGCCAGACAAGGAATAATGGATGGAAACTGACCAAGGAGAGATTCAACTTAGAAATGAGGAGGAACTTTCTGACAGTGAGAACAATCAACCAATGGAACAGCTTCATCACTTGAGACCTTCAAGAAAAAATTGGACTGCCATTTGTCAGAAATGGTGTAGGGTCTCCTGCTTGAGTGGGGGGTTGGACTAGATCAGTGATGGCTAACCTTTTTGCCGTCGTGTGCGAAAAGCAGGGGGAGGTTGGGAGGTCACGGGTACGGGTGCCCACATCCATAATTCAATGCGCCCCGCCCTCCTGTGCATGCGCATGTGACCCTCCCACACTTCCCCCTGCTTTTGGCACGTGATGGCCTGGTAGGCCCGTTTCCCCCCCTCCCCAGGCTCCAGAGGCTTTCTAGGAGCCTGGGGAGGGCAAAAACAGCCTTCCCCATCCTCCTGGAGGCCTTCCGGAGGCCAGAAACAGCCAGTTTCCTGACTTCCGGTGGGACCGGAAGGTGTGAAAATCAGTTGGCCAGTGCGGGCATGCGCGCTGGAGCTGAGCTAGGTCAACACGTGCCCACCAATATGGCTCCGCGTGCCACCTGTGGCACCCGTGCCATAGGTTCGCCATCACGGGACTAGATGACCTGCAAGGTCCTTCCAACTCTGTTAATCTGTTATTTTCTAGATAAAAATCAAGAAACTATACAATAAGTCATTTGGACCAACATTTATAAATAAATACCCTTAATCCTACAAAGATTTATTTATGGTTATTTTCTCTCAAACAGACATTTGTCATGATTTTTATTGCATTCTTATTAAAATATCTTGTTAAATTTAAAGGAATAAAATTTCAAAATTTACAAAATGGTATTTGAGTGGCAAAAAGGTAGTATGCATCTGCCTGTTCACATATTTTCCTTTTCCCCCCAGAAAAATTCAAAAACAACTAAGGAAAGTATCAATAACAATACACTTTTAAATAAAAACTAATTTAACAAAGTCTATGTCTGTCTATAAAGATACTCCTATACAAATATTTTAAATACCCATACATTTTGTCTAAAACAACTTGTTTAGAAATGAAGATAAGTTTATTAGAACAATTTATAGCAAACAAATAGTGACCAAATAGCGTACTAAATTTACAACTGATAAGGAGCCCTTATTTTAAGGAGTCCTTTATTGCTGTTAATTTTCAGCAAAGCAATTTCCCATATTTTAAAATAACACTTGAGACAATTAAAAATGTACTTTTGTTTTTCAACAGTAAACTCAATAGTGAACAATAAATACTTAATCCATTTATTATCCTTGATCAATTGATAAGTAGTAGGAAATAGGATAAATTAATAAGTATCATTTCATATCATGAAATATGGTCAGTACTCAAGTAATAAATTTATATTGTTCACTGATTAAAATTAACACAATATTTCTATTTGCATCTATCTAGCCTCACCATAATTTATAAAAATTACATAATTTTCTTAATTTCTTCAAAAACACTTCACAAAAAGTATTATTAAATTTGGCATTCATCAAAGTTTCAATTTGATTACACCTTTGCTAACAAAATCTAGAAAGTTCCAATTTTTAGACCAACATTTCTACGAATAAAAGTTTGATGGAGTGTAATATTTTCTACTGTTCTTTGTTGATTACTTATTTATGTAGATTTAAGAGCACCTTTGTTCTGTGAAGCATTCCAGTGATAGTCAACAAATTCAGTGCTAAAATAATTCTTGTGTAGTTTTGTAATACTTTGAAGATACTCTGTTTGCTTAAAATATAATTCCACGTAACTTTAGTAAGATTTCCTTATTTAATGTATAGGTAGTCCTCAACTTACAACCATTCATTTAGTGACCATTCAAAGTTATAGCAGCACTGAAAAAAGTAACATGACCAGTTCTCATACTTATGACCATTGCAGCATTCCTATGGTCACATGATCAAAATTTGGATACTTGGCAACTGGCATGTATTTATGATGGTTGCACTGTCATGTTGTCACCATTTGTGGTCTTCCCAGCTGGCTTCTAACAAGCAAAGTCAATGGGAGAAACCAGATTTGATTATTGATGACATTATTGATTCACTTAACAATTGCACTGATTCACTTTACCATGGCAAAAAGGTCAAAATGGCATGAATCACTGAACTTAGCAACAGAAATGTGCTCAATAATGGTGTAAGTTGAGGACTACTATATATTTATATGACTTTTAAATATTCTAGACAGTCCAAGTTGACCCAATTTGTATATTTTATGAAGAAAGGTTAAATTTAATTGAAATTAGATTGGTACTTATTTCTAGTCTTTGGAAATGCATAGGATTGCATACACTTTAAAATCCTAATTCTACAAAATTTTTTGTTTTCCCATTGTTTCTACTGAACCAATTTGTCCTCATGAGGATTCTTTGCTCTCCAAGGACTGGACACAACCCATAAAGCAAATCTATACACAATACTCTATTGCAGCACACACCTTGCCTAACAGCTGCTTATTCCTCTTGGTCAACAACACCCTTCTAGGACTTTGCAAAGTGATGTTGCCAAGAACTATGTCCGTAATAATCAGTCTTTACATTCAGTCTGTAATACTCAAATCAGACAAAAGTCTCAAAGTTTGTAAAATAGCATACAACCTTTGCCTTTTTCCAAAAGTTCTTGCGTTAGTTATGATGAGATGCAGTGTCAGCGAGATTGTTCCTTTTCTAGTTGCTGTTGAGCCCCAGGCCAAACTCGAAGTCTTGCTCTTAAGCAATGTTGCTTTCTGAGGACTCCAGCTAAATTCCCCAAGAACTCCTACCAGGATATGCTGCTAGTTGTCTGACCTGCCTATAATAGCAGCCAGTCTTCAGACATTGCCTCCTGCTTCCTTGCCTGTGTGCTGTCTCCTTTTCTCCTGCACACGTACCCTTACAATGTCTTAGTGTTTGATTTTGTAAGCTAAGGGTCTGGATAGGGTGAGGCTGCCTTTGGATATCAACATATCCTTGAAAACACAAAGGTTCAGCCAAGCATCTGGAAGATTGGCTTATTTGTAAGTAAATGAATGCATGCTTGAGTCCATCTCTCAGGTTTCTGGGACTCTATACTTTCACAATCCTTTGAAAAAAACATATGCTATGCTGAGCCTTGGGGGAGTGGCATGGGAAGCACTTCTGTCAAGACTACAGCTGCTTTCCCAAGCATAGTCTTCCTCACATAATCAAGGAATGGAAGAAGAGGAGATGGTTAGGAGCCAAAAGTTGTTTCCATCTTCTCCAGACTGCAATTCAATTTCTATTAAGGAGAAAGGACCTTACCTTACCACAAATTTAGGTTCTCAACATAGACTCTATATTCAGTTGCAAATTAAATGAAGTACAAAAATGATAGCAATGCAGAAGAACAAAGCTTTTGAATATTAAGACTTGGCTAGAGTGAAGAATCTGACTGGTAGATTTGAATGGTGTTTGAAGTATTGGGTTCTGGATGCTTTTAATTATTTTAGCTCTAAATGGGACAACTTGCTGCAGCCAATTCACCAACATCAAGAATAGAGTTTGCTTGAAAAACATGGATTTCAGGCAAAGTTACAGGAGGATAAGATTTGCAACATTGTTAAATCCAGAAAAGGAATCCATAAAGGGGTGTTGACAGTGATAGAAAAACAGATAAATGCAAAAAATAGAAAGTTTAAAAAAATGTGTAAAAATGTAAACCTTCATTTTAATGGAATTAAATTACAGTGTGTGGAAGGCTACAAGTTAGGCAAGTAGGGAAACCCTCCTTAGAGACAGAAAAAGGGTTCAGAAGTTTATCTTTTCTAAGTATCTCAGTTGATGAGTTGAGAGAGTAGCTGAAGAATTGAGGTACTCTGGATTTAGGCCAGAAAATAATAAAAGGTTTAAAAGGGAATGGCTACATTACTGCAAAACTTGAGAATCTTTTTCCTGCCTTTCCTTGGCTGGAAACAAAACACTATAATGTGCTTTTATACTGTAGCCCTTGAGAAGCTGTCCTTTGGTTTTATCCAGCAGCCCTGCTTTCTGCTCTAGGCAAGAGGCCCAGAAATGTGGCTTTTTGGCATGGAAAGCAATTATAGCTGTACCTGGGAAAAGGAGGCAAATTTCTCTTTGCCAATATGAATCTCTCTGGGAACACTGAAGAGGATTGCAGTCTCTCTAGGTTTGTCTACAAAATTGGAGAAATAGGGACTGGGACTTGCGTAGTTGGGAAAAAGGAATTGCCCAGAATAGATGGATGAATGACAGATTACTGGTTTGAGGAAACTGCCTTAATAACAGCAAAGAAACAAAGGCTGGAATCATTTTTGATTAGCTTTAGCCCACCAAAACACCGAAGCATTCTGAAATGGTGATGTCAGTGTAGGGGATGCTGAAAAAGAAAACTATTATTCCAATATACCGTATATACTCGTGTATAAGCCGACCCGCATATAAGCCGACCCCCCCCAATTTTACCCCCCAAAACTGGGAAAATTTGTTGACTCGCATATAAGCCGGGGGTGGAAAATGCAGCGGCTACTGGTAAATTTCAAAATAAAAAAAGACTGGTCAAAAGTGCGAGGACCTGTCAGAAATCACTTTTTTCAGCCCTCTGGGTAGTCCTTTTGTGCACATGGACTACTCAGAGGGCTGAAAAAGTAATTTTTGACTGGTCCTCGCACTTGTGACCAGTCCTCAAACTTACGACTGTCCTCACATTTTACGTTTTTGCCCTATCTTGTCACCATGGTGAAGAGAAGCAGTTGTGAAATGAGTGACATGGTTTTAAGAATGCTGCATGGGCATAAATGTGAGGATGGTCATAAGTGTGAGGACCAGTCAGAAGTTGCCCTTTTGACTGGTCTTCGCACTTATGACTGGTCATCATTTATGCCCATTGTAGCATTCTTAAAAACGGTGTCACTCATTTCACAACTGCTTCTCTTCACCATGGTGACAAGATAGGGCCAAAACGTAAAATGTGAGGACAGTCGTAAGTTCAAGGACTGGTCACAAGTGCGAGGACCAGTCAAAAATAACTTTTTCAGCCCTCTGAGTAGTCCATGTGCATAAAAGGAGTCCATGTGCATAAAAGGAGAGGGAGGAAGAGAGGAGGAGAAGAAGAAAGGAAGAGGAAGTAGGGAGGAGAAGAAGGGGGGGGGGAAGAGAAAGTAAGAAGGAAAAGAAAAGAGGTGGTAGGTTTGAGGAGAAAGATTGCTGTACAATAAAAAAGATGAAAGGGAAGAAAACCAACCCCAAACACATATAAAGATATTAAGATAAAGAATGAATTGTTAAACTTTAAAGAATAAAAGAGAACAAATATGAATAAATAGCAATAATTAGAAACACACATACAAACATACAATGTATTTTCTTTGAACAGAATATTTGGCCGGTTCACAAATTTAAACAGTGTTTAGTCGTTTCACTTAAATTTACAATTTCTATATTTCCTTTTTGCCATATTTATTCCTCATCTATTTTTTAAAAAACCAATATTACCCTTCATCCTCATCTCTAATCTTAATCAAATTCAATTTTTCACTTCTATTCTATATTATACCCCTTCCCATTGTCATCTATTTTTATATTAATCCTCACATTGCTTAATTATGTAATATTACAGTTGTTTAATACAAATTCAACATTTTAATATAAATCAATTAGTTATATAACTATCTTTTTTGTATATTAATCAGTATGAACATGAATATTCCAATTATTTCCATGCAATCCAATTTCTTACAAATCAATTAATTATATTTACCAATAATAAACCAAATAATTTCCCCCAATATTCTTCCAAACCACAACTTAACCATTTCTGCTTTCAACACAATATACAATTAATAATATCTCAATTATTACAATTCCCTATTTAAATAGAGCTTTTTTTTCTTTTGTGTTTTAAAATCTTGAACTCCCCTCTTTTGCCATTTGCCATAAATTTCCCATTGTTTGCACCAAGCTTTTTTGATGAGGAAAAAGAAAAGAAATGTGCCTTAGCAAACAGCAAAGCCAACAAGCTGTTTTAGTTTCGCTTTTGGTTTCAGCAGAAGGAGAAAAAAAAAAGTGCTCTTTGCAGCAGGCACCTTTTTGCAGCCAGCACCGATCTTCTCATTTGTTTTCTTTTAATCCTGATCAGCCGTAGGGGGGGCCTTTGAAGCCCCGGGGCAAGAATTTAAAGATTTTTTTTTCCTCTAGCCATCAGCTGGAACTCAGGAGGCAGTCCCAATAGATTGGGAGTGGGCGGGGTAAGCAAATCCCGTTCTCCCGCTGTTTCCTAGCTTGCAGGGAAAAAGTCATTTTTTTCATGACCCGTGTATAAGCCTAGGGGGCATTTTTCAGCCTGAAAAACAGGCTGAAAAACTCGGCTTATACGCGAGTATATACGGTACTTGACCTTAGCTTATTTGACCTATTAACTGGTTTGTGTATCAAACCCAGGTATTTAACAACAGATACAATTCATTTAAGGCTCGAATTATTATTTTGTTTCTCAAGAATAATATTTTAAAATTAAATTTAGCTAATGATTCTCTTTACATAAAGCAAATCTCTTAACTGATAGAATTAATCTTTTTTATCTTGGAACCTCACTTTTCAAAAATCAGAATGGAGGAAGAGGTGAATTAATTTTGCAATCTTGGCTCTACACTTCAATATTTTATTCATAGATACATCCTTCACAAACCTAACCTAATCCTTGTGATATATAAATCATGATTTATTATTTATAATAACCTGAATTTAACCTCTTCATTCCTAATGCATTGCTTCTATAAATGTTGAGATATTTTTAAAATCTTAAGAAAGATATTAACGTCTTAAGGAATTGCCAGGATTATTCAAGACCTTCTGCAAAAGAGAGCTTCTCTGACCTACATTTTGGATAATAATATTTAATGCTATAGGTGACCGATGACACTCTTTATACCATGGTAATGGGTTATTTGAGGCATTGCCTTTCCCTGTTTTTATCTACCCATCTCATTAGGTCCGGCAGAAGAGGCATGTTCCAGATCCCATTTCTTAGGGAGTGCCATCCGACCTTGCCCTGGAAGAGAGCATTTTCTGTCATGGTGACTGACCTTTGGAACAGGGTCTCTCCAGATATTTGATTGGCTCTGACTCTGATGACTTATTGTAAGGCATTAAAGACTTGATTTTGTTGTCAAGCTTTGGCAGGGCCTATATACAGTACTAGTTACATTGGTTTGTGTAAGTTGTTCTATTTTTATTTGGCTGCTTATTATATTTGTGTTGGTTTTTATTATGTGCTTTACAGTATTTTTAATTGTTTCAGGCTACTTACAGTCAGGAATATAAATTTAAAGTCATATAAATTGAATATCTAAATTAACAAACAAATCTCTTCCTTAGGTTTTTTTTTCAGTGTGAAGTCAGTTAATAAGGATAAAGCTTTCATCCTATCCTTTGATTTTTTTTAGTTTTCAACTGATTTCCTTAGTAAGATTCTGTCAAGAGCCTGTCATTAAATGACACTACACTTGGGTCTGTATTAAAATTAGCAAGTTGTCAAATGGAATTATTGTACATAATTTTTTAGATGAGACTATTAGCATAAAATATCCAATAAATAATTTGAAATGTCTGTTTTCTGTATATGATGTACATGATTCACTTAACAACTGCAGTAATTCGCTTAACGACTGTGGCAAAAAAGGTCATAAAATCAAGTATGACTCACTTAACAACCACCTTACTTAGCAATGGAAATTCTGGTTCCAATTATGGTAATACATCAAGGACTACCTGTAATGAACAGAGTTATACTTTTTCCAGAAGGAGAACATTTGCAATGTATGTAAGCTTCTGTATCCATAGTTCTCTTTGGTTTTCCAGTATAACTAAAGCAGTACTTTAATTCATTTTGATTAATACATCAATTGCATGTTTTCTTGCAAGAAAATTACCTTAATACCTTGATGCAGGCACTCATAACCATTGTGCCTGACTGCTGTAAATTACTGCATGTGAATCTGCCTGTAGTCTGAATCTTCAATTGGTGCAGAACTCAGCGGCCAGTAGTCTCTGGAAGAACTGAAAGAAACACTAAAAGCTTTAATTAGCTGCCAATTTTTTTCTGGCCAAAATGCAAAGTGCTGATTAGTACTTCCAAAATTTTGTATGATTTATTCAGGTTATTTCAGAATATATCTCTTGCTATATGTTTTTGCCCTATGGACAATGCATATCCAACCCCACCCCCAGACCTGAGTTCATATGAGGTGCTTTAGCAACAGTTGTTCCCTACTTATCTTCTTTGTAGCTGTCCTAGTTCTTTGGAATGTATTGTTTTTGTGGAGTTGAACAGCTAATTTCTTGAATTTTTTAAAAGGCCATTAAATAAATATATTAAACAGAGTTTTAACTGATTTCAATAGTTTTAATTATAATTTTGGATAGTTTTAGTATTTATACAGTACTTTTGGTTGAAATTTATTTTTATTGGTTTCAGTGTTGCCAGTCATCATCTACACACTAGAAGCAATTCTAGAGGGAAGCATTCTTTTTGGGAAATGGGGCAGCTTGCAAGAGACTGGGAAGCTCATTTGGCCTTTCTGTCTTAAATAGAAGTAAACTTAATCATTCTCTGTTGCAAGACTAATAGATGTCCATGGAGGCATCACAGCATTAGGTTAGAGCAACATGACAGGTCAGTAGCTGGTAGAAATGGTCTGTAGGCAAATATGACCACCATATAGAATGTATACTGATTAGGTATACTGCTCAATGGCTGCAAAGAAATGCAAGCAGCTCTAACTCTTTGTCATTAGAATTCAGATTTCTGTAGCCCAGATCTGTCCCAGTATTATTCTTTTTATAGGCCACTCCAATTACAAATATCTGTGAGTGGATAATACAAACTTCCAGCGTTATCCTAAAGAGATGGCCCGGAAATGTAGAAAGCAAATGGCTGAGATCCCTTTCGTCCAGATTCTCTACCTCCCTTTGCCATATTTCTTTGCAATAACTAAAAAACAGAGAGAAATATTTTCATAGAACAGCATCTCAAAGTACCCCTCAACTGAAAATTGATAATTTGCATTTTTAATCACTATATTGGAAGTTATAATACATTAATTTTAATATGTTATTCAGATATTCACTGGCTTACTTAAAACCTGTTAAGAAGTGGGAAATAGATACCATAACTATCAGCAAACGTCTTTCCTGTGTTTAGAAGTAATGCCAGTAATCATAATACCACAATTACCAAAACATAAAACTACAGTAAGGTTCTGTAAATCATCATGTATCATAATGAAATATAGACATCCTACAGGATACCACTACAGTTCTAAATTCCTTCCTGTTAGCAATGTGCCTTTATTATTGAAGTGTTAGCTCTGTATTTGGTACTGTCTGTAGAGTTCAACTGTAAGAATTCTAAAAAATCATAATACATTCTAATAAAGTTCATAGTTATTGACCCAAGCAGGGAATTCATCTGAGGAGATAAAGGAGTAGAAGAGAAAGAGAAGTAAGGGTTTGTGGAAGATTTTAAGAAGGGAAATGTATGGTGGAGAACTGAATAAACTGCAAGCAGCAAGGGCAGTAAAAGAAGCTTCATAGGGATCCACAGTGATTGTATTCTTGCGGAAGAGAAACTTGATTTTCTGAAAGTTCACGTTAATACCATTATTGGAGGAAAAAGTGAATTTCTGCTCCATTACACACCAGAAGAGGTAAGATGTTTCTAAAGGGGCAAGTGAAGGGAGGGACATAGAAAGGAAGTAAAGGCCAGATAACATGAAGAGGAAGATAGGTTGAAGCATGTCACTCTGAAAAACAATAAAATAAGAAGGCAACCAATATCAGTCCACTGTGGAAGAAAATCCAAGGCCAGGGAAGAAGAAATGTCAAAGAAATTCAAGAGCCACTTAAAAAAAGAGTTTTGGAAACAAACAGAAAAACTCACAAACAAACAGAAATTCTCAGAGGAAGCCAAATACGATATCCAAAACATCCTATGGTGGGGATGCATATGTAATAGGAATATCCCTGGAAAGCAATACTGTAATTTATTCAATGGAATAAACTCAGCAGAAAGAGGAGTATTGTGTGGTACATGCAGAATGCATACATACAGTATGTATATAAATCCACAAACTGAAGCACAGAAATCCTATTTAATGTATTTGAGTAAAAATAAAGGAGAGAAAAAGAAAGTCAGTTTGGTTTAGTGGTTAAGGCACCCGACTAGAAACCAAAAGACTGTGAGTTCTAATCCTGCCTTAGGCATGAAAGCTGGTTGAGTGATTTGGGGCCAGTCACTCTCTTTCAACTCATGACAATGTCAGGCATGGGCAACAAGCTGGTTAGTCGATTCCTGTCACAACCAATGGATCAACGCTCAGTTGATCTGAAAAAAGCAAACCCTGCACTTGCAGGAAAACACTAGGATGAAAAAAAAAAAAAGAAAAAACACAAAAATGATAGTGTGTTGTTGAAGTTCATTATAGACTGCCAAACTTTTAAAGACACCTAGAATAGTAAAAATGGGAGATTTCAACTCCGTTAAGGCAACTAATTCAACTTTGCTAATATCACAGATCCAATGATTTCTGTTTTCTTACTGACAGCTCTATTTTTCAGAAGGTGGCTTAAGAGGTCAGCTATACTGGACTTAATCCTTACCACAAGGAAAGTAATGAGTGAAGAAATTAATGTGACAGAAACCTTGGGGAGATTGACCCTGTTGTCCTTGAATTCATGATATCAAGGAGAAAAGAATATAGAGACAGATTTCAGAACAGCAGATGTTGATGAACTCGGACAGAAATAAAGAGATCCGGGAGGAATGGGAAATTTTCTGGAATAAGATATTGAGGGTGCAATTATAAGCAATGGCTACTAGCAAGACAAAGGAGAATAATTTAAAAATGTTAATATGGGTGCACCCAAAGCTTTCACTTGAAAGTCTAAAAACTAAAAAGCAATACCAAAATGGAAGGAAAGATTTATAACCAAATAAAGATACAAGGCTAAGAGAGAGGGGGGTAGAGGGAGAGGGAGGGAGAAGGAGGGAGGGAGGCTTATCTGAGTACAAAAAGAAAAACAAAGGAAAGACAAAATGGCTGTAAGCCTACTGGAAGGCGAAGGAGGTGAATGGGTAATGGGAGAAGGAAGAATAACAATTTATAATTTATGTTGGTGTTAGAAAGTAAAAGGATTGATTGATTGATTATCTGTCATCAAGTCAGCACTGCCTCTAGCAACCACATAGATTGCCTCCATGATAATTTGTCACTAAACTTATCTTTTACATCTTCCAATAATGTACTCATTGCTACTGTAACTGGTGGTAGCTTTCTTCTTTCTACCTCTTCCAAGATTACAGTCTTTTCTAGAGAGCTAGGTCTTGGCATAAAGAGAGAGCCCAAAGTAGGAAAATTTAAGTGTGGTCATTTGTGTCTCTTGTGAAAACTTTGCATTAATCCTTTTGATAATATTTTTGTTTGTTTCTTTGGCTGCCACAGTATTCTTAGGTGCCTTTTTCAACACCGATGTTCAGGAATGTTTAGTTTGCCATTATTCTCAAAATGACTGATACGAGCTGCAGTTCAGATAGACAAGGGAAGAAATTAATTAATTAACTTAATAAGAGGACAGGCATAAGAATATCTATGTCAGTCCCACAAGGTAGATCACATGAAGAATCCAATGCCATACAGGTCAGGATCATTTTTATTGTAAGTTATAGAACCTTGCAAGTGTAAATGTGCTTTTCCCCCTCCCTCCATTTTCTCTTTGGGTGAACTAGGGAAGGGCGTATCAGATATTTTCTCAAGATATTTTCTTGGCCCAGACTTAAGCCCCATTTATCTGACTGTTGCCTTGGTAGCAGCTTTTCCTCCTGTCCTTGAAGACTATTTCCTATTCCATCTATATTCTACATACAACTTGATATTCATAGATAGCATGGTGATATTTTTCAACAAGAGGATGATGGAGATAAGTTCATCTAGAAGTTCAATGATAATGTTAAAATCAAACATTTAAGACATCCAATAGCATCAACCAAAGAAGCAAAATCAGCAAAATACTGGTTTATATTGCAATGGAAGAAACCAGGAAAGCAAAACACTCCATGGCAATGGAGTACCAGAAAGAAGACACAACAGGCCAAAATATGGTAATAAACAACCATCATATCAACAGACCATGGAAATTTTGTGATACATACCAACGATAACAAGACTAACTCCTCAGCAGCAACTAAAATACGGTACATGGAGGTCACTGCAACCATCCCAGAGTGACTACATCACAATGAAAAAAGTAATTGCAATATTTATTTGATTAATGTCCTTGGTTAATGATAGTAATTGGAACTAGAAAGCATGGTTTTACATTGACTTTGCCACAAATGGCGATCATGTGACCAAGGGATATTGTAAATATTTTAAGCATGAGATGGTTGCCAGACACCCAGATTGTAATCATGTGACTGCAGTGGTGCTGAGAGGTCCAAAACCTTGAGGACTGATCATAAGTACCACTTGTTCAGTGCTGCAGTAACTTTCACTGAATGAGTAGTTGTTATCTGAAGGCTACCTGTGCAATCAACATGAAATTAAAACTACTGGCCTAATTAAAATTGTTGATCATGTTGATATGGACTAAATTGGTAATAAGGCAAACTGTAAGTCAAAATATGGCAATTGCTCCAATTTGGGGGTGGGATTGTTACCTGGGCTTATAAGAATCATTGATTATTGTATCCCACTAATTATATGTGCCCAGAGTTACATCTTATGAGGTGGGCCGCTATATAAATTCAATAGCAAACAAACAAATAAAAAACCAATTTGCATTGGTTTTCCACGGAAGCTGTATATAATGCAACAGCACTAGCAATGTGCTCACTTTGGTTGAACATATATATAAAACACTCATCCTAGAGGACAGCCAGGAATCTATATGTCTGGTGCATACTGTGAATTCCAACAACTACCATAATGATATGAAGTGCCATCTACTGAACTATTTACTACACAATTGAGTTCCAATATTAACCAGAAACAAATATGAAGGTAGACATCCTGACCAAGTTCTTGATCAGAGCTTGGCATAGTGATCTTACACAAAAATAAATCTTGGGAAATGATCCATATGTTGATAAGAGGTAGTGTTGGGACAGCAGTAACAATAGTTGGAGCAAGACTACATTTAGATAAAAAGGAGCTAAAGGTAGTTCTCAACTTAAAGCTATAACTGGGATTGATATTCAGTCACTGAGGGAAGCAGTCATTAAGTGGGATATCCATGTGATTGATTCACTCAATGACTACAATCCCAGCACCTTAGTTGTGGTTGTTAAGCAATCGCACAGGTCGTTAAGCAGATGAAGTTCCAATAGGGAGTGCAGGGAGCCTCAGGGTAATGGGGAGACCCTGGGAGGCTCTAGTCAGGAGCTGAAAATCCTCCCTGCCAAAATCAAAGCAGGATTTTCAGCCCCTGAACAGAGAAACATTTGTGTGCGGCCTGCACTGGGCCTCTCAGGGCCTCTATCACCTTGCCCGAGAATAACAGGTGTATACACAGAGGAGTTCTCAGCAATTGTCCTCCAGACCAAATTGACTGACTTTATAGTATTTTTAGCCTGTTCCAATCAAAACATCTGGGGAGGGGGAACACAAAGTCAAAATAAGAGTAGGGCACATACAAACATATATAATTAAAATATATATGCAATATGCAAAAATAAAATATGCAATGGAAATTTAATACATTAGAAATGCCATTAAATTAGATTAGCTTGAGGACCAAAATACTCACTGGAACAATGCTGCTTTGATTAATTTTCAAATACATACAGTAGAGACTGCCCTCTCCTCCAGGGTGAGAATGCTCCATAAAATTAGAGTACTGTTTCTTTTCCCACAATGAAATAGATATTTAATTGAATATGAAAAAGAGAATATTTGTCACTTAGGGTTGAATTATAGAGTGCTTGGTGCTCTCTGAGCTTGGTTGTTTGCTTGCAGATGTTTAATTATCCAACAAGGTAACATCTTCAATGAGAATTAGTATAAGGTTTGCTTTCTGTTTATTGTCTTTTAAGAGACAATAAAAAAAATCTAAGAGGGAAACATCTATTGAGATTCTCAAGTCATCCAAGTCATGGTTGTCCCAAAGGTGCTTTTTGAAAAGGCATCCAAGAACCTTCTGAATGAATGCTGAAGAATGGAAAGATTTATATTCCTTGCAGTCATCTGGTCGTTGGCACTCTTTCTGACAATTATTGAGGCCACTTGGAAGTTCTCAGGGTCACCTGAATAGTGCAAATGGGTATGGAACTTTCTTGGAACTGCTGAAAGGACTGTGTTGTAAACAGGAGATAGGTGGTGCTGTACCCTTCCCCCTGTATGCAGTAAAATGCAGTGAAACATGTACAGATCTGAACATTAGAGAAACAAAACAACTTCATAAAAACATGGCACAACATAGGAGAAAAAACCCATCAGGACAAATCCATTTGCATTTGAAAGACAAAGGTCACTCTTTTGAAGCCAGCAAAGTCCACACGCTGGACAGAGACCTGCTGGTTTGAAAGATGGTGTCAAGGAGGCCATCTACATTAAGACTGAACAGCCCTTTATCAACAGAGGGGGAAGGCTATGACACCACCTAATTCCTGTTTATAACACAGTCCTTTCAGCAGTTATAAATATAAATTCTTCCATTCTCCACCATTCAGTCAGAACTGAAGACGCTTCTTGGATGAGAAGCTAAATATCTTCAAGAAAAAGCAATGTCCAATTGTCTTTTGAAAAAGCACCTTTGGGAATGAGAAGGAATCAAAAAGACCAGACACATCATTTCCAGCTCAAATACCTAGATAAGCAGGGATTAATACCAGAGAAGGAATCACATAGAAAACAATACCCTAATCAAGGAACTATCAAGAACAAAGCCACACCCCAACCAACACTGGCAGGACAAGCTACTATATATAAACAGCTAAACCTGTTCACTCACCCTGATAATATTACCTAGTTGGGTACTGTAACGAAAGCAAACAATCAAGATCAGAGAACACTATGGACTCCACAAATGTATACCTTCTTGTAGTACATGCAACTTTTAAAATTGTTATTTTGTCACCTTAATGTGAAGAAATAAAGAAAGAGAGAGATCAAAGTAGACAGTAAACTAGTTGTCGTATTCTATTTAACAATTAATACAAAATCAGAAGAAAAACATTAAGGCCAAGAAAAAAATAGTTGGGATGCTGAACTGAAATATGTATTGTAAAATGTGTAACTATATGAAGGAAATTGATTATTGTTCAAACACTTTAAAATAAAGGCTTCATCTTATTTCTGAAAAATAAAGCTAAAATATTTTTTGGACAAAATCACTTCAAACATACAAAACAAATAGGTTTGAGAGAGCACCACCTTGTGGGCAAAATTGATAATATGTATAGTATAAAACTGGCAGAGTAGAACCCAAATAAACCTTACTGTGGTTATTATTTAAAATATAATTCTATGTATTACTTTTAATATGAAAATATCAAGGTTATACAGTGAATATACATCAGTTGGTCTTATTTGAACATCTGATCTTGAAGGCATGTGTCATTAATGTAGAAAAGTAAAATAAAAAACATACAATATTGCAGAGAATTCTATCAGAAATAAATTAGCATCTTAACAGCCAATCCTACAGGTATCTATTTAAAAGTAGTCCTGCTGAATTTAAAGGGACTGATCAATAGGTATAAGACAGCATCCTAATGTTAGTTGTCAAAAGTGGTATTCTCATTGATTGGGTATATTTGAGTAGCTAAACATGTTTATTTTTTCACTAAAACATTTCTGATTGCATTTCAGTACTTTAAAACTGGGAACCATATTAATTTCTACCTCAATGAACCTTTTAGCAGGAAGCATGTTAGGCCAGTAAGGCAAGCTTAATATACATTTGAGATACATAGATAAAATATTTATATTTTTATAGTGTTCTGTGAAAATTTTATTTTACTGGAAATTACAAACTCATACCAAAAACTGGTCCAACAAACTGTACAAATTGAAGACCATATTTATTATTCTTATCTGGCTTTTCGGTGCTGATGTTCAGTGCTGATGTTCCATAGCAAAGTAATAGCAAACCAGTACTGAGAAACCTCTGAGAAGTCATCATTTGCCATTCTTATTCCACAATATTTTTTAATGTATGACCTTTGACTTTATTGGTAATTTTTTTGCTCTTTTTTATTTGTTTTTTACAGTGCTTTCTAACAGACACAACATATATTGTATAGCTATTTTCAGTCTTAGAAAGGAAGAAGGATGGTTAAGGCACCAGGTTAGAAACCAGGAGAATTTGAGTTCTAGTTCTGATTTGGCATAAAAGACTTTAGGCCGGGGTCCCCAAACCCTGAATCAATACCAGTTCATGGCCTATTAGGAACCAGAACATACAGCTGTGTGCGAGCGAGTGAAACCATCTCCATCCCCCTGGTCTGTGGAAAGATTGTTTTTCACAAAACCTGTCCCTGGTGCCATTGGGGACTGCTGTTTTAGGCCAGTCACTCTCTCAGCCCAACCCACCACACACGGTTGTTGTTGTGGAGAAAATAGGAGGAGGAAGGAGGTATGTTTGCCATCTTCAGTTGATTTATAATTAGCTGCCCCAAGTCACTTTATAGGGGAGGTACGATAAGATGTAAGGGCAGCATAAAAAATTAATAAATAAAAATAAAATATAAAAATAATATGGGATAGACAAACAAAAACAGAATAGTTGCAAATGGAAAATAGTCTCAACAGGCCTCCATAAACTCAATTAAAGGAGATAGATTTTTTTCTTATATGGCAAATCTCTGTTGACTCTCAATGACTCCACAGATTTTCTTCAGCCCTCCTGCGCGAGCTGCACTGGCTCCCGGTGGTCTTCTGGGTGCGCTTCAAGGTTTTGGTTACCACCTTTAGACCGCTCCATGGCTTAGGACCAGGGTATTACGAGACCGCCTTCTGCCACCAATAGCCTCTCACCGACCGGTACGCTCCCATAGAGAGGGGCTTCTCAGGGTGCCGTCAGCCAAACAGTGTCGACTGGCGGCCCCCAGGGAGAGAGCCTTCTCTGTGGGGGCACCTGCCATCTGGAACGAGCTCCCCCCGGAGATACGGAGGATCCCGGATCTGTGCACTTTCCGCCGTGCCCTCAAAACATTCTTATTTCAGCAGGCCAGCCTGGCCTAACTTTCCTTTTTAAATTGCTTTTAAATTTGTTTTATAAATTAGGGTGTTTTAAATTTGGGCCAAAGTATTTAATATATTTTAATTGGTTTTTTAACGTTTGTACTACGTGTATTTTATCTTTTGGCTGTTCACCGCCCTGAGTCCTTCGGGAGTAGGGCGGTATATAACTTTAATAATAATAAGAATAAATAATAAGAATAAGGATGATCTTTCATATCTTCCAATGGTGCACTCATTGCCCCAGTAACGGAATCCATCCATCGTTCCCAGTTTTATAGACTTCCCAAGAGTTAATTAAGTCTTTGTATTATGTGTCTAAAAATGAGAGAAAGTAATGGCTAAAAAAAAGAGATATCTTTCTGTGAAACCTTCTGTCAGTGCTGCTTCTTGGTTTGTTTTTATTTCTCCCGAGTTATTTTTCTTAATATTTAAAATTTGAACACTTCTTCTCTTACTAGGAAATATATATCAAATACAAAAGACACGCACATTCAATAACAACAGGCGGCGGCGGGGGTGGGGAAACTGCCTGAAGGCTCATTTAACTTGACGTTTCGGTCATTTCAATAGAACAGGTAACTTTTAAAAAAGCGTCTATTTTTGAATCGCCTTAGGCATTTGAAATACCTGAGCCTTCAACGCCACTCTCTCGAAATGCAATAGGACAGCGGGCTGCCTGAAGCCCCGCCCCGCTCGCGCTACCTTAACAACAAGCGTTGACAGCCCGCCAATTTCTTCGCGCGCGAGGTCAGAATCGTCGCGGGAGCCTCTCTCGCCATCTCTCGTGGCGTTCGCTTGTTCGTTCAGCTCGAAGGACCGTTAGAACCGCCATGGCGGGCTGGGAGAAAAATGTGCGCGGAAAAAAGCCATGCTAAAAGCTGGAGCCCTTATGGTCGCATTGCTAGTTCTGGCGCCGTTCACGGAGTGGTCCGAACGGGGTCATCTGCTTCTCCTCTGTGAAGTGTGGCCAGGTGAGGAGCATATAAAGCTACCTGCTTCAGCTGAATGGCTGGGAATTATGGCTCTGCCGCGAAGGCTTATTCTCTCGGAAGGCGTCAAGCTGAGGAAAGCACAGAGTTCTCCGGCGAATGAGAGGCTTAGTAGAATTTGAAAGTCATCCTTTGTAATAAGAGCCTGAAGTTAAAAGTAATGACTTTTAAGCTTCTAAATAAATATGGGAAAGGAATAGTTTCGCTCCCGTTTAATAGTTCTTGTCATTCTCAATATGGAAAATCAGCAATCCATTCAATGCTATGGATGACTTTAAATCTGAGAATGAAAATATTTATAGTTTGGACTTGGAATTTTAATGAGTTAGGTTTATGCTATTGTAGATGCATTAGAAACGAAACTACCTGTCCTGTGGTGGAAATCAGAGATACTATACCAGAACTGAAATAACGAAAAATCCATTGTATATCTGAAATAAGTGAAAATATTCATTGCACTGTGAATATTTGAACCTGTTTCCTTCCTATTGAAATACCTGCTGTGATTACCATCTAGAAATTTTGATACTCATTTTGATTACTCAACTTTTCATTAAGTACTTGAAAAGCCACTGGGCCTTGGTAAAAAGTAAGCAAGAATCTACAACAACACTTCTGTTGAAAGTTAATGCTACTAAATACTGCTTCCAAAAAAAGATTATACTGTACTAGTTCTTAGACAAGAAGAGTATTAGCAATGAATTCCTGTTACATCTGTTCAGAGATAAACCACATTATTTTAACGAGATTTAGTCTCAGCGTATATAGGTTCACAACTTTTTGTTTCAAAAAATACTCTTCAGTAGTTATGTGCAATTTGGAAATACATGTGCTTAAACACTGCTAACAGTTTAAAAGTATGTTAGATGAATCACTGCAGTTAAGTTAGTAACCTGGTCGTTAGGTGAATGTGGCTTCACTGTTGACTTTGTTGTCAAAAGGTCGCAAAAGATAATCACATGACCCAGGAACACTAGAACCATCATAAATATTAGTCAATTGCCAAGCATCTGAGTTTTCATCACATGACCATGGGGATGCTACAATGGTCATAACTGAAAAACGATCATAAATCACTTTTTTCAGTGCCTTTGTAACTTTGAACAGTCACTAAATGAACTGTTGTAAGTTGAGGACTACTTGTACTTTAAGCACCATAGGGATCAGATGAGAAGGAAAGTCTTCTTTAAAAGTTTTACAAAACTACACCTGGTGCTAATTTTATGGGAGGTGGGCTTTCTCACAAACTGCAGCCTCAGTGCATGTACAGTATGAAGTCTTCAAGGCCTTGCAGAAGGCCTGTAGGATCAGGGTCAATCTGATCTCTAGCGGGATGATATTCCAGAGAGCGGGTGTCATGGCAGAAAAGGCTCTCCTCTTGGATGAAATGACACTTCTTAGCACATAATATCTGGAGCATCCCCGTCCTGCTGAAGTAAATGAGATGAGTAGAAAAAAATGGGGAGAGATGGTCCCATAAGTAACCTTGCCCCAAGCAATGAAGGGCATTAAAAGTGACCACCACATAGAATTTCATCCAGAAACATACTGCTAGCCACTACAGCTCTCATAGTAGAGGTGGCCTCTGCACCAAACAACAGGCAACTTTAAGACAACTTGACTTAATAAGACAATATAAGAGCCCATTTGGTCTAGTACTTAAGGCACCAGACTAGAAAGCAAGACTAAAAATCAAGTCCCGCCTTAGCCATGAAAGTGGCTAAGTCACTCTTTTGGGCCAGTCACTCTTTCTCAGCCCAATTCATCTCACAGAGTTGTTCTGGGAAAATAAAAGGAAGGTGGTTCTACATATTCACTGCCTTGAGTTATTTGTAGAAATAATAAAGGTGGAATATAAATAAACAAATAAATAGCCTGCCCCACTGTATTTTATGTTGACTGAAATGCTCTGCATGGGTAGGCTGATGTAAAACAAACTGCAGTGGTGCAATCAGGTCACTAAAACATACAGTAAGTGACTGAGTATGACCTCTTTGTCTAGGAATGGTGCAGATGATGCACAATCCAAAATTTGTGCAAAGGCTATCCTAGCTATGGCTGCCACCTTTTAGTTGAGCAGGAGCTATGACTCTAGGCTCTAGTCTAGGAGGATTCTTTTGACTGCTGATTCTGTCAGAGGCAATGTTGCCTCATCCAGAATCAAAGACAAAAGTCCAAAAACCTAAAGCAGTTTGGCCTTGCTAGGGTAGAGCTGAAATCTGATATGTCCCATTTAGATGTTAGTTTCTAGGACTGAAACAAAATCTCCATGGCATCACTCAGACAACCTGAGGTAGAGATATAAAGTTGATATCATCAGACTGATGAAACTTCACCCCAAATAATAGGATGACCTCATCCAGAAGCTTTAGGGAGACTTTGATGGGAAAAAGCACTGAACCCTGAGACATCTCACAGGATAAGGACTGCAGGTTGGACTTCTTCCTGCCCTATCAACGCAACTGGATTTGACCTCAGAAAGGAAGCAAACCAGTAATACAATGCATTCCCAACTCGGAGCTAGGCCAGAAGGATACCATCGATGATATTGAAACTTGATAGTATTAAAAGCTGCCGAGTAATCAAAAACAAGGATGGATGCATCACTCCATACCATTCCCACAGACATCATCCAAATTACTTTTTATAGTTACAATTTTAAACTTAAGCAAGTTAATCTAATGTAATGACATTAAAAATCTCTGAAAATTTTGTTGGTATATACTATACATGCCTTATGAGGGAGCTATCTTGTCCAAAATTATTACTATTATTAAAACAGATCTTGGAATATAATCCTGACTTTATGATAATGTGATTTGAAATATTTAATTAAACTAGGGTTATTTGCTTTGTTGCAGGGCATTTAAAAGAGTATCAACAATTATTAATAGCATCTGATAATGATTCATACAAAACATCAGTGAATAGAATCCCAGAACAGTCTACGCTGAAAAAGGACAACAAAAATTACAAAAGCTTCAGAATGAATTTCAAAATTCATGGCAAAAGTGCCATTAAGAACCATCAACTAAGATATGCAGTTCAGTTTAAAATAAATCTAAATTTAGTTGGAGTCAAAAAAACCATACAAATTTCAAAAAAGCAATTAGTAACATTTAGTAACATTTTGATGGAAAAAAATTATTTAAGGAGACTCAGTATGTTGATAAATACAAATCTTAAAGATTGTAAAGTAAAGATGAATTGGTATATTAATGTGAGAAAGAAATTTGAAGATAACAAATCACATTCATCGTATTTTGAAAATGGATGTAAATACATGAAAACCAGATCACCCATGAGTTATATGGAACATCAAGCAAATATATTAAGAAGTAAAGAACTGTTGCAAAAAAGTCAGAAAAGCTTGGAAAGCATTATGTTAAAATTTACAAAGCAACATAAAGGAGATCATATTGAAGCAAACATTTTAAAGGAAAAATGTAAAAATAGTATTGATAGACTTTTAGCTTCTGTGGAAAAAAAATTTTGTAAAGTGATTACAAATGAGTACAATAAAAATGTGCACAGAATAGTTTCTGAAGAACAGAAAATACTTAATAGAGAAAGAAAAAAATATATAGGATTTAAAAGTTTACAGCAGGAAAAAAATATTAAAGAAAAAATTAAGATGTGGAAATGGAAAACAAGAAGTAAAAAATCAATTTATGCAAATCAGAAGCTTCAATTCAGACATTTATTCACTTACCAAAGAAACAGTCACATACAAAAGGTATACTCAACTCATAAAAAGACGTTTAACATTCAAAGGAAAAAAATCTCTGTATTTCAAACAAAAATTTATAGAAACAAACATTTAATACAAAAATGGGGCAATATTGTGAGAGCTAGAAAAAAGAGTAAATCTGGAGAAAATGAAATGGGCACTTTGCTCAAAAATTGCTATATGCATTTTTCCATAATAAATCTTAAGTTTCTAACAATTACAATATGTATGAAGCAAGACTTTTTTAGCTCAAGGAAATATCATAAACAGGAATTAATCCAAGTGAAAAAAATGTTGCGATATCTGTTGCCATCTTCAGAGAGAGTTAAAAAGAAGTATTTTATTCAGAAAGGACTTGAAATGTCATTTCTAAAAACACCGATGGTAAAACGGCTTATTAAAAAGGAGGGTTTTCCAGGCTTAACACACCGATACTTCTACAAAGATATTTTTAATAGCCCATCATCAACTGTTGAAAGAACCAAGCGATCAGCAAAAAATAAAACTGAATCAGTATCAGTAGGTAGGTTTATTTTTGTATTCATCATACATATTTTTAAGATATAATAGCTTTAATACAAAGTTAAATGTATAAATTGAATAACCTCCAGTTTAAAAGTATTGTTGATCAATAAACATCTTCAGTATCTTCAGCTTTGTATATGTATATCCAGCTTTATAAGTCTAAAAGAAAGTCGGTTCATACCCTACATATAGTAAATACTCCATGGCACCAAATAAAAGGATTTCAAATCTAGAAAATTTATTGATTCTGACCTGATGAAACAAATTAGTTTCAACATAAAAATTATGCATCACTTAAATTCATATATACTGAATTATTAGCATAAAATGTAAGTGATATTTCTGTATCACTTTTAGGGCTGGCTAGTTCTATCAATCTTTCTCCCTTGAGACTTCTGTACCAATTCTAAAGATCTTCCAGGCATGAAACATTTTGGGTAATGGGAGCTGTAGAGAAGATAATTGGAAAATCTCTGTTTTACGAAGTCTGTTCCATTCATAAAAAGGATATTAAGACTCAAGCAGGCCTGTTAAAAGAATTGTCTATTGCTGTATTATGTTACTCCTTGTCCTGTTACATTTAGAAGAAACTTTGCTATAGTCCATAGTGCCATTAGAAATTTAGCTTATTTTTTATTGGAGATGCTTAGATTTTCCTCGTCACTTGTTAAAGTAGTATAATTAATGTAGAGTGTTGGAATAAAGTTGTTAACAGTCTGAACAACAATGGGTTCAGATATTCCATCCTATTAAAGTACAAGACACTTTACCCTGCACAAATTGTCTGCTCAGATCATGGCTGTTTTATCTTCAGGAATAAAAGCTCTATTCTCCCTGATCCTATCTAGAAATTCCCTGATCAAAGCTCTTCAACACAGATACTTCAACTATGAAATATGATGAGACTATGTAGAAGGCAATTAGAATATGAAGATTAATCTTAATGCAGTTGTTTTCTGTATCAGTAATATCAATGGCAATTCTGGCTCATATGATCTTGGTAAATGGGAAAAAAAGTACTGGAAGCAATCACCCCAGACAACTTCCACAAAAATAATATACAACAATGGATTCCAAAATATTCCCCTCTGTAGAAAACAGAAAAAATGAGCTGTTCTGGAAGTTGTTAGAGGACAAAATGAGTGCTTTAAATGTTTTGAGGTTTATGATAAGGTTTACCTCTTAGTCTCCTTCCCAAAAAGATCCTGGCCACTTTTTGAATGTGACACTCAATATATCATGCTGTAGCTCTTGCACTTTATGATACGAAATAAAGACTTCCAGCAAATTTGACTAACGCTAAACTATCTGCCTTCTGTTCTGGCATAAAATTCTATTAATACATATTTCCATCCTTGCATACTTATGTTTGAATGGAGATCATAATTCTCATAAAGAATCAAAATGAACAATAGATTTTATAAAATGCAGAACTTCTGAAATACTCAAAGCTATATACTAGTAATTAATTCAAAAATGGGACACCTGCACAGCTATAAATAAGACATGAGATTGATTGAAAGTCACAACAGATACTGAATTCTTTCATTATTCTAATCATCTCCTTTCCAATCAGATTTATCTTGCTTTGCCTCTGATTTTGGAATCCAGCTGGAAAAAACAACTATGAGGACAATGCATTGTGGAATAATGGAAAATGGTGAAGAGTTCACAGTCTATCTCTTAGCACCATTCCTTTACTGAAAATTGCCATTATCTTCTTCACAGCTATGCAGCAGACAGGACTACATTTTATCATGTGGGCTTATTCTGAATAAACATGATTTTAAGGCAATTACAATGGAAGAAGTTGAAAAATTATAAATATGAACTGAAGTACATAACATTTTAACATTAACTTTTTTATTTATTTAGGTGCTTTGCAACATTTAAGCAATGCTCTTATAGCAGGTGCTACACTTTTTGGAATAGCTCTGTTTATTATTGCGTTAGCAGGATTTTACCTATACCTTAAAAGAAGGTAAGTTAATGGATTTATATAATTTCTTTCAAATATTTCAAACTGACTACAGGTAGTCTTGACTTACAACCACAATTGAGCCCAAATTTCTGTTACTAAGTGAGATAGTTGTTAGGTGAATTTTGCCCCACTTTTGCCACAGTTAAGTGAATGACTGCAATTAAGTTAGTAACTGAATTGTTAAGTGAATCTAGCTTCCCCATTGACTTTGTTGTCAAAAGGTTGCAAAAGGTGATCTCATGACTCTGGGACTCTGCAAATATAAATATGAACCAACTCAAACATCTGAATTTTGATTACGTGACCATGGGGATGCTTGCAACAGTTGTAAGTGTGAGAATAGTCATAAGTCACCTTTCAATGATATTACTTTGATCATTAAATGAACTATTGTAAATTGAAGAGTACCTGTATAGCTGTTAATACAGTATTGCTCAATTAATACCAGATTAATATACAACCTTATTTAATAACACGTGTATTGAGATTATTTGGACAAAGGAATATTTTTAGAATAAAAATTAGATAAAATTTGATCTGTTAGAGCAGGGATCCCCAGTCCCCAGGTCATGGCCCGGTACCAGGCCCTGAACCATTTGGAACTGCCGTGCCTGTTGCTTGCACAAAACCATCCCCTCTCCACCCCAACACCAGTCCACAAAGCCAGAAATATTGGGGAACTCTATGTTCGACAGTATTGCTTCTCCAGATCAAAGAGTACTTCGTTTGAAAAAAACCTGCTTTGTAACCTTAAATGAAATGTGATTACATTTTACTTATGAATTCCATGCACAGTTTAACTGAAGTACTTTTTTCTTTTAACAAAATACATAATTTTAATTATTTATCTGGGAAAGTAGTAATACCTTTATTATGGTAATCTATTTAGATCTCCTGTTTGAATATTGCCCTTATATTATTATTTTAAAATAATAAATTATAGTAATAAATTATAAAGCAAATCTTTTTTATTTTAAAAAATGATAACAATAACCTATCATGCAGTATTTTATCAATCTTTTATGTCATATAATGATAATTTTGAAAATAATGTGTCTTCAGCCCAACTTCATCATTGAAACACACCTGTGGTTTTCTTTTTAAGGTAAAAAGCAGCATGGTTTTCTGATGATAATTTTTATTATGTGACAGACCAGAAGTTGCCAGGGTTCACTAGATCAATGCTATATACTGCAGATTATGTGTGTTTGGGGGGGGATGCACGTACCCTTGTGACCAACTCAATTTTACGATCTTCTTTGTAGTCATAAAGTGACCATCATGGTTGTTAAGTGAACGCCAAGATCATTAAATGAATCAATTGTTTGCATGGCCCAGTCTTGATAAAAACCAGAAGTAAAGGTCAGTTTTTGCAAAGACATTGTAAATACCCCTGGAAAGTCAGTCATAAGTGGTTGCTAAATGACTGGGGTAAATTAAGGACTACCCGAGCTTCAAATTTATGCTGGAAATGTAATCAGTAAGTGGGTTATTTTACTATGTTTGGTAGATGTGAAAATAACTAGAAAGTTTTGGACCCAATTATGTATCTTAATCCAGGAGATTTTTAAGAGTAATATAAAATTGAAACCAGAGGCTTTTCTTTTGAGACTGATCAATAATCAACGTGAAAAAAGTCATGGAGCTTTATTTATATACACGATAACCACAGTGCAAAGGTGAAAAATTTCCATTACCCACAATGGAAGAATGGATGGTAAAGATGATGGAACTTTCTGAGGTGGCCAAACTGACAGCTTTGATTAGAGAAAAGACATCCAAGTTTAATACTGATGCAAATTCCATACACTTTTTGTCTATAAGGATCTACTTTATATTTTTTTCTTCTTTATGTTTTCTTTTTTTCTGCATTTTTGATTTTATCTTTTTTTTTGTTCTTGTAAATTTTTATCTTTATTTTTAAAGTTTTTAATAAAGTTATGAGGAAAAAGAAAATAATTTAGTTTAAATTTCAGCAAACCATAATTCTAGAATTTTCTTAATTATATTGATTATCACATGGAATTCATTTTTATTACTATTTTTCTAATTTTAAGGGATATACATGTAATTTTATATTCATTTCTAAATACTGTTTGTGTAAATTGTGTAAGTTTATATTCTAAAATGCTTTCATCCAAGAATGATCAGCAAACCAAAGAAATCATTAGCTTTTTTTGTTTTTATTACAAAATTTAGTATGAAAATGTTTAGTTTTTGTATGTAATCTATTTTTATATATTTCAGACAAGTTTTAAAATTTTTCAATACTGTTCTGAAAGATGGAAAATCCTCTCCCAAGTCTAAATCTACTGATGCCCAAGGTTATGCCCCTATTTCTGTTTCACAGAATTTTCATTTTGTACAATCAAAGGTAAGTTACAGTACTTTTATAGTTATAAAAAATGAACTCTTAATATATGTGGCTTCTCTCTTAAGTTTCACAATATTCTGAGGCTAATTAAAACCCTAAAAATGCTTGTATAAATTCACTATGAGAGTTCTTCATTTGGGTGATAAAAATGAATACTGAATACTATCTAAGCTGAAAATTGGCATGGGCAATATATCATTTTTGAAATCTCAATGAGCGAATCCCAATAGAACAGATTGGAATTGGATAGAATATTGTACCAGATACATAGGATAGCAAGTACAATGCAATTATATTCTAGAAATTTGGAATAAAGCCAGATGTTAGTAATAATTCATATCTAGCCTATAAGTATGGATAAAGCCAAAACAGATGTATATTGATGTGGAACCATGACAGAATCTGACTGATTTTTTTCGATTTATATTCAATACTTAAAAAATAATTATAGTTCCTTTAAATGCAATTATAATAATGGAAAAAGACATACTAAACTGTTGATTGTATATGTTACATTTAAAGAAACACTTCTCCCTCCAAAGTGATATAAATTAATATTTTAAGTCCAGTAGTAATTGATACATCAAAATTAGTTTTAAGAATCTAATATTTCTTTAGTTTCTTCAGTGCCTGGTCAATAAAATTTGAATGTTCCTAATATAACACTAAAGACTCTCAGATACCATGCAACTCTGTTGTGAAAGCAATTTTATACTGTGATGATAGGCTATATGATTTATTCTCTATATTCTAAATGCAGCACAGCCCATTTAATATCAAATTTACTTTTGATTTAAGAAGTACAGGTAGTCCTTGACTTACAACCATTTGTTTAATAACCATTTGAAATTACAGTGGCACTGGAAAAATGATTTATAACTGTTTTTCACATTTATAACCATTGCAGCATACCCATGGTCACATGATCAAAGTTCAGATGCTTGGCAACTGGCATGTATTTATGACAGTTGCGGTGTCCTGTGATCAGCAGATCAACTTTTGCAACCTTCTGACAAGCAAAAGTTAATGGGGAAGCCAAATCCATTTAACAACTGTGTTACTAACTTAACAACTGCAGTTATTCACTTAATAAGTGTGATAAGAAAGGTCATAAAATGGGACAAAACTCACTTAACAACTGTCTTACTTAGCAATGGAAATTTTGGGTTCAATTTAAAATATCAATTAAATATTTTATGTCTTTTAAGCATTATAATAAAAGATTTGTTAATCTTCAATATATATATATATATATATATATATATATATATATATAAATATTTGATAATTTAATTCAGGGTAAGGTATACCTAATAACTGAAGTATTAGAAAATTCTTAATACATTTTGTTTAACATAAAATTGATGCTTTGATTATCTTTTTTATATTTGATAGGACTCAAGAAAGAAACAGAAAGCAATGGCAGCAGGTATCAACAGTTTCTAAGAATGCAATTAACAAAGAATATATATTGCTGTGAGACTTTTGTAAAGTAAATATGTTAAATGCAATTACAGAAGTTTAGATAAAGGAAATATATATTTTCAATACCCTGTTTTCCCCAAAATAAGACATCCCCTGATAATAAGCCCAATTGGGCTTTTGTGCATATGGCAATAAGGCAAAGTGCTTATTTCAGGGTTCAAAAAAATATAAGACATGGTCTTATTTTCAGGGAAACATGGTACATAGTAATTAAATTTTAAAAGTCAATGGCAGAATATAACTAAATAGCTTGCAAATATTTTCATATACATATACATACAAATATATATATATATATATATATATATATATATATATATATATATATAAATATATATATATTTGTTTTCTGAGGTTTTCACGGGTGTTTGTATGTAGGTCTTTGGTTATTCGGGTTTTCTCCCACGTAAAATTGGAAGTGTCTTGGCGATGTTTTGACGAAGTCTCATTCGTCATCTTCAGGCTGGTGTTCTCGGCTTCATGCTTGTAGAAGCTTCGAAGCACGAAGGCGAGAACACCAGCCTGAAGATGACGAATGAGACTTCGTCAAAACGTCGCCAAGACACTTCCACTTTTATGCGGGAGAAAACCCGAATAACCAAAGACCTACATATAGATGTATGTATGTGTATGTGTATGTGTGTGTATATATATGTATGTATGTATTTCTCTTTAGCCAGGTTCTTCCTATGTAAACCAAGATTTTTATGCAGCCCTAGTTCAGTGAAATCACAATCCACTATTTTCTAGGCTTTTTTCAGGCAGACCAGCAAGCACCCTGCTGCCCATTTGGGAGACTAAGGAGACTAAGATAGATCTATTTCGGACCAAGATTTTCTTTTTTATTTCAAAGATTGTGATTTCACTGAACTAGGGCTGCATAAAAATCTTGGTCGTCCTCCATCCCTGTCGGAGGACAACCTTGTCCGAAGGAAGGCGCCACGGCTGTTGCACCGACCAGGCCAGCAGGTCCGCGAACGAGGGGCAGCGAGGCCAATGGGGGTGATCAGGATGAGTTCCGCCCTCTCCGCTAACAGCTTCCTGATGACCTTGGCGATCAAGGGAAGAGGAGGGAAGGCTTACAGGAGGCCGGGAGGCCAGCTGCTGTACAGGGCATCCATGGTCTCCGCCCCTGGTTCTGGAAACCTTGAGAAGAACCTTGCCGTCTGACTGTTGGTCCGGGTGGCGAAGAGATCCACCTCGGGAGCGCCGAGGTGAACGGTGATCTCCCGAAACAGGTCCGGGTCCAGACTCCATTCTCCCTGGTCCACTATGGCCCGACTGAGCCAGTCGGCCTGCATGTTCGCTACCCCGGAGATGTGAGAGGCCCGAAGGAACCTCAGATGAGTCTCCGCCTAGGCTCCCAGTCTCTCGGCCTCCTGCATGAGGTGCCGAGAGTGGGTCCCCCCCCAGGCAATTCACATGGGCCTTTGCGGCCACGTTGTCTGTCCGGATTTATTATTGCGGATTAAGATGTGCCTGTCCTGAACCTTGTCCTGGAACACATGGAGGGCTACATGGATGGCCTGAAGCTCCAACCAATTGATATTGTGACCCAGGTCGGCTTGGGTCCAACAGCCTTGTGCCATAGTCAATGCGAGGTGTGCCCCCCCAACCCGGAAGGCTGGCATCTGTGGTCAGGACAAGGCAATGGGGTTCCCTGAACTCCCTCCCCTTGAGTACTGCTCCTGAAACCTACCAGCGGAGGGAAAGTCGGACCTTGGGAGGAAGATGGACTGTGTGGAGGGAGGACCCTAGGTGATGCTTCTGGTACAGGAGCAGAAACCACTGCAGATCCCTGCAGTGGAGACGAGCCCACAGGACAATCCCTATGCAAGAGACCATCTTTCCAAGGAGCTGAGACAGTGACGCCAGGGGAACCGACCTCCAGGGACCGCAGGCTGGATAGGTGATCCTGGGAAAGATAGACCTTGCTCTCTATCGTGTCAATTATGGCACCCAGGTGTTGAATGCGAGTCGTCGGTACCAGGTGGCTCTTGACCGAATTGAGAGAAAAACCGTGGGCCTTCAAGACCCGGAGGGTGTTGTCCAGGTCTTGACGCACTAGCCACTCCGAATAGGATTGGATAAGGAGGTTGTCCAAGTAGAACTGAATCCTTATCGGCAGGGTTTGGAGGTGGCCCACCAGTGCGGCCATCAATTTGGTAAACACTCGAGGAGAGGCCAAAAGATAGAGCGCAGTACTGATAGTGGCTGCTCGCATGGCAAAACCTGAGAAATTTGCGGAAGGTCGGATGAATGGGGACGTGGAGATAAGCTTCTGTCAGGTCGACCGATGTGAGGTAATCCCTGACCCTGATGCCCTCCAAGATGGACTGGAGGAACTGCATCTTGAACCGCCGGTTCAAGGACTTGACATCGAGAATTGCTCTCCATCCCCCCGAGGAATTCTGAATCACAAACAGGCGCGAGTAAAATCCTTGTCCGTGCTGCTCCCGTGGCACCGGCTCTATGGCCCTGATATCTAGATGTTGAATGGCCAAAAGGGATATTTGAACTGTCCCCTCTGCGCTGGGAGACCTTGACGATCCTGTGGACGTGACTGGCGAGATGGGAAATATCTCTGGGACCTGGAGCCGGGATAACCGGTTTCCGAACCTCGAAAAGAATGAAAGGAAGCAGAGGAACGTTGTTCCGACCTGCGAGACATGTTGGGCAAAATATGGCGCTTATCCCTGGATTCAACCAAGAAAGGTCCCAGGGCCCCCCCAAAAAGCTTAGAGCCTTCGAAGGGGGAGGTGGCCAAACACCACTTGGACTTAGCGTCCGCCTGCCACTGGCGGAGCCAGAGTAGCCAACAAGCAGCAACCGTAGAACCCATAGCCTTGGCTTCAAAGCGAGAGGTGTTCAATGTAGCATCAGCAAAATATTCAAGTGCCGCCATCACCTTGTTAATGTCTTGCTGAGACCTGGTGTCCGCAATGGGAAGACACTCCTGGAGCTGACGCAACCAGAGTATGGAAGCTCAATTAAAGAAAGAGGCGGCCATGGCCGACTTGACTGCCCAAGCTGTGGCCTGATGGGCCTTAACGAGCGAGTGCTCCAGCCTCTTATCCTCCAGGCAAAGGCTATCCTCTGGAGTACCCGTTAAATTGGAAAGGGCCAACAATGCAACCACTGGGGGGGTCTACCATTGGCACCTGAAGCAGGGCCGAGAGGTCCGGGGCCAGGTTGTAAAGGCACCTGTCGAAAACATTGGGTTGGGTCCAGAAGCAGGGGAAGACCAGTGCCTCTGTAGGACGTCTCTGAACAATTTAGGATCTGGGATTTCCTCCGCCTCAATGTTGGGTTCCTCAAAGAGAGGAACTGCAGGGGCTACCTCCTCCCCTGGATTGGTGGGTACTGGACGGGCCAAGCCCAGACGGGTGGTCGTTTTGACCTTATGCAAAAGGGAGCGAAAGAGCTGTGGCTTGAATAAACCCACAAAGGATGGTTGGTCTGGGGACAGGTCTTCATCCTCAGACATGCCCTTGTCCCATAAATCCTCCCTAGCCAAGGAATTCCGGCCAGAAGAGACATTGGAGGGTGCTTGGGCCTGAACCTGGGCCTGATCTGCTGACAAGTGGGATCCCTCCATATCAACTTGTGAGTTAGTCGTGTTTGACACCCAGGATGAGGTCCTGCGCTGGAGCTCTAAGGTAATGCCCTGTTGAATGGCTTCCTGAATATAGGTAGCCAGGTCTGGTGAAATAATAACCCCAGCCCTATCTTGTTCTGGGGCCTGAAGTACTAGCCACAGCTGGGATTGCCTGTTGCCCCTGTGATGATGATGCCCTGGGAGGAGATGGTTCCAATTGCAGCCCAAATAAAGCTTCATTGACTCCCTCCTGGCCAGAAATGGTAGAGGGGTCCCCATTCGGGGACAAGGATGGAGTGGGGGCCTGTGGGACCGGTACTGCCCCTGATGGGGGAGTAGCAGGCTCAGAAGGTTGGACTGGATAAACCAGCTGCTTTAAAGAAGCATCTTTGAGGGCCTTCTGTATAGTGCGCTCAATGGCCTTATGGCGCTTGAGATCCTCCCTAGCCAGAGCAGAAGTGGACCTGGCTGCCTTAGTGGAGGTGGCAGATTTTTTGCTTCGTTTGGAAGGGACTGGTTGTGAAGTCCCTGCCCCTGCAAACTGTGCCTTGAAGCCTTAACCGGCCTAATGGCGGTCATTTTGAATGAAGCTGAGGCGACTTAGGCCTCTAATGATACATGTGGCGATCCCAAAATGGCGGCCAGGGCAAATGAAGGGAAGGCTGAGTGGCCTGAAACCCAAAGGCAGCTCAAGAGGAGAGCCAGCTGCGACTCCCCTGTTCAAAGCACTCACGCAGCTGCGCCAGGCTTGAAGTTGCTGTTCCTGGCGGTTTTGTGCGACAAGGAAGGTCCGAAGGTCTCCGGTCCAAAAACGGAGCTGGAAGGCATATGGGCCAAGCTCAGGAGACGCTGCTCCGGTAGCCTGTCAGCTGACAGAGTGCCGCGGATCCCCGCGGCCTTCAGCGGTAGTTGGGAGGGACTCTGACCCACTGGAATGTAATTGGAGCCTGCTACCAGCAATGCTGGGAGGCTCCTGCGACCGCCATCTTGTGGATCGGTAAAAGACGTCAGCGGCAGTCAGCTAAATACCGACCCGCTGGAACAATCGGAGCCTGCCACCAGCGACGCTGGGAGGCTCCAGGAACCACAAGTTGTTCACAGCAGTATTGGGCATGAGCACGCTGTTATGGGGGGGGGGGGCTCTACCAAGACTAGGAGCCCCCAGCCCTGGGATGCCAGCAAGCGGCCTTCAGCGGGCTCAGGTTCAAAACCCTTCATGCTGGCAAGCTCAATCTATTAAAGGGAGCAAATTCGAAAGAGGCTCAACCAAATAAAGGGAGCAAAAAGGTTAGAAATGGCAGCTCAGCAATCTGTGTCCAATCCAAATCAGACCGAATCTGAAAGCTGGGAAGCAGTAGGAAGAGGAGGAGCTTATCAGCTTGCAGACTCGGTCCATGGACATCAGACGAGGGTTAACCCATTCCTGACCGCTGGCCTCACAATCAATGAGAATTACAGAAATAAATGAAGCTCAAAAGGAGTCCATCAGAAACTAAAAAACTGAGAACCCTGGATCCAAATTATGACATTTGAGAGCTATTTTTGCTGCCTCTAGCACTATTTAAATTTGGTTGGCAATGAACTGCCAAATTATAATAGCAAAATTCTTTGCTACTTTTCATTGGGAAAGAGATACATGTACTAATTCGCCAACAAGTTTGATGTACTATTAATATTTAAAATAATCTCTTCATTCTCCATCCCCTTTGATGATACCATGTCATTGCCATTTTCTGCCATTGAAAAAATTACTAAAATTAAGGCTCTCAGGGTTCAAAGAGATTATCTACCCCTATTCTAAATAACAATCCTTGTACCTATTATCCTATAGCAGAAGTTTATTTAAAAAGGAGCAGATTGATAATAGAAGATAATGTAACATATCCAAAATAATTTGTCCTGTGTCCAAGTTAGAGTTTTTATTTTTTATTTTTTAACATGATTTGATATATTCTTGTGGTAACATTAGAGACAAAATAACATATAGAGGAATTTTGGAATAGGCAATAAATATCAAGTAGTATTCAAATTAGTTTTACTACCGGTATTATTGAAAATAAGTTCATTTTAAGCACATATTTTAATGAACATTATTAACTATTTCATTACAGATGTAGAAGCCCATGCCAAAGATCATGTTGCTGTGAAAGAAATATATGATAGCTCTGATACAGAAGGAAGTTCAAAAAAGTCGCACAGAGGTTTGAGTGTAAGATCCAGAGCATATGTGTTTCCATCTCGGTCCAGTGGAAGTGTACAATCTTTCTATGATGATATTTGCGATATTTGCTCAGCGCAATTTTCTTTATCAGATGAATTTACTGTAGAAAAACCGTGTTCAAATCTGCCCAGCACTACTACCAAAACAAAAGAAACTGTTTCTGTTGCATGTCAAACAAACCATTCTTTGAAAGATGATCAAAACTATAATATTAATACCGATATGTCACCGCAGCTCAAGAAACCAACTATTTCAAGATCAAAATCTGAAAATGATATCGTAAAGGCTTCCTCCAGTAATACATCACGTCCAGTAGAATTATTGACTCATGTTTCTGAAGTACAAAATCCATGATCCGTATGTTTATATCACATTGAAAAGTTCGAATTAACCTTAAATGCTGATGATTATATTTTTTTCATAAAACAACAAAGTTCTTAACCGAATACAGTCCCATTAAGAATAGCACACAACATTCGGTGATGGAGTCTTGTTCCAGCTTTATAGGAAGTTCTCCATTCTTGATGCTCCATTTTAAGATCATGGTATTTTGAATCTGGGATATTTTGACCACAAAACGTTTTGTAGACCCACAACAGTGTGTGTATGTATACATGCAACAACATAGCATCCATAAAACTTGTAGAATGTATTATAAATGGGCTAAGTGAATTATACTGTTAGAAGACCTATCTGGGATTTATTACATGAAGACTTGCCCTCTGCAGGTTCAAATGATTTCAAACTCCTCAAAGCATTCATGCATTCAATGCAGGTTCCTGTAGGGATTTTGCACATTTGAGTTATATTTATGTTCACTTTTATGCATGCAAGGATGCTGAGGGTTTTGGGGAGTGTTGTGATAAAACTGACTAATTCCTAATCAGAACTAGAAACTATCCTAATTGTTCAAACCCATCTGGGTGAATTCATGAGATGTGAATCAATGGCATTCGAGATTTTGTTCCTATGGGTCATTGGCTCTTGTGGTAGCATCAAGAGTGAAACCTAGCATCAATAAACAATATTTTATTAATAAATATTGTATTGTGGCCTAAGAACATAGGTTTTGATAACTTTTACTGTCACAATGAAAAACAGTTGTGATATTATTCATGGGATTGAGACAGTCTTGCCATTATATACTTTTTAATCAAAAACAAATATTTCATTTGTGATACAGTGTCATGCAGTTTGGTTGTATTGACCTAGTTGCAAAATTCACTAGCATATAGTGAAATTATGAAATAAAGTAGAAAATTTTTCTTTTAAAAGGGAAATTGAAGTTCCAACTTGCTGGGGAATTCAAGTCTTTACATAGCTTGACGATGTATGGCAAGGTTATTGATCTTAAAAGATAATTCTGGAATCCACATATATGTAATACAACAAAATCATAACAGCCATTTTCACTGGATAAGGAAGCCTTATAAATAAAGCCCCAAAATGATTTATTTTCTTGTTTATTGGCAAGAAAGAATGCTGAGCTACACTGCTAAGCAGGACGGAGTAGGTCCATACATACAGCGACAACTTTAAATCACACAATTTTAACTAAATGGAAAGTACTTGGAAACGTATATGGCATCAATTGCTATGCTAATATTAGAAGAAATATCCTGGGTTCAGCTCCAAGTGGGGAAAAACACTGGAACAATGGAGACTGCTTGGAAAGATGGTTTAATGGTGGACAGGATCACATGGTTTGAGTTCCTGAACAGAAAAGGGGTGAGATGCTGAGAGTGCCTTGGTTTTATGCACTCTCTGGGCTTTGAACTTCCTGGAGCACAGGAAGTGTCTCCTGATTGGTTGTCAGACTCAGGTGGTCTAGGGGTCTTAGCTAACTTTGTAGGTTGTGTCTCAAGCTTGCTTGAGTCTTGCCATGTGAGTTTCTGTTGTTAGATGGGTCCTATTGTGTTGCAGATGATGGCCTATTGACGTGGGGGGAAATGAGTGAGCTTGGCTGGGGGTGGAGGCAGGAAGCTGCTTTGTCTTTAAAACATGTTTCTCCATTTCTCATCCAGGGAAATATAATATTCTGCCTTTTTTAAATATTTCCTAAAATATTTCATTCTAGGAGAGGGGTGAGTGCTAACTTCCTACACTAATACAGAAAAATAATGGCTGTAACCTGAACACTTCTTGGCATTCTGTAGAATTAAGCACATTAGAATTAATTGGGGTTTGCCACTTAATGCATTTTTAGATATTGTTTTCAACAGTGATAAATATGTTATCAGGTTCTTTGGAAAAGTAGATTGTGGCAGTACTTCTCAAGACCTCAGTAAGAGCATTTAGTATGCAATTTCTAAAGGATTTTCGGGCAGGACAATGTCTAAATACCTAGGAAAAAGTCTATTTAAAAACCCACATTTTAAGGGTTTTTTTTTTAATACAGCCAATATTGTCTTCACAAGAAAACCAACAAAAGAAATATACGATTTTACAATGCAATTTTATGCCTATTTACTCAAATCCAATTGAATTATGTGAGCACAAGTAATGTAACATCTTACCTTGATTAGTCAGAAAGAATCTAGTAATACTGCAATGTTAACTAGAAACCATATTGGAATGAATTGTGCTTTTGAGTAAATATGCAAAGAAGTTTTAGGAAGTGCAATGCCCCCAAAATGAATATACAATTTGAGGTCTGCCGAGGCCCTATTTTAACTGTAAAATTAATCCGTGGTCTATTGCTGTATGCGGAAGGAATACCTCTCGGCCCAAACGTGCGACACTTTTCAGAAATCTAGATCCTGGGGTGCCCGTTCGCTTTGGCTGGAAGGGAAGGTGGGATTTAAGCATGTGGCGAGCCAAAGCAGGCCGTAGCAGCGGCGGGCATCAATGCAGAAGGAGGAGCTAGAGAGGCCTGGCTGACAAAGCTCGCTGCGTAGACGGCTGGTGACCAGGAAGAAGAACGCCGCTTTAGGCTTAGGGAGGAAACGGGCTCTGTATACCTGGACGCCTCCCTCTCCTCCCAACTCCCAGAGGTCCAGAGGCGCCCTGGGCTGAGGCCCTGATGGTGCCCGTGGGCTGAAACCTCCGGTTCTTTCTTGCTGCTCTTTCGGTGCTCGAGCGGTGACTGGGCATTCTGGCGGAAGGCGAGAAAGGGATGGTCACTCCCTGAGGCGAGTGGACGAGAGGCTAAGCAGCTTAGGTCGGGTAGGGAGCTGGCATGAGCTTCCAGTATCGGGTTGCTGCTGCCCGGGAAAGGCCGAGGGAGAGCCGCCGCTGTCGCCTAGAGCTGCCGTTGTGTTTCTGAGAGGGAGAAGGCCCCCCACTTCCCTTTGGGGAAGATGGGAAATTGCTTGAAATCGCCCACTTCGGATGATATTTCCCTGCTGCACGAGTCCCAATCGGACAGGGCCAGCTACGGGGATGGGACTGAACCGGATCAGGAGCCGCCGCCGCCATATCAGGTATTGCGAGAAACCGAGAAGGAGCCGGTCCCGGTTGGGGCTGGATAGGAGAATGAAATTCAGCGAGGGGGAATTTTCTAAGGGGGGCAGCCGAATCGATCGGTTGCAACAAGAACGAGAAAGGGGGTCTCGTGGCACCATAAGGCTCGGAGGTAACTGAGACGCGGGTGGGGGTGGGGGTGGGAGTACAGCTTGGGCGCCTGTAGGGCATGTATTGACCCCCGGATTCATCGGGAAGGGAAACATAAAATACAATCGCTAATGGACCAAAGCAAGATTCCCATCCGTTGATTTCGTGGGTGTGAGTGTTTGACTTTAAAAATGAAAGTCTGTTGCCTTGCCGGTTTGGAGTAAATGGCCACCGATGAGCAAACAAAAGTAGGGGATTTCCTTTCACATATGTTTTACCAGTAGCAGTAGTCTGTTCCTGAGGCCTGAAATTTGACATCTGGCCAGATCTCTCTCATCTAAACCTCCTCCAGTCTGGTGGAGAAGACCGTCTTTCCTCCCTCCCTCCCTCCCTCCCTCTCTCATTTGCTTTTCAGTACTATTAAAAATTCAAGTATTCAAAATTCTGTTTGTGGTTTTTATAGGTTGACTCTTTAAAGACAAAATATAAACCACTTAAGCTTGGGATACTAGGCAAAATACAGACTTCGTTTAAAAAACCCCACACAAATATCTATCTTAGGCGAATTAAAATGTGTTAGATTCCAACTGTTTTTCACTCGGAATTCAGCTTTTAGTATTAAGTCAGCGAATTTTATTTCCAGGTAGTATAATCAAGATTGCACTTAATTGACTATAAAGTTGGATAGATTTGGTATTTAATTCTAGGAATTTATAGTTGTCGTTTCAGAAATATTTTTCTTTATCTGGGTCATAAAAGGAGGTTCTAGTTTTTCAGCCAGGGCAGCTTCCTTTGTTTCTACACAGTGACATCACTGTCTGGTGTTGCTTCCTTCTTATTGCCTTGTTAAACCAATAACAATCCCTGTGTGTGTGTGTGTGTGTGTGTGTGTGTGAGAGAGAGAGAGAGAGAGAGAGAGAGAAAGTGAGTTCCTTTTTTAGTCTTTTGAAATTTGTAACCCTACTAACACGTAATTTAGGGCTTTCTGTGACAATATGCCTTATTTCCTTTGTTATAACTGGTACAAAGCATAGGAAATAAACATTTTATTCTTGATTTTCTACCATTCTCTTACCATGTTTTGTTTCTTTCTCATTATTCATCATAACTCCCCCCCCCCATTCTTGGAATACATGACTAATGGGTGAATTGGATCAAACAAGTGATAACTGGAATTCTGCTGATGTTAGAGGCAGAGGGTTCGAAGGCAGTTTTCACAATCAATGCTGTCTGCAGCTCATGTTCCTCCTTAAAAATTGCTATGGGCCACTGCTACTGAGAAACATGAAACATGACCCAAGAGAACTGGAAAAGGTGTGAAGTTTGTGAATATTGCTTTTCTGTTCCATTGTACTTAACGAAGATCCTCGTATTTTAATCCTGGAGTTTTAATGACCAATCTACTGTAGCCATTTCTGCACTGATTAGTTAACAGCACTGCATGTTCATTTCCTGTGTGGATAATAATTTATATTATGCATGCAGCCTGCCTTTTCAACAGTGTTGCTAATTCTCATCCTCAAATAACCTTGTGAGGAAGATGAGGCTGCAAGATCCTGACTTCCCAAAGTTCTGTCAGTAAACATCACAGTTTAAATCTTCCAGATCCTACTTCAGCATTGTAAACAGCGTACCCTCCTTTTAATGGATAAATGCACAATAGTGTATTATTCTAGGCTCAGTCCTTGGTGAAAATCAGTGAATATATTCTGAAAATCTAAGCAATAATGCTTAGAGATTTTATTAAAGATTTATGAAGACTTGATTTATTCTCAATGCTTGCTTATTTTTTCAGGATATGAGATAAATGTTTTCTTGGGAAACTATTGATGAGCTACCAGTCTTCAGAGGTGAATAAATATATACTCAGAATCCTGTTGTGTTCAGTGAGTTAAATTTCCAAGTAAGTATGCATAGGATTGCAGCCCTTATATATTTCTTACAGAGTCTTGCATAATGCTGCTGCTAAGGACAGTAGTCAGAGTCCATTGAAATTACTCATGCATGTACAAAACTTTGTGCATTTGATGTTCATCATTTATTTCACCTAACAGAGTGTTTATCACTAAACCACATTTAAGCTTCTAAGTTTGTATTTTGTTGCATGCGTATATTTGACATGCATATATGGTGCACTGTGTCAATTATGTATTTTCATCAAGGTGTAAAAATATTTCAAGAAGATTAGATTATAGTAACCAAATTACAACAAGCATTGAATTCTTGCTTAATGCAATGAATTAATTTTAAATGCTAATGCTAAGTATACAATGGCTACAATTGATTTGTTTATCTGAGTAATTTGACAGATAAATGAAGGAATGATGACTGGTATATAGTACTGTGGACTCTAACATTACACTCCTATGCATGTTTAGTTAGAAGTAAATGTTGTTTGTAGCCCAGATCTGGTAGTTCCAGATATATGCCTTCATAACTCTGTCATTTCACACAGTTAATGGAAGTAGACGTTACTGAAAACAGCAGAACTTTCTTCCACAGTAATATGCACAGGATTATTTATATTAAAGCAATTCTTGTACAATTTAACTTGAGTACATCTTTTTCAACTCAACTTAACTTATGCACTGGATAGCTATGGCTGCAATCATATGCATAAATAAGGGAGTAAGCTATATCAAAAGTATTAAAACTAATTTTCAGGTAAACATACATAGGAATGAATAGCTGCATATCAGATGAATAGCTGCATGGAAATAATGTAAGTGTTAACAAGATAGGTGCTAACTTGGATTAAATATATTAAGTATTGCACTCTAAGATGAAAATATTGTGTATCTTTGAGAGCATTTTATAGCTTTAAAAAGCAATGAGCTGGGTGTTGCCATTTCTAAAAAGATTTTTTTTTTAGTATTGCCAACATTGTAACAGCCAGCAACGGGCAGAATATCAAAGTATGTTATTTTCAGAAGTGCACATTTCAGGGCATATTATTAATATAAATATTTATTCACAAATTGTAAATTTATAAATAAATCTTCTGCTAAAATTAGAATTACTTCCTAGTGAGTTAGCCTATCCTATAGGATTTGAGTACTACAGTTTGGATTGCTTCTTTGAATTATTTCTGAGTTTTGCTTTTAATTCATTTTTTCTGTTCCACCCCCCATTTTTTTTGCTTTATTATTGATAATTTTTATGCTATTTCAGAATTATGACAATGAGCATTTCACTGAACATATAGCAATGAAAAATCAAGCATTTCAAAGTTTTCGGAATTTAATCCTATCATTTCCCCCTTTATTGCAATCCACATAAAACTCACTGTATTTATAATCTAGAAATGAGTAACAAATAACTTTACAAAAACAAAGCATAGAAATCCTCCCAGCTATTTATGGGCTTGACATCTGCAGAATCAGGTTAATCTCTGTCACTGCTTAATTAAATTATGCTGAAAGGAAAGATCATAAATGAATATAAGATACGAGATAATGCATTTTCAAAACCTAGCCATCATCAGACCTTTGACAAATATGGAGAGAAGATGTAGTTCATATCCGGATTTTCTTTTCTGTTACCTATTCTATCATCTCAGAAGAAAAGAATGTTGTGAACGTTTGGATACATTGCTGCACACATGCCTTTGTCCCTTACAACGTTGGTAGTTGGGTTTTTTTTTGAGGGGGGGTATTTATTTGTTTGGTTTTTCTGCTTCACTTGTGATCAAGTCTTTAGAGCTTTCAACCTGAGGATACAAGATCTATAAAAGTTCTTCTTGTTTATACATTAGCATATGAGTATGGGAGCTGCTGGGATTCAGTGTAATTTCATTTTGTTCCCCAACCCCTGAGCTGTGACCCATTACTGGTCCTCGAGCTTTTTGGAACCAGGCTGCAGAAGTGGTGGGCAAGGAATTAGCAAATGGAACTGTGCACACACTTGCCTGCCTCATCCCCTCCACACACCCCACCCGTCCACAAAGCTTGACGGGTTGGGGAATTCTGCATTAGTAGGTCACCAAGAAAGTTATTTTTCTAAACTTCTGATAGATCCATCTTCCAGGATTTTTAAGTTATTAGCTCTTTTTGTTGTTTGGTGGTGTCCATCTATCTTGTTTAAAGCCTCTTCTATTCATTTTTGTAATGTTGCTTGTAACAGAGCTGCAGTATTCATAAATGATATTAAGGGACTCTTTCTGGTCTATCTAGAAATGATGTCCTTTTAGTGGCCAGTTTTAAAGGAATGTATCAGACTTTCTTCCTCATGTCATTTGTTGACATGCTCTAGATTTCTTAGTGCTGTTATCTGTGGCATCTCTGGTGACTCATGGCGAAGAAAATCAGCTGAATAAGAAATGTTTTTCATTTTTACCATCATCTCACGTTATTTTGGCCATGTTTTCTAAACTTAAATATGTAGCTTTTTTTTTTAGCAAAAGGAGCAATACAGACATTCTTAAAGACAGTTTTGAATAATCTCATCTTTAAAAGACACTAAATTTAAAAAAATCTGAACATTGCTAAAACACAAACTCCATTTTTAAGACTTTCAATGGGGTCTTCCATGCCAGTAAAAACCTCTCATTGCCAAATCAGGCAGAAATTCAAGTAACTCTTTCCAAGTTTAAATGGAAGGATAGTCAGCGTCTAATCCATATTGAGCTAGGAGGCTTGAATTGCTTTTTTATTATGCCGTTTCCTCTGCACTCTTCATTACTGTCTGAAGCATTACACTTGTAAGTAAGAAGATGATTCATGAATTTTGAAATGAGGTTTGAAATCCTCTATCTTGTTCCTGGTTTTTTCTGCTGTTGGGCTTCATCTTAGATTATTTTGATTAGAGCTCAGAGACTTCAGGAATGGAGAGCATACAAATGAAGTAAATTAATAAATAACTAGGTATGCATCATGTTGACAGTAGGTACTCTGAATAGAAAAAACGGAATATAATAAGATCAACCAAATTTTAGTCATGCAGATTATTTTTATCATGTTCTGCTGGCCCATTTTGTTTAATCTGTTGTCCATCCAACTTTCTAACTACTGGCAATTGTTTTCAGAATATATAATAATTATTACTGCTACAAATTTTACATCTTAGTAGTTTTCTTAGTGACAGATACATAGAATATTATACTGCTGTCATATAAAGGATACCTATATGTAGCAATGGTAAACCTATGAAGTCATTTACAATTTTATAACACTTTGGTTTTCTGCAAGATGCTAAAGGGAGAAAAGAGCCTTCAACTTTCGATCAATTTAAATGCGAGTATAGGATTTAAACTACTAATAGTGAAAAAACATTATTTTTATAATGGTTTTCCTTCCAAATTATTTGGAGGAAAAGATATTTATTTATTTATTATTTGCACATATCTTAACATTATTTAAATATTAAGTAAATGTACTTAGAATATTGATTTCAACAAACAGCTTCAAGCATTCATAAATATTAAGTGACATATTTCCTGGCTCAGTGCAGAAAATGACTTTGAATAATCTCTGCAAATTAGGCATTTTTCAGACATAGTGACTGGGAATTTGAGGAATTGTAGTCTCATTACATTTGGAGGACACCCAATTTGTTGAAAGCTGATCTTGAAAACTTTTCCCAGAGGGACATGTGAGCAAAAAGTGATTTAATATGTAAATTTTAAATTTAAAAATCTAGTGATAGGTTTCAAATATAATGGGAAGGTTTCACGTTAGTTTAAGAAATAAGAAATCTCTCCTATCAATTCAACACTTGGAGTATGATGATGTGAGCCATTTTGTTTGAAAATAACATGTTTCCTGTGACAGGACTAACAACCCTTTGTCAAGCCAAGTTCCTCTTGAATCATTGGGTGTTGGCAGATATTGATTGAGACAGATTTATGCCCATAAGCAATAACAAATTAAATGCCTTTGTTGCTCAAATCAGACTGGATAAGATTGGATAAGGTAAAGTTGGATAAAATCTACATGTTGTTGAACTGATCTGATCAAGCTCTTAAATGTTCAGGAGACAATCTAGCTGGCTTCTTGCCAGTTTCTTTTTATCCAGAGTTCAGAACCATATCATTCTTTATTTAAAGGAGTTCTGTTTTTTCAAGAGAAATCTGGACATATTATCAATGGATGGGAAAAAACTAGACTACACTCTCTTCTTTTTTAAGATCATCACCATTTTTGTCTTTGAAAAGTACTGCATTACTTTGATCCATAATTGGCTGGGTTCATGCAACATGCTAAGTCAAAAGTAAACCATGTACTGGCCTAATCAAAATGGCTGCCCTCCCTTACCTCCCACTGCCCATACATTAGCAGGTTAGTTCTTCAAACTGAACATCCAAGTTCATTGTGAGCCCACTTTGCCTTCAATCTTATCTCAGGACACCATGACACATAATTTAGTTGCATCTCAACTGCTGTAAGATATTGTATGTAAGATTGTTTTGAGAAGCCGCTGGTACAGAATGCTGTGGCTAGTCTCCTGGTGGGACCATGTATACAAAGCATGTGATTCCCTTGTTACACCAGTTACTAGTTATTGGTCCAGAATAATACCTTCAGCTCTTCTGGGAAAGCATCTCAGGACAATAAGATATCAGACCTCCCACTGAGAGGTTGGAGAATGAGGCCCTTACACGGAGAGATGTTCTTTTTCCATAAATACTCCAAACAAGCTACAAATCCTACTAACATCAGTGTTAGGATTTATAACAGAGAACATTTCTTCTGTCTGATCAAAATGAGTGTAGCAGGACTTTGTAATATTGAAGCCATCATTGCTACAGGATGAATTCCTCTGCTCCAAAAGATAATATCCCTGTAGCCCAGAAAAAATTACAATAGTGATTCTCTCTCAAATATCATTTTGCATCCTGAAAAATCATTCACGCTATCTCAGCTCACCTCACTGGGTTGTTGTGTGGAAAACTAGGAAGAGGAAGGAGTATTAGGTATTAGATAAGTTATTTGTAAAGTAATAACAGTGGGACAAACACAATAAAAATAAATCATTTTTTCCTCCCCGATACAAATCATTTATTATGAAGCTACAATTAGGTTTTTGTTACGAGCAATGAGCATACGATCTAAAATTATACTCGGGTGATGAACCAATATGTACATTTCATTGTCAGATGTGTTGTCTTGAATTATTTTGAGATAGCATTTGATATCATTGATTTGTTGTATCCAATTTACCTTATACTTTGGCAATTACATGCAAGGAAACTTCACTTAAGCAATATTATTTTATTGCTGAATCTCATTATTATGGTTCATTGCACCATCTGTGATGTTCAGACTAGATTTGGCATTTTTGTCTACCTATTGAATCCTTCCCAAGGACCTGGGATAGATAGATGTGTGAATGTTTGATAGTGCTACAGATATTACCTCAGGATATAAGCTGTTGCAAGTAAAGCTACTTTTTGCAATTGACTGATGGTGAATTTGTAAACGCCGGTGGTGTTCAAGTGGTGCTCCAGTTGTTGTAGTTTGTTAAGGCCACCCAGTTCCAATAAAACTCTGGGTGCCTTATATAATATTAAGTATGCAATTAAAAACATAACATAACAAAACATAACTGTTTGGATACGATAACAATAACAATCCATTTTTATTGACTAAGTCACAGCTGTGTTGTAGTTGCTCAAAGTATAACATTAAAATCAAAAGAGAGTGCTGTGTTGCATATCCTGCCAAACAATAATAACTGGACTATCCATGTTTATTATAGTTTTGCATGCTCAAATTGCTTGTAAGATCCACCCATAATATGTATCATCATGTACATTTCATTTCCTAACAGCATACACAGCCACAAATAAGCTTCTATAATTGTTTTTAAATGTTTGTGTAGCTGTGACCTTGACTCAACACTTGTGTTTTCATTTCTATTCTTCAGTATGAGAATAGAGAGGAGGACCTATTTATAATCTTTTTCTTTGCATATATTATGTAAAATATAACCAGCTTTTCAAAGTAAATTTACAGAGTTTATCAAAATTAGATGTTGTCCTTGTTGGTCTTGCTACTTATTTCAGACATATTTAACAACTCAGACCAGCATATACTGTAGACTCTGTTTTAATGTTTGCAATATATGCAGCTTTTCTCTTCTCACTGAATGTTTAATACTCACAAAGTAAATCTGTGGCTACAGCAATTCAGTAAATATTAACATACAAGCATTTACCTCCATCTGTTGAAGTATGTTATGTATATATATTCCATAATTACCTTTAAAATCAATTCTAAGAAGTTCCTAGCCTTCAGTAATAATCCATCAGGCTCAGGTTGACCACACTGAGGAAAATTAAGGTTAAAATTAAAACTCCTAAATGCTTTTCTTTACATAGAACTTGTGTCCTATTTTTTAACCTTATCTGTTTTTTTCACATGAATTCTTCAGGTATCTTTGAGCATTTTAGTTTGATAATATATATATAGGAGAACTACAGTTCCCATGATGAAAACTATCATAAGATTTTATTTTTCTGCTGCATGAAAAATCTATATTGGCAGATGTATTTGTAGCCAAAGTGACACGTTTTTTGAGTTGGTAAAATTCTCTTTGTATATTTTAGCAATTGTACTAGTTGAATTTGGCTTTGGTAGAGTGAGTATAGCCTCTTTGCAGTTTGCTGCAGAGCATCTGTTTTCAATCATTTTTTTTTTCATTTTAAGAGAAAATATCTTAAATTTTATTTCCTACATTTCAAATATTGTGCTAAAATGCTTAGATTATATAGGTGGCTAAGGCTGCAGTTCTCGGCTAATGGAGAAGTGGGACAGTAATCCATGTTTTGTCTCTAGTAAGAATTTGTGTATGGCGGACTGATTTTTGGTTTGTGATATAATAGCCCTATTGTATTCCTAAATGCTTTAGAAAAAGTTGTAGCATATATTGTGCGAAGCATAACATATGACTGTTGATGACTTGAGAAATGTAGAGTGCTTTTTTAGATACAAAAATCACTATCTAGTTACCTCTTATGAGCATGGAAAAATTTTGAATGTACAGTATGATTTGCAGTTGCTACACAATTCTATATGCTGCTGTTTTTTAGAAGGAAATGACAAAAAGTCATCTCTTAGTCATCATTCTGCCTTGCATTTTCTCTGGTTCAGTTGAACTGGAAGGGAAAAGATAGGTAAAGATAGCACATATGTGCTAGTCGTTCCCGACTCTAGGAGGTGGTGCTCATCTCCGTTTCAAAGCCGAAGAGCCAGCACTGTCTGAAGATGTCTCTGTGGTCATGTGGCCGGCATGACTAAACGTCAAAGGCACATGGAACCCACCAAAGGTGGTCCCTGTTTTTCTACTTGCTTTTTTTACCTGCTTTCGAACTGCTAGGTTGGCAGAAGGGACAAGTAACGGGAGCTCACCTTGTTACATGGCACTAGGGATTTGAACCGCTGAACTGCCGACCTTTCAGTTGACAAGCTCAGCAGCTTAGCCACTGAGCCACTGTGTCCCATTAGGGAAAAGATACAAAGTCACATTTACAGGACATAAGAATAACATCAGAATAACCCTGAGTAGCTGATCTAGTGGAATTTATATATTTCTCTAGTTTTAGGTGGTAGGTGCTTAGCTACCTTGCTTTGGTAGCTAACATTGCTTTATGCTGACATTGCTTTATGCTGCATTGATATGGTCTATTTAAATTCTGCCAACCATAGCTTAAAACTTGGCTGCCTTCTTTGTACACCTTTAGCTTGAAGCCAGAAGAAACAAAGTGCTAGCTTCAAATTAGACTTTTTAAATTAGGCTTCTTATTCCAAATATCAAGAGTGTTTCACTATTTTCATATATAATACATTGGAGTTGTTTAAACTACTAAACACATGGTGCTGCTTCACGAGTGACATGATTGCAGTTCTTCTTAATTTGTTTACATACAAGCAGTAAATACATAATCACAAAATAATTCTAGCTATACTTTTTTGTGAAAAATGAATGAGGAATGCGGCCCTTGTATTTGTGTTGAATCAAAGTTGAATTTCTCTATTGAATATGATTCATATACTTAGATACCATGGTAGATACTACTCAAATGGTTGTTTCTTACCTAAAAAGTACCTATGCTATCCATGTTATAAAAAAAATCAGCATATTTGATCTTTCTCTGTGTCTGTTTTTCTCTCTCAATATAGTGTGTGTGTGTGTGTGTGTGTAAATAAAATTCATTTGCTTAAAAATGATAAGATGAGTTTGGATTTGGTACACAAATAACTTGTATATGATCATATCTTCACATTTTGATTAAGATGCTATATTTATAATTTTTAAAGAGAATTGAAACATATTTAATCAGTCCTAATTTAACTCATACAGATTGTACTTGTGTTTCTTCGAAAATACGACCGGGTCTTATTTTCTTAGGCCTTCTTTTCGAGGAGTGTCTTAGTTTTCCCCCCATGTGCCTGGTCTGGCCACTGAGCTGCTTCTTTCATAGCCAAAAAGAGCGACCCACTTATCCAACACCCCTGGCCTGGCCACCAGGCCGCTTTGTTCACGGCTGAAAAGAGTGAGCAACGCAACCCAAGCACCTCGCGCACCTTTGCCTACCTGTAATGGTCACTCCAGCTACCGGTAGCTGTCCAGCCAAAAAAGCCTGCCTTCATCCACTCTGGCAAGCCTGGCCGCGCATGCGCTTAAATACAGCCAAATTTTGAGGGTAGGGCTTAATTTTAATCCACCCTCTTTTTGAGGTGGGTCCTGTTTTAGGAGAAACACTATATTTAGTAACACAGAATTGGGAGCAGTAAGACATCGTTTGGCCTTTGTAAAGTAAAGCACAGGGCAGCTTTAATTGTCAGCCTGTGATTAATGTAGTTTCTGTTTCTTGTATGTGTATCTTCGGTGCTAACTTGGCATCGGTATTAGAAATAGTTAATATTTAAATGAAATCATTCTTGGACGTGTGCCCTGGGAATTAAAATTGCACAGTCACTGCTTACAGAGACAAGCTATGGCTTATCACAAACAGAAAATATAGACTTGTTATACAGTATACAATAATTTATTGCAAACATAGAAAGGCCAGTGCAGTGGCAAAGTTTTTCTATGGATTTTTTTTCCTGACAGTTTATTGTAAAAAGCCAATAAATTGCTTGTTTTGAAATATGTTGTATGAAACAGTTTTCTGTCTTCCTGTTTACAATTACTGCAAGATGGAAGAGAATATATGTCAGCTTTTATTGACCAGACATTCTATACTTTGACCTGGCATTTTATTAACTACCACTTGGTTTTAATCAATAACAATCAGAAAATTTTCCTGTTTATGAGCACTAATAGCTACATAGCACAAATAAATGAGTGAAATACTTAGTGTTGGAGTATCATGTTAAGATCCTTGTTATCTCCTAAATGTGTATTTATTTAATAGAAATCATTGTAGCTTCTACAAACATAATGAACCAGGTGGCAAAAAGAGAATGCCATTCAGACAATAATGCCCGTTTGTACAATTGCCACTCATATTTCACATTATATTCTGTGATCTATCCCTGTCTGTGGTCCCATTGCTTAGCTCTTCATATTATAATTTCAAAGACTTGCACTTCATTAATGAAATATAACCTCCAGATTGTCCATGTGGAGCCTCGTGGGGCCTGGACCTAAGTTACGTTGTTAAAGGGGGTTACCCGGTGAGACCTGAAACTGGAACTTTTGCAAGATAAAACAAAACCTATCGCACCTGGTGAGTACAGGAACCAGGTGAGGAAGCAACACCAGTGAGCAGCTGAGGGTGAAAACTCAGCTGGCTGGAATAGCCCCTAGGATATTATCTTGGAATGAGAGGAACAAGCTGTGCAGTAATTGAAGTGCAAAAAGCAATTGGTTGTAACAAGGAGATGCCTGGTTCATTAACAACTTTGTCATCCTCTTTTGATTAGTTTCCAATCAAAAGTTGCATGGATAGATAATATTATAACCCATGTGATATTCTGCTTAGCAGAGGTTTTATTTGAAATGCAGGAGATAATATGTTTAATGGTTTTTTGTTTAGCCCAGACCCCATGGATATAAAAACTAGCCCATATTATGATACTAATGTTTAGTTTCTGGACAAAGAAGAACTGGATTTTTAGTATTCCATATTACTTGAAGTTTTTACAAAATTTAGACAAACTGGCCTTGGCTAACCAGCAGTTTAAGAAATCTATTTTAAGTAATTTTCTTTATTGCTTTAATCTAAGCACTTTACAATAACAAATTACAGGTAAATTCAATACAGTAATCACACAAAGTAAAATACATAACAATAAACAGAATAACTGTGCATATTAATGAAAAATTTAGTTTTCCAAATCTAAAATGAGATGAAAAACTCAGGTAAGAAAGATCCAGATGCAAAGTTCATATTGGCTAATGAGATTGGAGGTATATCAATTTAATGAATAAATAAATAAAGTACATGACTCTGCAACTCTTATAAGAGTGCTACTTAATTTCTGTCTATGGAGATGCTTAGTCATCCAGGTCATGGTTATCCCAAAGGTGCTTTATTTTTTTTCAAGAGGCAATTGGATTTTTCAAGAAGCTTCTTGGATGAGAAGCGAAACATCTTCAAAGAAAAAATAAAAAGTTCAGTTGCCTCTTGAGGAAAAAAAAGTGCCTTTGGGACTACTTAATTTCTGTTTTGCAAGGATAAACACTATGAGTTTTATTGTGAACAACAACAGAAAATGAAGATATGTATTGAAGCCATAAATACTAATTTGAAGTTTAACTACAGGTGAATGTTTATGTTAGTAAATATCATTATAGCTGTTTTATTTCTGTATATTTTCTTATTTAGGGTGGTGGGGGGAGAGAAGTTGGGTACATACATGAAGACATTAATATTCAGGTATGCCTCCTTTCAGTACTCAAGAAAGAAAAACCCTGACTCCATTTTCATAGAGTACTTTTACTGAGTATGAACTGAATGCAACCAAAGAAAAGCAAGGTCTGAGGCAGTAGGCATGAAAATCACATATAGAACGCATCCTTAAAACCCTCCCCCCAATGGTCCAGTCAGGATTATCTAATGCACACACCCCCAAGGGGTCATGTGGGGTGCAGCTTCCGATGGCTTCATCCTTCTGATATGCCATGACGGTTGACCTTGACTGGTTATCAGCGCGCCTCCTAGCTGCAGAGAAACGCTGAGGAAAACTTTCTCCAATTTACTCCCACCAGCTCACTTCCCCACTCCCAAATATCCAGACAGCTCCCTCCTTCCCCCTGTTACAATGGCAGCCGAGCAAGCAAGTAATATAAAGGCGGAGGCTGACATGTTCATTAGTTTCTTTTCTGGAGAAGAAAGCAAATGGTAGAGATAGAAGTTCAAATGTAGGCCAGTGTAGCAGTCCTTGTCAAATGATTTAGGATACTATCAGAAAGATATCAGTAACTGTATACAAAGAGCACCATCAAGTAGAACAGTTGTGGTTATTTGTCTCAAAGAATAAAATGAAGGTGCCTTACTGGCAAAGGCAAAAAGCCAAGGCTATCACAACTGTAGCTGCATGTCCACATCCATTAAATGTGAAAATCCACCAGGAATATACAGAAAGCAAGAGAGAAAGACAAAATGGAAATGCCACTTCATTAATTAGATGCACAGTGATTTCAGTCAAACATTGTGCTAATCCATTGTCTGCCTAACTGGCCCGAACCATTTTTCTATTGTGGCAATGTCCTGGTGAAACCTTTCCTCATGTTTGTCGCTGACTGCAACTAGATTTTTGGGAAAGAAGTCCAAGTGTGAATGCAGAAAATGAATCTTCAGTGACATGTTGCAATTCATGGTTTTGATGCTGTGAGAAGTTTGTCATACAGCTGAATGTTGTTTGGTGCACTATAGTTGTCACGAAAATTCTCAACTACATCCATGAATGCTTTCCAACTGATTTTCTCTGGTCCCATTAATAGATCCTTGACCTGCTTGTCATTGATGACATATCTGATCTGTGGACTAACAAAAATGCCTTCCTTAATCTTGGCATCAGTTATTCTTGGAAATGTTTGTCTCAACAAAAACCTTCATCTTTCTTGTCCATCGCTTTTACAGAATTTTTCATCAGTCCAAGTACTATTTGGAATGGAGGAAAAATATCTTTGTCAGGTCAACAAGTGGTTCATGTGCCATGTTTTTCCATCGTGGAACCAAATTCTTTCAGCGGTGGCCATTTCTTTTTAATGTAACGCAACTGTTTTGTACACTGTCCCATTCACATGCTGTATGTAACAACCGAGTTTGGTATATCTGAGTTGCATTCTTAGCAACAGAGCCACTACTCTTAGATCTCCACAGATATTGTAGTTATACTTGGTGTACTATATATGCTTCAGATATTTTCAGATGCTTCTTTCAGGCATGCAGCAGAGCCAACATGTATTAAAGGGTGTACATTGCTATTGTGTAAAAACAGAAGATTTCTATAAAACAGTATGTGATAGGTTAACTTACAGGTTAGCAGCCAAAAATCTCTTAAGTTGCATCCAAAAGTATTTAGGAAGCAAAATCTTTGTTTTTCAGTGAAATCCACATAGACCATTTTATCACATTATTATATGCAGCAAATTAATCATCAGATTATTTTTTATCTGGGTTTTATGAATTTCTAAGATACAATGACCTGTTTTTAGAGTATTACAAAATCATTATTAATGCACATTCTAATGAATATTGTACATAATCCAGATCTGAGGGATGAGTAAGTGAATGAGGAATATTATTTATACTAAGTGAGGCCACTGATTCATTCATCCAGGATCTACATTCAGTGTCCAGAGGGATGGTCAACTCTTTCACACAGAGGATTTCCCCAATTTTAGTTACAGAGAATGGGTTTGAAACTTCACCCTGTAAATAAAATATATTCTCTTTAATTGAGTTACAGCCCTTCACTTAAAAATAAGGGAAGATAACTTCATGAACAACCAGCACAGCTATGAGGTAATGACACTTTCAGATCTATAGTACCTGAGATTAAGTGTTGTTTGACTGACAATGATGCAACTGCAACTCCCTCATCAGCTACGATTAATTCTGATTTCCTGGAAAATAGGGTTTCAGTATTCACTGTTTGTTCTTCTTGGTAACTTTAGTTTTCCTTGAATTCCAGTTTCAGAATGCCTCTTTTTAGAAAATGATAAGAAATGATATAATCAGATACAGTTATATTTTTACATTTTAGGATTTTAAAATGTGTGAGGCCGAATGAAATATAGTACTGGCGAATCTGTTCAAGCCTAAACCTGCCAAGTCAAAAACACAGTGCAGAAGTATAATGGAGAACCCTGGAGGGGAGAGCTGATCTTCTGTCATTTATTTTTCCATGAGCTGATGCCAAAACTTTTGCTTTCACTTATCCCACTCACAGTAGCAAAGGGTGTGAAGTGAACTAACTGCCAGGAGAAAAGGCCCACAAGGAAAGGAGTTCCATCCTCTTGTAGGCATCTGCTCTGCCAGTCAGCCCTCAGGTTTATAGAGACAGTTTCAACATAAGATATTGCCAGTACCGCATTTAAGTTGTGGTACTTATTGCTTTTAAACTAGGTTCCTGACACATAAATGGAATAAAGGCCCACCAAGGAGAAAGAGTCAGCAAATTTAACAAGCCAAAAATGGATGGAAACAGACAAATGCTTCTTTTTCTTGTCTCTAAACAACATCCTTTTAACCAATATCTATCTGGCATCTCTCATGTTACTTGTCTTCCAAATATGAGGAAAATATTAATACTGCCAGAATATTAATATTTTATCTTTGTTTGAGAATTATACTTGGTTTATAATTTGGGAGTGAACATTTGGAATTTCATCTCCTCACCCCATTTTATATGCAAGAGCACGGGACTCCTGAGAAAAAAAATCCACTTCACAGCCTGGTTTTAGCCATTACAGGTAATCCTTGAACTACAACCGCAATTGAGCCCAACATTTCTATTGCTAAGCAAGACAGTTGTTAATTGAGTTTTGCTCCATTTTACAGCCTTTCTTGCCACAGTTGTTAGGTGAATCACTGCAGTTGTTAAATTAGTTACACGGTTGGTAAGTGAATCTGGCGTCCGCATTGACTTTGCTTCTCAGAAGGTCGCAAAAGGGGATCACATGACCCCAGGACACTCTGACTGTCATAAATATGAGCCAGTTGCCAAATATGAATTTTCATTACATGACCATGGATGGATGCTTGTAAGTGTGAAAAATAAGTCACAAGTCATTCTTTTCAGTGCTGTTGTAACTTTGAATGGTCACTAAATGAAATGTTGAAAGTCGAGAACTACCTGAATACACAAATAGCTGTATTAGTGATACAGCTATGGAAAGGAAGCCTCTTGTAATGCATGTTATTGATAATGAAGCAGCTTTCTTTCAATTCTTAAAGCATCCCCATCTTTTGTAATGCTTGCATGTCTGTTTAAAAAGTTTTTTTTTCCCCCGGCTATTGTGGAGGGGGGTCTATGCATGCAAAGAAAAGATCCATTAGGATGTGGCCAATTTATTGCTTTGAGGAGAATTTAGGTTATTGTTCCTTTTTTTTGCCCACTTCTGGTGTTAAAATCTGATATCCCAAAACTTTTGCCCACTGCAGTTATAATTCATTGGTTCAATATCTTTGCTGAGATTACAGTGTGAATACATAAATTCACAGAGATCGTCATCCATCAACTGATATCCTTAATCCTAATCTAACCTATTTGGTGGGAGAAAAGTGCAAGGCGATTAAAATAAGTGAATGTAATCTATTGATCTACAAAACTCACTGGCAAGTACAAAATTTTTGGCAGGCAAAAATAGAGCAAAAGCCAAGGTTTATGTTAACTTACTTTGCACAGCCAAATTCATAACTTAAGAGTATTAAACTATGTTTTCTCAGATACGAAACACATTTAATATTACAGTTTGAAGATTATATCTTGAAGAAATAGCCAAAAGGTTAAGGGAGAAAGCAAATTGCTTTCACAGATGTATGAAATGGTAACAATTTGGTTTATAATTATAAGTCTTAAGATCAGGTCACAAAAATGCTGTATGTTATAGCAGCCTCTATATTCACTTTCAAGGGTGTGCGCTACATTCAGATTAATTCATCTCCTATATTTATTACAGTATTAATTTGAAAAGGGCTTTACTGTAAATTTAAAGGCTCTTTAAACTCTTCTTATAAATTCAATTTAACAAATGCAACTCATTTTAAAAATACTGAACTATATTAAAATTGCCGAGGCTGCAAAATAATGACTAGGTAGCATATTGCAGCTACTTAGCATATTGTAGTTATAGATGAATTCTGTTAAGAACGTAAATGTTTTTAAATGTAATTTGGTATTGGATTGTAGCAGAATGTATATTTGCTCATACTTTGCTTCATTTTGAGTTATAATCTGGATGCTAAGATCAGTAGGAATGGCGATAACATAGACAGTTGTCTATATCTATATCATCTATATCTTAGCTGAAGTTTTGTTATTCCAGATTTATAATATAGTAGATCATCTTAAAATCTACTTCAATATTTGCTTTTTCAACAATTGTGGGATTTCTCTCCATGTACTTCCTAATGCATGAGGGAAGTTTACGGGGCAGAGGAAACTATTATTTAATGAATGATGAAGTTTTAATTAAATACCATATAACTTTTATGTTCTTGTTTGCTTAAAAAATGGCTGTTATCTTTTAACATCCTTCTTCCCTTGATGTCAGTGTTACTGTACAAAGCAAAGTTGAAAAATTCATCAGTGACAGCTTCTCTGTATTGGCAGAGTAAAAGTGAATCAATTAGCCAAGCCTACAAGTAGATACTCATGTCAAGTTTATACATCTATTTAATTAACCCATAGAGAACTCCTAGAGTCAAAATTAAATTGTCTTTGCAAAGAACAGCTTAAAACAAATTCAGTGACAGAGGAATTGCTGTTTATTCCATTTTATTATTAAGCCAAAAAACTGCGAGCAAGAAAAGAACTGTAACCTTCCAGTGATAGATCGAAGCAAATAATTTCCATTCATTTCTGTCATCAGCTTAAAAATGACAAAGCCAATTTAACTTGTGGTGTTTTTTTTTTCTTCCCCTATCCTCTCTCTTTTTAATTTAAGGAACAAGTTCCAGTTTACCATCCAACTCCTAGCCAGACTCGCCTAGCCACCCAGCTTACGGAGGAAGAACAGATTAGAATAGCACAACGGATAGGCCTTATACAGCACCTGCCAAAAGGAGTCTATGATCCTGGAAGAGATGGTTCGGAGAAAAAGATCAGAGAGTAAGTTGAAGAAGTGCCATTTCTGATAGTAATGTCACCTAAGAGACGGCTTTCGTGGACTTTTCAAAAATCTTGTTCCTTGTTTGCAGTTTTCTTCACCTGCTTGGGCTGTATATGCCACTTTTCTCTTGTCTTTCTTTTTTTAATGGTAAGCAGATGTTTTCTGGGATTTTTCCTGACAATAAATGTCTTCCTTGTGCACTGCCCTGACTTTTTTTTTTTTACAAAATTTTACAGTAAATCCAGATGATCTTACTTTTCTTCTGAATTCTTTCCATGTTTTCTCACCACTTCTGGATTTTATTTTTCCTTGCCACAGAAAAACTGTTGTTTTTTTTTTTAAAGGGTGAAAATAGCCGTTCATTTTCTTTTGCATAGTGAAATGTGAAATTTAAAATACCCTAATTATTCTTATCTTTTCACCTAAAATCTGTATCATTCTGTATGATCATTCTGTATCTCAACAGCCTGGTTTCTATTCATGCATTTATGCATAAATGTTTTATATTTATGCAGAAAGCTGGAGACCAAAACGTCTAGTCCGCCTTTTGACATGAAAGCCGTCTGGGTGACTTTTTTCCCAGCCTCTACCTGACAAATAATGAATGTAGTAGTCAATTTATTTCCAAAGACAATTCCCATTCGTGCTGATATGAACTGTGTGTCAACAAACAGCTTTTTTTTACAAGTATAACACTCCGTTGTGCTACTAATAATTGGATTAAATACTTTCCATATTATCATTCAAAGCAGATATGCCACATAATTACATATACTACAAAAATAATAATGGGCTGGTATACAGAAATGTAGCATTACTGGTAGAATTTGTTTTCCAGGAATTGTGTCACTGAAACAGGACAGAACATTGTTGCATAATATTTACAGTAATCATTTGTTTGGAAACACGTTTCTAACTGTCAAAGCAATTTACAAATACAAAAAGCCTGGATATTATGTTACTCATTCCATTCCATTCAGAATCTTTCTCTTACAGCTTATGATTTGAATATATTAAAATAGAAAATACTAGAAATGTCCAAAAGTCAAAATATATTTTATAGATTGTAATGTGTCAACAGGAGCAAAAATCTACAATAGAATACTACAATCTATTTTAAGTATATATCTGTGTAGAGATAAATGTATGGTTTTAAGCTATTCTCATTTCCCCTAAATAACTGTTTTGGGGGATTCAGGACAGTATTTATTTGTTCATCCCTGTATTTATTCAGTTGATATGTCCATCCATGTAAAATAACTGATTCTGGACAGCTAACAATTTTAAAAATCAGCCAAAAAGTCAACAAAAAATATAATATCAATAGTCAATAGCCAAGATTTTTAACAAAGCCATCAGAACAGATGCAATACAGATACTTCAACAACATTAATTCACAAACTCCAGCAGACACTTCAGTCTCCAAGCCCAAGAACGTAGCCATTTCTTCATACCTTGCAAAAGGCCTTGGGGTATTATCCAGTTTGAACTCTGGGGAAGGGAAGTGATATCCAGTATAGCTGGCATAACAATAGAAAAGGCTTTCTTCTGAGTCCCACCAGGTGACACTCTTTAATGGATGGGACTCAACATAGCTCTCTTGCCACAATATATGGCATGGGGAGATGTGATTGGGGAGAGACAGTTCCCCAAATAACCTGGCATGGAAAGCTTTAACCGGTAAGCATCTGCACCTTGAATCCGAAATGATACTGGCTGACAATGCAGCTCCCAGAGCAGAGTTGTTCTAAACCCATAGATTAAAAAGTGCTTATAACTGCCAATATTTTGTATTAACTGCAGATTCTGGATGCACTTCAAGGGCAGGACCAAGTAGGGCATATTCTAATAGTCCAACTGGGTAGTAACTTCCCTGTCCACAAAACTATGGAAAAGTTTTCCAGGTCACAGTCACTTATGTTTTGTAAACAGAAATAGCACACTGGTTCCATATGGGATAGTGGTAATCTCATCCAGACTGAGAGATGGAGAATCTCCAGAACCAGAGCTATTAGAATCCAAACCACTCAGTCATGTTAGGATTGAGTTGAAGGCTGCTCCATCCCAAATCCCCACAGGCTCCAATCCTCAAAATAAAATTTCCATGACATCACCTGGACAGCTCACGGTGAAGGTACGTCACCCCATGCTACTGGATGACCTTACCAGTGGCATCATGTAAATGTTAAATCAGTCAAGAGAATGTCAAGCCCAGGGACATCCTGCAATGCAAGGTTATCTAAGGTGGTATTAGTGGCTCTGTTGAAAGAAGGAATTGGAGAAATAGTTTCCCTGTTCCCTTCTCTGATAAAAAATTCTACCAAATTCTGGTTCATTGATGTAGCATGTTCATTTGTGGATTTAAACTATCAAGAACAAATTCAGTGTTTTGGAATGATCAAATGTAAATTTCATAGAAATATTTTTGGAGGCTGTGAAATGAACAATGCTAGAAAATCCTCAAATGTTACTGCCACTTACCTTATATCATCAGTTATAGGAAATAGCTGATCATGGTTATTGTCGCTATGTTGGGGCAATCAGTTTTTTAAATCTAAAGGAGTATTACCTTCTCATATTGGAACACCATATATTGAGTGATTTTGTTTATGAATGAGATAAGCACAAAATACTGAATGAACAAATAACAGTGAGTTTCTTTACATATATGTAGAGTCCACATCATTAGTTGTTGACACTATGGGAAAAAAACCCTGAATACCCAAAATATGATAAATATTTTTCACAGAATTGTTCCAAGGCAATTTCAGTTTGCATAAATGGCTTATTTCCCCCATTTTTAACATCTAAAAATTGGCGGTATTTAACCCAGAAATGAAGTAACATGTATTAGCATAACTAAGATTAATGTTAAGTGCTTTATTGAATTAAAAACTCACTAATAATAAAATACAGAGCATTTACAAGTGGCCTGAGAAGTATTCACTCCTCCCCAAAATTAAATTCTCAAAAAAAAATTGGGTAAGCAACAACCATCTTAAATAATTAAACTATTCTAAATTACTTAAACTGAAATTGCAGATCTCAATAACACGAAATAAAAACAGTCTTCCTTCAATGATGTTATTATCTGTATTAATTAACGTAGATTCTGCAGGAGGATTATACGTATACTTATTCAACTCTGTGTGCTCAGTGCAGCTTATTATGAAATAAATGTGCACAGATTTGCAGCTTTAATAGATTTCATATGGATTTCCAGAGATTATAATGTAATAATAACTTCTAGAAGTTTAACATCAAAGATTTAACAAGTAACAACTTTAATATGTATTAGAAAGCAAGTTTACAAGATTTTTCTCCCTAATTTCATGAGCCTATTTCTATACACTTTCTATTTTTTCCATCTTGTTTCCTTTTTTTCCCCCTAGGTGTGTCATCTGTATGATGGACTTTGTTTACGGAGATCCTATCAGATTCCTGCCCTGCATGCATATTTACCATCTGGACTGTATAGATGACTGGTTGATGAGATCTTTCACATGTCCTTCCTGTATGGAGCCCGTTGATGCCGCATTATTGTCCTCTTATGAGACTAACTGAGCCAGAGTGTCTCTTCTGACCTGTCAAGAAAACATCATTTTTAATGGATTATACCTATCATTCTACCCAAAGAACCAGAGATTAGTAAACAAAGTCATGCACACAAAAAGTTCATTTCCTTAAAAATTATAAGACAATAATTTCCGACTAGCTGCAGGTAATTGATAAAGAGAGGGAAGAAGAGACATCTTTTAGGGAATATAGACACATAGGATGCTATTTTTATGTAAAGCCTTGATCCAGTACTTAAAAATAGTTACTCTTCATGAAAGCCTGCTAGCACTCCTACCCAGAGGAAGAGGGTCGAGGGTAATAGTAGATGCTAAATATTAAATTGTGTGGACTGAAATTAGCAAGCAACTCTGCTCAAGCATCACTGACTCACACAAGAATACTGCCATGGGAAAATGTACTTGGAGAGCAGAAGCAGTGTGAGATATACATGTGTACTTGAAGAAAGAGAAAGAGGTACCAAAACATCCTTTCTCCTAAAGAAAAGGGCATGTCTCCTCAGATTGCTCACAGGTTTCTGGTATTTGGGTCAATGTTCTAATTACAGGGAAAAAAAATCCTACATTTTTATAACACTGGCACAAAAATAGTTTTAAGCTTGTTTGCACAATTCTTTTTTTATCCATTGGAAATGGAATCCATTTTGCCTTAGGTCTTTTTAATAGCATATTCTTATGTTTGGGCTGGCTCTATGCTTGAAAATCAGTTTATTTATAACCTGTTGTACAAGTGCTATATGTTGTTTGCAGTTAGGATTATGTGGACTTCAAAAAGATGTCCTAGCTTATAAGCAAATGTGAGATGCACTGTCTCTTTTGTGTATGTGGCATTCTGATGCTGAGGTGTTAAAAGAAAAATCAGAAAACAGACCAGTGTTTTACCTCTCTAGAATTTTCTTTCCCTGCCCCATTTTTTTTTTGCCTAAAGTTTGGCTGGATTCAGACACCAAGATCAATGTTGTTACTGGCAGGTAAAAACAAAGAAGGTGAACATGTAAGCATGATAAAAGATCACGTATATCACAAAATTTGTTTAACTACCCTTCTTACAGCAAGTATTACATGGAACCATATAAAAAGGATACTGCATCTCTCATTCTTGTAGTTCTTAGATTTGAAAAACCAGACTGTGTCTCAGTCTATGTAATCAATGTATCTTGTATTTTGTTGGCTGGCAAAGCAGTCTGTCAAGCAGATGTTAAATAATCTATATGTTTTGTACAAAAAAATGCAAAAATTGTATTTGGCACAGAATCACATAGGACTGATCAAGTGGGTGAACTGTAGCTGGGAAGGGCTGTTTCCAGTATTTGTAGGTCTGAAATCAGCAAAAGGTATGCTTGCAGAGAAAGTCATGCAAAGAAAGTGTAGTTATAAAAACAGCTGTCAATTTAGCATGTGGGGCTTTGTCCTATTATGTGTTCTTTAATGTAATTTTATACATTTGACTTAAAAGACAATTCTTTTAATTTAGCATGAGATACAGGCTCCAGTTAATAGCACTGTATTATGAGGACTGGCCTTGTTTTAACACATGATTTTAAAAACTGTATTTAAACAGCTACACTGAAGACTGTAAGCTTAAGAGTATAGAGTAATTAGATGTCAAATAATTTCTACAAGGTTAGTAGTATGCAAACATCTGAAATACGGCTTATTTCTTATTCTGCAGAACCTTTCATTCAGATGCTTCAGTCCGTATCCAAAGTGCACACTTGTGTATTCATACAGCTCCTATGCAAGCAGATTTTCCCTCCAAATTATACTGAGCAAGGCATACCAAGCATGATCAGAGTTAGCCTTACAAATGGGGAAAAAAGAAAAAAAAACAGGCTGGGAAAGAGCTCCATATTGCCTCAGCACCCTTGTACCTATCTAAGTAGCTCAATTGCAATTTTGCATCAGATACAGATTGTTACACTATGACTGGGGCATTGAAAAAAGCAGTTTGAAGAAAGTACCATGTTAGATTAATTTACATTTAATGGGAAACTTTAGTGCAACCCCCTTCAACTGTTCTTAATCCCTAGATGAGAGATAAAAGGAAGTTGTGCAATATTTTCAGAATAAATCATACTACCTTGTCATTCCATATTTTTTCCATAAATGTTAATGTCTATCTTGTTAAGTATTAACAAGATTAAGAATTTGTTTCTTTTACCTTGGATGTTAAATTGGCAAATGAACCATTTTTAAACATCTTTTTCATGTTCATTGTTTTCTTTCTGTGACTTTTTAAAAATGCTAGAAAAATAGCATGAATTTGCCGGGAATTTATGTCCTACGTCTTAATTTCTACAAGGGGCGGGGGAGGGGGTTAGAATACAGCCAACATATTCTCCCCTCAGACTTTGGTTTAGCCTGCAGCGGGTGCTCGTGACCTCTCCTCCTTCCATACCTCCACTTTCTGATTTATTGCTGTTGCCGTCACTGCCAACTTTCCAATAGACCTTATTTTTGTAGAATCAGCAACCCTACAGTCCAGTATCCTGACTTGTGCCCTTGGGGGGGTCTCTATGGTTGTTAGGCCACCTTTTATTGAAAGAGCCAGTTACCATAGAGCTTTCTTAGTGCAAAAGTTAAATGGCATGTTCAGAAACGTTCTTTAAGACTCAAATCACAGTTGTGGATGCAAACATTTGTACAATGCCTGCTTAGTCCTTTTCTGATCAGTTGCTCAGCAAGCTACTATGCTGCACTTAGGCATGTGAGGAAGCCTCATACAATTCCATCACATATTATATGCTAAGTAGCCCAAATAATTTACTCCGTAATTGTCAAATCTTTTGTGTTGACTGTCTGTTTAATTCCCCCTTTGTGATGACCTTTCTTGTAAGAGCAGAGATCTAGTGGACAAATTGCCACTTACGTCTTCCCAATATGTGCACACTGAGAGTAGCAGCCTTCTGCATGATACCCTTACTGACTGATACCTTTATAAAGAAAATTAACTCTGACAATTCCAGGACTGGCAAAAATCCTGCCCTTTGATCTTGGCATATCAAATTTTATGTTGATCCGTGGTCTCTTCCAGCACAGACTCTATTTCTGGTTGATCACTATTAGACCAAGAGCCACAGAACTTTCATCATAAATTCTTCCTGTGGCTTGAAACAGGAAGGACACACTATTCTGTGAGCTCTTAGCAGGCTTCCCTGAGAACATAAAATGTATTCCCAAATCTATTTTTAAACATGATTATGAGTTAAGCAAAGGTGATTAGCATGTGTGTATGTGCATGCACGCCCCAGATTCAGCACCAGCGACTTGGTTACTGAAGGAAGAAAAATTCAGCCCTTTTAATTTATCTTTCCAAATAACATGGTTATAATCATCAAATCATATTTGTGCTCTGCTTACAAAGAAGCAATACTTACATTTAGAAGCAGATTCTGTGCCTTAAAATCACTGTGTACTTTTCTGTACAAATTAACATTGAGAAACAATTTGGTCAATTGGCACATGGCATTTCTCAATAATATTTAGAAGGAAAAATTAAGCACAATACCAGAGGTACTTAAACTATGTAAAATCTATTGGCAAATATAACTAAAAAGGCATTTACTTAATAATGTATTTCAACTGGGACAATAATTGCTATTTTTCTACAAATTATTATTTGCTTCCTAATTTGAGAACCTGCTCTGGAGCAGTTAGGTGTTACGTATGAAGACCAAAAGACACCTTTTATTGGATTTTGCTCAACTGCCAGAATGTTGCTCGATATAGCTTTCTGATTTAGTAGTGTGCCGTAACTTTGTGATATTCTTTTTTAAAAAAGCATCCATTACTAAATCCAAAGTAAACATTTGATTTACTTCCAAATGTTAAAGCACAAACTTCCATAGGTGAATCTTGAAAGATGTTTCCTAAATTATGCTGGAAATGTCTAATGTTGGTTATTTGCTTATATCCCAATCTGTACCCATCCTATTTCAATAGAATCTACCAAAGGTCAGCTTACAGTGTGAGTCTATTATTTTTAATTATTATTTGTCGACATTCCAATACAACCGAAAGAACTATGATTATAGCCTAAGCATCCATATTGGGATATAAATATACCCAGGATCAAGCACCAATTCTCACAGATTAAAAAAAAAACCCATGCAAGACTGAATTTTACTGCAAGATGGCTATTAAAAAGGGTATTTTGGAAGGACAATCAATTACTAAAGAAAATGACATGCTACAATTTCAAGAACCACAAAAATATTTAATATTGCAGCCAAAGTACAAGAACTGGCTTTGTGTTTCTATGCACATATTTCACATCTGGTATAAACAGTTACTATATGTGTATTGCATTTGCGCTAGTAAAGTTGGCAGTTTCTTACTCAAAGTTGCATCCTTTAAAACTGGAAAATATTAAACAATTTCTATTTTCAAGACCAAGCAAGTAATTTCTATTGTGGGAAAAGATTCTCTGGTCTAAATCCAAAAAGAAAAATTATATTTTAACTGACACTAACCCAGTGTCCTGTCACAGGATATTTAATTAATTGCACATTGAAATAATAAATCACATATTACTGTTTCAGGTTTCTACAAAAATTGAAAGTTACTGACACATATGTTTCATGTAGTATACCAGCAAAGTTACAAACTGCACTTGTGAAATTAATTCAGTTAAGTATGCAAAATGCTGAAGTATATGGTGTTAATTTAACTGGAGAAGAAATTAGCAATTTCTTTAGAACTTTCCAATCAGAGAATAAGTGCAGAACACAAGATACAATACTGAATTGTCTATAGTCTTTAATCTCAAGGCTCTGATTAGTCTAGGCCAGGAATTCCCACTCAAAGAAATTGATCCTATCGGGGATAAATCATAAAGTTCTCTTTTGGTAAGAAAATTTACAGATATTCTGTTATTATACAGGTAGACCTCGACTTAGAACCACAGTTGGAACCAGAATTTCTGTTGCTAAGCAAGGCAGCTGTTAAGTGAGACATGCACAATTTTACGGTCTTCTTTGCTACGGTTGTTAGCAAATCACTGCAGTTCAGTGAATCACGTGGCTCCAGGATGCTGAAACCATCATAAATACAAACTGGTTGCCAAGTGCCTGAATTTTGTTCATGCGACCATGGAGATGCCGTGGCAATTGTATATATGAGGCTTGGCTATAAGTCATATTTTTCAGTGCTGTTGTATCTTTAGATAGTCACTAAATGGTTGTGAGTTGAAGGTTACCTGTATTTATCATATAGTTTTAAAAACTAAAGTTTCAGTAACTTACTCTGTCTCTCACCTGTGATATCCCACTGACTGAGAGTCAGCAGCTGAATCTATACATGTTTCAGTTTAAAATGCTATCTTGCATAAAATATTTTGCGAAATAATTTTCCTAAGTTGAATTAATGTCAAGCGCCAGGGGAAATCAGGAGATTGAAGCAGTTCAACTAAGTATAAAGATTTATTGCAAGCTTAAGCTCTCTACAAGAATCAGACCAACCAACCGTCAAGGGATATGAGCAGGAGATAAGAGAGGAATTCAGGGTGGGCTGGTCTTAGATCTCTTGTGGGCATGCAGGGACTCGGGACTTATGATGCGTTTGATCCCTCAGGCTCAGCATGGTCATCTCCTACATCAATTGTTTACGCGTTATTATGGAGTAATAGTATATTAAAAGTACTTTAATAATCTAATTCTTTTCAAATACTTTAAACTTGGCTTTTGTTCCAGAAAATAATTCAGGTTTGTTTGCTATAGTTCTTCAATTATTCTAATATTGATATTTATCCTAAAATTCATGGTCAAACTGGCCAAATAACAATATCGCACAGGGTTTTTTGCCCGATCGGGGCAATTTATATATTAAAGCATGGCTGATTGGAGAATTCTGGGAATTGAAGTCCACAAGACTTAAAGTTGTTAAGTTTGGAGACCCCTTTATTAAAAGACAGCTGAAAGGTGGGAGGGAGAGAAGTTCTACCTTTTCATTGTGATAAGTAAGCAAGCTAGTAGGACTATATGTTCTATTTAAATAAGCAATTTAACAGGCAATTCAGTTATTCTTTTATTATCAAGAAAACAAGGTCCATCTAATTACCATCTAAAAACTATCTGAATCTGATCAAGGTGTGAGCAGAAAGTCTTCAAGGTTCTACTAGTTTATTTCCTATTATTCACCAACTTAACAAGATATATTTCAAAATGCTTATAACTGGCTGAAAATGGTACACAGAGATAACAAAAGAAATACTGTTGATTCCTCAGAATTTTTAAAATTAAAAACATTTGTGCTGAATGTGGACATAGAAACCATTTTAAAATATTGCCAGTAATATCCATCTGTGAAGATTTGTACACCATGTGAACTGCTGATTTTTAAAAAAAAATAACATTACAAAACCACAGTTGCTATAGAACGATCACCATCATCTGGGAGAGATCTGGCTTGATTCAAAGCAGCTTGAATTCTGAAGTGCGTCCTTGTTTCCATGGAATAATTCTTATAATTTTGCCTAAAACAAACAAGATATTTGTGATAGGTTCATACCTACAGTGTTTATCATCATCTAGACTTAACAGAGCAATATTTACACAGAAAAAGAAAAAAAAAGTTTTCTTCCAAATTTTTCTGTTTTAAAAGGGGACAACGTGTAGTGTGTGTGTGTGTGTGTGTGTGTGTGTGTGTATTTTTCATAGATTACAGCCGACTAATCTGCATACATCAACTCCATCAATTAATCAAGATGTAACAACACAAGCAACCAACCCGCTAACAGCAACAAAACCAGCACCCCACACCTCCCCACTAGTATTTATAGAGAAACGGCAGCTCCGATCACGCTTTCCTCGCACAAGCACGAAGCCAAAGACACCAGCCTAAAGATGATGAGTGGGACCTCATCGAAACATCGCCAAGATACTCTCAATCTTACATGGGAAAAGACCCGAATACACCAAAACTTGTGTGTATGTGTGTGTGCGTGTGTGTGTGTGTGTGTATACACATACATACTGTGTGTGTGTGTATGTATATATATACACACACATACATACATACAGATATATAGATAGATATAGATATAGATATAGATATATAGATATAGATATAGATATACACACAGACACACACAGACACACACACAGAGATACAAAACCTACTCCCCATTCTTTATTCTGGGATTGTGACTGGTGCCAGGAATATATATATTCCATCTATAAGCCCCTCTTAAGAATTTTTCAGCAAACTTACTTCAACCCTTCCTATCACCTCATTTACTACTAATAATGAGAAAGATATACTTCAACAGACTTACTTTGCTCTTTCCAAGTTCTTAATTGCTTCTTCTATTTTATCTTGATCGAGATATAATAAAGCAAGTTCAAGCAGCGCATTTGGAATTAAGTAATGATCATACTTGATCTTCTTTTCACTTAAAAGAAGAAATGGCAAGATACATGTAATGAATAATAGTTTTACAGGCAAGAATAAGTAAAGTTATTCAGGGTTGACAAGAAGAAATTCTGGTTGGGTCACATGATGACTTGCTTAATGACTGCATCATTTAGTGATCAATTTAAGTCAAGGACTACCTGTATGTAAGTTATACAACTCAAGCCACTTTAGCTATTTTAAAACGAAGCTTTTTTTGACCCTGATAGCTACTATCCCAGACTGATGAAGCTATCGGGTTACTAGATAAATCATCTTTTGATGTAGTCATTCTCTCAAGAAATGATCAATGTTCTTCCCAGAATAATTTATATTCTCCTAAAACCCATCTCCTGATTTTAACTATAGGCCAGTTAAAACTTATATAAATATAGATTTATATCTATATAAATACATATAATACTGACATGAAAAGACTGCTTGAAAACTTTGATAATTTAATGCAGCCATTTCTGCTTTAGTGTTCATTAGCATCTTCTAGTTTGGAAACTTACTTGAAGTGAATATAAGTAAAGTGATCTTCTGCTTCTGAAATCTTGCCCAGATGTTTTAAGCATAGCCCTTTCAGAAGCTTTATCACACAATGGTCATCAACAAGAAAATCTGTAGCTGAAAAATAAAAGAAGATGCACAGGTAATTTTAGATCATGACAGACATCTTTCTGTTTTACCATGACAGACATGGTGAAACATATTTAATATTCTCATCTAATATGTGCACATTAGTTATGAGCATAATTATTGATAACACATATTCACACTAGCCTACACAATATTTGAATGATGTAATATCCAATTATTTGAATTAGTGACTTCATAAATTCTGTGATTGCATGAAGAATTTGCTATTATGTCAGTAATTTTAAATTCTTCATGCTATCACAGAATTTATGAAGTCACTAATTCAAATAATTGGTGCATTATGCATCATGTTACTGGCTGGGTAATATATATAACACATTGGCTGGGTTTATATATATTGATAGGTCTACATTATCATTATAGGACTTCCTTGGTTCAGGCTTAGTATATTGCATGAACTCAGGTATATTTTCAACAGACCACAGTTAAGGAAATTCTGATTTTAAAAAGTGTTTAAATCCAGTCAGTTCCCCTCTCCCCCCACCAGCTGGTCACCAAGCCACAAAGGTTGGTGACTGCTGCTTTAGATGATCACTTGTAGCCTCAAACTCCCCAGAAACTGCTCTCCAGCACTGTAAGCAATCTTATCTGAGGTTTGAAACTAATATGTATAAATAGAAAGGGGAAGGATAATAAATGTAGAAAGCAGAACTGTCTTAATTATAAGGAGCAAGAAGACACTACTGACTGCTGATTTCCAATTTGTAAACATATCAATTACCTATTTTATTGAACTGGTTTATTGATTTATTATTTATTGAACTGAACAAATATTTGCCCTCACATGAGCTCTATTGGAAATCTATACTTAAATTTTAAAAAGTTTGTCTTTTGCCCTCTTAAATGTCTGCTTTGTGCTCTTTGGGGTGCTAATTTCCAACATCTGTTTCTCAAACATGCAAGGATACCATGGCACTCTTAAAGGATTGAGTTAATCATTGCTTAGGACAAATTCTGATCAAATGGACATTCCTCCAAATGTCAAATGTACTCCTATAACTGAAACATGTTTCCTCAACCTAGCATAAAATTATGTCATAGTGGAGTAATTGAAAATAAAATAAGACAATTGCCAATGATAACATTGCTACTATCATTACTATCTTACAATTAATCCAGTAACTGACTACAGAAGAATGGGTGAATCTGTTTAGCTTCCTAGAACTCCAGGTCAAGCACAATCTCTCTGATTGTCTGTACCTGCTGTGACCTAGGGTTACTGAGTCATTACAATACACAATTAATCCCCCCAAAAATGATTTTATTGTAACAGCTGAGAATTACGTTCATTCCCAGCTGAGTCCCAACTAGTTGCAAAAAAAGTCCTTCGGAAGAAGTCCAGGGTAATCACCAAGCTTTATCTTTTTTGACACCCTGCCAAAGGCCTTACTTGGCAAAGCCCCACCGAGTTCAGAAACAAACGAGAGATGCCAACTGGAAACAGAGTTAGCAATGTTGCTTTCCTGCAAAAGACCAAGTGCCTTTGTTTCTCTTTTAAGCCTTATGGGAGGGGCCAATCATCTTCTGGCCTTACTCCCAAGTTGTCCCTTTTGCTTTAGCTGCTTTTGCCTTCTGGCAGCTCTGTGCATGCATGCACTAGGAACAGGCTCCTCCTGTTCCTCTGCCTCTCTGCTGTCCAACTCTGGGGGCTCCAGAGTCTGTGCATCACTCTCAGATGGCCCTGGCCCCATCTCTGCCTCCAACCCCCATCTCTACCTCCGACGCAGAGCCCTCATCTGGGCCTTCCCCAGACTCCAGGACTGGCCCATGTTCCTCCCCAGCTTCCTCACTGTCTGACTCCGCTGCCAGCTCCACAGACTGCTGGCGGACCACAACAGTACCCTCTGCAAGGATGCATCTGAAATGAGATCTGGATTACCTGGGCTTTTTTCCAGGATTGTTTCTGCATCTGCTAAGGACTCCAACATGTTTTCAGTTAAATCTGGGCACTTCCCAATCACTGCATAACCATTCCAGATATACATCATTTCCTAAAACATATTGAAATATAATGTATGTTACTGGAGACATTTTCTTCCAAAATATATGAGTACATCAGATAACTATTTGAGAAGTATCTTTGTAAAGTTTGTTGTGACAGAATTTTCATTTTGCTAACTTCTTGCAAAACGCTGCCAACCAGCAATTCTTGATCTACGCATTATCTGCCTCACTGATAGTATGTTGTTATTTCCCCAGAACTTTGAAAAAATATTTTATTTATTTGAAATAATTTATTTCAACTTTTAATCTTCTACCTTAAAGGCCAAAGCAAAAGCCACACTGAGTCACCTTATAGGGGACATGGGCAGCATAAAAATTTAATCAAATAAATAAAATAATAATAATAGTAGGAAGAGTTGGATTAGGTGGAAGAGAATGTAATTCCTTTCTGTTAAATTCAGATATTTTCTTTCTTTTTTCAAATGATTCTTTTCCATCAAAAAACTCTCTACTTTTAAAGTATCTCTCTGTGTGTTTCTCTTAACCTTACTTTTCCTACTTATTACGCAAATCCAATCTGGAAGAAAAACAGTAAATGGGAGAGTGATTTTAAAATTAAGGAAAACAGAATATATGAATAGAATTAAACCATTGTGAATCCATGAAACCAGTAATTCCATCTCCAAAATGAGCATTCATAAGAATGGACCTGTTTTCTCCCAAATAAATTACTCAAATATAATAAATAAAAAAATGAAACACTTACTTGCATAATAGAGCTATGAAGCAGGACCATTTTATCTTAGCTCCCAGCTGGCAGCCATTTGCACTAATCAAAACACTAATGCTTAGTTTTATTACTGTAATATTTTTTCCCCAAATCACATCTATATTCCAATTGCATTTTTGAAGAGTCCCTAAAACACGGATCTTCAGAAAGGCAGCTAGAAGGAAACATCTGAAGGTTCTAAGGTTCACAGCAGCAGCTTGTCGTGTTATGTTCCTGAAGGTATATTCTAATTTTTGATTGTCACTTGTAAATTGCTCAGAATCTTCAGAAATAAAGCGGCAGCTGGCAGAACCAAGTTAGAAATAAACAAACTAGAAAAACCATACCGCATTCCATTTTCCTGTTTCTTCCCTTTCTTTGCTGAGAAGATAGAGGCCTTTCTTTGATTTGTAGAATACTTCAGCAGAGAGATCTTGTTTGCTTGCTCTCTGATTTCCCCACTCCTTGTCAGACCCTTGCAGTAGAGCAACTAGTAGAGCAACGAGGCCCAGCTTTCCTCCTTGGTCAGCACACTGGGCAACCTGAGCTTCCAGCCTGTCCTTCTCTGACCAATCCTTATCATCTTGCAGCTCTTTCCTGAAGAGCCTGACTTAGCCTCAAAGCAGTGCCCAACCTGGTATGTGAGAGCAAGCAAGGGTTCCAGAGTCACTTGATGCAAAAAGAAAGGCTTGGCTCTGTTTCCCAGCCAGCTAGATTCAGGTATTGCCCAAGAAACCTATGGAGCTGAGCCATGATTAATTTATATGACCACTATTTCCAAGTCACTGATTCTCCTGAAGTGTTTCTGCAGCAAAAATCCAAATGTCTGTTTAACCTTGATCAATAAAACAACTCTACATTCCTTCCTTTTACTTTGAACAATCTTGATTTTTAGTCCCTTCACATAATGTTCTAGAACACAAGTTCTTTACATTTTTTCTTTGTCTCTTCTCAAAAAATTCTTTAAAGCTTTAACAAGCCTCTTTTTAAAAATCCAATATAAATAAATCCAGTTCACTACTTTGGTTTCTTATTTATATATCCCTTTTAATTACTAAGATACCAGTCTATTTCAGTTATATGTCCAGTGTAGCATCTTTTTTCATATCATTTTCATCAGACAAAACTTGTTCTTCTTCTGTAACATCTTTTTAAAAAATATCAAGGCAGACACTATTTATTTATTTATTTATTTAATTATTTATTTTATTCAATTTATAAACCGCCCTTCTCCTGCTGGACTCAGGGCGGTGTACAGCCAGAAATAAAAAACAATTGATACAAAAATTTAAAATTTAAAAGAATTATAAATTTTGGCCATAAATTTAAAAACCTCATAGCTAAAACCCAGTTTAAACAATTTTAAAAATCCAAAATCTTATAATTAGGGTCTGGTTCCATTGTTCAAAAATGTCCTTTATCTTTACTTCCTTCTGGTTTTCTCTGGTGTCAAACTTCCAAGTCTTACCCTTTCATTAAAAAAAAAAAACAATTCAAAACAAAAGCATTTTTCCACAAGAAGGACTTTTATAATTAATTTCAAAACCTTACTTCAAATCTGTCTGGACCCTAGTTCATTTGTAACTTTCCACAATCAAATTTCTAACCATGCTTTTGCTATTTATTAAAAAAAATTAAGCTCACCCAGTATTTTTAAACTGGTACACCCAAAAGTTCCTAATAATTAAAAAACAGTCAATAAGCAACTTCTGAAAGTGATTAGAAAAAAAGTATGTGAACCCAATATCCATAAATGTGTGGCCATGGTTTGAGCTTTCCCTTGTGTCCCAGAGCTCTTCATTCACCAGAGACCACTGTCATGCGGTATCTTAGTGAGGAGCAACTGTGTACTGATGATGTTACCTAGTTTGGTAATGAAATGTCTGCAAGAAAATATCCAAGGTTAAAGAATACCAAGGACCCTCTTTTTTTTTTTAATCCTGAGCTACAAATATTTTCCTTTATGAATGAGCAGCAGTTGTCTGGAACACTTGCATGTGATTTTAAGACCTCTTCTTTTCTGGAGAAAAATTAGGAAGACCTGAACTACTTATTGGGTCTGCATTCCACAGTAGTTGTTGGATCTGCTTTTAGTGGAGCTGTTTCCAGTTTGTCATTCCTTTCTGAAAAGTTCTTTCTATGTCAGTTTCAATTAGCCAGGAGTTTGAAGGAACAGAACCACAACATAAAAAGCACTTTCTTCCAAACGCATGGTTATAAGGACCCTTCCACAAAAATCAAAATTGGCCTGGTGCTGCAGTTAATTATTAGCAGCCTGCTATAAATAGTGCAATTCCAATTTTCTAATTCCTCAGATAGAGTTTCATTATTAGTGAGCGCCATCTGGTGCTCTTGTTATGCTGTTCCACCAAGAAAGACAAAAAATGATTATCAGCCATAAATGAGGCAAAAAGTCAATTAAGTAAAGAATTTCATTTTCTGAAACAAAGAGATACACATCTATTTGTGCACTATAAATGTGACTTTTTCAGGAATACTTTCAACCTACATAGTTTTCTCTATGAAACTCTAATAGCTAATCTAATAACTCTAGTAGTTTGCATAGTTAATAGTTATCCAGCATGAGTCACTGATTGGCTTGATTTACAGAGCTCATCATTAATTTGTACTTTTTTCTCATAATGTATAACTGGTTAAGTGAACTCATACATCTGTGCATATGCTATTTTCCACATCTGACGTCTCCAATGTGACTCTCTCTAACTGTGATGGACTTCAGTATCATATTCATATACAGTGTCATATTTATGCTTAATATATCCAACACACTCTGTTTGGGAAAGATTGGTTCATATAATCCTTTTATTTGTGGCAAGCGAAACAAAGCATACCAGCTATTCAGAGATGCACACACAATGTGTTTTATTCAGTGGTGGGTTGCTCCTGGTTCTGTCCGGTTCTTGAGAACTGGTAGTAAAAGCGGCGGGAGGCTCCGCCCACCCACCCAGACATCATAAGGTACAATCTGCGCATGCGCAGATGCTTCTGCACATGCGCAGAAGCGCAAGCGGGCATGCGAGCAAAGCGAGCGGGCATGCACACTCCTGTTGCAAACTGGAAGTAAAGGAAAGTAGAACCCACTCCTGGTTTTATTCATGCCATGATAAAAGCAGGTTAGAATCCTCATGGAGTGTTTCTCTCCAGCATCATCAAATTAAAAGAAATATCAGGAGAATTTCTATATAATGTTTAGGTCCATGTACATATTCAAATCAAATCAATCTTTATAATGTTCAGAGACTAGTGTACGTATCTAAATAAGAAACAGATGTGGAGGAGGGATCTTTTCCAGCTTACCAAAACAGGCACAGGAAGTGGAATAGGATTTGGGGAAAGGTATCTCCGGGATTTCCGAATTGCAAACTTTTCTGTAGGCAAGGATTTCCCTGCTATTTTCAGTTTCAAACTAGGCACAGCCCTGGGAAGAAAAACAAGAGATACACATTTAAATGATTTCCTGAATGATAAATGTAATCTTCTAAAAATTAGAAAAAAGAAAAACTGGAGAAGTTAAAACAGAACAGTAAAAAAAAATGATATTGTTCCTGTATTATATAACAAAACTATTTTGTGCTACAGACAACCAAATTCCGTCTACAGATTGGAAGAATTGGAAGAGGTACAGTGAATGGCCTTCCAAGGAGATTTTTGGCTGACAATGAGCAGAGTGACCCAGATAGAAATTGTTCCTGCCTTAGGAAAATGCCATTAGCTCAGAAATTACCAGCAGCAGGGCAAATATATGATTAGCAGAAGAACATATACTCTTTACTGAATAATTATGATACAATTTAACTCATAACCATAAATAGAATATTGCATTAGATCTCCCTTAACTTTAAAGATGATATAAATATAACATTCACACAAGCACATAAAATGACAACTTTAGTTTTAAAATGTGATTGAATGAAAGAAGTTTTTTTCTTTTCATTATCAATCACTATCTTCCATTCTGACATCTATTTTATTCTCAAAAATCTTACCTAAATAGCTCAACTTCATCATCTCCAAAAGGTTTATAATCTTTTGCCCCAAACATGCTGAGGTAACCAGCTTTCATAAATACATAAGTAGCCTAAAAGAAAAACAATACTTTTGAGATATGTTCACGTTATCATCTCCAATACAACATGCAGATCAATAATGTTGAAGCCAGAAAGGAGCAAAAAGTGTATTATTTTCTAATGGGGAAATAACTATTCTTGTCAGCAAGAAAATATAAAATTTCACAGAGCTGATTTGTGAACAAATGAATTACACCTCAGAATTTCTCAGAGTTCTGTAAAAAAATGATATCTTCCTTAGCAGTATAATATCTAATGCAACATTATAATGGGCTGAAGGATCCAGTCATAATTATTTGCCAAGCACATGATACACAGACAAATAGATATACAATTTATTAAAAAGGAATTTGCATCAGTTCTGTCCCCCCGCCTATTTCTTCATCTACTTAGCTACCTTTGTTCTCTTAATCTTGGTGTATATTTATATGCTTAAAAACACAAAAAAGGACCGTAAGGTTATACTCCTTGATTAACAGCACTGCTTTTTTCATAAACATTCTACCAGTATGTTATTCCTGGGTCCTCTCAATTGATACGTTTATCAAACATTTATCAACTGGAATTGATAAACGTTTGGCCTTCCTATACACAGACTTACATTGCAGAACTTATGACTAAATCATTTATCTAGTCTCATCAAACATTGTGCTTAGAATGGGAGAAGGATACCTATGTGGAGGAAGGCTAGGTTAAAGAAATCATAATGGGCTTGCTATTTTTAAAAGGGGAAACTAAAAACCTCTGGAAAATAGTAAAATGTAATTCCTATATAGTCCGTTTTAAGATTTATGCCAGGGAGGATTCAAATTTAATTTATGTGGCTTATTTGGTCACTTTAAAACAGAAGTAATCACATGTAGTCGCACAGTAAAAAAAAAAATTACTCGACTGGAGATTTTAATTCAGATTTCTCAAATCTAAGAAAACAACTCACTTGTATTTGTGGGAAGACAATGATCAACTGTACTGTTCATGGGAATAAAATAAATCTTTGAAACTATCCATTCACTGATTGGGTTCACACATCATATTAAGACATTTGGGTAGTACTCGACGTATGACCACAATTGAGTCCAACATTTCTGTTATTAAGCAAAACAGTTGTTAAGTGAATTTTGTCCTATATTACAACTTTTCTTGCCACAGTTGTTAAGTGAATCACTGCAGTAGTGAAGTTAGTAATATGGTTGTTAAGTGAATCTGGCTTCCCCATTGATTTTGCTTGTCAGAAGGTCTCAAAAGGGGATCACTTGACCCTGAGACACTGCAACCATCATAAATACATTGCAGTTGCTAAGCATCTGAATTTTCTACAACAGTCATAAAGTGTGAAAAACAGTCACAACTCCCTTTTATCAATGCTGTTGTATCTTTGAGTGGCCATTAAATGAATGGTTATAAACTGAGGATTACTTATATGTTATATATTAGGAAGCATTGCTATAAAGCAAACTGAACATTCCTATTTAAATTGCAAATACTATTTTGTATTAATTAAAAAGGAAAGTTAACCACTACTGTATGATAAAGTCAGCAGTACATTCTTAAACTGCCCTCCAGTCCAGAAGTAATGCTATTTTATTTTTATTCTGCAGAAGTCAGTCAAAACTACTTTAAAGATGTTCTGGAATACATTTATTATCAGTAATATGATTTTGTGAGCAAACACGCGTTGATTTTTGTCAACTGCAGGTACTTCTCAACTTAGGACCAGAATTTGGGACCAGAATTTCTCTAGCTAAACAAGGCAGTTGTTAAGTGACTTGAGACATTTTCTTTTCCCACAGTTATTAAGCAAATCACTGTAGCTGTTAAGTGAATCGCATGGTTGTTAAACAAATTTGACTTTCCCCATTGACTTTGCTTCTTGTAGGTAGCTGTCTAGGAATGTTGCCAATAGTGATCACATGACCCCAGGATGCTGCAACCGTCATAAATACATGGCGCCTGAATTCTGATTAGATCGCTATGGGGATGTTACAACGGTTGTAAGTGTGAGCCCTGGTTGTTAATCACTTTTTTCAAATTCACTGCAACTTCAAACAGTTGCTAAACAAATGATTTTAAGTCAAGGACTATCTGTAATCCTGCCCACATGATTGTTTTTAACTCACCTTTGACCAGGTATTCTCTTTGCTAAGCAGATCTGCATAGAGATATGCCATCTTCCACTGCCGTTTATATGTGAAGCACCACATCAGTTCCCAGTAGCACATGTGATGGAACTGCTTCCAAAGCTGCTGTGCTTCACAACACTCCTCAAACCTTCTGATGGCCTGAAAAAGCAAAAACAAATATAATCCCGACTGGTAACTTTAAAGTACGTTTTCCAAACATTTATTAGTCTAAGAAGCTAACACTAATGTCCTGAAACTATTACTGAGAAAATAAAATACAACTGTGCGGGAAGATGATATAAAGAAAGTACCTGGTATTAATAATTTCCCTTACAACCTGGTGTTATTTATTGATTGCTTTTTAAATTTATTCCACTGATGCTTCCAGCAATTCTGGGTAATATACTGTACATACATAGTTTTTCAGCATGCTCCTTTTATCTTCACTGCAATCTTGTAAGGTAGGTTAAATTGAAAGAAAGGGATTAGTCTAAGATTACTTCATAACCAAGTGGTATTTTGAACCTGTATTTCTTAAACCTTAAATCAACCATTTGCTCCTAATATTATTAATTCAAATCCAATGCCATAGAAATGTATTAATGCTATTTGGCCCATTTTAATAATGCATGAACTTCAATGTTTCAGTTACTTATCATGAGTGTGTGTGTGTGTGTGTGTGTGTGTATTTGCAGACAAAGCAGCTCCCAGAATAAACCACATGACTAAGAGAGACAGATGCTGCAAAAATCACAGATTGCTGCTGCCTTGTTTAGGTAAGTTTCTCATGCAGCAGTACTAGCATTATTCTCACTCTGGCATGCATTGTGTCAAGTCAAAACTGCAAAAAAAATTTTTTTTTACTATTTTTGACTACCAGTTATTACTGTCAGATTTGCAAATGTTTGCAGTTGCTAATCGAGGATATAAAATAAACAAAAATTAAATAAATATATATTTTTTAAAAAGTGGTAAGATAAACAAAAATCTATGTAGTAGACTAGATTAGAATAGCAATACTGCTCAATAGCACATAAACAGAGGGAACAGATTGAATTAAAATATTAGGCAAATAAAACTATTTTATCAGGCATAGGGGGAAAAAAGACTTTGTGCCAAGTAAATACTTCTATATTGTTTTTTAAGGAAGGGTGTCTGTAAATATTTGTGATAAGGAACAGGTTAGAGATTTTCTATCATTAATAATCAGGCTAACTAGCCGGTTCCCTTTCTAGAATCTTGCTGTCATTTGTTTTTATTTCTACCTGAGTAGAAAATGTAGGTGGGTCTCTCTTTCCCTCCCTCCCTCCTTCCCTCTCTCCCTCTCTCTGCTTTTATTATAATACAAGTAATAAAATAAGGAGTTGAAAAAATAATTTAATCACAATTACTACTAACTGAGGGAAACAACAAGAGAAATAAATAAAGAATCCTTTGTGTATTCTTTGTGTAATACCTATCTGTATTTTCACTGCTAATTTTACTTTATTATACCTTGGTTTCTGTTCTCTCAAGATTTTGGGTCTGAATTCTTCAACCCAGTTGTATGAAATCTATTTTCTTAGCGTGTCTGTTTCCACAAGGCATCCAATCAGGACTCTCTGAGAACAAAGCAATTCCTAACTTCCTCTCCGCATAACTCACAGTCCTCTCCCCGCAGTACATTGGGAAGACAGTCTCTACATTTAGAGTCCTTAAAAGACTCCCAACTAGCCAGCATGCCAACTATGGGACCTCATGTACAGGTGCTCAAAATTAACAGTACCCTTAATTCAGTGGTGAAATCTGAACTGCTTAACTAGTGTTTCGCTGGCTGCGCATGCGCGTTGCATGCCAAACACGTGCTGCGCGTACGCATCCGCAGTGTCCACCACACACCAAATGTGAGGTGCGCGAGCGTGTGCAGTGCAGTGCAGTGCAGTGCAGTGCAGTGCAGTGCAGTGCACACCAAAAGGAGGCATGGGGTAAGTACAACAGCGCGTGAGGGGGTGATCAGCTGTGGTGCACGATCTTCGGAGCCTTTTTTTTAACTTTTAGAAGCATTTTTTTACAACCTATTTGCCCGAATAGGTTGTAAAAATAATGTTCTTAAAAGTAAAAAAAAAAGAGGCTCTGACAATCACAGCTGTGGTGCGCGATTGTCAGAGCTTTTTTTTTTACTTTTAATAGCATTTTTTACAACCTATTTGGGTGTTTAAAAAAAAGGCTCTGATGATCGCGTCCCATAGCTGTGATCGTCAGAGCCTTTTTTTTTTTTTTTTACTTTTAAAAGCATTTTTAACTACCGGTTCCAGAGAACTGGTAGTAAAAAAATGCTAAAAAAGTTTTTTAAAAAGTTCCGACAATTGCACGTCGCTCAGTTGATCATCGGAACTTTTTTTTTAACATTTTTTTACTACCAGTTCAGCAAACCAGTAGCCTTTTATACTACCAGTTGGGTGAACCGGACCGAACCGGGAGCTTTTCACCCATGCCTTAATTCCCTTACACTCCACTTCTTCTTGTGAATATAAATATTTTTTCCTTAAACTGAAATAATAGCATGGGAAAGAAAGAAAAACAGATTACTCACTCCATCAATATTGCCTCTTATTGTTTCTATTCTCCCTGCAAAAAACAGGAATATGGCACCCTAGAAGAAATCCAAGAGAAAACATTAGTTTTTCTGTAATTATTAAAAAATGAGGTCCTACATAAAAGTATTCGATAGATCGACTTATATCTTACTTTTGGATATCGAATCAGGTAAGGTTTGAGAAGTTTCTCTGCTTCTTCAACATTTCCTTTACCTGTCCCTAGATTAATTGGAAGAAAAAGTAAAATAAACTGAAGATAGATTGGTAGCCCAAGTCTGGCTGAATTATTAAAATGAAACAGTTAATGATGTACTTCTAATAAAGTAAGACTCCTTTTATTGGATTTGTATAAACAAATGAAAGGGCTTTCACAGACAAATACTTTATCTGTTTAACAATTTATAGAGATACCTACCTTGTTTCTCACAGCTCTGGATGGCTAACAATACATTTTAAAAAACCCAGAAGGAAATCCAAAACAAAAGTGGAAAAAACTGTTACAACAAATAATTAAAACAATACTCAATGGGCCATGACCCACAAAAATATTTATTTCAAACCACATGCAGATAGTCCTTGATTTATGACCATTTGTTTAATGACTGAAGTTATGATGACATTGAAAAAAGTGACTTAAGACTGGTCTTCACACTTACAACTGTTGCAGCATCCCTGCGATCATGTAATTAAAATTTGGATACTTAGCAACCGGCTATGTATTTAGGATTGTTGCAGTCCCAGGATTATTTCTGACTTTGCCAGTGCTTTCAACAAATAAAGTCAATGGGGGAAGCTAGATTCACTTAATGATTGTGTGATTTACTTAAAGACTATGTGATTCACTTTTATGACCTCACAAAAATGTCATAAAATCCTGCACAATTCAATGACTGTTTCACTTAGCAACAGTCATACCAGTTTCAATCACGGTTGTAAATTGAGGACTACCTGTAGGTTAGACTTATCTAATGTCCTCATCCCAGCCAGAGGGAAGAACCAGATTTTAAAGGCTTTCCAAAAAGCCAACGAAGTTCTAGATGCCACAACAGAGAAGGCACATCTCCTGGCTCCCATTAAATTACATTGCTTCATCGAAGAGACCTTGAACATGTACACTTAGTCAGAACTGGTAGGTGAGAGCAGAGACAATGAGAGGTAAGGGATCCGACTAGTAACCTGATCCTGTGCCATACAGGACTTTTTAGGTGATAACCAGCAAAAAATGTGAGCTTCATTTTGATGGAAATTCAACAAAACGGAAACTATGAGCATGTGGGGTGTGGGGTTGAGGGGTACCCCGGACCGCGAACCAGCTCATGGGCAAAAGCACTGGGATTGAAATAAAGCCGACAAAGGAGCCTTGAATAAATATATAATTTAATTTAAAATACTTAAAAAGACACTGTGCCTTTAAAAACCACATTAAAAGCAAAGTCTTATCTGGGTATGTGAAGCCAGGCTATCTCCCTAGATTCCTCTCCACAATACCAAAAACAGTTCACAAGAAACAAAGGTTAATACAAAGGTGGACATCTTTGGCGTCGACACATCATCAAGGCAAACGAAGGGCAGCAGCGAAGACTTCACAATAAAAAAGTCACCTGAGAATAAAAGCAGTTCAAGCACCAACGTGGCTTGAGGGTCTGTGTGGAGAAGAATTTCCAGCACAACCTAACCGTTGGCTTGTGTGCTTAAAACAGCAAAAACACAAGCATCTGTGGGAGTATCTCAGCAGCCAGTGTCTGGAGTCCTTATCTGCATCTCCTCCCTTCTACAGCATCGTGCTGGGCTCTGCAGTCTTCTTCCAGCAGTAAACACTAGCTGGATCAGGCCTGACCAGTTGTCAAGGCCCAGGTAGCAAGCCGAAAGGTCCTTGCTTATATTGTGAGCAAACCTGCAATTAACTAGGGCGGGGAAGGCTTGCAGGTAATTGCTTACAGCAGATGGGTTGATTGAGGCCATACCTCTTTTGTGGCTAATCATGTAGCCGCAGCAACCCTGAAAATACTAGTGACAGAGCAAAAAAATCCCCAACCCCACTCCAACCAGGGGTGAAATGTCAAATTTGATACTAACGGTTCTGTGGGTGTGGCTTGGGGGGTAATGTGACTGGGTGGGCATGGCCAACTTTTTTTGGGGAGGGGCGCAGGGATTTTTGCTATTGGTTCTCCGAACCACCCACGGCCATCACTACCAGATCGGGCAATCCGATTTGAACCAGGAGCATTTCACCCCTGACTCCAACCAGTGCCTTGAATCTGCAAGGCCTACTCCCTAAAGGGGCTTTGTTACACAAGCTCAATGATCGGAACAGTTGTTAAATCATAACTTTAAAAAATTATATGAGAAGGTCTTTTTTGCTTGTAATAATTATGAGCGTAATAGTTGGTCCGACAGAATTAGAAGCAGACATAAATATTGAAAAGGAACCTTAGGAAAATAGGGAAAATCTTGCTTTTGTTCTTTTTTCTCTTTAGCAACAACTGACATGGCCTCTATTACACACATATGCATGCATACAAATACTTTAAGCAATGGAAGATTCCCTGCAAGACACCAGGCAAAAAATTGCTTTTGCAGAGCCACTATTAAAAGGTTACTTGACACATAGTATGTCAGCCATCAGTCTAGAAATTTTATACACTCTCTCTCACAAGGTCATATAATTTGGATGTAGCTGGGCAGAAGATACCAAGTTTCATTGTAGCGTACAGGTAGTCCTTGACTTATGACCACAATTGAGCCCAAAATTTCTGTTGCTAAGCGAGACGTTTGTTACATGAGTTTTGCCTCATTTTACAACCTTTCTTGTCACAGTTGTTAAGGGAATCAATGCAATTGTTAAGATAGTAGCACGGTTAAATGAATCTGGTTTCCCCACTGTCTTAGCTTGTCAGAAGGTCGCGAAAGGTGTTCACGTGAACCGGGACACTGCAACCGTCATAAATATGAATCAGTTGCCAAGCATCTGAATTTTGATCAGGTGACTATGGAGATGCTGCAATGGTGGTAAGTGCGAAAAATGATCATAAATCACTTTTTTCCAATGCTACTGTAACTTCAAATGGTCACTAAATGTACTGTTATAAGGACTATCTGTATTTACTATTCTTTAATTCTAACAGTATTTCACACTTAAAATAATTTCAATGCAGCTATATAAACTTGATGAATTTGATGAATAAACCATACCCATTTAAAAGTGGCTTCCTGAAGATAAGGACATTGTGAAGGACCAACCAACCACACCTGAAGAATTCAGAATTATTTTCAAATGGTTAATTCATTAAAATTGTTAAAAGTTTGCCATGAATCTGAATCTTTCCTATTTTGGATTATTTTAAAAAGTCAGTTTTAGAGAAAAAAGGAAATCCTACCTAGCACAAAGGTCAGGAAGGTATGATAGCACAACAGTAGCAGAGTACACAGCACAGATCTAAAGCCACACATTGATGTTCCTTCTTGAAGTTGCTGCAAGCCATATTTCTGTAATACAGACAGATAGATAAAAGGTTACAAATTAATCACATCTTAGTTTGCCTTGTCTGTTCTACTGCAAGGAAACCAAAAGATTAGTATCTCTCAGTATATCAACCCTGCATCAGGTAATTAGATGACTTACACAGCTAGCCTGAGAGGAAATACCAACCATTGTAAGTTGCCCTAAATGTTGATGATGTAATGTAGTCCTCTGTTTCGTGAAATACTATATAAACAAAGTAGTGTTTGCACACAATCTAAATCATGCTATCTTTCTACTGCTGCAAAAAAATTGCTAAATTGTGATCCATTACATTTATGCAATCGATGTCCCATAATGTTTACACATAAACTGTTGTAGCAAATGCTTATTTTATTGGCTTATTTTTTCTGACAGGAGATTAATGATGAAAAGCTCTAGAATCAAGCTTGATTTCTTTAGAAGGGGGTTAACTACATTTTTTTTGATTATCAATGTTATTTTAGCATTTTTTAAAAATGATAATTTAAGCAAACTAGAACCAAAAACATAACAACAACAAAACCCTTAAAAATTGTTCTTCAAAGCAGCAAAACTCAACATTAGAACAATCCAGAAGAACTGAAGAGACAATTCATATCAATTTCCCAGGCAAAGTCAATAATAGATTCGGCAGGATAATATAAGCTATATTTAATTATAACTTTAATGTTTAAATAGTGTTTTGTCAATGCATATTGATTAGGTTAACTTTTTAAAATCTCCCCTACATCTCTCCATGTAAAAATCCACCATGAATAAAATCTGAAAATAGATGGGAAGAAAGCACAAGAAATATTGGAATGCCACAAAATAATTACAGAATTAAGAACTTAGTGTGTCAGAAGAACTGATACTGAGTGGCTTTCTTAAGTAAAAAGCAAAATTAAGCTATTTAAATAATAGATTAGCAAAATTAAAATTGATGAACCTTGAGAATTCACTTGCTCAGTATTTATAGAGTTTTTTTCACTATCATTCCAAAACTTCACCTCCTCCTTTCATCATAAATAGAATTTTCCTCTTCTAAAACAAGGATTTGCAATTCTTATGTTAATGAATTATGTTTTGGGGTAAGTATCTCAGACAGTTAATGCAAACTTGGATTAAGGAGTATAAAATTCAATTTCCTGTTAGGGTTTATTGAATTATTTGGATACATCTCTCTTTTCCTTTCTACAACAGTTTCTCATCTGTAAAATAAGTATAATCTATATCAGGGATCCCCAATCCCCAGTCCTTGGCCTGGATTGATCCATGGCCTGTTGGGAATCGGGCTGCACAAGTGGTGGACAAATGTGCTAACACATGAAACTTATTTGCGCAAGGGCAGGTAGGCTCACGAAACCATCTTCTCTCTCCACCCCACCACCACTGCCACCACTGCCAATCTGCAGAACTGGAAAGGTTGAGGACTGTTAGTCGATAGCCATTTAGCAACACTAAATATTATTAAATGTATTCAATTTATGACAGGCTTTTGGAGGGAATAGAACTGGAATTATAGCAGCTTTGCATATAGTATATTATGTATTTATCCCACTACTGAGCTAAAAAAAACCATGGCCCTCCCAATGCCTCAAGTATCTTGTGGCCCCATCCTTTGATATCCACATCCACAGTGCAAGCATTAAAATCCATGGGAAGTTGCATACCATTTAATAAGCTGACTTTGTAGAAACACTGCTTATGGGGGGCCAAAAGCCCTAATAAGCAGGTATATACCAAAGAATGAAGGCTATTGCTATAAGTGCATTGTAAGCCACCCTGAGTCTTCGGAGGAGGGTGGCATATAAATTGAACTAATAAATAAATAAATAAATTTGCATATGTAAAATGTATCATTTGTTAAGTGAATCTGACTTCCCCATTGACTTTGCTTGACAGAAGGTTGCAAAAGGTGATCACGTGACATTGGACAGTGCAACCATCATAAATATGAGTCAGTTGCGAAGCATTTGAATTTTGTTGACATGACCATGGGGATGCTGCAACAGTCGTAAATGTAAAAAACTGTCATAAGTCAGGTTTTTTTAGTTACTGTTGTAACTTCAAATGATCACTGAATGAACTGTTGTAAGTGTAGGACAACCTGTACTCTTTGTCACTGAATTGTTGCAGATTAAACACTTGCCTTATTTCCAGAAAACCCAACAAATTCCAGTAACCGCGCAATCCTTGTTGGTAACATAGATAGAGTCTGCAGCGAGGGCGAGAAAGAAAGAAAAAGAAACAGTTTGCCATCACTAAACTAAAGTTCTTAATTAATAAAAAATACTTACAGTCTTTCCATTACATTGCAGTCCATATCCATTGAAACAGCCTTTTGAGGGTGTCTCATCTTCTTATTCTTTTATTATTCTTAAATACAACACAAGTAGAGCTTGACTTACGATCATAACTGAGGCCCATAATTATAGTTGTAAGTTAATACCTGTAAAGCAGGTCGCCCTGTGATTTTATAACTTTTTGTGGTCGTTGTGAAATGAACACTGCAGTTGTTAAGCAAATGTTGCAGTCATTAAGTGAATCAATTTTAACTATGAGGTGGGTTTTGCCAGAAACTGGAGGTAAATGCCAGTTTATGGCAAAAAACATAAATCGCAGTCATGTGACTACAGGACACAACAAACAGCTATAAATATGGGCTGGTTGCTGAGCCCCAAAGTTTGACATATGACTGTTGGGAGAGGGGAGCTAACGTCAGAACTTCAAACCTGGGACAGCTTTTGGGGGATCCATCAAAAGGTCCCTAAGTGACCAGTCATTAAGTCAACAGCTATTTGTATTAAAATTTCCTGTTACCACTCAGAGCCACCTCAGAGAGACTATTTGATGGAGAGAAGATTGTCCAAAGATGTCAAAGAAATAAGCTATAATATGCTTATTTGGCTTCAAAGCAGTGGTGGGTTGCTCCCGGTTCTCACCTGTTCAGGAGAACTGGTAGTAGCGGTGGCGGGAGGCTCCGCCCAGCTGCCCAGAAGTCATGAAACACGCTCTGCGCATGCGCAGAAGCGCGAGCGAACCGGTAGCAAAGATAAGTGAAACCCACCACTGCTTCAAAGCAGTTAGAACTGAACAAGTCACAAGTAACCTTGAAATAAAAAGATGGGTTATAAATTCAATAGTAAATGAGATAAACTCTTTTAATACAGCATGATTTGTGAGGAAGCCTAGTGTACTGTGCCATACAGGACTGCTCAGTAGAGGAACCCAAAGATTTTAATCACTGCTTTGCTTCAGCATTGCTCCGTGAAGCACTGTAGTGAAAGAAATTCACAGATGAAGCATATAGAGAAAATAACAGGATGTGTTACAGAGACAGCATGAAAAGAACTGTTGCATCTCTGTAACAAAGTAAACATTTGACAATTTTGCAGCTGTTAACTGATGAGCTCCAAGATCTTATATGACCAATATCAAGTACTGGTTAATAAGGCAGTCCCCTTACTAGGTATATAACAATATAACAAAGTTCCTGGGAATAACTGTACTGTAAAATACTTCATAAAGAGCTTTAAAATAAAATACCAGGGAAATAATTTCCTCACAGAAGTATTATTTTTCTTCAAGCCTTTTAATAAAAAATATTTATCTAGAGCTAAGCTAACTAAGGAGTTCTAGAAGAGAACTTGTTCAGTTGTGTATATTCTTTAATGCAGGGAGTATTTATATCCATCTGATATAATTTTGACATGTGTTACATATCTGTGATGAGACAATTCCAATATAAGGCCTTCATATGAAAGAGCCATTGCCCTAAATTACACCATGAAGGACTATTTGCTCATGTTCTGCATAATATTAATATCAGAATAATTGGTGCAAAGTTAAAATAATTTCGTTTAAAAAATTATTAGAAATTCAATACATACCAGATTAAATGCTCCAACTCCCAACTTTACACCGACTTCAAAATGGGGATGATTTTCTCCTTTAATATAACTGCGAGACTGTATTAGATTCTCCAGTACCCTAGCAAAACAAAATATCTCATTATAAACAAAAAAGTATAAAAATAAAAGCAATCATACAACTTTTTTACATAGAGCAATTATTAAGGGTCACTAGTAAAAATTAATTTTGGGTCTCAAACATGGTGCACGTTCCACCAATAAGCAGACATCCTCCTTGGCACTTTCCAGGTTTCCTGGATCATCTGATTTTTAGAAAGTGAATGGAATATTTCAATTTTAACATGAATTGCAAGCTAGGATGCTGCAAAAATCAAGTATCAGCCTCTATTATGTTGTTCATTCCCACAGGATCTCCATTCTATGGAAATAACACTGACTTACTGGAGAATAAGAGGGAAGGGAGGAATACACAATCAAACTTGCAATAAGTATAGTTCTGGTCTTCCTGTGAAGTATGTTTCCTGATCTTCTCTACCTTAAAGGACTAGGTGATGAGTAAAAACATTTGCTTTTCAGAAATATTTAGAGTAATACAGGTTGTCACTGCAAAAATATCAATTATCAAATAATTTCAAAAACCACATACCTATATATTTGATAACTATTTCTTATTTTGATGCTGCCTTTCACAAAGCTAAATATGCTTTCATCCTAAGAAAAATAGAATAGATTGTCTATTTCAGTTTATTAGTCAATTAAATACTCTTGCTTTAGAATTAGACAGTGACTAATTCTGAGACAATTAATTGGCAAATTGCTAAAACTCACTCTAATTGTAATAAAGAAATCCTCCCACTATTTAGCTATTTTGAAAGCACACTATGAGAGTTACCAATCTCATTTTGAAAAATTTGATCTATTAACAGGAAGTTGAACTGTTCCTTGCTAAAACATACTAAGAAAATACTCAATTCATTCAAAAAAGTTATCATCAAAACCACAGACATAAACAGACCCTCTGATATGGCTTCAGCAAATTCCCCTACTAAATTTAAACCATAGAGTAAGAACATAACTATCTTATACATGTTTTCTATAAAATGATACCATTCAATAGGCTTTACCCTTATAATGTGAGATCAACGCTAGTAAATTGAAAAAAAACACACGAAATACTTAACTTTGAAAACCAAATATCCTTGGAGCTTACAGTTACTATTGTAGACTTTATGGGAGAAATTATGCTGACCTTGTTCATGGGCTTTATACTAAGCTCAGAAATACCATTTATTAATATGAGTTGCTAGTTCACCTGCAAAAATCTAGAACTTTAACTTATTCTTGGGTTTTAAACCTGCAAGATTCTCTCTCTCTCCCTCTCCCTCTCTCTCACACACACATATCTTTCTGCATCCAACTTTTTGTGGTCTATTTTTTTCCCAGCTAAAGTTATTATTTAGTTTCCCCCCAAACCTACAAAAAACAATAATGGTTTTCCCTCTTTCCCTCTTATATAAGAGCCACGGTGGCACAGTGGTTAGAGTGCAGCACTGCAGGCTACTTCTGCTGATCGCTGGCTGCCAGAAGTTTGGCTGATCGAATCTCACCAGGCTCAAGGTTGACTCAGCCTCCCATCCTTCCGAGGTGGATAAAATGAGGACCCAGATTGCTGGGGGCAATATGCTGACTCTGTAAATTGCTTAGAGAGGGCTGTAAAGCACTGTGAAGCGGTATATAAATCTAAGTGCTTTTGCTATTGCTATTGCTATTGCTATTGCTATTGCTATATCACAAATACACTTCTTTCTTATATACTGCCTCAGCATCATTTCCTTATCTCCTGCAAACAAAAGAGAGATGCCAAGAAAGAAGATGTTTGAATAGAGAGGTAAGCCGTGCTGCAGCAAAATGGGTAATTGTGCTGTATACCTTGGCAGGGAGGGAGGCATCACAATGAAAAAAAAACCCCACTAGCCCGGACAGTTTTCCTTGAAATGTACAAATGCCAATTTTATTAAACTAAACCACTTATGAAGCTTATAAATTAAAACATGAAATTCACTTAATAATTATGCATTAGTTGCATATAAAATGTCATAAAGAACATAAGCAACGTTTTTAAAGTATTTAAAACAAAAACTCATAGATCATTGCATCTCTTGCCATTCTCACATTCCCCTGACTGCCTTCACAATACTGGGTCCTGAAACAACATTCTTACCTGGAGAAATGTAAGAGCTGCTCTATGAAGCAAGCATTCAGCATAACAAATTTCTGCATGGATTTCTTCTAGAAAAATTTAAAAAAAAGAGAAATGTTTCAAAGTTTCTCGATATAATGTGATTATTATCAATGTTGTAAAAAAGTTTTTTTCAAGCAAGAAACTGAAGGATCACCTATTGCCATTTAAAATGCTAAGAGGCCACCTTCAGAATCAAGCAAGTGATAAGAAGATAAAACTGAGCAGTCAGACGCAAACTCATTGGTAGCTTGTTCATGCAATTAACAAGGACGTACATTTAATTTCACAGTTACTAAGATTGTTGGCCAAGCAAATACAAAGGTAGCCAAGGAAATGATTGAAGCCTGGGTAATGGAGCCCTTTATCAGTCAACAGGAGTGCTAATTTACAACCAGCTTATTAAGTATTTAGGAGCTGAGGACTTGGCAGCACAAGGAAACAACAGCCAATGACTTAATAACCAGCCATCAACACCCCAATCAACAAATAAAGAGCTATACACAACCAGGCACCACATAAATACTACGCATAGAATAGGTCAAACATTTATTCAGTTAGAGAGAAGTTCCCTGAGAATGGGCTCCAGCATGAAACTGAAAGCTCAGAAAATTAAACCTCTGGTCCCAATGACCCAGCCAGATTGGATCCTGCAGTCTTAACAGAATAAGAGAGTTGGAAGGGACCTTGGAGGTCTTTTAGTTCAATCCCTTGCTCAGGCTGGAAACCATACGTCTTCTTAATAACCTCCAGTGCTGGAGCAGCCACAACTCCAACATTGGAGGTTTTTAAGAAGAATGTATGTATGTAACTGTATTCTCTGACATCTAAATATCTGTCAGGGCTTAATTAACTACAGTATTTTGTTTTCATCAAGGACCATGTGGATTATAATTTAAGCAAATTTTACCCACAGCAAAGTCTTATCCCCCACATATACAATCATAAGAAATGGAACTGTTTCCCAAACTTAGACATATAATGCAACATCTGAAGCTTACATCAGTTATATCAACAGAATACAGATAGTCGACATACAATCAAAATTGAGCCCAAAATTTAGTGACAAATTTGTTAAGTGAATATTGCCCCATTTTATGACTTTTCTTGCCACATTTGTTAAGTGAATCGCTGCAGTTGTTAATTAACACGGTTGTTAAGTGAATCTGCTTTCCCCATTGACTTTGCTAATCAGGTGGACACAAAAGGGGATCACATGATCACATGGGACACTGCAATCATCATAAATATGATCCAGTTGCCAAGCATCCAAATTTGATTCACGTGACTATGGGGATGCTGTAATGGTCATAAGGGTTAAAAATGGTCATAGGTCACTTTTTTCAGTACCATTGTAACTTTGAACAGTCACTAAATGAACTGTTGTAAGTGGAGGAGTACCTGTAATATAACAGATTGCTGCTTGTTTACCTTCAGTTAATTGTTCAAGATTCTGTTTGTTCACTAAATTGTTGAAAGAGTCTGCTACAGAAGACTTTTTCCGAAACCTAAAAAAAAATTATAGAGGCTGAAGATTTAAAGTATACTTACAATACTTTAAGCAAATAATTCAGAAATATAATTGACACACATTCTGGAATGCATTGGATACATGAATTTCTGACTTTTCTCAAAACTGAAATATATTTTCCAAATGGATTGAATTGATAATTTCTGACAACTATAGGACATGATGACTGGTGCTAACATGAATGCTAGTTTAAAATACTGAGTGTAGCAGATCTGTAATCCTCTCTCCTGTAGAGAAAATGAATCTCATAGGTTAATACTATATATGTTTACTTAGAAGGCAAATCCCACTTAATTTGTTGGAATTTAGTATTTAATAAAAGCACATAGAAGTTTATTCTCAAGTCAAAATATGACCTGTCTTTTTCTTCAATACCCTTGCTACTTTTCTTTACTTTGTAAGTTTTATACCTGTTATAGGTAGTCCTTAACTTATGACCATAATGAAAGCTGCCTATTATGGTCACACATCATGACAGTTGTCAAGCCAGTCTAACTCTTCTTTTTTTATTTAAAAAAAGTATAATGTGAAAATATTACGATGTGTAAAAGTATAAGTATAATGTGAAAATATTACGATAGAAAATATTATGATGGAGTAGAGTTCAACCTTTATGGATCCACCATATATTTCCTTCTTGTCTTCCTTGTCTGATGTCTTTGATTTTATTTGCTAACCATTTCCTAACTCTTTCCTGTAATTTGCATAATAAGATTTATGTGAAAGAGAATAATATGTATATATACACGCTACTTGCAGGCTCCTTAAAAAAGACTACTGGCCTTTTAAAATATGTTTCCAATTAACACTATTGTAAAGGATGCTATGGCTCAGTGGCTAAGATGCTGAGCTTGTCCATCAGAAGGTCGGCAGTTCAGCGGTTCGAATCCTTAGTGCCTCGTAATGGAGTGAGCTCCAGTTACTTGTCCCAGCTTCTGCCAACCTAGCAGTTCGAAAGCATGTAAAAAATGCAAGTAGAAAAATAGGGACCACCTTTGGTGCGAAGGTAACAGTGCTCTATGCACCTTTGGCATTTAGTCATGCTGGCCACATGATCATGGAAACGTCTTTGGACAGAGCTGGCTCTTTGGCTTTGAAATGGAGATGAGCACTGCCCCTAGAGCCGGAAATGACTAGCACGCATGTGCAGGGAGAACTTTTACCTTTAATAGCATCTTAGAGATTCAGCTTGGTATAGTGATTAAGGCACTAAGCTAGAAACTGGGAAACCGTGAATCCTAGTCCCACCTTGGGCAGAAACCCAGCTGAGTTACCTTGGCCAGTCACTTACTCTTGGCCCTAGGAAGAAGGCAATGGCAACCACTTCTGAAAAACGTTGCCAAGAAAACTTCAGGGATTTGTCCAGGCAGCCTTCAAGCACTGGACATGACTGAACGGAAGGGGGAGGGGGAATAGCATCTTATGTACTAGTATAATAATTGCATTGTATGTGCTTACTTCTGACATATAACTTGAGCTTCTTCCATTGTATTTCCAGCATTCAATATGTCCCTGGAGTCAAAGGTCATCATGGCCTGAATTTCCAAAATGGTAGCATAAGTCAGAGCATGATACATGCTATCCTTTTTTCTATAGGAGAGAAATTAGAGAAATATGTACACAAAGCCCAAAGGTAGCACAAGAAAAGAAAGAAACTTGTCTTTAAGAATGTACAGGAGCATTAAAGGCAGTGCTATCTCAAACTGTAAAATCTATCCTATTTTATAAATTAACTTTCATACTGAGAACTATTTATTTTAGGATACAGTGTTGAGATATCATAGAGGAAGAGAGGCTAACAAAATATTACAGATACAGTTTTTCACATGAGCCTGATGCCTAAAGAATGGTTTGTGTCTTTCTTTCATTGTATTCCTAATAATATGCTTGAAAACAAACAGACATTTCTTTTCATTCTGCAAAAACATACTGAAAGGCAGACACTTTCACTAAAATCTTAACACAAAATGCCATTTTTATGCTCCCCTTAGAAGCATGAAGGGGATGAGGTTTACATGTTGCTAAAAGTTAGTCTTCCCTACAGGATTTCCTGGTTATATATATATTTTTTTCCAATTTAGCATGCAATGTTTACAAAGCATTTTTTTTAAATGCTCTTTTTAACATTTCTGTAGATTTGTTTAATAGATTTGCTTAATTTCTGTCTGTCTGTCTGCCTGTACTGGGTCACAATGGCTGATCTAAAGCATTCTCAAAGAACAGCTGCAGTTTTTGTTTATCATTCTCTTTGATCAGTTTTCTAATATGTTCATTTGCTGATAAATTACTGGCAAGAATTACATAATTTACTGCCCTGACATATGGATATCTAGATAAAATTGGAAACGGCAGGACCAGAAACTGGATTTTACCAGCCACAAAGAATATAACTACAGAGACTAATCTCCAGATTCAATAAAACAGAAGCCTGTCTAAATTTTCTTCTCTGTATTTTAAGTGTTCTCTCTTCTTCTCTATTAATCCTATTTTCCCCTCTATGAATCCTTTAAAGAGTCCAAAAGATGCCATTCATATAATTTATTCAGTAATTTAATATCCCCAAAGGGTTGCTCCAGTTCTTTCATGTATCACTCCTTAATTTGAAGTAGCAGTGAGATTAGTGTCCTTGCATTCTGCAGTGTTCTATTTAACACAGATACCAATAGGGTAAAATGTTAATTAAATGAGCCTCTTTAAGTAAAGGAAAGGAACATCCATTATCTGAAACACTTAATTACGTTAGTTACAGCGCAGTCAGCTATACTTTGGGGAACATCATACACTGGGAAACAAAAGATGGGCTTGTGTGATTCTTAAAGAGGTCTTGAACTGAAGCTAATTACAAAATCCCTAAAGTATATTCCCTATAACACAAGCATTTCCATATCACACTGATGGCACTATAAATTTAAAATTGTTATTAGCCAATCAGTTTCTTATAATACAAAATATTCTTAACACAATATTTATATTTTAAAATAGTGGATGGATAAACAAAAATGTATAAATTAGAATAATGCACATTTTAATTTATAATTATAGAATATACATAATACAGAAAGCCTATTATGTCCCTTGGACTGCAAGGCGATCAAATCCGTCACTCCTAGAGGAGATCAACCCCCACTGCTCTTTAGAAGGCCAGATCCTGAAGATGAAATTCAAATACCTACTTTGGCCACTTAATGAAAAGGAAGCACTCATTGGAGAAGAGCCTAATTCTTTGCCTAATTGAGGGCAAAAGAAGAAGGGGACAACAGAGAATGAGGTGGCTGGATGGAGTCACTGAAGCAGTCGGCATGAGCTTAAATGGACTCCAGGAGATGGTAGAGGACAGGAAGGCCTGGAGGAACATTGTCCATGGGGTCGCGATGGGTGGGACACAACTTCATGACTAACAACAACATTATGTATCAAATCATGTATCTTGTTTTGTTTTTGAAAGTTTACATTTTACTATTTTATAAATTGTTATGTCTGTGTTGTATGCCTATAACTAGCCTGGTCTTGTATAATTTATTTGAATGAATCACACATTTTAATGGGGAGGGCTTGTAAATAATAGACTAAAAGAAACTCTGTTGAAGGTGAAAGTAGAGCTTGCAAAAGGCAGTCTGCTACTCAAAACTTTTTTTTAAAAACAAAGATTAGGTCAACACACAATGACAACCCAATGCAAACTGGTGAAGAAGAAATTGAAGAAACAACAAATGTTTTCTTTTTAGGATTAAAAATTCACTAGGATGATAGTGTGATCATGAAATAAAATTATATCTGCTATTTGGGAAAAGGAATGTTAGAAATCTAGACAAAAAATGAAAGTGAGACATCATAGACAATAAAGGAATGTTTTGTGAAGGCCAGGATTTTCTCAGTTGCAAGACTGGCAGATTACATATTAAAATTCATGAGCAAATCTTATCAGGATTGACTTTAACCCTGCTTTCTCCCCATCCAAACCCAAATAGCCTCTAAACACTGGTTATAGGTAATCCTCGACTTACGGCCAAAATTGGGACTGGAACATTTGTCCCTAAGCAATGAAGATGATTTAAACCCAGTATGATATTTTTTGCTGCAGTTATTAAGCAAATCATTGTGATCATTAAGCAAACCTGGCTTACCCACAGACTTTGCTTGTTAGAAACCAGCTGGGAAGGTCACAAATGGTGATCATGTGATCCTAGGACAGTGCAACCAATATATGCCAGTTGCTAAGTATCCAAATTTTGATCACATGACTGCAGGGACCCTGTAACTGTCATAAATGGAAGGACTGATTGAAAGTCACTTTTTCTAGCACGATCATAACCTTCAAATGTCATTAAACAAATGGTTGTAAGTCAAGGACTACCTGTATTGACAGCATCATGTGGATGGCCCAGGTTGGGATATATAATTGGGTATCATCTGCATACTTATGGTGCCAGACTCTAAACCAATGGATGAACTTATCCAGTGGTTTCATGTAGTTATTAAACAGGAAGAGAGAAAGCATCAAGCTCTGAAGCTCCCTATAGATGAGGCACAACCTCCCTCTTTCAGTTAGCACCTACTGAAACAAACCACATGGGAAGGGAATCAAAGAACATAGTGCCTCTTATTCCGATATTCCCAATCAGTCCAAAAGGGTATCCTAGACTGACAATATTAAATGCTGCTTAGAGATCAAGGAACACAAGGATGGATACACACCTCTATCCAGATTCTGCCAAATATTATCAATGAGTAAAACCAATGCTGTACTTTATTTAGACTGAAATGGGTCTAAATAATCTGCTTCCTTCCAGATCCTCTGCAGTTTTTGTCTCACCACCTCCTCAATTAAAGAATGGACAGTAGTTATCCAGAACTGTTGTGTTAATGATCCTAGGAAGGGGTGGAGCATTCCTTCAAGAAATGCTGGAGCATAAAAGAGGCTGATTTAAGAAATCCTTGAATGGTGGTGCTGGTTATGGTTCAGAATTATGGCCTTTCAAGATAGATTTGGGAAGTCATAAACTTGGCTTCAATTTGTTTTTAGCAATTATAAATTACTTTGTTCTGAAGCAAAAGATAAGAACCGCCATTGCTTCTATGCCTCATATATTTCAGTAGATGTGATTAGATTTTCCCTGCACTAAAGTACACCACTGATATAATGAAGCTAATGTCTATTTAAATTTATCTAGAAAAGAAGACTTCAAAAATACATAATAATACAATATATATCTTGTTCTTGATAAATTTAATGTCCATATTTTCAGGCAGACATTCCAATCAATATTTTTACTATCATCAAGAACTGCAACTTTTTTCGGATTCAAATTACAATATCCAACAATCTAATAAATGGGTTTAATGTTTAAGTAATCACAAGCTAATAAGCAAGTTTAATGTTTACTGCTGGCTGTTTACTAAAATGAAAGTCTCAATCTACATTTTACATTTGTCTCTCTTTCATGGCATCTAAAGGGCATTTCTATATTTTTATTTGATAACCACTTGCCATATCACAAGATGTTTTAGTTATCAATCAGAATTCCATAAGTTCACAAGCATTTGAGCTATGGTGGAGCAGTGGTTAGAATGTAGTACTGCAGGCTACTTCTTCTGACTGCCAGCTGGCTACAATTTGGCAGATCGAATCTCATCAGGCTCAAGGTTGACTCAGCCTTCCATCCTTCTGAGGTCAGTAAAATGAGGAGCCAGATTGTTGGGGGCAATATGCTGACTCTGTAAACCGCTTAGAGAGGGCTATAAAAGCACTGTGAAGCAATAGATACATCTAAGTGCTATTGCTATTGCTATTTGACAAAGTGAAAAAGCCTTGCCTCAAGGAAACTATTTTGAAAGGCTGCAAAAAATCTTTCCATTCCGTTCTTTCCTATCTTACCTAGTAGATCGAACCTAACAAAATGATTCCATCTTCAGGTTAGATGTGCTAGGTAAGATAGGATCACCCCTATTTCCTCAATCCATGCTGATGAAGTCAAAGATCCATCAATTTAGAATTTACAGTATTCCTGCACAGAGAAATTCTTGTATCAAATTCTTATAAATCTGTATGTGCAAGGGAAAATAAAAGGATGGGCAAGTTTGCAGCTATAGAAATAATCTTATTTCTACTCCCTATGACTTGTTTCCATATCAACTGATAAAATATTATGGTACCAGATTTAAATTAGCATATATTAATTAGTGTAATTAGTTGGAAATAGTGCAATGAGATGAAAGGTTTTTTTGCAGCCTTTCAAAATAGTTTCCTTGAGGCAATTTTCAATCAAAATTAAACCAGTACTTGCATCACAACACAACTACAAAATAAATATTATTATCCATTTAATTATTATCCATTTAACAATCCTCAATTTCTTCATACCTCTGTGCTGCGTAAAACAAGAGTCTTTGGCTAAAACCCCTCAAATCCAGGATGATGCTATGATCTGATGAATAGTAACTAAAAACACACTGAAAATATACTGAGCATTCCATTGTATCTGTTGCAATTGCTGACCCCACTTTACTATTATTTTTGGAATTAAATAATTAGAAAATATAAACAGAATAATAATTGACTTTCACAGAGGCATCTGTCTACATAATATCTGACCAAGAATTTCTGAAATACTTGTCAGATGTTATTCAGGTTCCTTATAAACATGAGTTTTGCATTATTTTAAAAGAATGTTAGACTGTTTTTAAACATGGATTTGGTACTCTGAAAGACTAGTAATCGTGTAATACTATTTTGGATGAACTACACAGAAGGTTGATTTAAAAAAAGAAAATCAGGTTTTCCTACTTATGTATTGCTGGTTCTATTAATATTGGGGACATTACTGGTTTACTACTTCTTCTCACAGAGAACAGTTTCATGCGGCCTTAAATGCTGTTATTACTATGATGGGGGGGGGAGGTATTGCTATTTTACCTACTTCATTCTGGCTATTTGGCCATCCATGAACTCTTTCCCCTTGCCGCCAGCACTGTTCTGCTGAAGCATTAAGTCAAGGACATTGCTTTTAGTCACTATCAATAGCTCCCTTTTGCTTCAGTTTGTGTTCTTTCTTTGTGCTTGTTAACTACACTATTTTAGTCATATATTTCTTTCATAATAAGACCCATGTTAGGAAACAGCCCGATCAGTCATATACATGAAATACTTCCTTGCCTGCAGACTGTTGGGCAACTTGACATGCCATTTTAAAAAAGGTTTGTTTTTTTTAAAGACTAAAGATGCCATTTCAATGATCCACTTGCATTGGCCCTAATGTGCTCCATCCTATGCCAAGGCCCGATTGATAGTTGTTCTCCTGCTAGTAGGTGAAGCTTGATAGGATGGGAAAGATTGGAGGATCCATCTACTGGTTTCCTTAATTTGTCTCACATTCAAACAGTAAGGACAGTATTAGACAGTAGAAGAAGTCAACATCAATCAGGGAAGTAAATTTTATGCCAACAGACTTTTCTGTCAGTTCAAGGACTTTTGGAAAGCACTTTAATGTGACCATCTGGTTGGAACTCTTATACAAGGATAGTCCATTCCAGCTGCTCACATCCCTCTCTCTTACATCTCCACAGGCAATCAGCCAAAATCCCCAGTGGCAACAATATTAGCCATCTGCAGTGTCATACAGAAACAAGTCAGGCTGCGGTAACATCCAACAACAAATTACTCTTCAGAGCTTTGTTCTTTCAGGGATCTTGTGTCTCTCTGTAGCACAGCAGGTTGAGCTATGAGCCACAATGATGCTAGAACAAAAACATTCTCTACTGTTCTGTTCTACATTTTTTTTTAAAAAAAGAGATGCATTTCAAACAGTATACATTTTACAACATTCCTCAATATAGAGAAACATTATGAGCAAGCATCAACATAAATTTCATAAATATATTCAATAGACACAAAACAGAGAGTTAGATAACAACAGAACAGAACAGAACAGAACAGAATGCAATGCAATATTTGACCAAATGTGATTAGACACAGAAGGAATTTGTCTCCGGTGCAGAAGCTCTCAGTGTACATACAAAGTGACAGAGTAATAATAATCATAATAATAATGATACCAATAAGAGAGCTAGTAGAGAAGATGAGAAGGATAATAATAATACTACAGCCATACAACATGGGTCAATATATTTAGACATTTTATGTATCCTAAGGTACAATAAAACATCTGTTCTTCCTATTTAGTCTTCCTTACTAATTCAATAAATTAATTAAAACGTTTAAAGCTATCTTCTCAATACTTCAGTATAGTTATTGTTATCATTTGCTTTTAACATTCCCCACAATATAACATGATTCATTTTTTCCCCCAGAACACACAATGTCAATATGCGCCTTCGCTCTACGGCTATCAGTGACTTTCCACAGGTTCTGTATCAATAGAAACTGATACAGTACCATCCCAGTACTGTAAAGTATACCATAATTTACATCCAGTTCTCCAGATTTATATATATTACTGTTTAAATTCTGGATAAATACATTTTTAAATTTATTTGTATTTGTTTGCAACCAAATAGGAAATATAAACAGCTTCAAATAAGATACAGAAAATTCTCCCAGACAAAATCATAATCTATATCATAATCTAACTTTACATGTTATCATAATTGATAGCCGCTTTTATATCTGCTTTTATATCATTCAGTGTGTTTTTAGTGCATTTAACTGTACACTAATTATGTGTTTCAAAATATGTATTTGAACCTCGGGAATATTGAAATATCCCGAAGTTTTCATTATTCAGATTTTTACAACACATCTATAGAAATGATACATCAGAAGAAATACATATAAAATGTACATATTTGAGAAAAAATATATCAAAAATGTTTTTTGCTTATGGAAAAATCAGTTTACAAATAAAGTACGGAAAGTAGGGAGTTGTTTCAGTACATTTGGGATGTACACAGGTTAACAGAGAATTTAACTCTGATGCCAAATTGACTCTAATAGATGTACTGTAAACCCTATGGTTCATATGCAGATTTGCAAACATGATATTCCTAAATTGCAACACAACAATTCTATCTTAGAATATTACTGATATTGGAATACAAACATATGAACAGTTTTATCACTGGTGAATAATTAAACAATAGGCTACCAAAAATCTTAACCTAGCAGTTCTAATTAATACTAATTTCTGGGAGCTCTTGTTTCCTAATTTCAAGAAAGTAAGGTTTAAAATTGTTAATTGTATTGGGGAAAATCAGATTCTAATTTTTCTATAAAAAGAAGATTTCAGATTTAAAAGAGGAGATGGTAAAATATTGAGATTTTCTATTTTTACTAGGATTCGGGAATTTTTTCAGTTTTTCCTTATTTTTTCTTAACAATACTGTATGTATTATAGAGTTTATACTACAATGTTCATGTTTCTTAATTTAAAATAGCAGGAGAAACATGTCATCAGTTCAATCAAGTTTTGGAGGAATGAAGGGTCACCTATGTGTCCCTGTTGGCTATAGACTGGGGTGTCTTTAGGGTCAGATCAACAACCTCAGAAGGATAAGCACAATCCATTTTCTTTAAATGTGCATCACACACATGTAAAATGTTACTGGGCTTTGATCATCTGGTCAAGACCAGCATTCTGAAGTCACTGTCATTCTGCAGATTCCATACCTCAGATTCCTTAATTATGACCAAAATCATTAATAAAAGCATGCTAGACCTTGAAGACAGCAATGCAATTTCATATTCAAATATTCTTTCTAGTTTGTCAAGACACTTGGAAGTGCATAGGGAGCATAATCTTTGAGACAACTTCTGCAATTAGGTGTAAATCTACTTAATATTATTATAATATGTTTGTCATATACTAAGTAGTTAAGGGCACCTATTCAAATGTTTTGTTATAATCAATATACACTTCATTTAATATATCCATGCAATCCAGTAAATTACATTAAACCCAGGAGAGTAATTTACCAGAATTTATTATTGACAAATCCATCTTAGCTGTTACTAACTGCTGTTACTATCAAAATGTTTGAAATTCTTAAGACATTCCCTGTCTCTAAATCCTATAATTATATATCCTGATCCTAACCAGAAGAGGGAAGATAGAAGCAGTGGCTCACTTAGTTTGTAGAGAAGCAAGGGCATCTTGGAACTTGTTATTCAGAAAGAAATTCACAGCTACCATACATTCATTGAGAGCAACATTCAGATCTGTTGTAGAAGATCTGGGGAGGAAAAAAAAGAATGAATACTAAGTTTTCTGGCAGAATCAAGAAACACTTTGTGCATAGGAAAGCAACACGATAACGATCAGAATGTAATCTGCACAGATTAAAAAAACTTAATTCCTTTTGCTTACTTTAATGTCACATTTTATATACTGTATTTATTTTACTTGTTGTTAATGGCCTGAAATGCTTATATAAGAACACAGGCTATAAACTTAACAATACAATGAAATGAAATATGGTCATTTAAAGCTGATTTACTAACCTAATACAGTAAGAGAGCCTAAAACTGCTGGAATCAATCCACATACCAATTCTACTCTCATACTTCAAAGTAAACAGTTTCCAGCTGCTGAGTGGACAGAGGTACTCACCCATTCTCAATAAATTGGCTGTTTGGGGGGGGGGGGGAAGTCAAAGAATCTCTCAATTTGAATAAATTCTAAATGAATAGTTGGTTCCACAAATTTATCTCACAAGAAGATAAATATTTCTGCTTACTTTAAGAAGACAACAATTATACCCAATTTTCTGCTTCTTGCCTAGCATAACTACCTGTTCATCCTCTTTGTGAGTTTTTGGAATGCAGTCTTTTAGTATATTTTCCAACTCCTTGAGCATTTTGTAAGACTGCATTATTAAAATCTGGCAACAAATAAGATATCACCAATTTATATTTTTAATTGAAAAAGATGGGAAAAAAATCAAGATGATTTAAACTTTTAGCAAACATCCTCTAAACTCAATAATGTCCCTTTGATGTTAATCCATCTTGTAGTTACCAGGTGCCAAATATAGGCCAAAAATGTAATTTCCAGATGCCTAGGGATTAACAGATTTATTTTCACATAAACTTCCATGGTTCCCAATCCACTTCATCAGATCGATGTCATCAGATCTCCAAATGGAACTTTAAACATGAAAACTAGCATTATGAATTGGTCCCAGAAGGCTATTGCCAATCAGTACGGCTACAACATTGTGATTTAAGATGTAACAGATGTCCTCCCTTAGTATGCTCTGTATCAGTTTTAATTTCTGATTCATTTTATAAGGCATAGAGTATTTTAAACATGTGGTGATAAGGATGTAACTGACTGCTGCCAGGCTTTCCTGGACCAAGATAAGATACAATGGGAGCTCTAGTCTATACTGCTCTATTAAGGGCCGTAATCCAGGACAATTACCAGTCCTCAATGTGACTTTATATAAAGTAAGCAGTCACTGGGACTGAATCAGAACCGGACAATTTGGAACTGTTTCTTTGTCTTACTAAGATTCAACTGAACATGAAGAAAAACAAATCAACAAATCAAAAAAAAAATGTTTACCTATGACATACATTCCCGAACTGGATGACTATTTTATAATACAATGTGTTGAGAAGATCACTGCTATATAATGAGAAAACAGGATTAAATTCTCTAATGATTTTAGCTTTAGTTTTAGATGCAAAAATGTCTTTATAATTTCATTTTTCCAGGATTGCTCTTGGAACAGAGCCCAAAGAAATTGAAATACTGGTTTGGGGCCAGTTAAGTACCGCATTCCCATGGGATGTTTAGATCCATTTACGCTTTTGTGCACCATAAGGGCACTTTAAAAGGAAAAGATCTAGTTTGACGTGAAAGAAATTCCTCACAGCTCCTCCCTTCCCTGATGCTTTATACGTTCTCCACTTGCTTACACCAATGTTACTGTAGAGAGAAAAGCAGAAATTTCCAGCCTAGGTTTGCTTGTGTGTGTGTGTGTATGTGAATAAAACAAAGGAACATGAGAGAGAGGGAAGGCATGCAGATTTGGTTTCCAGATTTGGGCTGCTTGGAGACACAATATGAAATAAATATTTTAAGGAGATGAAAAGTATGTTTCCCTTTAAGCTAAATAGCTTAAGCAGTTGAAATCTAATAGAAATAGCAGCTGGCTAGATGTGCCTGAAATTACAGCAGGTGATATAGGTGCAAAGAAGGCCTTGACAAGGTTAGGAGAGTCAGCAGCACCTGAGGAGTCAAAACCAGGGATTATCCAGCAACTGTCAGGCTTTTGAAGAGGCTTGTCAACAGATTTGGCCTGGGAGGCCAGAAACAGGCCAACAGGAAGGGCCAGGCAGTACAGAGAGTCCTCGACTTATAACCACAATTGAGCCCAAATTTTCCATTGCTAAGACAGTTAAGTGAGTTTTGCCCCATTTTACGACCTTTCTTGCCAACATTGTCAAGTGAATCACTGCAGTTGTTAAATTAGTAACATGGTTGTTAAGTGAATCTGGCTTCCCCATTTGACTTTGCTTGTCAGAAGGTAGCAAAAGGTGATCACATGACACTGGGACACTGCAACCGTCATAAATATGAATCTGTTACCAAGCATCCGAATTTTGATTACGGGGAGACTATGGGGATGCTACAATGGTTGTAAGACTGAAAAATGGTTGTAAGACTTAAGTCACATTTTTCTGTGCTGTTGTAACTTCAAACAGTCACTAAGCGAATGATTGTGGGAGCCATTTCCTGAAGAGACTCCCATGGCAGAAAATGGCTGCCAGCAGCTCAAAAAGTGGAGATTGTTTAGACGGAGTTCCTAGGAAAAGGTGGTGTGTGGCAGTGGGCTGTGGTGTAGGGAAGGCTAAGGCTCATATGCTTATAGCCTCCATGGGCATTAGCTAGGAAGCTGTAGTTGTTTATAGAATTTGGGGCTTTATCCACTTTACTCTAAGGTTGCTGAGATTGAGACAAACTGCCTTAGAAGCTGGTTTGGGGAGAATTATGCATTTTGCATGAAAGGTTTCCTAGGGTAAAACCTTTCATAAGTCATTCAAAAGATGTTTTTGGTGATTGGGAGGTTAATTATTGTCAGCTGAGTTGAAGGTCAATGGGCAACTACTATGTCTTTCCCAGTAGAGTTGCTATGGAAAGATGAGGAGGTCACCTAGTTGCAATATCCCGAGGAAGGAGTGAATTACAGTGGCATATGATCTTGATTTAAAGGAACAGTGGATTATTTGTTCAGCACTCATTAAAAAAAAAAGCAATCTTGGAAATACACAAAATGACGTAGAGCCAACTGAAGCATTTTGGCTGAAGTCAACAAGCACAGTATTAGGTTATGAGAGAAAATTTATGGAATCCAGTCTCAAACCCCACAGCCCCCCATTTCATTTTGTTCATGCAATGCAATTCCCTGCAGCTCCATTTGCACCCTCAAAATCTGTAATGGGACTAGAGGCACAAATTCTGTGGTGAAAACAAACCATTATGTTCAGCTCATCTTTGTGTACAGACCAGCTACTATATAAACAGGTTGATCTCATTATCTAGTCCAGTGATGGCTAACCTTTTTGCCATCGCGTGCCAAAAGCGTGGGGAGCGCGGTGGGGTCACACACACATGTGCCCACATCCATAATTCTATGTGCCCTGCCCCTCCTTGTGCTCCCCCTGCTTTTGGCACATGATGGCACGGTGGGCCTGGTAGGCCCCTTTTTTGCTCTCCCCAGGCTCCAGAGCCTTTCTAGGAGCCTGGGGAGGGTAAAAACGGCCTTCCCCACCCCCACCCCGAGGCCTTCTGGAGGTCGGAAACAGTGTGTTTCCTGGCTTCTGGTGGGCCCAGAAGGCCCGAAAATCAGTTGGCTGGCGCACGCATGCGTCCCGGAGCTATGCTCGCGTGCCCACCAATATGGCTCCGCGTGCCACCTGTGGCACCCGTGCCATAGGTTCGCCATCACGAATCTAGTCCCATGAAAAAGAGGACCTATCAGTGTTGTGATACTGAAATGACTTGATGAGTGTCACTCAGCAAAATATAGTCCACCAGTTAAATGCTTTAAATCTTGTGTCAACAATGCAGCACCGTGGGTTATTTCTTAACCATCCTTTTAGCGTTGGCAAAGGATTTCTGCTCCTCCAGATTAGATTTAATATTAAAACTTTGGTTAACTGAATCTTTTGCGAGCATCTCCCCACTTTTCTAATATAGCAAGTTTTAAATACATGGGCCTTATAGGGGAGATGGGAAAATTTAATAAATAGATAAGTCAATGTAAGGTATACGAATTTGAATACAGTTTTTTCACTGAATTTAATAGTAAATAGTTTAACCTAAAATAGGATAAATATTTAGGACAAAATTTTATGTGCTACTGCTTTACTTCGAAGTAAAAAATGTTGAAAACAGAAGACATAGCTTTTTATAAATTAAATCAAAATGGCTCCATTCTTTAAATGAGAAAATTCTTCAATTACAGTTGAAGCATATTCCCTCCAAGAGCCAAAACAATTTTAGCATACAGGACAATTCCTCTCACCTGTCTGCTCGCTCAATAAAAGCAGACCATTTTTAACAATAACCTTATATCTATATCTGTTTCATGACTGACAAAATTAGAAAGAAAACAAGAACCCTTTTGTGACCTTTTAAAAACTTATGAATAATGCAGTATATGAACATGTGAAAATAGGTTCTGGCATATCCTGTCATTTACCAAGGCCTGTTTAACATTTAATAGCCCCACATCTCCTCTTGTGTGTTGCTGGCAGCAAATTCAACCTAGACACACTCACCTCAATTAAGCAATAAATTAGACATGTGTCTTCCGTATCTCTCTCTGTATAGATGAAACAATATAAGTTTTAATTATTCAACCACCTCCAGCATGAAGTTTCCCCATTGGGTCCCCAAGACATCTGGCAGAGCCAGGTTTTAAGGCTCTTACGAAACCTCCGGAGGGTGGGACCCAATCTCACCTCAGGGGTAAGATGTTCCAGAGGTCAGAAGTCACAGCAAAGGAGGCTCTTCTCCTGAAACCCACCAGCCAGATTTTTTTTGACTGATGGGATCTGCAATATGTCACCTCTGCCAGCACTGGTGGGGTGGGCCAGTCCCATTGGGAAAGACAGGAATTACTGTGGGAATTGAGTTTGAAAGTAGAATTGGTAAGGCTTTGACCAAACCATTGGCATAGGCACTATTGTTTAATACATTGTTTATCCCCAAATATCCTGAGGCTTGGCCTAGGGAGCTTTTACTGCCTAGTCTTGTGGCAGTAGTAATAAGGGACATCCCAGGGGTAAGTAAAAAAATAATAATTGGTATCTGTGACTAAGCAACTCATGTAAAAAATGAGTGGAACTTTGATTATGATCATGAATGCTATGTTGACTTATTGATCCCACCTGCAATACCCCCAATAATGTTGTCATGGATTACCAGAATAAGAGGAAATGAATTTAAAAATATTGGAAGTCAATCACCTTGGTGCTGTTTAAATTATTAAAAGTAAAGGTTTCCCCTGTCCAGTTGTGTCTGGCTCTAGGTGGAGGTGCTTGTCTTGGTTCCTTAGCCGAGGGAGCCAACATTATCCAAAGACATTTCCATGGTCATGTGGCCAGCATGATTATACACTGAGGTGCATGGAACTTTCCCACTGAAGTGGTACCTATTTATTCACATTTGCATGCTTTTGAACTGCTCAATTTGCAGGAGCCGGGGCAAGTATTGGGAGCTCACTCCATTGCACAGCACTCGGGCCTTTGAACCCGTGCTTTCCAGCTGACAAGCTCATGTCTTTAACAGCTGAGGCATTACTCCCCCTTATTAATAATTATCAAAACAATTTTATCTTGAATCATTCCTTCCCTTCTCAACATGCACAGTAGGAGAACTAGAGCCCTCTTTGTCTATAGTACTTGCCAACTACTGTAGTAGAGCTTCGCTGTCTCGACTTCACATTAACAGAATTTATATAGCTGTTTGTACCTAGTAACCTGCCATGTGAAATGAAAAGCAAAGCCCTGTACCTGTAGTTCACTTCACATCTCATAAAAAGCTGGGATCCATATCTGAGCAGCAAAAAACTGGATAATCAACGGATGGCAGCAAAGAGCTGTTTTCTGTTCTACTTTGCTACCATCTGGTGATTATCCAGATTTTTGCAGGCCATATTTGGTGGCTCTAATAAAGGAAATGGGCAGCAAGCTTTTGTTCTTCTTGATTCTGGCTAGCACCAAACTGAGGTTATCAAATTATGCAGCCTGCCTTCCCTTAATCTTTCAGATATATACGGTACATATTACATTATATTAGGCTCCTGTATATAGGCTTTTATATGTCTTTCAGCCCCTTTTCCAGGATAGGGAGCGTGATTTTATAAAAGGCCACAACTAGCAGAGTGGCTTTATGCTATTATTTACTGATATGACTATGCAGTTTAATTTTAATAATCTGAATCAACTACTAAATGCTCCTTGAATCCAAATTCCCAGAAAGTTGCTGTGTTCATATGTTACAGTATACACAATGACCAATTTAATTACACCTCAATGCCTAGTACTTTTATTATGACAACATCATTTATTAACTATAGTCCACATTATAATTGTCATGCCAGGCACATCCCAACAGCCAAGACTGCAAAGAACCCTCCCCAAATTTTATAGTTCAAGGTAATCTATTTTTTTCCCAGTAGTCCTACTTGCACAGCTTTGATTCTCTTTCTCTGTCAAATGACTCATCAAGAAGGCAATTCAAGATACCCTGGTCGTATCTATAATCAAGGTATCTCTCTACTTAGCTATGATAATAAAATATAGGATTGTGCTTATTTACCATCTAATAGGTAGTAAATGAAAATTTATCCTCTGATACATTTTGAATCTACTTCTGTATTTTAGGTTTATTTTTTAAAACACTTGTTTTTTATTCTATACAATTTGCTTAGCTTCTTTCATCCCTATTTCCATAACTCTAGTTATGGAATAGGACTTAAAAGTGGTTATTAACTGTAAGAAAACCATAATATTACATTCTCCCCAGCCTACCTGACCAAGAAAAATGCTTCAAGACTACAGGCCCATCTACATTCTCTATTAATACTAGCTCTTTAGATCTGCTGATGATTTCAGTTCATTTGTACACCTTTCTTATGTGCATATGCTCCATACTTACATTATTTATAAGCAATGTACATTTGCCAATCATTAGACAGATCAAACTTTAGTCAATTAACACTTAACAATTAATATTTTCTTTTCAATTTGCAATAACAGACTGAACAAACTAACTGCACTCTCTCTGGATTTGAAATAGATCAAATAGAAGTATATGCTACCTGCAAAAATTCAGCAATAGCTAGATAATAACAGAGGTTCTAGAAAACTCATTAAAATATGGTTCACTTTTGTGTCGGTATAAGCAAAGTGAACATAGCCACAGTCTGCTTTCTGTAAGACATTTCCCTAAAACATTCCAAGTAGCTTGCAATCAGAAAGAAGGCAAAACGAAGGAGGAGAAACAGCGCTCCATAATTCAAAATACAGCAATCTGTCTTCAACCTCAGTAAAGACCAATAATATGAAAGTTCAACTGGTGCTGATTCACAAAAACCCATTGCTAACCGAAAACTTCACCGGTTGATTTTTCAGCCTCCCATCGTGCTTATGCTGTTGAAAGCAAAAGGCATGAAAACTCAGGGAAACAAGCCATCCCCGCAAATGAAGGACCGACACCCCACCTTCGTATCTACCTAGGGTCTTTGGCTTCGCTCCTCCTTCTCCGCATGTGCTGCGCATCCATCGCACCCGGCAGGGAAGCGCTTGTCAGATCTGAACTGGCTACGAGAGATTTTCCTCTGAAAAATCCAGAGGGCGCTTGAAGCTGGCCTTCTTATTTTCTTCCCAGCTTGAAAGCCAGTGGTTAGAACGTAGTTCTATTATGCTTCGGAGCAACCCCTCCTGCCGGTTGGACTCCACCTCTTCTAGCTTCTTCAAAGGGGCCGCTTCTAGAGGGATCGGCTACAAGAAAGTGCCGCTGTGAAGCGGCGTCTTGGCTCTTCTCTGCCCACCAACTTTGGCCAGGAGCCCCTTTGCGTCTGATCAGGGTGTGGCGCGAGTCCAGAGGGAGCTTTTAGGTTTAAACGCAAGCGGAAAAGACCCAAGCCAAGGGTCTTAATCAATTTCCTGCGTGTCTGAAACGCCCGAGATTAATACATTCTTTCTTTTCTCTATGTTTCCTTCTTGCTGGAAGGAAGACTGAACCGTTCCTGACTGGATCCATCAACCAAGAGGAAGAAGAAAGCGTGAGAGATTTTTTTTTTTTAAGGAGAGATGGGTTCATTTAATTATTAGTGTTCTCCGCATTACATTTACAAGTTCTGCCATTGGGAGGGGAGGATAAATTCATAAGGTTTCAACAGGGCTGGTTGGCAGGTAGCGTAAAAATTAAATTCTCATTAAGAACTTAAAAGTGGTTCAGGGAAAAGAAAACATGCAGTCATCTCTTATGCTGAATAGCAAATACCTAATGTATGAATTAAGCCATAGTTATTATTTTTTTTTAAAAAAATCATAATTTATCTTTTACGTGCATACATACATACCCATCAAAGACAAAATTGTTCAGTCTAGAAATTATTTTAGTTCTTCCATTTTCAGCAAAAAGTCTAGGTTTAGTATTCCACAAAATATCGTGTCATTTTATCTTCCATCGTGGTAACTTCAATATATAAGCATTTTATACACATCTAATAACCTTGCTGGACAACAAAATAGTATCCTTTTGTATGAATTTATCTATCATAGATATATTATTTTGAAGTGGTTTAACAGCTCCTTTCCTTCCTTCCTAACAGTTCCTTTTAAATCACCCAAGTTGTAAGGTTTTAATGGGGAGGGTGGGAAAATTGTACTTTCAGGCTTTCAAAATTCTGTTAATGTATCTTTTTCTATTGGACGGCACAGTGACTCAGCAGTTAAGACACTGGGTTTGTCGGATGGAAACCCAGCAGCCAGGTTCGAGACCCAAGTGCCACGTGACAGGGTTAGCACCTGTCCTCGCCCCAGTTCCTGCCCACCTAGCAGTTCGAAAGCATACAAATACAAGTAAATAGTACCACTTTGGTGGGAAGATAACAGCGCTCTGTATCGTCATGCTGGCCATGACTGCAGACTTGTCTTTGGACAATGCTGGCTCAATGGCCTTGAAATAGAGATCACTGCCCCTAGAGTTGGGAACGACTAACTGAGGGGCCACAGGGACTCCTTACCTTTTCTTTTCAATAAGATAGAATTATCTCATCTGATTGTGTTTCCTGTCTGGTCTGCCTATTAAGCCTAACAATAATTTTCTCACCCTTTAGTAATAAACATTGTTATATATATCAAATTTACAATCTGTAAAAGGGGAGTAAAAGATAAAAGAGGCTCCCCCCCCATGTTCTTAACACTGGTGCCATCCAGCACTCTGTACTTCTGTGATCACATGATCTTTTCAGAACTTCATGTTTCTCTTCTATTTATTTCTTTAACAGTCTGTTAATCAGACTGTTAAAGCTTCCTTAATTAATATATTATTTCTTTCCCACAGATATACTGTACATTATCTGTAATTTAAAAAAGCATTTTAAAGAGGCAATATTCCAAATTTAATTGTCCCTTTAGGCTGTTTTTTAAACTTTCTTATACTAAGCTTCCAGTAAGACTTTTGCATTTAATTCTTTTAAAAATGCGTAACTGGCATTTTCATTTTCTAATTTTATTCTTTTGTGGATTGAAAATAAACTCATGCAAATGGCTTTAAGTATTCTCAAGGCCTCTTTACATGCTAAATGTGCTTTAGAAAGTGGATCAGGCGGGCATCCTTTAAACAGAATTTGCACAAAGCTGTAAGCATGATATACAATATTGAAATTGGTGTGATGCCATGCTAATAGAAGATGGTAGTTTATATCTGGGTGTATGGGCGATCTTGGGGATTGAGGGGAAATGATGCTGCCTAGGAAATAAACACACAAGAGAAAGGAAGGAGCTTCCAGGGGCTTGATGTTAAAAAAACTGAGAGAATCCACATTAACTTCAGTAAAGAGATGGCAGTAGATTTGTACTTTAAGACTTGCAAGATTCTACTAATGTATCTTTACAATATATGTCATCTTGTCAGATTTACTTGGGAAGGCTGATATGTAATTTCTTTTCCTGCGGGCTTCCTCATGTGGAGCTCACCCCCACCTCTAGAGCTCATGTAGATGATTTAATGGCTGCTCTTTTGTCTGGAAAAGCTGTTACCTCAGGCATATTGTCTGACCGTTGGTCTTTGCCTCTGCATTATCCTCGGTATTTCAGAGAGACATACTGTACTAGTCTGCCATGTTTCTATCCAGAAGTCAGACAAGATCAAACCAACTTGATGGTACATAATCAATCAATCTGCAAACATTGATCATGCATATATATGTACATGATCATGTGTACATTCTATTCACACAGTACCTCAATATTTAGGGTAGATTTTTTTAAAAAAAGCAAAGTTAACCAATGTAATACTAGGTATCAACCAGAATTAATAACTAATGTAAAACATCCAAAGTTACAAAAAAAGTTTCAGATGGGTAGATAAATCATTTTAATCTTTATAGTAGTACAAATCTATCAGATCTGTTATGATACACACACATTGAGGACATTTCACTATGAACGGCATAGTTTATGTATTAAAACTGTGCACACCATGAATGTTATCTAGCATGTTCTTCAGACTCCACACAAGTACATTATTTTTCTGTTTAAGATTTATACAGTCAGAAATGCTTCTAAATTATTCTCAGCATGGACAGTACTATTAGGCATACTGTTGGAAGCTGGGAACGTATAAAAGAAGAGGTAAGTGGGAAATAAAAGCTGTAGATTAAGTTGTTTTCTTAGTAAAGTGGATCATTTAAAACTATTACAAATGTGACCAACCAGCACTCATATATTGGTCTGCTCAGTAAGGGTATTCCACCATTTGTATCCACTTGAATGTTCATATGTGCAAATCCTCAAATAGAGACATCAGGCCTCTTGATCAAAATACATGCCAAAGTTCTGCTTTTCCCAAAGTGATAATTTCAAATCTGTTGAGCGCAACTCCTAGCTCATGACAACGTTTTGGGAACTGCAGAATTGATCCATCTGGAGTTGCAGGTTAGGTAAGGCTTGGATTAGACCGATATTGACAAAGGTAGTTCTTAACTAGATCTTGTAAGAAGGAAATTTTGATAAACTGAAATCCTACTTGGCAATATAATTATTTTGATTTCAGTGGCTGGATTAGCACATTTGTGTTAACCAATAATTTTGTTTATTTGGGCTCATCTTAGTGCAAGTTGTAACTCCAGCCATCAAATTACTGATATAGAGGTTTTACTGCAGACCATATTGGAACTGTGCAATAATCATGTAACAATCTAAAAGGTGACTTTTCAAAAAAAGATCAATTATAAAATTACCATGCTTTATAATATTGAATCATAAAGATATTGAAAAGACCAGTATTTATCTTTTTCTTGCTTTCCATTTCAGAATGAGTTTTAAAGATGGTAATCTCATGTACCATACTGGAATTGGTTGGTCTGCAAATCTAATGTCATGCTAATAGGAGATGGCAGTTTAATCTGGAGGTTGGAACATATTTCTGATATTCAGAAGTATTAGTTGAACCATTTTTTTCCACTTATATATTTGTATCAGGTGAAGTAATTTTTGAACAGTGATCCAAAGAGGTGATGCGTAATGCCTTACATAAAACATTAAAAAAACTCTCTAGGCTCATCGTGTATACTTAAACAGTTTAATTCATAATTACAGGCTGTATTTAGAATTTTTAAACAAAGTCTATAAATAGAGGTTAACCCCGCCTGAAAAAGTTCTTACAAGCCTTTTAGAACTTTAGTAGTAATGCCATCGAAGCTGACATAGCAGTGGTTTATCGAGATACTCCGAGTAAAAGTTCTGTAATCTTATCAGTAACATAAAATGTCACATCAGGTGACTCAGAACTTTTAATCCTATGCCTGAATGAATTAATGTTTGTGTACATATATACACGTACATGTATACATGACTATGGGTGACACAGATAATGTATTGGTCCACCAAGTATACATTTAAAAGTAAGAAATGCAGTTAACCACACAAATTGTATGATTAATGCCATGAAAGTCCATGAGAAAATTAAGGTTATTAATACTTGGCAAGAGGTTTTATTTTGTTTATTAGGTGTTTAAATTCTCATTTCTCAGTGCAAAAGAGAAAGTTTATCCAAACTAATATTTAAAAAATGAGGAAACACTACTTTCTTCAAAAGATTCTTGACAGCAGCATCCACAGGTAAATGGAAATACCTTATCCTGACAGTGGCAATTATGGAATCCTTTGCAGCAGAAGAAAAAAAAACCAATTTAGTTATAAATACCATATCATGCATTGGGGTGGGGTGGTAATGACACAGGACCACCTATTTTGTAAGCCTGCAGCCTAACTAAGCATTTCAGAGTAAAAAGGAAGGTATCTGGAATGAATTCAACACTCTGCACTATGTAACACATTATATAGAATAGGAAATAACTTATTTTTCTTTAACATTCAATCTTATTTTGACTCCGTGTCCACATAAGGGTATTTAATTTAAGGTGCAACCATCAGTTGGCATTCAATAAATTATACACAACAGTAACTGACTGTTGTTAAGTTATCTTTTGTGCAGTCTACTTCCTACCTTATTTCAAACTCAGCTGTCAAATCACCATTTTTTTTTGCATATTTCACAAAAGAAACTGGCTCAATTAGCATCAGAATTCTTGACACTGAATTTGGCCACTCTAATTTTATTATCTCCCTGGAAAACGTCTAAGTTTCTTTAGACTCTTAATGGGCAGGCAAAAAGGCAGTTAATGCAGGGGGGAAAAGAAATTTTCTATTTGATATCCAGTCCAGTATTGGAGCTTCCGGTAAAAAGAAAACAAGAAGCATAAAGCATTTCATGTATTTAAGATGAAATGCTATCTCTGTAAAACATAAAATATAAATTTTAATACTGTAATGCCAGACATGAATATTTCAATACAAAGCAGGATTATCAGAATTTTTAATTACCTGAATATTTGCAAGCTAGATTTTTCTTTTTAAATAACTATAATTTGATTAACTATATCGCCAGTTTTACTTACAGGCCAAATGCAGGCCACTTGGAAGAACTAAAATAATTCAGTATTATAGGAATTGCAAATAGGACCCTTCTGAAAAGACATAAAACATGCCATCTATTAATATTTTAGAACATAGATCTCTTATATGTGACCTAAGCCATCTTTAAAGGACAAATGTGTTCACTTCACAGTTACTCACACCTGCAATTTAAAGATTTTCACACTGCAAAGAATATATTACACATAGAAAAAAGTACTTTGCATGAAGCATATTTGTCTTTTGAAATCGTCCACAATATATTGTTGTGCATCTGTGTTCAAATTTAAAAATGTAGAGTTTTCAGGGTTTTCTTTTTTTTGCATGTTAAAATAAGCTACTTTGGTGTAATAGTGTACAGTACAGAAGAATTCCAAGGTAAGTACAAATGGAAAATTGCTATATTAAACAATTGCCAAATGAAAATAATGGATATGAAAAAGTTAAAAATAAGATAATTGCTCAAAAAATCACATTTGCAGGATTTAAAGCCTTTTTGACTTTCCCATTCATATGTAACTTCTGATTTACTTTACGTATAGCTTAGATATCCAGGGAAAAGGAGAAATATTTGAGGCAACCCTTCATGCTTCTGATATTTCAGATTTACTGAGTGCAATTGCTAGTTCTAAATCTTCTTGCTCTTGTTGCTTCAATCTTGCTAGTCGCTCTTTCTCCTCTCTCTCACTTTCTCTTTTTGCCCATTCAATCATATCTTCTTCAGTAGGATACTAAAACAGAAAAAACATAGACTTGTTAGTAGAACAGCAAGTAAGAATTTGTGAACACTGTAATATGGAAGGAATATGTCTCTCTCTTCTTTTTTTTAACTTTTCAGATGATCTCCTATCATAGTATTAACTAGATCAGACCCCACTTAGCTTCCAACCCAGGCAAAAAAAGGCCCAAGTACTCTCATTTGCTAAGTATACAGATGAATTAATTTAAAATACATCATACAGTATACTGGTGGTCCTATAATTAATCACAGAAAGTAAACTAAATTTTGTGAAGAGTTCTGTATCATGTGGTCAATAGATTCAGAATGTTATTTACTTTTTCTCCACCTCTTTCAAGAAAACGTATCAAATGACTGTCATGCAATATAACAACTAAGGATCATGCAGACATTGCAACCAGCTGCCTTTTCGAATGCCTGGGCAGGAAAGAAGAGGCTTGCTGGACAATTGCTTGCTAAGGAAAGTGTTTGGAGCTAAGACTGTCTTGTTGCAATATCAATTTGTAAGTCCTGCTACAAGGACATCATATGACATCACATGCATGCAATTATGGCTAGATTAAAACCTCAGAGAACTTTCAGAATTACTGTTATTATTGCATAGTGGTCAATGTATTACTGAAAGGCTAACAACAAGCTATTTCTCTCCAAATAGATCATGATGATGTATTCTTTAAATAAGAGATTACTAATACAGAGGAACTGATTCCCATCTTCAAGGTTTATAGGAACATTCACTGTTCTTGCAAAACAATCATTATTTAACTGACTATCTCCATACTTACAGCATTGAAATTAGCAAAATTGCTGGAATCCATCTCTTTGCCTACTCCACTGGGGGCAAATGGATCAGCTTCCTGTCCTTTGCAACCATCAGAACTTGGGAAAGGCTGGAAAGGATCATTCAGTTTAAAAGATTCTGAAGATTCCAATTTGTGGATAGGTCTTTTTCCTACATCAAAATAACCATTTAGCATAATTATGAACATGACAATAATATATTCAGTATTTAGTATTAAGTAATGCTACATATCCTAAACTCATGTGATTTTCTAAAATATTCTAAAGTTACAGGATGAGGGTTTTGAGTTGGAGAGTAGATAATGTTTGCCACGATTTTCATTACATGAATGCTTTTGGACATATAAAATGGGAGCTAGCCATCTAATTCAAATCACAGTGTTCATATTAAAAATGGTTCAAATCAGCCATCCTTATCGAATTAAATTTAGAGTTTTATAGTACTATTAGAACAATACAAAATAACAACTTCTTTTATAATTTATTGCACTGGACATTTAAAAAAATACAACCCAAATTTTAAAAAAATGAAAATTAGTTTGTAACTAAATTGGACATTCTTGTATTACAGAATGTGGGGAAAAATATAAGATGCTCCTTTTATACAGTTTCATTACATCTGAAAAAAGCTCCATATAAACCTTAGCATTTATAGATTTAATGCTGTCTCTTACCAGGTGGGGGAGGACAAGGTCTGGTAGGTGTTCCAGTTTTAGGAGGCAAAGCAGGAGGAATATCTTCATTTTTGACTGGAGCTTCCTCGAACAAATTTTTTGTTATAACTATATTGTTAACGGAACTTGTTGCAGATGAATTAAAAGGATCCTCATTGTTCGTCTTAAAAAAAGACAGGAAATAAACTCAGTTATGCACAAGTTGGAGTCTTTTGTTTTATTTACTGATCATTATAGGCCTCATACTATTGTTGCTCCCAACTGTTGCTTACTATGAATATCATTACTTGATTCCCACCGGCCACAGTTTTCCACCATAAAGCAATGCTTTAATCACATTTTTCACAGGTAGTGCTCGACTTACAACAGTTTGCTTAGAGACCGTTTGAAGTTACAACCACACTGAAAAAAGTGACTTATGACCATTTTTCACACTTGTGACCACTGCAGTATCCCCATGGCCATGTGATTTACATTTGGCCGCTTGACAACTGACACACATTTATGATGGTTTCAGCGTCCTAGGATCATGTGATCACCTTTTGCAACCTTCTGACAAAGCAAAGTCAACGGGGAAGCCAGATTTGCTTAATAATCATGTTACTAATTTAACAACTGAAGTGATTCACTTAACAAATGTGGCAAGAAAAATCATAAAATGGGGCAAAACTCATTTAACAAATTTCTCACTTAGCAACATAAATTTTGGGGTCAATTGTGGTCATAAGTTGATTGTATATGCCTGCTTTAATATAAAGAACTCCCTAATCATACATGCATGCCTTAATATTTTCCCTAGAGGTGCTATTTGAAGGTTCCAACTATATAGTATATTTATAGGCCACAGAACAAAGGCCACTCCTCATTTCTTTTTTAGCAACTATTCACAAGTATGATGGTAATAATTATTTAAAAATCATTTTCCAACCAATGCAGGTACTTGCAATCAAATTTCTGCACTTGACAATCACATGCACTGGAGTGAGAATAATGCTGCACGAAAGAATTTTATCCAAATAGGATGGCAGCAACCAATGATCTTTGCAGCGTATCTCTTTTTCCCGAATCATTTTGCTTCCAATTTAAGGAATGGATGTGGTCATTAAACATGGAGAAGGTGTACTATTTGATAGGGATTTGGAGTCCTCCAAAAAGTAATGATTTCTATAGCTCCTCAGAACTTTCATCTTTATTATGAGTTTATTAAATATTAATGATAGATGTTTGCCAATGTAAAGTCCTTTTGATTTAAATGAAGGGTACAGGTTTTGATGGCTTCTTTGGAAAAACTATTTTTTGTGTAAAATTACTATATGGCATGTGTGTCCACGACCGTGTCACCCTCAAAGTTGTGTTTCTGCTATATCATATCCTGTAATGATGATACTGAATTGAATGATTGGGACTGTACATTCAGTTTCACTTTTTCAATGTCAATCCTGCTGCAACAAATTGCAGGTCTGGCTTGGCTTAATCAATTATCAAATATTATGGCTTCAGAAATAAGTTGAATCTTGACCACTCCAAAGATTATATTTTGAGAATTGAAGAAGAAAATCAGCTAATCAAAATCAGCTGATGTAGGGGTTCACAACTCCCACTATCGGGCCACGGCCTATTTGGAACCAGGCCATGCGAGAGGCGGGCCGGCGCATGCATAGCTTGACTTGCGTGAGCAGCAGGCCAGCACGTATGCACATGTGCACACAGCTCAACTTACAGTTGAGCTGTGTATGCATACATGCCAGCATGCTGCTCAGTTCCCCTCTCCCCCCCCGCCCCGAACCACCAAGCCGCTAAGGTTGGACTGCTGAGTTAATGAATAAGGGCCTATGATGTAATTTTCCATTAACCACAATGCTTTTATAAAGAAAACATATAATCCCATAGTTAATGAGACATAGTTCAAAATGAGAATCAAGTTACTTAAATTACAATAATGTTTGCAGAAGTTTTATTTTGTTCCTGAGCAATTTTATGCTTTGTCCACAAGCATTAATCATTTCAAATTACCTTTGACAAAGTGCTGAAATCAGCAAAATCACAGCCAAATGATTCATTTCCAAACAAAGATGCAAAGGGATCTGTAGCTGAAGTAAGCAAAGGAAAACATAAAGAAAAGAAGGTAAATCCAATGCAAGGATCTAATAAGAGCTAAATTGGTGCAGTGGCAAAGGCATCAGGCTAGAAACTGGGAGGCTCGAGTTCTAAATATGCCTTAAGCACAAAGGCAGTAGGGTGGCTTTTGGCTGGTCATTTTTCTCTCAGACCTAGGAAGGAGGCAATGGCAAACCACTTCTGAAATTTTGCCAAAATAGTAGGGACATGTCCAGGCACGAGTTGACACTGATTTGGAGGCACAAAAACCAAAAACCATGCAGGATGAAAAACAGGAAACAAATTATTTATTAAACTATCTGTATTTTCATCAGATATGAAGAAGGCTTATATAAATCTCACTAACATTCAGCACTCATTCAGTTAATTATATGGAATTAAATAAAAAAAAACAACCTCAGGAATGTTGTCAAAATAATTAGAAGTTATTCCAAGAGGTGATGGAAATCATTTTGCTTATTGCAGCCCTCAAATGTACAAAGGAATTCAAACTCAAAATCAAATATGATGAGTCTTAAAATATTTAAGTTTTCTATTTCATTTGTATGCATATTGTTACAATGAAATACAGGATATTTGATGCCATTTGGAAGGCACACTACACAAAAAAGACTGTGGACTATTCAGCTCACTTCTAGAAACGGATAGCTAAGTTATACTTTCTTTTGGCACAATTTTGCCATGACTACTACATTTTTCATATAAATAGTAACATTAACTTTTCCCATCATAGTCTGATAAATGACCCAAATAAGTGTGTTAAGAAGGAATACAATTGCAAAGAGTACATGAAAAAGTCTAGTTGACAGGCAAACTTGTCACTGGTGGTGTTTAAATTAATTGTGTGGATACAATGTCAAAGCTGACACTCTTGCTGATTATAATCAGTTGGCTTCTCTGGAGCTATATACAATAGATTTTCTAATGGTCTTAAATAAAGGAAGGACAGGATAGCTGATAGATTTGCCTTCAATACACCTGCAAAAGTAACTTAAATATCAAATATTACTATTTTTTTAAATAAAAGACTGTCTAAACAAGTCAGACTTGTATTTGTATAGTAGTAAGCATTTCATCGAAAAGTAAAAGATAAAATTTTTGCAGGAATCTCAGGAACTTGCAAACCTCACAGAAGCACTACAATCACTATCAAAACTAGCACTTCAGAAACACTGAGGTTTCTTCTTGTTGATTTAGGATGTGCTAAAATATATTACAAATGAATAATTACCTATTTAATAGCTAGTCCTAAACTCAGAAGTTCAGAATGCACAGGAACCATACGGAGCCTACCTTCCCAAGGTATACCCATCAAATTGTAAGCTCATTGATTTGAATAGGGAGAGGAGCATGATGGCTCACTTTGTTAGAACACTGGGTTGATAAATCAACAAGCCCACATTAGAGACCCAACATGAGCTCCCATCATTCGCTCCAGCTGCTGCCCACCTAGCAGTTCAAAAGTGTGCAAACACAACTAGATAAATAGGTACCACTTTGGTGGGCACATTAACAAGGACATGAAAGGAGCCCCCATCTAAATGTCTTCTGGGCAACGATGATGTCACCAGCTAATTCAACCCCGAAGTGCCTCAGTGCTTCCAACACGAAAGCAGTAGCATCTTGATACAAGCTCCAGGTAGCATGAAAGGACAGTTTTGGATGTTTACATAATAAGACATAGTGACAGGTGCGAAAGACCAGGTCTACACACGAAGATCCAATTAAACTGATTTATTGCTAAACAGCCTATGCACAGGTTACTACCTGTTTGGAGTTAGATAAAGATTCAAGGGATTGGATAGCCCGTTGTAGCCAAAGTAGGGATTTGAGACTGATCCTTTTTTTAACTCTGCCCCCAATACTGCCATTCTTCTCCTACAGATTATTCATCATCAACATATTTGTACTATTGAAGTCCAGCCCTCTAGATTGTCTTTTGTGGTTGAAGCTTCAACAAAAACACCAAATTTAAACTCTGTACTGCACTTAGTCTAATTTTTAAGGAATAAATTCTCTTCAGAATATATTGCACATCTTGACTCAATTTCCTGAACATTTGAGTTTAAATATTGGAACTGCATTAGTAAAACCTTATGTAATTTGATGAATCGCTTGGTCGGGTTTTTTTAAAAAAATGATTATTTATTTATTTATTTTATTTGCTTAAATTTTTATACCGCCCTTCTCCTTCCGGATTCAGGGCGGTGTACAGCCAACTAAAAACCATTGAATACGAAAGTTAAGACTCTTAAAATAATTTAAATAGAATTTGGCCCATGATTTAAAACAATTCAAATTAAAATCCATATAAAAACTTTAAAAACCAAATATGGGGTCAAGCCAGCCCAGCTAACCGGAAAAAATGGGTTTTAAGGGCCCGACGAAATGCCCGGAGATCTGGGATCACTCGTATCTCTGGGGGAAGGTCGTTCCAAAGAGAAGGCGCAACCACAGAGAAGACATTTTCTGGCTGACGGAACCCTGAGGAGGCCCTCTCTGTGGGAGCGGACTGGTCAGTGGGAGGCGATTGGTGGCAGAAGGCGGTCCCGTAAATACCCCGGCCCTAAGCCATGGAGCGCTTTAAAGGTGGTCACCAACACCTTGAAGCGCACCTGAAAGTCTACTGGAAGCCAATGCAGCTCATGCAGGAGTGGCGTCACATGGGAGTGCCCTGTCGCTCCCATAATCCCCCGTGCAGCCGCATTCTGCACCAGTTCGAGCCTCCGGGTGCACCCCAAGGGGAGCCCCATGTAGAGAGCGTTGCAGTAGTCCAGGAGAGAAATGACGAGTGCTTGAGTGACCGTGCGTAAGGAGTCCCGATTTAGAAAGGGACGCAACTGGCGTATCAGGCGAACCTGATAGAAAGCCCCCCTGGCCACGGCTGTCGTATGCTCTTCTAAAGACAGCCGTGAGTCCAGGAGGACGCCCAAGTTGCGAGCCCTTTCCGTGGGGGCCAGTGATTCTCCCCATCCAGACCCGCACTTCCTCAAGGCACTGGGACATCACTTCCAAAGCATCATTGGGATGGTCTGGGGTGGAGATGTACAGCTGGGTGTCATCAGCGTACTGATGGAACTCCACCCCAAAACCACGGATGATCTCACCCAGCGGCTTCACATAAATGTTGAACAGGAGGGGAGAGAGGACCGACCCTTGTGGCACCCCACAGACAAGGCGCTTTGGGGTCGACCGCTGCCCCCGTCAACACAGATTGCGACCGATCGGGGAACTAGGAGAACCACCGCAAAACAGTGCCTCTCACCCCCAATCCCTCCAACTGGCGCAACATGATGACACGGCTCAGGTGATATTACTTTACTATCTGACAAAAGTTGATAAGGAAGAAACACTAGCTCAGCCCAGACAGCATCTGAGCTGGAAAAGCAATTTAGAACTTGTCCAAATGTTTATTTAACTCTGAAAATACCAGCATGTAGAATTTCAGCTGTCAAAACTTCAGCTCTCAACTTAAGAGCTACTCTATATATAAACAGATTTTCTGATGACTCTAAAATGTTGTTTCTGATTGGGAAAGAATAGGAACAGGGGAATATCCAGAAAAATTTTGACTATAAAAGCTTCTAAATGTGAAACTGTCAGATGCTGGAAGCAGTGTCAGAATCTGCTTTTACTTCTGGTGTCTTAAATAACTCCTTAGATCTTAAAATGTTTGAATCCTTGTCTGACTTTGCTGTTAGGCATGACAATTATGTCAAATTTGATGCCTTCAAAATATAATAATTAAACATCATAGAATCAAATATTTCTGAAAGCGGGTTCCCAAAATCCATTACATAATCACATTTGATTATGATGCTAATCACATTTAATACCAAGGATTTGAAATGAACTATAATTCTTGGGTTGAAACTAATCAAATTTAACATGTTTACAGAAGTTAGTCTAAGTTAAGAGAACACAAAAATGTATTCTGGCAGACAGTCATGCCTAAAATTATGAAACACATCACACAATGGATTAACTATTTAGTTTCGATTGAAAAATAAAGTAATTAAGCTATTTAAATTATTATTTTGGCTGAGCTTGATGCTTTTTAGAAATCTAAAAAGATGTACGTACATGTAACACAATTAAATAGGGGGAGTAACAAAGCTTAGTCTGTATATATATATAACTTGGCTTGCTCATTACTAGAGGGTTCTAAAATATATCCCAGGGCTCTTCAAACATGGCAACTTTAAAACTTGTGAACTTCAACTCCCAGAATTCCTCAGCACTATGGCTGGCTGAGAAATTCTGGTATTGAAGTCTACAAGTTTTAATGTTGCCAACATTTGCAGACTCCTGATATGGTCTATGGACAACAAACTCCTATGGACACATTACTTGGTATCTTTCAGATTCCCCTCTAACATTAGTTTCTTTTAAGCTAACAGGAATTTAAAAGGAAAATTATTGAACTGCATAATTTCAGTAGCATGCTTAACAGTCAATGGTAGCCATAATTTAGTATTCTGTAAATGAGCAAACTTACCTTGGAAAGAAAAAAAAAAGTAAAGTAAGTTGGGCCTGATTATAATGGTTGAGGAGGTATTGTAGGAACTGTCTTCCCTCTGCTATCCAGGAAAGGGTCCTTGGTAATCCATGGCCACTGTGGGAGCCATTTGAAGTAAGCAGCTATGATGTACTCTCAAAAATCCAAATATGCCTTACACCTCAAATAGGTTAAGATTGTCATTATAATTTCTTACCTGGATCACTTGATGCAGTCACAGCAGTTCCACCAGGAGCAAAAGGATCATTATGTTTCAGTGTTTCTGTCTAAAATTTAAAATTCATTAAATGTAAATTCTGAAAATCAAACAGGCTATTTTTTGTGAGTATTAAGAGAGAAGTCTAAATGAACATTAAACTGTACTTGAGTCATTTAAAATACATTCCTTCCAGTCATTCCAGTATTTAGCTTTTCAGAAAGTTATTTTCAAAACTTCAATATTAAAATTAATTCTGTTCTGTTTGAAGCATCTATAACCCTTCATAAATGGCTGCTGGTATCCAACTGGTATCCATTCAGAAGTTATTAAAACACCAACACTATAAAGAATGCCAATACTCTACCTCTGGTTGTCTATAAATACCAGTACTCTTAATTATAGAGTTCTGCAAATATAACACATTAAATTACATGGGCCATGAATTAAACAATCTATTGATCCTAAAATAAAAGGAAAATGGAGAAGAGTTGTTTTGAGAACTTCCTAAAAGACAACAGTCCTATTTAACCATTGTGAAATATCATATTATCTAATAATTCTAGATTTCATTAAATGCCAAGAGGTTGTCTAAACCAAGCTTTCAGGTGATCTCAAAGATTCATGATACAGTTGCACAAATAAAAGGTAAAATGTCTAATGTCTGTGAAATATATCTCTCCAGAGGACAAGGAACAAGCAAAGTTTATTCATATCAAACCTAATGGAGACATTTCATACCAAAATCTGCTGTACACACAATACTAATCTTGTCTCTAAGACTTACTGTGGAATTGTTGTTGTTTGTTGCACTGAAGGGATCAATATTCCCAAAGGGATCTGAGGATGACTGCTTAAAAAAGTTGTCAGCAGCAAAAGGATCTGAACCTTTAAATGGATCACTACCAAAAGGATCTTAAAGACAGCGAAGTGAAGATGATGTTAGTAGAAGGTGTGCTTAGTTGTTTGATATTGTAAATATTTATCACAAAAACTATAAAATGTGCCCAACTTTAATATTATACTGCTAGTTTATGTATCTATTAATTAGAACATTAATTAATATTCCATGTTGCATATTGTTCCCCAAAGTATTGTACTTCAACATACTCAATGTTTAAATGTACATGAGTCTTTTCCAAAATGGTCTCCCACCCTCCAAATGTTTGATCTACAAGTCCCATCATTCTAGCTTGCTGATATATTAACTGAACCCAAAATATCTGGAGGATTTTTACAAATAAAGAATTCCACCCTGTTATGCATTCTTTAATTATGGATTTACATCTTGAAAATTATGCTTTTAAAAGGTTACAAGGAAAGAAAACAAATACTCACCGATCTTGCCAAATGGATCATCCTTGAAAGGATCATCTATTTAGAAAGTAAAACACTGTCCATAAAAATATTTTTCAGCTTTATTCAGAATATCAGGCTATGGATAGAAATTTATATTTATCTTATTCTGTGCCTGAACTCCTTGAGGAATAGGGTCATGGAGCTTTACAAAGAACAGAAACGGCTTCCCTAGATATAGCAATAGCTTTAAAAAAAATCTTCACTAATATCCATTGATAACTATTTGGACTTTTGCCTACTGGAGGTTTTACTGTCCACAAACAGAAAGAGACAAATGTAGCTTAACTATAGAGGTGAGGAACTAGGTCAACTAAGAAAGATGACCTTGTCAGAGATATGAAACACTTTTTCCAATGGAACACGGGGTAAAATGTACCATATTTTTCGGGCTATAAGATGCTCTGGAATATAAGATGCACCTAGTTTTTGGGGAGGAAAACAAGAAAAAAAAATCTGCCTCTGCCTCCCAGCAATTTGCCTCCTTGCAGCAAACAGCAAGGTCAGCTTCAGCATAGCCTGATTTAGCATGAGCAGCTGATTGGCAGTTGGATCTGCCTCCTTGGAATTCCGCCGATCAGCTGTTACAGGCTGCGGGGATTGTCACTGCTGCCCATTGCCACCTCTGCGTGACCCATTTTTGGCCTCTGCACGTCCCATTTTCGGCCTCCGCACGTCCCATTTTCAGCCAGTTCCAAATGGTGGGGATTGCTGCCGCTGCCTATCCCTGCTGCCTGGAATGGGCCAAAAATGGGATGTGCAGAGAGGATGAGCAGAGGCTGAAAATGGGGGTGCGGAGGTGGCGATAGGCGGTGGCAATCCCCTCAGCCTGGAACAGCTGATCGGCAGTATTCTGGGAGACAGATCCAACCGCTAATCAGCTGCTCGTGCTAAAACAGGCTGTGCTGAAGCTGACCAGGCTGTTTGCTGCAAGGAAGCAAATTGCTGGGAGGCAGAGGCTGGTGGGTGGGTGAGGCTTGGGCAACATTTGTTCTATAAGACACACAGACATTTCCACCCACTTTGTGTGGGGGAGTGGGGGGAAACAAGTGCATCTTATAGACCGAAAAATATAGTATTTTAATTCTAAAATAGCCAGTTAACATTCAGGATTGGGATCAGAAACATAAGTTCACAACTATAAGGAGGAGGAGATATACCAAAATCAGACTTGCAAGTTATCTTATAGCTGATTTCAAAATCTGTTTTAGCTTTCTTGTGGAGTTTTACATGATGCCTATTTCATTATACAAAGTGACTCTGAATAATGATTTCCTATTGGTCTAGGTTGGGGGTTGGCAAATGTGGCTCTTTTACAACCTGTGGACTTCAACTCCCAGAATTCCTGAGCCAGCTTGGCTGTCTCAGGAATTCTGGGAGTTGAATTCCACAGGTTGTAAAAGAGCCACATTTGCCCATCCCTGGTCTAGATTATCTAGTAGAGCTGACATCAATTGATCAACAATAGACATATCTTCAGTTATTTAGCCTTTATTTAGTGCTGTTTTTTTTTAAAGGCAAAGCTTTCAAACAAGGAAAATTTAACTAGGGACAATAATATAGTTAGTTCTTGACTTATGACCACAATTGAGCCCAAAATTTATGTTGTTAAGTGAGAATTTGTTAAGTGAGTTTTACCCCATTTTATGACATTTCTTTGTTAAGTGAATCACTGCAGTTGATAAATTAGTAACCTGGTTGTTAAGTGAATCTGGCTTCCCCATTGACTTTGCTGGTCAGAAGGTTGCAAAAAGTGATCATATGATCCTGGGGCGCTGCAACGGTCCTAAGTATGAACCAGTTGCCAAGCATCTGAATTTTGATCACATGATCATGGGGATGCTGCAAAGGTTGTAACTGTGAATAACGGTCATAAGTTGAGGACTACTATACCTAATATCTAACAAAATCTTGTATAAATTGATTTAGTTCAATCGCCTTGAAGAATCCATTCTCATCCAAAATTTGTCTAAAGGCATCCAGTGAAATTAAGCTGACTCACTGGGTATTTGGTTCAAAGGTCAATTGAAGTATCATTATGACTCCTTACTAAGTTGTTAGAGAAAGGAAACTGAACATACTTACTACCAACAAAGGGATCAGACTCAAAAAAGTCCAAGTTGGCTTCTGTTGTCTGATCAGAGGGTTGATGGGAGTCTTCATTTACTAGATTCTCCTAGAAGAAAAAAAAATTCTGTTGTTTAAAAGAATATATTGCCATTCATCCTATTATACAAGTTACCTCTTTCTCTTAAGTCTCACTAAAGATAAGAAATTCTTTCCCCTAATTAAATCAGTAAAAAAGGATCTTGAGACATTTGTAATTAACCTTAGGGAAATTACATCAAAATAAACGAGCTGTGTAGGGAGTGGGTTTCTGCTTATGAATCCTCCCAGTTCTAGCATTAGTACACAAATTATTTTAATCTGACTTATTCATATGGTCTCACATGGAGGATACTTATGGGATAATGGGAAAAACCCCTACCTCTTGTACAGGTAGTCCGTGGCTTACAATAGTTCGTTTAGTTCCACTTCAAAGTTACCATGTCACTGAAAAAAGTGACCTATGACCGTTTTTCACACTTATGACTGTTGCAGCATCCCCATGGTCACGTGTTCATAATTTTGATGTTTTGCAACTGACTCATATTTATGATGCTTACAGTGTCCCAGGATCATGTAATCACTTTTTGTGACTTATGACAAGCAAAGTCAATGCGGGGAACCCAGATTCATTTAACAATTGTGTTATAACTTAACAGCTACAGTGATTCACTTAACAACTGTGACAAGAAAGGTTGTAAAATGGGGCAAAATTCACTTAACAACTGTCTCACTTAGCAAGAGAAATTTTGGGCTCAATTGTGGTCGTAAGTCAAGGACTAGCTGTATAGGTTCTTGCATGTATTTAAGAAGCTTCTCTTAATTGACTTCACAATGATATCACATCAACCTACAAAATGTAGATGGTTCCTAGAAGTTGTATATTAAAATGCTGGTTAAACGCACTTTTTTGGTAACATCCGATGGCAGTTCCTCTTTTTCCTCTTCTGTATCTACATGTGTTGTTTCAGGACTGTTTCTAGCCTTTCAGGGAAAAAAAATAAAATAAAAATCAGACATATAAGTTCTCCCAACAACAATCTACAGTTTGGGTATACTTTTTTTCTGGTGACTATTATTTAAGAAAAATTGGCTCAACAAATCTCTATCATGTCATTCCCAGATGGCATTCTACACAATAGGTACAACTCTGACTTGTAATTTTTAGTATTAATAATGTTCATATAAACTCTTTTAATCATGTTAAGAAGCAAACTTTATAAAGAAGAGTTTTATATTATATAACTTTTATATAATTAAATGTGGCTACACTGTATAAAAGGATACAAATACAGAGTTACCTCTAAAGCGGTGATATAAAATTCTTGTTATCTATTCAATAAAATATATAAACTAAGAATAACTGTGCAAACCTTGGAAATAATTGAGATCATTCACATTTTTCTTTTGGAAGAAGAAAATCTATGACCCTTACATAATACATATTATTATGCTGGACTCTATGTTAAGACAATTCCCCCCTCCCCAAAAAACTCCTGTATAACAACACATTCAACCTTCTCTGAAATCTCTGAACTAGGTAGTTAGTAATAAGTTATCCAAAAATACTTTGATTAATTCATCAATTTACATATATACTTTGGACTTGTTCTAGAACAAAACTTAGTATATTTTATTTATTACATTGAAACTCAAGCTTCACCACACAATTTGATCAGAAATAATCCAGGCACCACTCACAGGAGTTTCATAATTTACTTGTTCAGAATCTGCTGGATTCTCTCTTTCAGCATTCTCATTTAGGTTAACAGTTTCACTGCTGCTGTTGCTGAGGCTAGAGTGATCTGCATTCCCATTAATCAATATGCTATGTGGTTGAACTTCCCAGTTAAACTGGCTGTTTTCCAACTGTTTGAGCTCCAGCATTTTTTCTTGCACCTAATAATAAACAAACAAACAAACAACTAAATAAACATACATACATACATAAATACATACATACATATTCTACCAAAGAATAAATGGTAATAGAAATTCTGAAAATTGAAGACCAAGCAAAAAAGGAAACAATCCAGTTTTGAAAAGATTATGGGAAATTCAAAAATATTAGAATAAAAATGCTGGATGGATAAAAATATTGACTATGAATTTAGTAAAAATCAAATGGAAGAACTGACAATAAAAGCAGAAATGGTTAAAAATCGAATAAAACTAGACCTGGAAATGATCAATTGCATGACTTTTGGCTCAAATATCTGAGTAGTTTATATCTGATTACAGCTAAATAGGTTAATGAAATATTGCATAAAGAAGATAACATCTTTGATTGGTTAATAACTGGCAACGTTATTAACCAATGATAAAAAAAAATCCAGCAAAAGGAATAGTACTGTGAACCTATAGGCCATTAACAAGCTTGCCTACAATATTTAAATTAAGATTACTTATCCTTCCACTAGAACAGAAAGGAAATAAAAGGAAAATCAGAGGTACAAAACATCAACTTCTGATTGATAAAATGGTTTTGGAGAATTGCAAAAAGCAATTGCTCATATAGCAATTGCTCATATCATATAGATGAAACTTGAAAAATTAAAATATCGTGCAAAAGTTCATTTATTTCAGTAACGCAACTTAAAGATGAAACTAATATATGAGATAGACTCATTACATGCAAAGCGAGATAGTTCAAGCCTTGATTTGTCATACTTTTGATGATTATGGCTCACAGTTCATGAAAACCCCAAATTCACAATCTCAGAAAATTAGAAAATTACATGAAATCAGTAAAACAAGGATTGTACATAGAACAATATCGGACCTCTGAAAAGTATAAGCATGCATATGTACTCAATACTTGGTTTGGGCCCCTTTTGCATCAATTACTGCCTTAATGTGGCGTGACATGAATGCTATCAGCCTGTGGCACTGCTGGGGCGTTATGGAAGACCAGGATGCTTCAATAGCAGCCTTAAGCTCTTCTGCATTGTTCGGTCTCATGTCTCTCATCTTTCTCTTGGCAATGCCCCATAGATTCTCTATGGGGTTCAGGTCAGGCGAGTTTGCTGGCCAATCAAGCACAGTAATCCCATGGTCATTGAACCAGGTTTTGGTACTTTTGGCAGTGTGGGCAGGTGCCAAGTCCTGCTGGAAAATGAAGTCAGCATCCCCATAAAGCTCGTCTGCGGAAGGAAGTATGAAGTGCTCCAAAATCTCCTGGTAGATGGCTGCGTTGACCCTGGACTTAATGAAGCACAGTGGACCAACACCAGCAGATGACATGGCTCCCCAAATCAACACAGACTGTGGAAACTTCACACTGGACTTCAAGCATCTTGTGTGTGCCTCTCCATTCTTCCTCCAAACTCTGGGTCCTTGGTTTCCAAATGAGATGCAAAAGTTGCTCTCATCAGAAAAGAGGACTTTGGACCACTGAGCAACAGACTAGTTCTTTTTGTCTTTAGCCCAGGTAAGACGCTTCTGACGTTGTTTGTTGTTCAGGAACGGCTTGACAAGAGGAATACGACATTTGAAGCCCATGTCCAGGATCCGTCTGTGCGTGGTGGCTCTTCATGCACTGACTCCAGCCTCAGTCCACTCCTTACGAAAGTCCCCAACACTTTTGAATGGCCTTTTCCTGACAATCCTCTCCAGGCTGAGGTCATCCCTGCTGCTTGTGCACCCTTTTCTTCCACACTTTTCCCTTCCCCATAACTTTCTATTAACGTGCTTTGATACAGCACTTTGGGAACATCCAACTTCTTTTGCAATTACCTTTTGAGGCTTTCCCTCCTTATGGAGGGTGTCAATGATGGTTTTCTGCACAACTGTCAGGTCAGCAGTCTTTCCCATGATTGTGATTCCTACTGAACCAGACTTAGAGACCATTTAAAGGCTCAGAAACCCTTTGCAGGTGTTATGGCTTAATTAGCTGATTAGAGTGGGACACTTTGAGCCTAGAATGTTGAACCTTTTCACAATATTCTAATTTCTGAGATTGTGAATTTGGGGTTTTAATGAGCTGTAAGCCATAATCATCAAAATTATGACAAATCAAGGCTTGAACTATCTTGCTTTGCATGTAATGAGTCTATCTCATATATTAGTTTCACCTTTTAAGTTGCATTACTGAAATAAATGAACTTTTGCATGATATTTTAATTTTTCGAGTTTCACCTGTATATACTGTATATTGCAAAACACAAACTTCTAAAATAGTGATGGATGACATATAAAACTTTAAATATATAAAACAGAAATATAAATACACACATATTCCTGTCTCAGGATAATACCTTTCACTCATCTGAATTATAGTACATGAAATTGAGTATTTACACTATAAAAAAATGTTCTATTATGAATGACACACAAAGCCAGAACAGGAGGAATTCAGCTTTAACAACTGAATTCAGGTTTATTTCTTAGTTAAATGTAGAATGAGAGAATAACATTTGTAACTGAGGAAATCCAACAATGGAAGCATGATGGAAAAGAACAATTTCAGAGGGACTTACTGAAGTTATATCTTGTTGGAAGTCTTGAAGATCCTGCTGGAGAGGTGCTAATTGCAATTTTCCTTCCTCCACATTTTTCTCTAACTCTGAAGCTTCTTGCTGTAGCCTGCTGAGTTCTTCTTGGGCTTTACTCAAATCATCCTTATATCCAGAGATTTTTGATTCTTGCTCTGCTATTTCTTTTTTTAGAGATGTAATCTATGAAGTGAAAGGTGAATTTAAAACTAGCTAGCAGTTCTCAACATTTTTAACAAGAAAGAGCTAACCAAACCAGAAGCATATTAGAGCCAGTTTGGTCTCATGGTTAAGGACCAGACTAGAAAGCAGGACACTGAATTCTTGGGTCAGTCATTCTCTCTCAGCCCAACTCACTTCACGGAGTGGTTGTTGTGGGGAAAATAGGAGGAGGAAGGTGTGTTGGATATGTTTGCCGCCTTGAGTTATTTGTAAAAATAATAAAGGCGAGGTAGAATAAAAAAATAAAATATTCCACTGTAGCATCCTAATAGTTGAATTATGAGATGTGCTTTCATGGCATATTCAAAAAAGGCTGTACTGCATAAAGATTATTCTTGCTGTGTCATTTTACCAGATGGCCCAGATAAATATTCCTGAAATGCAAAATCATGATTTGGGGAATTGAAAGTGTGCCAGAGGCTTCCTCCTTCCTCTTGCATACTTCATGTTTGCTTATCCTCAAATTTAAAATATAAATTAGAGTGGACTTGAGTTTCCTGTTCTTTGCATAACCTGGGAAAAATCCCCAGATTTTCCTGTCTCAGCTGTTTCTCTCTGTTTATTTAATAACAATTATGATTTATTTATTAATAAATTGATGCTTAGAAAGAGAAATTATGTATGAAAGTTTTCAATGAAATATAGTAATCTTTTATTGAAAACGTCCCATAAAGGTGATGTAGTGCTTAAATTAAGAGAATGCCCTCTGGAATAACTCCATTTTTAGTAGTTTCCTTAAAGCCAGAAGGAGGCAAAGACCTCTGTAGAAAGTTGTTCCAGAGCACCGGCATTGCCACAGAAGAGCAGTGCCTTCTAGCCTCAGCCGCTTTGTGTCCCAGAAATATGGAGCTACAATTACTCTTTCCTTACTGAATCGGATGGTTGTTGTTGCTCTTTTCTTCTTTTTCTCTGATTCATTTTTTTCTTTGGTTAATTAATAAAGATCAGAGCATGACAACACGAATACAATTAATTATAGCTTCCACAATGAATAAATTAATTAAAATGCTTAAAACTCTAAATCCTCTAACACTACAGAGTATTACTCCCACAGCAATCAAATCAACAATGATGTGAGGTTATTCATTTTTAATATATTTATTTCCATGCCAATCTCTTTAAACAAGGAATCCCTAAGTATCTACATCACGTATACAACAGTCTCAGTGAAACAATGAGGAAAATGCAGCTTTCTACAGCTGAGGTAAAAATACTCACTAAATCAACTTCTTCTATACATTTTTGCCGTATCATACTAAGCTGCTCTTCTAACTTGGCTTTCTCCTCATCTAGACCATTCAGGATTTCTTCTGCCTCCTGCTTCTGAGTCAAAAGGTTCTGCAAGTTATTACTCTCCCTCCTTACTTCATCTTGAAGGTCCTGAAAAGTGAAAAATACAGGCCTGCATTTCTTCTTAAAACATCCACCATGATATTGTAATGATTTTAACTTTCTGATGTAAGATGGAGGGGAGAGGATGTGAACAGGTAGGTGCATATTTGAAAAATTGAAAAAAAGAAGGTAGTTTCAGCACGCATGTTTCACAAGAATTATCACGAACAAAGCCATATGAAATTTATAGGATACACACAGAAAAGGACAAAAATAAATCAAAATAGAGTTTGGAAGGGTATGGGAAAGGAAATGAGATGGATGAACTGAAGAAAAGCAATACTTAATCAAAATTACTGAGAAAATTTTTCTCTTGGTAACAAATGCGATTCAGTGGGTGGAAATGACAGATGGGCAACTTAAGGTAGAGAAGAAAATGTCCTCCTAACTGATGTCTGTCGGCTATTGCTGGGCATCACTGATAAGGGTGGCCCAGAAACAGGATGACTGTAATTCACCCAGTGCTACTGCAACCTGTATCCAAAGACACATTGCTAAGACACTGCAGGATACAAGCATCTATTGAAGTACAATACATTTCAAGATTTATCAATGACAAAAAGCTTCACACAATTTAGATTGCTTTTTGAGCAAAGCTTTCAATATCACTAATAGAAGTACATTTGATTAAACCTGTGGTTTCAATTTGAATGTGAAATGTTTTTAATTGGAAGCAAGACTTGTTATGAGAATTTGTTTTATTATATTATTATTATTAAAATGGTTGGTTTTAATTTCATAGCAGATCAAGGCTTTCTAGTCACAGAAAAAAAATCGGCCATTTCAACTTCAGAGTGGGCTGTTCTGAAATCAGAATAAAAACTTCAGCCATTTTTATTTTAATTCTCTTAATTCACAACTAACTTGATTATTCTGGTAGAATAATTGGGTTCTACTATGTTCCTGTTTTGTAAACATTCCTGCTTTATAGTGATAATACTGAACATCACACTCCTAGCAAAAGCCCTTGGGTACAAAGACATGACAGAAAATGTATCTATAATAAATTTTTAAAAATTTATTAATCTTGTAAAATTAAAAATCTTGTAAAGTGTCAATGTCTTCCTAGAAAAGCATAGCAAGCAAGCTGCTTATGTTGCCTGGATTACAATATATTTCTTGGAAAGACTGCAAGAAATGTAATATTCTTGTAGTCTTAATGTAATATTAATCTAATTACAGAAATAATTGTACAGAAACAAGCTGTTCATCAATCTATATTAGACCCGAACATTCAAGAGAAACTATTTGTTTGTTTCATTAGTAACACTCTCCTCTTTTAAAGCCTTTCTCCTAAATTTTAAAATTCATTTTCCATTACAACGGAACACTACTGATAAGTGTTGGAGAGAGATGGAGATATAGATAGACAGAGATAAGATAGATAGATAGATAGATAGATAGATAGATAGATAGATAGATATTTCTAGAGTCAAATAAATTCTGGGCTCTGTGGTTTCTTCATTGGTGTCATAGGGCAAATATTAATAAAAGTCACACAATGGAATTATTTTGCTAGTATTATATGAAATCTAAGATATATCAACACCTGTAGCAAAACTGTTAACTAAATAGCTTTATGTAAGTTGCTGCTTCATTTTGCATGACCAGCAAATGGTCATGCAAAAGCAACAAAATACTGGTTAAGAATAAATTAAAAAGGTTCCATCCAAAAGAACTATTATGCAGCCTTTAATAACAGGCTGCATTTTGCTTTTCTTTGATTTCTGTTACAATAGGGATTAAATGAATCTGTAAAAGCTTAGGATGCATGATTCATTTTGATTCTCTCACCTGGATTTACATTTAAGCACTGAGAGAGATTTTCAGCTTTAAGGAATCCATCTAGATGCAAATCCTTGCTCATATCAAGCAAAAACTCAAGCTGTTATTCATAGCCACAGTGCTTGCATTATAACATCACTGCCAAAACTGGCATCTAACAAAAAATGCTGCATTTCCCCCTCAGACTATTTCCCAAATAATACAGACATTCATGTAATTAACCACGTCAATTTTAATCCCTAAAATAACAAATATATTGATCACAATGGGAACAAATCCTAATAACATATATGTTAAAAGACAAAACAATTCATTAAAAGACATTTTTTAAAATAAGCTCTATTTATATCAACCAAATCTGAAAATTCAAATGACAATTACCTGGACTTCACTTGTCCTCTGCTTGATTGTCTCTCCTTTTTCCTTCAGGTCTTGCTCCACATTGTTCTTTTCCCTAGAAGACCAGCAAATAAGGCAGGAATATTTAAGAACATCCGTTACGCCAGGCACAGTTATCCAACCTCCTAAACCAGTCTCTCTTTTTAAATGCATAGCTAAACATGTAATTTTTATAAGACTGATTGTGTTGCTTTAGAAAGAAAAGCCAAAAGGAATGTCCTACGTAGGCCAAATATTAAAATATAAAAGATGTCTACTCTCCCAGTCATGGATAGGTGGAAATGACAGCTTAAAGAGAAAGCAAAGGGGAAAGGGGAAAAAAAAATCAATGAAATACTGTCTCAGTGATCTCACTGTTGCTATGGAACAACTGTCTGGCAAAAAGAGGGAGGGACTGCATCAGCTCTCATACACTTAACCCTTCTGGAACTAGAATTGCATATACAGTATGCAAGATAGAAACCTGTGTGCTAGTTCTTCTTTGCGCTATAAAAATACTAAGGTTTGTGTTACTTGAAGCATAAAATCTTAAAGATAAGCTATATGTCTATATTTTTTTCCCCATGCCTTACGATGCTACAGCTTTCAGTAGGTTTTCAGTCATGCAATGAATGGAAAAAGCCACAAATGTAACAATTCAATTTCACAATCTTCTTTGTACATTCATTTATAGAAGACTTCATAAAGCTATACTACATTAATTCTACAGTGGCTTCTTTTTTCATTCATTAACAGTAAATCAAACAGGAGAACATGTCTTTGCTTTAGCTGAATGTATCCTTTTCCAAGAGCTAAAGATGTCTCCCAACTAAAGAGCACCTTTAGATTTAGCTAGATTATTCATGCATCCATTTAGGCATTATATTTTTCATACACGCACACGATTTCTAGTATTACCTTATTAATCCCCTGATCACACACTCCGAATGTCTTATCCTATACCTGCTACCATTATTTTCCATGTTGCTGAAAAATTATATTAAAAGCTATAATGTTAAAGCCAAATTCTTCTCTATCAGGAGTTGCAGTTACCTATAACAGTAAGCCACAATATGTGTTTGGTGACGTACACATCACTATAAGCCAAAACTAACAAGCCATATTATGGCTTTGAAAAATATGTGAACTTAACCTATATCTAGGAAATAGATAGAAATATCAGGAAATAACATATAAATCCTTATTATTATTAAATTCCACTATAATAATGCTTTCATTGTGTCTCATTCAATCTGCAAAATCAACAGAAACATTTTTTTTGCTTTGATTAAAGAAAGGTTAATAAATGAACACTGAACACATTCACAAAATTTAAGTAACACATAGACAAGCAGGCTTCAATGTAAAAAATGCCAACTTACTATTAACAACGAAAAAGGAAAATCGTACATCAAAAATATTTTAATTTTAAATTGGCTTTTGAAAGCAATAAGCATAATTATGCCTGCTTTGTTACTGACATACCACAGTGAATAAAGCAACTTGAAAGGCTGGTTTTAACTTACCTTTTAATCATTTACGTTTTAATCATTATATTAATAAACTAACCAAATTTATTTGCTGGGACTGATATATCATTTAAAATCAGAGTTAACGTACAACGATAATGCCAGTTTGGCCTAGTAGTTGAGGCACTGGACTAGGAGTAAGAAAACCAGAGTTCTAATCCTGCCTTAGGCACAGAAGCCAAACAGATGACATTGAGCCAATCATTTTCTTTCCCTTAGTCAACCAACTAATGCAGTCCAAGTAATATCCCAATGTCTGAAGAAAGGAAATGTGTGCTAAGATGTTGCCTAAAAAGCTGCATGAATTTGTTTACAAATTTCACAAGTATATATGCCCGAAACAAAAAGTCAATTAAATGAGTGAAATAATAGCTTCCCACAAGCTTTCTCTTCTCCACTGACTTCCCCAATAGAAAATAATGCACGCAGAATCAAACACTTCATTAAAAAATCCATACTTAAAAAAAAACACCCAAATCCATACTTTAAAAAAAACAAGTTACTGTCCCCGAAGTATTTAAGAAAACACCTATGTATCAGAATAAGAAGTGGTGCTAAAACACTGCAAAACCAATGAATCATGGTAAAAATACATTTTGATTTAGTACTACAGGGAATCCTCTCCAAAGTCTGTCTTGCTGTCTCATTGTGGTGGTGGTGTATTCACTGAAGGGATGAGCAAATAATGCTGGGAGTACACACTAAGAATATATACTCTCACCAAGGTCACCCAAGGCATGAAGGTCATCTCAGCTGCTTAGCTAAATAGAAGCAAGCAAGCATCTATATAGGGCACCAACAATACAGATGTATATATGAGGCAAATGATCACTTAAGTGACAAAATAAATCTATTTCTAACAAAATGCTAAATCATATCAGGGAACCTTCCATAGTAGTTTTGCCCCTAAGGGCTGCTGAAAAGAAACCCAGTTTTAATGGATCTTTAAAATCCAGCAGAGTAAACTCTTTTTTCAATTGTTCAAATCCTTATTCTTACCATTTTCTGAAAATTGAGAAAGATTCAAATACACACACACACACCAGTCAATTGTCCAGTGTTGCAAATCAGTCAGACTTTTTATGATGCTCTATAATAATTAATTTAGCAAACTTCATGCCAGAACAATTAACATTGCTGGATAGATTCCAAATATGGGAAAATAACTAAGAAGAACATGCATTGTTTTAATATATAAATGATCCAGAGTTATGTAAGCAAATACTGCCAGCCCAAAATGCAACAGTAGGCCCAGATCAGGCTGTATGGATTAATCCTCTAATTCCTAAGATACAGTGCATTCACAGAAAGTATTCAGACCCTTCACTTTTGTCACTTTTGTTTGTTTTGTTTTAGAAAAGTCTGTAAATTTATTAAAAAGAAAAAAAACCTGAAATATCACATTGGCATAAGTTTTCAGACCCTTTGCAACAACACTTGAAATTTAGCTCAAGTGCCTCCCATTTCTCATGATCATTGCTGACATATTCACCTTGATTGGAATCCACATGTAGTAAATTAAATTGATTGGACATGATTTAGAAAGGCACACGTCTCTCTATAGAAGGCCTCACAATTGACAATGCATACCTTAGCAGAGCAAAAACCATGAGGTCAAAGGAATTGCCTGGATAGCTCAGAGATAGGATTATTGCAAGGAACAGATCTGGGGAAGGCTACAATAAAATTTCTGCCATACTGAAGGTTCGTAAGAGCACAGTAGCCTCCATAATTCTCAAATGGAAGAGGTTTGGCAGAACCATGACTCTTCCCAGAGCTGGTGGCCTGGTCAAACTCAGCAATCAGGGGAGAAGGGCCTTAGTAAGAGAGGTGACCAAGAACCAGATGGTCACTCTGACTGAGCTCGAGATCCTGTGTGGAAATGGGACAGAGTTCCAGAAGGACAACCATCACTGCAGCCCTCTACTAATCTGGGCTTTATGACAGCATGGCTAGATGGAAGCCTCTCCTCAGTGCAAAACACATGAAAAGCCAATTGGAGTTTGCAAAAAAAGCACCTGAAGGACTCTCAGACTGTGAGGAGCAAGATTCTCTGGTCTGATGAAACCAAGATTGAACTGTTTGGCCTCAATTCTAATGGAAGAAACCAGGCACTGATCATCACCTGCCCAATATATCCCAACAGTGAAGCATGTTGGTGGCAGCATCATGCTGTGGGGGTGGTTTTCAAGAACAGGAACTGGTCAAGACTGGTCAGGGTTGAGGGAAAGCTGAATGAGCAAAGTACAGCGATATCCTCAATGAAAACCTGTTCCATAGCACTCGGGACCTCAGACTGGGCCGAAGGTTCACATTCCAATGACAACGATCCTAAGCACACAGTCAAGACAACATAGAATTGGCTTAGGGACAACTCTGTGAATATCCTAGAGTGGCCCAGCCAGAGCCCTGATTTGAACTCTATTGACCATCTTTGGAGGGACCCGAAAATGACTGTCTACTGACAGCCACCATTCAACCTGACTGCGTTTGAGAGGATTTGCAAAGAAGAATGGCAGAAAATCCCCCAATCCAGGTGTGCAAAGGTTGTTGTGTCATACCCAAAAAGACTTGAGGCTGTAATTGCTGCTAAAGGTGCTTCATTAAAGCACTAAGTGAAGGGTCTGGATACTTATGCCAATGTAATATTTCAATTTTTGCTTTTTAATAAATTTACAGACATTTCTAAAAGTCTGTTTTCACTTTATCATTATGGGGCACTGAGTGTAGATTAATGAAAAAAATTGAATTTCAACAACTCTAGAATCAGGCTGCAGCATAACAAAGTTGACAAAAGTGAATGGGGTCTGAATACTTTCTGAATGCACTGTATATCTTCAAGAGCAGGGTAATTTTAACTTTTTTTTTAAACAATCTGAGGCTTCAAATACACACAAAGCATTTCGTTGTTGTTACCTAAATCTCATTCTGAAGTTGCAGAAACTAATTTCATTTTGTATGCTGCAGTGTTCCATTTGTTTATCAGGACAAGATATTCCCATTCATTATTTCAAAGGACACATAAATAAGTAGTATCAATTTCATCAACATCCTTCAAAGTAAGATTACTGGTTTAGGAGCCAAAAGCTGCAATTAATCCCTCCAGAATGTGTAATGGCATTGGAAGTTCAAGCAGCAATAGCATCTGGATCAAATAATCCACAGAAGAAATGCTTAATTTGAATATGGTGCCAAGAAGTACAAATTGTTCCAGATAATCCAAATACTTTTGGAAAAGAAAGAGCTCAGGAATTTAAACAAAGCTTATGAATCAACACAGTTGCTGTACAAAAGCTTTTGTTGTACATTTCAGAATCAGATACCATAGTAAGACAAACATTTAATGTCTGCATGAAAGTGTCTAGTCAGTCATCTGCTGACACTGGGTCAGGTACCAACAGTATAGTAATACTCAGCTGTATATTTTGAGCCTTAGTCAATCAAGTAATGCAGTGCCCGAAAGACTGTTTGAGTCAGGATAGGGAAGAACAGACTGAAACTCACCCTTAAAAGAATAAGTGGCTATAGGTACATTGTTCTTCTTGATGCTGGTGATTTTCAATTGATGATCTGAATGGTTCTCCCGCATACAAAGCTTGTGTGCAATCTGGGCTTTTTTTTCCTAGGCTCACAACTCCTAACCATAAGCAAGTATCAAGAGGGCCTTTGCAGATTCATCTGGTGGGCCAACTGAGCCATTTCAGGGACTGGAGTCCTCTCACAGTCACACATATCTTGGTTACTTCAGGTGTGACTATTGCAATGTGCTCTACAGGAGGGTCCCCTTGAAGATCACTTGGAAGGTGAAGATGGTCCAAAATACAACCATGTGAACAGTTATGGGCAAAATTCAATACATGCATGTAACACCTCTGTTGCATGAGCTGCACTGATTACCAATATGCTTCTGGTTGCAATTAAAGATGCTAGTTATCATCTGTAAAGGCATTCATGGCATAGAGCCTGGCTATCTGAGGGACCATATCTCTCTCCTTACTTCTGTATATTCTGGAGTATCTGACAGAGCAGGCATATTTCATGTCCCCTCTTTATGGTGCCACCTCTTTGAAATAACCCACTTTGCCCAGAGTTTTGGACTGCATCAAAATTACACATTTTTAGACAGTCTTTAAAAAAATTGGCTTTCCCCCCCCCAACCTATGCTCCCTGGAGCAGCTCTTATAAAGCTAATAATAAAACAAATAAACATTAAAAATCACTATAATTGTAGTGTAAATTTCTTTGACTTACTTTTGAAGGTCAATTATTTCATTGCTTAAGGAATCTAACTCTTTGATTGCAGAAAAATCTGCTGCAGAATTTGGCCGCAGTAAATTCTGAAAAATAAACAAGAAAATATGGCTTGATTGTACTTGCTTCCAGAATAGATACTCTAATTGTCTTGGTGGGAAAAATTTAACTGGGTTTCAATTTAAGATTAGAAAAAAAAAGTACAGCCTAATTTTTTAAAAGTTCTAAACATAAACCTTACTTTTTGATACCAGAAGGTGAGTTTCAAAGGGTAAGTTGAGTTTCCTTTCATTTCATCAGTTTTTGAGATGGTAAAATTATATAATATAGCAATCAAACAGACTAGTGCAGGGGTGGGCAATTAAGTTTTCCAAGGAGCTACATGAAAAACTGGGACTGTTCTGAAGGCAGAACCAATAGTTCCCAGCTGTGCCTGCAAGGACGCGCTTTAACCAAGGTGGCAATGGGTGGCAAAGCCTAGGTCCTTTCACACTATGATTACCACTGTCTCCTAAGGCTTCTCCAGAGGAGTGAGTGCTGAATAGGTGCAGAAAAGCACTTTCTCTTCTCGCCCTCCTGCAACTGGCGGGCTGACTGAAAGACCACACAGTGATGTGCAGAGCCAGATCTGACTTGACTTCTTCTTCCACCCCCTGCAGGCCAGACAGAAACAGCCAAAGGGCTGGATGTGAGATGGGGGGTCATAAAATGCCCAGGTCTGGACTAGTCTATTCTGCTACATAGGTATAAATGTATGTTTCAACAGAGTGTTCCATAGTACTTATATTGATTCATTTATTGGCAAGGAGTTCTCCTTGATAATTGTTTTTTTCTCAGTTGAGAATTTTTGTGAGGCTCATATTTCTGAAATTGCAATAGTAAACCACATAGTTGCACTAATTGATACATACAGTTCATTACACCAATGACACAAGGATATGTGATATTTATCTCCCTATAAGAATAGTGAAGCAAAGAACGAAGCCTAATTCTCAATAAGGAAAGACTTCTGTTTGTAGAATCACCTTTTTAAAGATGCATTGTCATTCATTTTTATTTTTTGTATTTCAGGTGTAAACCTTTCTGCAATTATCAACAGTACAACAGTTACAGCCTTATTATAGCTTAAGGTTTAGTGCATTCATATATACATGCTATTACTCATCTGCGTTAACACTTCACAATTCATTTATTGTTGATAATAAAAAGTAAATATTCAACTGAGGTATGCATCTTAAATTCAGGGCATGTATTTAAGCCCAAACAACTGTGAAAGAAATATAAATATTTATAAAATATGTTGTTATTGTCAGCAGGCATCAAGATCAAGTGCATAGCACGTTATTCTGTCAATCTTGGAAACACATGCAGCATCCTGAAGTGAGAACAGTGATGTGAGAATAGCACAGCTCTTTCAGAAATTTAAGTGACATTCTGCTGTTTGAAAAGAAAATGTGTGATATGAAAAAGATGCTCATTACTAAACAATCAATATTGGAAAAGTGAAGAATCTCTAACCTTGCGATGGCAGATTTAAGAAACTGACAGTATAATAAAGATGCAAAGCAGAATGGTGCAGAATGGAAAATATAGTCCAAACTAGGAAAGACATAGGAGGAAAGCAAACATATAAAAAGATTAGTAAAGCAAGAAATAAAAGCATTTTTTTTCAAAATAAAGCAAAAATAAATCTGGTATTGTAGAAGTCAAACAAAATGAAGAATTTTTGAGTGTAATTTCTCACAAGGAGTTCAATTATTTGGGTAATATGACTTAGCACAACCAAGAAGAAGCTCAATTATCAAACCAGGAGAACGTTAACATTTTGTCTTTTTATTGGGTATTTATTATTTGAAATGAAACAATGCCACAAAAGTACACAACATATAAATTTATCCTGCTTATACTGAAATTATTTCAGTATGTCCTTATTAAAATAAACATCTTAGGAATCATAGAATTTCTTCAATAAGAATATTTCATAAAGGAGACCAGAAATTTGTGATTTGATGTGGCTCGCATAATATGTAGCAGAAATAATATCTTATTTGTCTTTTCCATTGATTGCAATGTTGAGAACAAGTCTGCATGCATGCTTTGATGCAGATGGAATTGACTCTAGTAATTTATTAGCATTTAATCCACCTGGTCTTTGAACTGAATTGTTATCAGCTCTAAAATATGAACAGGAAGATATAAACAGCACTCAATGAAGCAATTTTAAGCTTGCAAAAGTCAAAGAATATCCATTTTCTAATAATGTGTCCAAGTTTTCATTTTATTTTAAACAACTTGTATCTGCTTGGTTGGCTAGTGAGATGAAGGAAGGTTTATCAATAATATGAGCAGAGTTTGTGTGTTTCTGTTAATCAGTTTCTGTATCTACTATTATCTGAGATACCAAGTTCAAGCACATAGTCCAACTCCCAATCAGACTCCAATCTTTACCACATTTTATGAAATGTCACAAATCTCACATTTTGTGAAGCAGTTCTCTCTGAGGGAGGAATCATGTCTGCCGTTAACACCTGAGGAGGATCGATGCCCTTTGTCAGCTTCTGATTGATTAAATGGAAGGCCAAAGCAAATTGTTCCTTGGAAAGCTTCCCACAATCCTTTGTGTCACAAAGAGCCCTGTAAAATCCATTAGAGAAAGAAAATGATTAATGAAATTTCTCATACCATGGACATGCTGTCTAGATTAAAAATTACTATTTTAAAGCTATTTAATTTTGAAATCTAGCCATACATGTTGCATTCCATTTGTTCATAATAACTGAGTTCACACATCATAACAGGTTTCTAATAAATACCATTATATTTTAGAATGACTGACTTGGGAATGTTTGAGATTCAAAAGAAAAAGAAAAGATAGAGCAACCCAACACAACTAAGCTAAGTATTTATAGTGTAGATTTTGAAGCAGGTAACATATTTATTATTGCATTTTATGCCACTTGACTATAAGTTTATTCTTATATTCAGGGTCTTTTATCTTTACAATTAAAAAAAATGTTCTCTATTTAAAACCTAAAGTGCCAAAAATTTTCATATTGGCACCAAGAAGAGTGATGTTAAACACGTACCTTATATCATAATTTAGGATGCACTTTAGAAAAAGCATCAAAATTGGTTATTTAAATTCTTAAAAATATAATAACTCAGGTTAGAGTGTACAATTGAATACAAACATGTAGAAAAACAATGATAAATTCCAAATTTAGAATAGCTAGTTATTTTTCATCCATTTTAAAGAAATTAGATTATTTTATTCTTTTCAAGAAATACTGGGAAAACTCTTACCAGATGTGTGCAAGTAGAGCTGAAGGCAAACCAGTTTTCAAAAATAATTCTCTAGCTTCCACACCAGAGACAAAGCCATCCATGTCCTTGTCTGTTTTCAGGAAGATTTCATGATATGTTATCCTGTCTGCAGGTGATACAACCCACTATAAAGTAAAGCAATAGCTACATTTTACATTTCAATTACACTTCATGACCCCAACAGATCAAGACACTACTCTTTGTCAAAGGTACCTGTGTTACTGATGATGTGGATGGTAATAGGCTGGCAGGTAACATGGACTGATTACACTCTTTGTTGGGTGTTGAAGGTGGTACTGACTGCCCGACAACTGGAATGCTGATACCTTTTCTTTTAGATGGTGGCACTAAAGCTGAAGGTAAGGACATTGGCACAGGTTCCTTCTCAAGAGCACAGTATACCAAGAACATGGCCTGCATAGACATTTTTGGTCAAAGACATGGACCAAACATTAGTTTGTTATTATGCAACCTCATAGTAATTGACTTAGATAAAGCTGTTAATGTTTTCTACTTCCTCTTGTCTCAGCTACTCTTCTGCTCATTTACTGTATTTAAAATGATAGTAAAGCTAAAAAGCAAAGGCAATAGACTTTTTAATTTTATTAAATTTATAAGGCTGTTCAATTATATACCGTATTTTCCGGCGTATAAGACGACTTTTGAAGACAGGAAAATCTTCTCAAAAGTCTGGGGTCATCTTATACGCCGGGTATAAGCTGTAGTCATTGCTAGAGATTCCTAACCCGAAGCTGAGTTGCCAGCGCTGACTGATGACGCTACGGGAGCGCCGACAACATTGAGGGGAAGCTATGCCGATCTCGTCAAGGCGGTATGACCCCCAGTCATGGCGAGCCCCAGCTGTCTGGGGAAGTCAGAGCGTCGATAATATACCTGGATGCCTGGAACGGTGGGGGAAGCTCAGCGGCATGCAGCCTTGATGAGATCGGCACAGCTTCCCCTGAAAAGTAGGGGGTTGTCTTATACGCCCAGTCGCCTTATACGCCGGAAAATACGGTAACAACTGTGGACTGCATATAAAAAACCAACCCTAAAATACCCGGGTACCTGCCATTCATTCCAACCCAAAGCTGGGGGAAGAGTCAAATCTTAATTTTAACCAGCATCTTGAATTGCACCCAGAAGCCTAATGATACCAGTGCAGACCATGAAGCAAACGTATTGTGTGAGCAAGATGAGGCATGCCCATAACTACCCACCCTGCCATATTCTGGACCAGTTGTAGCTTCTGAGTGGTTTTCAAGGGCAGCATCATATAGAATGTTTATTTGAGTACATTCCCACATATTGAAGATCCCAAACCAATAGACCATCAGCACCCTCATGTAGATGTTAAACAGAACATGTGAAAGCAGAAAACCCTGAAATATGTCCCCCCCCCCCCCAAAGGAGCCTTGGAAACAATTACATAGAACACAACTTAAAAGCCTTTTCTGGTATGGCAAAATATGTAGCATTGTATATAGGCTAAATATGCAATATATCTGTGTAATTTTACATTTATATCCTTCTGTAGCTTAGAACATTATATATGTTGTTAACAAGAAATCAGCTTTGTAGATAAAATGAATACTGAAGAACATGCCTTAAACAGTAAATCTGCCCCTTCTGGGAAAGGATTTTGACTAATGTGTCAATAAGCAGCCTTGGATAGTACAGTGGTCTAAAGCACCCTGTTATTAACATCAGCTGCCTGCAATTAATGCAGGTTCGAATCTCACCAAGGCTCAAGGTTGACTCAGCCTTCCATCCTTTCTAAGGTAGGTAAATTGAGGACCCAGTTTGTGGGGGCAATAAGCTGACTTTGCATAAATGTACAAAAGTATGAAGGCTATTGCTTAGCGCATTGTAAGCCGCCCTGAGTCTCCGGAGAAGGGCGGCATATAAATCAAATTTTTAAAAAAAGCCTTCAATAATTCTTTGGAAATAAAGTAGAAACCAGTTGAACAAAATGTTTAAAACACTTTATGGAGGCATCATGTGATGGGAAAACAATATCACATTAGATAAAAGATAAAATTTGCATTTTTTAAAAGAACCATCACTGTTGGAAGTTACATTTTTAAAATCCCTTAATAACACTTCCTCAAAAAAAATTATATGCAACAAGAAATACTACATTATGCCTTCTTTAAATATTTTAAACACTTTTGAAATTTTGTAATATATAAATTCATACTTACAACAGCAAATTCATCCCGATCCAACATTCCATCGTGATCAATATCGCTTAACTCCCAAACCTAACAAACAAAAAGCCCATCTCAAGAAATATTTTACATTTTCAAATTACTGTCAATTACCAAATGATATTTGCTTTCTTTACATTTTTAAAAGATCATACTTATGTTAATGTGACATACTCTCATCACCAGTAATCAAGTTTTAAGAGGTTAAAGGTTAAAATTAAGCTTTAAGTGAAAATACCTTAACTTTATCATACACTTATTATTTTATTTAATGACATTAACAAAAATTCAAACTGATGGCCTAGTGGCCTTTCAACTATTTATTATTAGAGATGAATTACTCATTTCAAGACAAAATCATACATTTCATATTGTTCCATGAAATTTTTCCCACATCATAACATCCAATTAAAGCTGAAATCAGGAGCAGGTGAAAATTAGCAAGGGAAGAAATGTTTCCATCCATCAAAACACCCTCTCTTTTTTCTCCCTATAAAATATTTTAGAAGAAAATACAAGGTAGAAAATTTATTTTCCTATGTGCTATTCTCCTATTCCTGAATGCAATTTAAAGAAACTCATTTTCATTTTAATATAGATGAGCAATTTTCATGCCATTTATGTAACAATGAAGTACTAAAAAAAGGTCATTCTTATTGAGAAAGGAATGTTTTATTTTTTTTAAATCACATTTGAATCTCCATATGTTGCTGAAATGTAATTCACGTGACTGGCAGGAGAAATATTTAGCAGCACGGTGGTTCACATTATAATTCTATATCTGGAGAGACAATACCCCGCTACTTGCAACATATGTACAACATATAGATGAAAGTGAAACCTTTGGGATTAAGGCTATATAGTATGTGAACAAAATCTTTTATTAGATATATCAATAGAAAATTTCATTTTAGGGATGGGAGATATATATATATCTTTAAGACACAAAAATAGTATTTCCTAAAGAATGCATTTGGAGGAGGAATCCTTTGAGTCCATCTTGACACCAGGCATCTACCTGGACAAGTCCCTGCAGTTTTCTTGGCAAGGGTTTTTTAGATGTAGTTTGCCAATTTCTCCTTCCTAGGGCTGTGTGAGTCCGAATGGCCCAAAGATACCCAACAGGTTTTATGGCTAAGGTGAGATTAGAACTCATGGTCTCCTGGTTTCTAGTCTCACATCTTAACCACTGCACCAAACTGACTCTCCTGTTAATGCACGCCCTTAAAAATTCTTAATGATTTAGAGATCAGCTACTGAAGGGGAAAGCAAGGAATCAACAACTGTCAACAACTCTCTTTCTACTAAGTTACACTCACTTAACAGCTGCCCAGCAATTGTTTGATGTTACAATGGCACTGAAAAAGTAATTTTATGAATGGTCTTCACACTTACAACTGTTATACTGTTACAATAGTCATGTGATCAAGATTTCAGCACTTTGCAATTTGCAGGCATTCATAACTGTCACAGCAGCTGACTGCCATGTGATCACCATTTACATGCTTCACAGCCGGCTTTGGACAGTCAATGGAGAAACCAGCAGTAAAATCACAAGTCTTGGTCATGTGATGTCTTGCTTAACAACCACGGGTGATTCACTTAATGATTGTGGAGGAAGTGAGACAATGGTGAAATTCAAAATTTTTCCTTACTGGTTCTGTGGGCGTGGCTCGGTGGGGGTCCTATGACTGGGTGGGCGTGACCAACTTGACATCACTCATGTTGAGGGATGCCTCACTTGGCCCCTCCCCTCCCAGCCACTCCTTATCGCAAATGGCAGGAAAATGGGGAGGGGGATTGCCCTGCCTATCATCCTTCCCTCAGTTTGTGCTGAGCTTCAGGAATGGATGACAGGCAGGAAAATCCCCTTTCCCATTTTCCTGCCTTTCACAAAAACGGCTCCATTCCAAGCTTTCGGCGTTGCAATCCTGGGATATGCTGAAAGCTCGAAATGCCTCTGCTTCAGTGCAGAATGACTTTTGCTCATCTCTTTCTGGGTACGGCGCTTCTGCTTATTGGGCCACTTCCCGAAGCTGGCAGCTCTGCAGTAAGCCACTTGCTTTTTCCCTCTTTTTCCTCATGGGAGGCTTGTGTGGTGGCACCAGCAGAAGGGGGAGGCAGAGGTGATCCCAATGCACCAGTCCCTTCATCCTATTGTCTCTTGGTTTGCCTGCAGCTGTACCAAACAAGCACCAGCACGGGGCGTCTGGATTGCCTGCCTCCCCCATGCCGGTGCCACTGTGCAAGCCTCCCGCGAGCCTCCCAAAAAGAGGGAAAAAGCAAAGCAGCTGGCCACAGAGCTCCTAGCTTCAAGGAAGCATCCCAACAAGCAGAAGCGCTGTGCCCAGAAAAAGAAGGGCAAAAGCAGTATTTGCGCTGCCCTAACGGGCCAACGGGCTGCAGAGGCGAAGGCAAGCTCCGGAGCAGCAGCAATGCTCCGGGAGAGAGGGCAGATGTCCTGGGGCTGCACATGGCAGGCAGGGGTGAGCGGTGACGGGGCCAACCTGGGCTGGTTTTTACCAGTTCGGCGAACCATTTAAAAACGCCGCTACTGGTATGTGCGAACTAGTCCGAACCGGTCGAATTCCACCCTTGAAGTGAGGTCATAAGTCCATCAACATCATGTGACATCTTCCTTAAGGATCAAGCTGCTGGTCCCAACTATGGTTGTTAAGCAAGGGTTATCAGTACTCTGTCCAAGATCACTAAAAACCTGCAATCTTGAGCCCAACTTCTAGTATGGTACTAATCTTTCTATCCCAAGCCGTGGTGGCGCAGTGGTTACAATGCAGTACCGCAGGCTACTTCTGCTGACTTCTGGCTGCCAGCAGTTCGATTCTCACCAGCTCATGGTGACTCGGCCTTCCATCCTTCTGAGGTCTGTAAAATGAGGACCCAAATTTTTGGGGGCAAAATACTGATTCTGTAAACTGCTTAGCGAGGGCTGTAAAGCACTGTGAAGCAGTATTGCTATTGCTATCCCCCTTTTAATGACTCTCTTTAGGTGGGTGTGAATAATGAAAGTGTGATAGGTGTAAGAAGGAGAGATGATTGTACATTTATTCAACTCTTAACTATAGAATTCAACAGGAGAAATATTACGGTTTGCGAAATTATTTGTTGTTCTTACCCTTCCCAAGACATCAACTGGTAGCTTGGAGTTTAAGAGAACAGGTTTCACTTTATCACCGGACAATAATCCATTCATTGGATTCAGGCTGTCAAAGATGGCATCATACTTGGCCTTATCTTCTATCTGGTTATAAGGGCATTAAGAAGCTATCCTTAATTTATAATGTTGGTATATGCAAAAATTCAGAAAGAACATTTTATTAAAAAATAGTACAGTCACCCTTCTTAGGAAATCTAATTAAGTCTGACAAACAAAAGCAGTTTCAAGAGAATTAGAGGAAATGAAAATAGGACAACAAGGGAAGAAATCAGAGGAACTGTTCTTAGAGATTTTGCTTGAAATTTGGTATGAGTAGTTTGAAACAATGTACAAATGTGAACATCAAATATTCCAAATACTTTAAGCCCTATTTGTTTATGAAATTTCATTGTTTCTAAAGCAAACTATAGGTAAAACATAAACATTTTCCCCTAAAATATTCACTTATTGGGCTTACAAGCTAAAAAAAATCGATTAAACAGCCATAATCCAAGTGTGCAGATACGTATATTTTTCTTTTTTCTTGAAACCCCAGCATAAATTATATCTATCCAATTATAATGTCTCAACCTGGGATTATGGGTCAGTCATTCTTCTCTCTTTTCCCCAGTGGCCAAAATTCTACATATGAAAGGCAGCGGATGGTCTCAATAAACTATTTTGGATTTTTTAAAATTATAAATGAATACATTACTGCATATCTAAAGAATGTGTAAAATACACAGAAATTGTTGCCTCACTCCTAATTATTTCCAGCGTAGTAGGATTGCGTAGATTAGATGCCAGGTTTGGGAAGAAGTAGAATCTATAATGCGGTGCTATAACATACTTCCATACTAAAAGCAGGGTGCCAATTCCAATAGATTATTCCATTTCCTACCTCTTAGCTTTCAATTTTCTCTTTTCCATCCATCAATCAACACACCATCACTACTAGGCATGTTCAAAGAGCTAAATATTTCAGGCTTCTGGAATATAGCAGAGATTTCCCTTGTTTTTCTGAATCCCTGCTTTGGTTCCCTCTTTTGTGGCTTTTAACACCAAAATTTAATGTCAGTATTTTTAATAAGTGTTATGCATTAGAAATACACTGAAATGAATACTGCTTTTGGGAGATTCAGTTCCATTTGACAAAGGGCAACAGAAGGGAAAAAGAAAAAGAAAAAAGAAAGAAGAAAGGATGTTGTTTGCAAGAAATCTACTGCAAGATTTCTAAGAGCCTTGGATAGTACAGTGGTCTAAAGCCTTGTTATTAACATCAGCTGCCTGCAATTATTGCAGGTTCGAATCTCACCAAGGCTCAAGGTTGACTCAGCCTTCCATCCTTTCTAAGGTAGGTAAATTGAGGACCCAGTTTGTGGGGGCAATAAGCTGACTTTGTATAAATATACAAAAGTATGAAGGCTATTGCTTAGCGCATTGTAAGCCGCCTTGAGTCTCCGGAGAAGGGCAGCATATAAATCAAATTAAAAAAAAAAATTCTGCTATCAGGAAGAGATTGTGTCACAGAAAAGACAGAGGCCTGAAGTTGTATTTAAAGAGAAATGACATATTTTGGGGCCTAGAGGTGATTTGGAATGAGTTTGTATCAAAAGGAAAATGAATCAATGAATCTTTCAAAAGGTAAGATCTATAGGTAGTCCTCAACATACAACCACAATTGAGCCCAAAATTTCTGTTGGTATGTGAAACATTTGTTAAGTGAGTTTTGCTCCATTTTATGATTTTTTTTGCCACAGTTGTTAAGTGAATCATTGCAGGTGTTAAGTTAATAATACAGTTGTTAAGTGAAAGTAGCTTCCCCATTGATTTCGCTCGTGAGAAGGTAGCAAAGAGGAGTACATGACTCCAGGACACTGCAACCGTCATAAATATGACTCAGTTGCCAAGTGTCTGAATTTTAATCACATGACCACGGGGGATATTGTAATGGTCATAAGTGTGAAAAACAATTATAAGTCACTGTTTTCAGTGCTGTTGTAACTTCAAACGATCACTAAATGAAATATTTTAACTCGAGGACTACCTGTACAAAGTTGGGAGAAGAAAATGTCAATGTATTAAGATACTGAGATATGAATGCAGATATCCATAATGACAGGGCCATTAAAGTACTTGGACAATAATTATAAGGACCCTATGATGGAAATAAGCAGGAAGAAAGGTAGTGCAGGAATTTACGGAGGATGTCTATTAATATAGGGACAAGAAAGCGAATTATTTTGGCAATGGAATAGTGGCCAGGAAGTCATAATCAAGGCCAGAAACTAAGAGGTTACACAACTTTGTTTTTATTCAAGAAAGCTATATTTTTAAGATTGAGTTACAAAGCAGTTCATATCTGTTATATGGTTTCATACATGATCAAGAACTAAACAACACTCCTCACATTTCCAGGTATCCAATATATGTGAAATGGTTATGGTTTTATGCTTAGCTGCCAAATCACAACACAGCAAGGCACCATCATAAAAACAGAAACCTGTTTACCGGGTTAGATTGATTTTATTTGGTTTTTATCCCACCTTTATTACTTTATAAGCAACTCAAGGCAGTAATCATATCTAGTTTTCTTTCTTCCTCCTACTTTCGCCACAACAAAAGCAATCCTGTGGGGAAGATGAGCTGAGAGAGAATGACTGGACCAGCTGGCTTTCATGCCTAATGCAGGACTAAAACTCAGTCTTCTGATTTCTAGACCAGCACCTTAAACACTATACCAAATAGGCTTTTGTCCTGGAAAAATGAATAAAACAAGGAAAATAGAAAACCTTTTCTAGAAAGAATCTGATACATAAAGCAGATTTACTGAGAATATTTGCTGTAGCACAATTAATTTATTTACCTTAACAGCCCAAGGGATATCAGGTGGAGCTCCGCCACATAATAATGGACTTGTAGAATCATTCTAATAGGAAAGAAAATAAAAGAGATTGTTTTAAATGTCTATTTTGTATTATTTGAATTGCTTGTTATAAACCTGTTTTTTCACATTCAATGCCACCATTTATTTCTACTCACATTCAAATACCTCATTCGATCACAAGAAAAGAATTCAAATATTTAAATGAATTATCTTTCTCTCCTAAACTGTATATATACATCTGTATATATACACTGTAAGCCAATCATTCCAGGTTATTACAGGCATGTGTTTGGATCTTTCTTAATAGGCTGCTAGGATTATTTTACCGTATTTTCTGGCATATAAGACTACTTTTTAACACAGAAAAATCGTCTCAAAAGTCGGGGGTCGTCTTATATGCCGGGTATAAGCCTACCGACGCTCCGACTTCCCCAGCTGACCCCCAGTGATGGCGAGCCCCAGCTGTCTGGGGAAGTCTGAGTGTCGGTAATATCCACCTGGATGCCTGGGATGGTGGGGGAAGCTCCGTGCAGCAACCAGCTGGGTCCAGCATTCAGTGGCATGTAGCTTTGATGAGATCGGCACAGCTTCCTGAATCTGAGTTGTCGGCGCTGACCGATGATGCTACGGGAGCGCCGACAACATAGAGGGGTAGTCTTATATGGCGAATATAGCCCAAACTCTATATTTTAATAGGAAAAGTAGGGGGTCGTCTTATACGCCCAGTCATCTTATACGCCGGAAAATACGATAGATTATTTATGCCACCTGTTATTAACCAGGCTATAGCATAAAAAAACCCCATCCTACCAAATGTCTTCTTATTTATTTAATGTGCATGAGAAAGATGGGGCACTATCCTGCAGTTATGAACTTTGATTGGTAAGTTGACATAATGAAGGCTTCTCTCAATTGCTACAAAAACTGGAAAATGCAGAATTATGATAATATTCTGCAGAAGACAGAATCCAAGAATCGCTCTGGTACAGAGAGTGGAGAAAATTGGTGGATAAGTGGTAACTGCCAGAAATTATTTTTACAACTCAGCCATGATATACAGGGCATTCTAAAGATAAACTGCTGTGAACAAAATCCTCTAATAAGAAAACCAGACATTTTTTTCTGACATTAGAAAAAATAAAGTTCCTAGAAATGCAAGAGTTCACAGAAAAGAGAAATTGCATAAACTCACTGAATAATGCCAGTTTGCAACTAGAAAAGAATTCTGTGGAAAAACAGTCATGCACATAAGCAATGTTCGAAGTGTAGATTTTGGGACATGCATAATCACAAATCTTTATACTTCTTGAAATAAAACCTTAAGATTTAGGAACTAGATAATTGCTGAAATTTCAAAATCATGTGGAACTTAGGAATCAAGTCCTATCTGATGCAGGGTTTAAATCACTCTTTCAGATCAAACAACTTTGGTCATCCTTTTTCCAATCTTGAGTCTGCTTATGTTCTGCATGTATGTATGTATGTATTCATTCATTAATTATTACCGGTATATGACTGGTCATCTCATGGACAGCACAGAGTAAAAAAACTATACAACAGTGATATAAAAACAATTAGTAAATCCAGAAAAAAAATTGTGATTAATTGGCAGAGAGGGTAGCAGATATTTATACTAAGGGAATAATGTATGTAGTGATTTGCCTGGACTGAACAGCATTAGTTTCAGCCAGAGTAGTTTGATAGGAGATGGAATTAAAAAACAAACATGGATATTTGATCCAGGATGAATTACCGTTAATTTTTGGGATGATAAGATGACAAAATTTTCTACAAGCTGGTTACAATAACAGTTGTTAACAGAGGTTTCTGAAACTTTTACCTTGCCTTTGTTTTATCAGTATTGTTCTCCCTGTTAACTGTTTTGTCATTAATATAGTATATAGATGACATGCCATTAATTTGCAAATTGATGTAGTAATTTAAAAATCTTTTGAGCCTATTTTGCTCAAGGGGTGGTAAATTAATATTGTAGTAATGTATGAATCAATATTCAACTAGGAGGGATAATATGTTTATAGGTGTTAGTTTTTCTTTTTCCCCAATGCATTTTTAAAATGTCTTATTGCTGTGTTTTTGTGTTTGTTTTTAATCTTTTGGAGTTTTGTAGGTTTACCTTTTTTTAAAAAAATAAACATTTGGAAAAAAATCTTCCATCATTAAACAATTAAGGCACAATCCAGACATACACAATTACATAACATTTTTAAAGTTGTTGTGAGTGCATGCTATGCAAGTCAGTGAACAGTTTTCTGTTGTAGTGTAATGGATTAACTCATTTTTTTGAAGTGTCTTACAAATCTAGGTGGAGGGACAGGCAGGTTAAGACTACTCAGCGAAACATCCAATCCATTTTGTGCACAGGCTACAAGTCGTAAAGCCACAAAAAATTCCTATAAAGGAAAAAGAAAGTAACATAAAACAGCTTTATAGACATTGCATGATTCATTCAAATCACAAACATTAAAATTATTTTTATGCACTGCATTGTGCATTGATATGAACTGAAGGTTGTCTTTGTTTTTCAAAATACTTTGTTTGCAAAATAATAATAATAATTAAATAATAATAATAATAATAATAATAATAATAATAATAATAATATTTGTATGCCGCCCACTCTCTGAGAACCCTGGGCGGCTTACAATAATCGACAGTATACTAAATAGCATATTGCTCCCAACAATCTGGGACCTCATTTTACCCACCTCGGAAGGATGGAAGGCTGAGTCAACCTTGAGCCGGTGAGATTTGATCTGCTGAACTAGCAGTCAGCTGAAGTAGCTGCAGTACAGCACTCTAACCACTGCATCACCTCAGCTCTGGGGATTTGTTCCCTAAACAGTTTTTAAAGTATACATTGGAAGAGGGAGGCATGCAAAGGGCTCATGTAATTAACAGAATTCGTCTGTTTATAAACTTTTCTATGCTATACTATGAGAAACAGTGCACATTTTCCAAAATGCTTAATTGTATAATTTATTATTATTTAGCTTGTAGTCTTTCTCTTTTGTTTTAGAGACTTTTAATAATACACAATGCTCAATGTATTTTGTTCCCATCTATTAGACCAGTGATGGTGAACCTTTTTTTCCTTGGGTGCCAAAAGGACGCGTGCGTGCCAACTCATAATGCAATGCCGCCCTGCAGGCTCTACCCCGTGCATGCGCGACCTCCCCATGCTCCCCCTGCCCCCGCGCATGTGACCCCCATTTTGGTGCTAGCAGGCCTCCCGGAAGTCACCTTTAACCAAAAACGGGGGGTGAGGCAGGCACACCGCACCCAACCTTCCGTTTTTGTGTTAGCAGGCCTCCCTGAAGCTTCCTGGAACAAAGAACGGGGTGTGGGAAGGCGCCGCAACCCCCACCCCCCGCGCATGCATGCGCGTCTCCCGGCAGACTCAAAAATCAGCTGGCCAGCAGAAGGCGTGCAGGCATGCGCGGTGGATCTGACCTGGGTGTCAGGTTGCGTGCCCACAGAGATGGCTCCATGTGCCACCCGTGGCACATGTGCCATAGGTTCGCTATCACGGTATTATGCTCAACATAACAAGGAGTGCAGACTTAACGAAACTTAATGAGATTTTATTTGCATCTTTGTCCATCTTCTATTCTGTTACAGTTCTGCTGAATCAGGTCAAAGGTCTATTAAGGTGAGTGCTCATATAATACAGTGGCCAAGCAGAGGTCAAAATATTTGAGACTCTCTACCCCCAGTGCATTCCTACTAGAGAGGCAGTTAAGTAATTTCTCAGAAGTTTGTTGACTGCTCCAATCTATGCCTGCTCCCTCCTGATTACGTGACTCACTGCAGAGTATAGACAATTCATTTGTGCTTCCAAGCATGCATGCACACACACACAAAGAAACAAGATGAGGGGAAAGTGGAAATGCTACTTTATTACCCAGAAGCAACTACATATACAGCGGGAGGACTCAAATCCAGGAAGTCCCCACTGACATTTAGATAACATCTGCCCAACAACTTTAACACTGAACGCCCAGACATAGACAGACATAAATGACCCCACAAAAAAGGTGCCAGGCTTTGAACTACCATGTCAGTAATGGACAATCCTGAACAGGATTTACACCTCAGACAGCATCAGCCGGCACTCTCTGTATAAATGGGGCATAGTATCCTCCCCACAGTGTGACTGTGGGTGGGTCCCACCTCAAACTGTAGATAACGTTGTGATTGGCTCTAAGCTGAAGGCAATATCTGATTTGTTAAATATAAACGATGCTGTGCTTCAATGGTTAGATGGCCTAGAGATATTGGTATTTGAACAGATTTATATTTTATAGCATTTTACTAATCTAAGTGATTTGTTACTATATACTGCTAGTCCATGTACAATATGCCATATGCTAAATAAATACATATATTTCCTAAAGTCACTGCTTGTAAAATGATTAGAAAAAAAATCCAAGGCTATTTTCTACACATGCTCCCCTACCTTGTTAATAAAACAAAGACAGTTGTTCACACTATAATCAGATATAGGAACCTCTTTAAAATATTGGAGATATGCTTTTTTCTGTTGCTATTTCATAATTGTATTTATATTCAGAAGAAAATATATCTTACCTGTTTGTTTAAGATACCTTTGCCATCTGTATCAGCAAGGTCCCAAACCTAAAATATAGTTAGATAAAGGAAGCATGTGAAGTGATGGTAGAAAGTTCTTTTATTTATCTAATCAATCTACTTTTAAAATGTTATATTTATTATTGGCAATAGTTTCAATACAATACAATTTAATTGTTTAATCTAACAGAGATTACAATATTACAATTATTAGAGCTCAATCAGAATCAGGTTTTATAGTTTTTGAATATCTTTAAACATTAAATATCTTCTATGCATTTAAAAAAACTTTCATACCATGTAGTCAAGTAATTTCATTTTCAATAAGCAGCTACTGAATACTCCTGGACACCCAATATTGGAAACACTAGTTAAAATTAAAATGATTACTTTTAAGAATAACAGAATTGGAAGGGAATTTGAAGGTCTTCTAATCCAACCACTTGCTTAAGCAGGAAACTCTATACCATATCAGACAAATGGTTGTCTAATCTCTTCTTTAAAAGATTGGACAAGCATTTGGGGCACCCACAATGTCTGGAAGCCAGTTGTTCCACTGATTAATTCCATTTTATAATAATATTGTATATATACATTTTCATATATATTTTATATTTACATATATATCTTTAATCAGTGGAATTCACTCACTCACTCACTCACTCACTCACTCTATCTATCTATCTATCATCTATCCAAAATTTTATTCCACTGATTAAAGAAATGAAGCTATAACTTCTATGCAACATTAAAAAAAAATGTTAACAGAATAGCACTATATGCGGGATCAATCTTTATTTTAGTTGTAGACCAGCATAGGATAATACCAGTAAGAATTATATTAACAACGAAATCTGTAAAATGTAAAAGATTCTGCAAGTCACAATTTTTATTTTTGTAAAGCCTAGATGATTATCCCCTTATCTGAACATATCAATACCTTCCCAAGTATCAAATCTGGTAGTCCTGATTGTTTCAAAAAGACAGCTGCATCAGAAGCCAACACTCTTCCAGAATTACTAGGATCAACCTGCCAAAAGAGGCCATACAACTGATTAAAACAAGCAATTCTTTTAACACTGTATGCTGAAATCATATATATATATATATATATATATATATATATATATATATATATATAGTTACAAAAATTTAGGTCTATGATAACTTTTAGCAAATAATGTTCAAATATATATATCCAGCTCCCAGATGTTATAATTGCTTCTAAAGCTTTACATGCCCTAGAGCAGTGATGGTGAACCTTTCCGGTTCTGCACAAAAGGTTGTGCAGAAATGGCACACGCATGTATGCGCGCATGTCGGGGCCATGCTCTGGAAAAGCCGAACTTCCGGGTTTTAGTGTGCACGCGAGCCCAACGATCAGCTAACTGGCGCGCATGCGCAGGCCGGTTTTCAGCACCGCCTTATGTGCGAAGCTGATCGTCACGTGCGCATGTGCGCCAGAAACCCTGAAGATAAACAGGGAAGGCCATGCGTGCTGAGCAACATGGCTTCACGTGTCACTTTGGGCACGCGTGCCATAGGGTTGCCATCACGGCCCTAGAATCAATATACTAAATATATACTGGTTGTTTTCTTTTAGATGTTTCATTCCCAAACCCTGTAACATCATCTGTACTAAAAACAATCAAGCTCAGAGAGCAGCAGGGACCCCTCACTTCCAAGACAGTTTTCTATTTCAAGATGCCTCACATTCTAGTATCTATATAATCTCCATAGATGAAAGTGATATAATTCTTAAGGCTGAGGTCTCAATTTGAACTCATAAGTCATCTACTTTAGTATGCTCTAGCTTTCTGCCTAATTTCTTAAAATAATAAAAAAAAAATGAAAGCTGGTATCTTGAAAGCCACTAGCTTCTATCCATTTGGTTTTCAGTACTGTTTCCAGACTCCAAATGAGCCACACAGAAACTTGCAGAATATCAATTTTGTTGAACTTTGTATTATTCTGAAGCATTATTTGTAACTGTTTTAATTATAATTGTATGTACAGTACCTAGAATCCCTTGGACTAGGGTGGTAGAGAAATCAAATAAAAAAGTCAAGGGAAGGGAAGGGAAGGGAAGGGAAGGGAAGGGAAGGGAAGGGAAAAGAGTAACTTTGTGCTTTGCTCTAAAGTCCAGAGAAAGGGCCAATATAACTGAAGCATACAGCAGAGTCTGCAAGCAGAAAGATATGAATAGACTCACTGCACAAACTAGTTTTCAAATAATTATCGACATTCTGTGATTTTATAGACTTAAAAATTTTTACACACTGTAAAAATGTGTATAGTGTGTAAAATTTTAAACACTATACTCACTGTAATTAAATGTTTACAGTGTCATTTAAACAGCATAATTCTCAAAGCAATAGATCTTTTTTTAAAAAAATCTTGCATATTTAACCTAAAAAAATCTCTTTAGGCACAGGGGCATAAAGTATGCCCCAAAGTTATGATAAACTTTGTATACAAACAAATCTCTTCAGCAATGATAAAGGTTTAATTGGTGCTAAGATATAAAATTAACTTTTAGCATACTTAAAATGCTTACTCTATAAACTACAAAAGTGGTTCATTTTATTCTACAGTATTTAAGACATTTAACCATAACAAACGAGAAATTATTTTGTTTTAAAATAAAAGCAAAGAAGACAAGTTCACACTTACCTGACGATAATATTTTTCATATACCGAATTTGCACTTGACAGCTAAAAGATATAATAATATATTATTGATCAATTTTCCAAACTGCTTAATTTTAAAATTATAATAGATTAGTACATTTAGCTAAACATTCATAAACTAAAGATATGAGTATTTGCATAGAATTAACTTAACTACAAAGTCAAAATGGTAATAGATTCCCTTTTAAATGAAACAAGTACTGTAAGATACAACAAAATATTATGTGTAGCCTGAGCCTATGACATAGAACTGCTTATGCTGAAATAGATTTCTCCTAAATTTTGTCTTTAAGGTTTGACAAGTTGTTCTGAAACACAAATCCAGTAGGGCTTTAATGTAAAATATATGAAGCATTACTTAAGATACTAATTATTTATTCTTTTTTTCCTATTTCATTTCAGTCAGTCTTTTGCAGAATAGTAAATTTCAGCCCACACATTTTCAAAATCACAGTATTAATAGTATTAATATTAATATTTATATTTACATCATGTACTAATCCTAATCGCTTTAAGTGTTCAGTTGATACAGTTCACAGTAGGAAAACCTTACAAGGCAATGTGTCATGTAAAATCATGGTAGTTACACATCATGAGACAAGATTACTTAATTGGCTATGGCACAACAAAATGTTACAACAACTCAACTCTTCTATTTATTAGTGAATTACTGTGATCTCTTGGTTTTCTTTCTCTTACAGGCACTTTTTGTACACGCTTCATTTCATAGTCAGTTTGAACACAAGAAAATCCATTCACAAAAAGGTAGCACTCATGCAGAGGTATGTTCACTGATATACATGAAGTCATTATTGGCTCCATTATTGTTTGTGCAAGTGCAACAACACTTATTGATGACAACTATAGATATGAAACAGTCCTTGTAATGTATTATTTGTTACAATATATTACATCTGAGCAAAGATCAATTATTAAAGGTACGATAATTCCACTGACACAATTGAATACATTCAGGATTATTACTTGTGTCGCAACCTGTGTGTCAAAATCTACATATAGTCCATTAGTTAGGTTTTTGTTATAGAAATGGCTTACATATATTATGTAAAAGTAAAAAGTTGAGATTGTATGTATTATTTTATTCTACTGAGCCAAATAAAGTTGGAGGTTCATGCTTTTCTTTCTTTTCCCCTTTCCCCTACACTTTTTCTTTTTCCCTTTCCTATTTTCCCAGAAATGGCATGTACATGATATATGACAAATCAAGAGAATAACCTGGTTAATTTTTCCTACTGAATTTACAAAAGAGGCTTGTTTTAAAGCCTTGAAGATGTCTGTGTGATGGGACAAAGAATTGATGGAGAGAAATCAAATCCTATGACATCTGAATGAACTAAAGTTCAGGACTGTTAGAAGTAAAGGAAAGGAATATAAAGTTGGCTTATTTGATCAAAGTTAAAATAAAACATGTTCTTACTTCTGGCAACTCTTTATGGATTTCCTGCTGACACCAGGACTGAAAAGATGGTGTTGATGAATATGAGAGATGGGATATGGGTTGAAGAAATAAATATTTGTAATTTCAGAGGGGGTAAAGAGTCACTAAATTTGTTTATACTTGTCATAAAAGTTGGAAGTCGCATCTTTATACAGGTAATCCTTAACTTACTATCACAATTGGGACTGGAATTTTGGTTGTAAGTCGTTGCTTTCATAAATCAAGGCACCATTTGACTAAACTTGATTTTATGACCGTTTTTATGATGGATAAGTGAACCACATGATTGTAACTGCAAACCTATTTTGTTCAACAGGAGTTTTTGCTGGGTTTTGCCAGAAAATGCCAAAAACTCATGACTGTGGAATGATGCAACTAGTTCTAAATCCAAGCCGATTGCCAAGTGCCCAAAATGTGATCACATAACTGCAGAGATGGTACAGCAGTCTTAATTTCAAAAATAGGCTCTAAGTAACTTTGAGTCCATCGTAACTTCAGTTAGGCATTAAGTGACCAATCGTAAATTAAGGACCACCTGTATATTTCTTTTCCTTTTCTTTATTGCATTACTTATCTTTTCCTTTTTTCTTGCAGTTTTTACTCCTTTCTATTCTCTTAAGTTTAGTTTGTATTAGATTTTGCTATTATAACCAACATTCTTAAAAAATATGCACACAAACACATACACAATTAATAATAATAATAATTAGTGGTCTAATTCTACACAAAATTTTAAAGTTTTCCTATATGGCCAATCATAGCACATTACAAAGTTTAATTATATAATGTGTGAAAAATATATTTATGAAGGTTATTATCTCTCTGCATTTAGTTTCAGTGGATGACCTTGAATTCTAACACTATGTTTGTTGGAGCCAAACCTCCCGTTCTCAAGCTTAAGTATGTCCTGTGTGGTTGTATAAACCCCAGTCACTGTCTCCCTTATCCATCTTCATTCCAGTTCAAAACCCACAATTACTGTAGTTTAACCCCATAGAGGAGTTGCTCCAGACATCTAATCATTCCGGTTGCTTCTTCTTTCCATAGTTTTCTAGTGCTATAATAGCCTTTTTAAAGATGCAATGGTCAGAGCTATACACAAAAAATATAATCTCATCATAAATTTGTGTAAGGACATTTTTGTATCAGCAGTTCTACTTTCAATTCTTTTCCTAGTGATTTCAAGCATGACATTTGCCTTTTGTTTCTCCTTCTCTACCCTAATACAGCAATTAATATTGTCACATCTTGAAGCCAATTACAGCAATGTCATCATTTTCAAACATAACATTTATTTAAAGCTGTTGTTACTTTTGCATAGGAAACATATGCTCTTTCACATCCTGTACTTTAACATTCATTTTAACATCCCAAAGTCTCTTTAGTCAGCAGATATACAAAGAATAAGACTTCAGAAAAACTGTAACAAATTCCTGTCTATTTGAATTATATGCCTTAGGCTACACTTCTCTTTTGAAACTTTAGATTAAAAAATGTTTTTTTTAAAATGAAAAATGTTTGCTTAAAGTTTTTCCTAATCGGGACCTAAAGGCTAAAAAATGCTGTAGGTAGCTGTCACTTATAACTGCCTTGTTTAACGTCCAAAGTTATGACAGTGCTGAAAAATAACTTTACAACTGGCCCTTGCAGTTACAACTTTCACAGCATCCCTGTGGTCATGTGATCAAGATTCAGGCACCAGCAGGCATTTACAACCATAGAAGCATCCCATAGTCACATTATCATAATTTGCTCCCTTCACAGTTGGCTTCTGACAAGCAGAGTCAAGGAGAAGCTGGCAGTAAAATCACAAGTTGTGATCATATGCGGTCTTGCTTAACAACCATGTCACTTAGTGATGGAGTTGCCAGTTCCAAATGGGGTTGTTAAACAAGGACTATTTTCAAACACTAAACAGCTGTTGTTACAGTTACATCTTGATGGACATTTCAGATATTTTGTACCAGATATTTTCAATACATATTTGAGTTCCAACAATTCAATAGCTACCATTCTTGAACCTTTAGAACAGGATCTCAAACTCAAATAATCATAAATGCCACATTAAAACTAGTTCATTTGTCTAAAGGCTGCAATATCAAAGCTTTTTTATACTTTGATACAAAAGTTGGTTATCTTTAATAATTAAATTTTAATCAGTGATTTGTGGACCTACAGAAATTACTGAACTGCAATTTACGACAGTCCCGGCCAATCTGACTAAGAATGAGAGATGCTGGGCACTGTGGTTCTGCGCCCTTAAAAGGACTATAAGAATACACAGCAACTTTTGAAGAGAATCTCTGTAGAGCTTTGCAAGGAAGAAACTTTCCATATATATTCACACATCATCACTCAGCATCTCAGTCAACTCCTAAACCTTTTGCCCTAAAGGCAAAAATAGAACCAATGCAAGACTTCTCTTCCAATGGTCTTCCGACAGGGACTTCAATTGCAGTGCTGCAGATCACTCCTCCTGTTTTAGTTCCATAAAAACATGATAACCATGACCTGGATAACTGAGAATCATTAGACTTCCATAAAAACACTCTGAAAACTGGAGAATACAACCTGATGGATTTTCAGTTTACTTCTGGAGGCCCCTATTGTTTCTTCTTAGGAATTACAAGTCTTATGACTTGCAAGTATACTCCTGCTTGACTTACAACCTCCAGCCAGAGTGCTGTTTACATTATTGTGTGGAATTAAACCAGGGGTCTGAAACCTTAAACTCTCAAAGAGCTATTTGGATCCGTTTCCCACAGAAAAACCCAGGAGCCACAAAACCTGGATGGGCGTGGCCAACTCAACATTAGGCTTTGCGGCTTCCGGTGTTTTCTGTGGGGAAACGGGTCTCTCTCTCTCTGTGTCTCTCTCTCCCTCTCTCATCTGTCTCATCTCTCTCTTTCTCCCTCTGTCTCTCTTTTTCACTTTCTTCTTTCTCCCTCTCTCTCATCTTTTTCTTTCTCCTTCTCCCTCTCTCATCTCTCTCCTCTTTCTCCTTCTCCCTCTCATCTTTCTCTCCCTCTCCTTCATTTCTCCATCTCCCTGATCTCTTTCTCCCTTTCTCATTTCTTTCTCCCTGTCTCTCTCCCTTTCTCCTTTTCTGTCTCTCCTCTCTCTTTCTCCCTCTGTCTCTCTCCTCTCTTATCTTTCACCCTTTCTCTTTCTCTCTCGTGTGCATATATGTGTGTGTTCCATTTTTTATTTTATTTTATTTATATGCCGCCCTTCTCCGGAGACTCAGGGCGGCTTACAATGCGTTAAGCAATAGCCTTCATACTTTTGTATATTTTATACAAAGTCAGCTTATTGCCCCCACAATCTGGGTCCTCATTTTACCCACCTTAGAAAGGATGGAAGGCTGAGTCAACCTTGAGCCTGGTGAGATTCGAACTTACAGTAATTGCAGACAGCTGGATGTTAAATGCTGCCTTAGTAGGAGGCATTAGCCTGCTACGCCACTCAGGCTCCTCTTGAACCATTTCCAAAAACAGGCGAGGGTTGGGGTTGTTTTATTGCTAATATTGTTATTTTGTCTTTTTGGGGTGCTTTTTACCATATGATTTAAATCAAGAGTCATTTCAGGTTCCCAGATAAATGAAGCTCTTTCGTCCCACTGCTATAGCTCCCTGTCGGCTGAACCCACCACTGGCTGGACCCGCCCCTCGCCCTCCCCTCCCAATCACTCCTCGCCTGGCCTGAGAAGCTCTCCACCACACTGGCCCGGCTGTGGCCGATGCTCCACATCATAATGGGCTCCAGGAGGAGGAGGGGACACTGTCTCCCCCATTGTAAAGCATGCTAAATTTAACTGTGTGGCGTGAGCAGCAGGCAGGCTACGGAGGTGGCGAGAGCAGCAGCGTCGACCGCAGCCGGGCCAAGCCAATGTCTTCGGGCGGAGAGCAAGTCGCATGTCTCCCCCAGCAACCGAAGTGCGTGCAGCACCAACAAGGGCTGGAAGAAGCACCTGCGAGATGGGGCAAGTATAGGGGCACTTTGCTCCCATTCTGGAATATGGAGCAAGTCTTCATCCCCTGCCATCACCCTTACCTTCTCAGGGCAGGTTAAGGAGTGACTGGGAGGGGAGGGCGAGGCCAGTGGTGGGTTCAGCCGACAGGGAGTCACAGCAGGGGGACGAAAGAGCAGCATGAGGCTCTGAAGCTGTGGGTTGCCGACACCCGAACTAAACAAAAGCTCTGTGAACCAACATGCTATTCATTTTTGCCTGTTTGTAGCTGTAGCCTTGAATGAACCAGTGTCATTGGCAACCTTGTGCTGGGACAAAGTTCCACCCTAGCAGCTTTGTCACAGCGTCACCTTCTTCTTCCATCTATGGTGAGTGGAAAAGTGCCAACATTGCTTTAGCCTTTTGCAACAGTTAGGCTATTGGCAGCAGCTGCAGGTCTCCCACACACAGTGAATAGAATTTAGTGGCAGGAAGATAGATCTGGAGAAAAGGAAGAGGTGCCTATCCGTGTTTGGTTTCTCTGTCTGTCTGCTTTTCTCCAGAAAATTTCCAAGCCTTCTTAGAAGTAATGATTGTGAATGAGGTGCTGGTAGATTGGGTGTTGCTCCAGAACCTTCAGACCACCAGAAAAATGTTCAGTTCCTTTCATATTGGCTCAAGAACCGCAGCTACACAGAATTGTCCAATTACAATCATCTCTTATTTTGTTTTTCATTGCTATTACTAAGTATTATGCCCCATAGACTTGATGGGCAATCTGGAGACTGAAGAGCAGGAAGCTGTTGTGGTTGGATGATCTTTGCACAGATTTCTATTGTGTGCCAGTTGCTTCCTTTCCTTAATCATGAGGCTCTATTCAGTTATTCACATCCTAGTCACCTCTAAATAGAGTACTATAATGTCCTAACGTGGGGCAATCCTTGAACAAAATCCAGTAGTTCCTCTTGATACAAAATGTGGTGGTGTGAGTAGTTATAGGTATTCCTAGAAGAGCACATTATGCCTCTGCTCCATGAGCTAAATAGATTACCAGTTCACTTCTAGGTTCAATTCAAGGTGCTGTTTTTGACAGCACCGCCTTACATGGCATACGACCAAGTTATATGAGGGACCGCCTCTTGCTGCTTCCAGTAGATCACTTGAAGCTAGAATTATGTTTTAATTGTTTATTTATTTATTTTATTATACTTATATGCCGCCCTTCTCCCAAAGGACTTGGGGCAGCTCACAGAAATCAAAACAATGAAAACAATAAAAATAGCTACAAAATAATCAATTAAAATCTCCCAATTAAAAATCACCCACCAGATCAGCAAATTTGTTGGAAAAGCCATGTATAATGTGTTCTATCATACAAACTGAATATATCATCAAATTTTATGGAACAACTCGTAATAAAGATTTGCATTATTTTTAGCTTTCCTTCAGACAAGAATTGGCTACATCTTTGCCTACTCTGCATCCACTGATAGCTGTCCAGCAGTCCTGTTTAGGTGACCCAATCTTTTTTGGGATTATCTAGGCCCATGATGAACCTTTTCTGGACCAAGTGCCCAAACCTTGCATAGATGTCCAAACCCCCAAAATGCAATGTGCCCCCATCGTGAATGGCAGAGGCCTGACGACCAGCTGGTTGGCAGGAGGTGTGGCAGAGATGAACTGGGGCAACAGCTCACGTGCCCAGAGAGAGGACACTGTGTGCCACCTGTGGCACGCGTGCCACAGGTTCGCCATCATGGGTCTAGGCTATTTCTGGATAAATTGCTCAGCTCTGTTCTTTGTCAGACTGAGGTTCTTGAGGCACCGTCTGGTAATCTGGGATGAATCAGAGTCAGAGGAACCTGAGGAAGTGGATGGGGTTTTCTGTGCTGTCAGATGTGCTTAGCTCATTAACTGCATCTGGACCCTCCTGAATTGTAAAAGCAACCAGGGAAGTGATCTATGTGTGGATTCATGTTGTGACAACAGTCTTCTTAATGGAAAAGGTGGTACCTCCTGTCCTGAAAAAGGCTGTGGTCTACCCCTCTTCACCACGCCATTCTTGAACGCATTGGTTTTTAATAATGATTATCCAGTAGCCAACCTCCCCTTTCTAGGAAAGGTGGTTGGTCTACCCTTAATGAGAACCCAGACAAAAGTGGATTATTTACACCCATTTCAGTTAGTTATTAGACTGGGATGATTTAGTAGTGAGACAGCTTTGGCCATGGTTATAGGTGACCTGTGGCAGAGACAGGATAGAGCTAATGCATTTGTCCTTGTGCTCCTTGATCTCTCAGTGACTTTCAATACCATTAACCCCAGCATTATTCTCAGCTGGCTCCATGGGGATGGGGAACACCATTTTATGGTTGCTCTTTTCCTTTCCCCAATGGAACCCTATTGAGAGTTAGTTACTCTAATGTAATAAAATGTTTAGATTGGATTTGGCATTTTTATCCACCTATTAAGGTCCTTGGGACAGCAACAGAAAACAGAAAGACAGCAACAGAAAACAAAATACAAAAAAACCTGAAGAAAAAAGTGCCCCACCTAGTTAGCTGCTGAAAGAAGATTGCACAGGTTGGCTGCAAACAATGTCATGACAAAGTAGAAGCAATGGTGCATTGGAATATCTGCAAGAAGTACCATTTGCCTTGAAAGCAGTAACTGATGGGACCACAAAGTGGACAAAGTAATAGAAAATGAAGAAGCTGAAGTGCCATGGGACTTTAGAATTCAAACATACAAGCATTTGCCACACAGTACTCCAGATTTAACAATTGTTGATAAAAAAAGACAAAAAAGTTTTGCAGTACTTTGAGAAAGCCAAATAGTAGAGGAAGAATTGGAAAAAAATCACAAAATAAAAAGACCTGCAAACAGAGATACAATAACTGACCAAAAAAAAGCAAAGATATACCATTAGTAATAGGTGCCTTTGTTGTAATTTCAAAACATGTTGACCACCATTTGAACACCATTGGCATTGACAAAATTATCATCAGTCAATTATAAAAGGCAGCTTTACTTGGAACAGCCGACTTCCTACAACAGTACCTTTGATATTATTAAAAAACATTTGCCTATCCTTGGGTAGGACTCAATAATTTGGGTAAAAATGCCAAATAGTCTAAAACATGTGTCAAACTCGCTGCATCATGTTGCCATCACATGACGTTTCACACTTTTCATTCACAGAGCTAGGGTGGGTGTGGCCTGCACAATATGCATTCGGCCTACAGGCCGCCAGTTTGACACCCCTGGTCTAAAATACCTGGCTGACTGTGCAACCAATAATAATTGTTAACGTTTTCCAAGCCATCTAAGTTTTTCAAAATAAAATATAATGTACTGTATTTTTCGCACTATAAGATGCTCCGGACTATAAGACAAACCTAGCTTTTGGGGAGGAAAACAAGAAAAAAAAATCTGCCTCTGCCTCCCATCAATTTGCCACCTTGCAGCAAACAACAAACAGCCTGGTCAGCTTCAGCACAACCTGATTTAGCACGAGCAGCTGATTGGCGGTTGGATCTGCCTCCTGGAATACTGCCAATCAGCTGTTCCAGGCTGTGGAGATCACCACCGCCCATTGCCACCTCTGTGTGCCCCATTTTCACCCTCTGCATGTCCCGTTTTTGGCCTCCGCATGCCCCGTTTTCGGCCTCCACGCAGCGGGGATCCCCACCTATCACTGCTGAACGATGGCAGTGCTGGCAATAGGCAGCAGTTTTTAGAACAGACCAAAAATGGGACACGCAGAGGCCGAAAATGGGGTGCACAGAGGTGGCGATAGGTGGCGGCGATCCTCACAGCCTGGAACAGCTGATCGGCGGTATTCCAGGAGACGCATCCAACCACCAATCAGAAGCTCATGCGAAATCAGGCTGTGCTGAAGCTGACCAGGCTGTTTGCTGCAAGGAGACAAATTGCTGGGAGGCAGAGGCTGAAGGGGTGGGGGCCAGTGGGTGGGCGGGGCTTCGGCAACATTCGCTCTGTATGACACACAAATATTTCCACCCACTTTTTTTGGGGGGAAGTGCGCCTTATAGACTGAAAAATATGGTAGTTTGAATCTAGATCATGCTTCTACCACAGCTTTCCTAATGCCTTTGTGTTGGTTCCTAGGAAGAATATTACCAGTATTTCCCTACTGCACTTCTGTAAAATTTCTTGAACTAGTTAGTTTTTCATAATTCCGTGGTTCTACAGATTTACTATACCTTCTCTGAGTTATGATTGCAGTACATCTATTTCTGATTTAATTATGACTTGCTCTTCTTTCAAATTATATTTCCATGTTCTTGCTGTCAGCCACTATTATAATCACTTATAACTGGAATTAAATACTGAATACAGCAAAAACAGTTATGCAAACTTATAATTGATTATCCTGATTATGACTTAAAATGAAATAATTTTAGAATAGACTATATTTTTATATATGATATAGCCACTTTAACTATAGCTTTTTGCAGATAAGGCATTAGATTAGCCAAAATAGTAACAGTTTTGGCAGTATGTTTTTACATTGAGAGCACTTTCAGGAATTATGAATTAAAATTGGAACTTGATAAAGATCTGGGTATTAAAATGACTTACAAATCATTGAGGAAGTCTGCTGTGAAGTTTACTAGAAAAAAGTCATCGCCAAAAGGAAGAGAAAACAAGGAGGGAAATTTTAGGCTAGCTAATGCAACTTAAAAAAAGCTGGTTCAGCAAATTAGGATCTCTGTTACCACAAAGCTATCTCAGTACTTCTTTCTTTTTAAAACACCAGTGTACATGATCTAGGTCATTCAGTCCTTATTTCGTTACAATTTTTCTAAAATTATATAAAAGAATGTTAGCAGAGTTGATCTTCTTTGCAAGAATTTTCTGCATAAAGTTTTGATATATGATGTACTTCAGAAAGCATGCTTGTATCCTTTTGTAAACCACCAGCTTCAACCAACTCTTAGCAGTTTATCTCATAAATCATACAATCAATAAAATGAAATAAGCACTATAATATAATAAAAAACAGGCAACGTAACAGAAACTCAGAGTGCTACACAACCAAGCTATTAGGCTCCAAATATCTTGCAAAAGAGTAGCTTTCAAGGTTTCTTAAATAAAAGGAATATTAACTATAACTTGAACGTGTTCCATAAGATGGGGGCCTATTAAAGAAAAATATTGCCTTGAGATCCTATACTTCAAAACCCTGGAGTAGTCTAACCTGACCACCAGAGGACAGGTAAGAAGTCAGTGCAAAGCTTTACAAGTTGAAATTAGCACTGAACATGGCCCTTGGAAGCCTACTGGCAAGTAATTAAATGCTTGCAATGGTGGTGTAACTTGGCTCTCCCTTGCAGAATGATTATGTGCATGTTATTTGTCTGAACAACTGGTTTTGCTACACTAACCCAATTTATGTTTGCTCCAAAATGTCACTGATTCTAAACACAGTTCTTTACTTCAAACAGATGCTAATTTCTTGTAGGTCAAGGAGCCACACCAGATTTTGAGCAGCATATCAGGGGCCAAAGTTTCAAAATCGATGAAAGCACCTTCTCTTCTTTTTCCCTAATGTTTCAATTTTTATTTACTCTTCTCAAGCTTTACTTTTTCACATTTTATTTTAATGGCAGCTTTTTCCTACTAACAATATCTCCCCTCTTAAAATGTATCCCTGTAAAATTATTGGATGTTACATTATTAAACTTGTATTGTTATTAATATTCAATACAACAAACTTATGAAACACTGGATTGCTAATTAAGTTAGGATGTGATCAAATGAAACAAAGTTTTTATCTTTAGAAAGACTGTAGCTGATGGTCATTTATTTCAATTTCTTCAGAAACCAAGAAAATACCATACATATTAAAATGTTAGAGCCCTTCTTTACCTGCAATAACAATTCTGCTCTTACATTATTTATGTAAACCAATTTTTAATAAGACATTACTGAAGAGTGATGACTTATCATGCTCCCAGCAGAACTAAAGGTAAGAATTAAATTAATGACATTTGCAATTTGGGTAACTAAGAGTTTCAGGCGACAGCCCTCTGCAACATTCCTTTCTTGAGACTTCAAGGAAGCCTAAGAGTAGACTGTATTCACCGTAAATCTGAATCATCACTGAATATATTGCTCTGAAAATACAACCACCAGTAATATTGAACTCATAATCAATTTTTTAAAGTTTCTAATTTTGAAACTGATCTCCAAGTCTTTAGACAATGTATAATACTGTCATACCTGATTTTTCTCTTGTTCTAATATACATGCTTCACTTGCTTGATGGGAAATTACAAAATTGCAGTACAAAATTAAGAAGAGTTTTATACAATTAAAAATATTTGCCCATTTTCTATTATTTTTAGTTTTGTATCATTGCAATATAGTCAATGAACGAAACATACTGTGAAATGCTAAAACATATATCAAGTTTCACCATTTCACATTAAATATGTCATCAAAATTGGAAAACAAAGTAATCTAATAATTCTTGACATCCTGCGATTTTTACAACTACAATTTTCCCTTCAAAGAAATTTTCCAGTTCAATTAAAAACATTTATATTTTTGCGTCTGCCAGGGCTTATTAATGAGAGTAATATAGATCACACATCACAATAATATTGTAAAAAGGGTAATGTGGAAATAATAGAGAGAAATCAATATAGACAGCCCAAATGTAAAAAAGGCTTGCTTGAACTTAACATTCTTTGACCTGAAGGATGAACTTCTGACCAATGAATGCAGTGAACTTAAATGACATTGGGCCATAGTAGAAGCAAACTTGTTTTCAGGGTAAAGAGTATACTTCCAAAGAGATTTATTGCAGTTAGATGTTTATTTTCACCTTAGTGAGTTTCAAAAGTAAATAAAGTTCCTAAATTGTGACATTCATATTCACACACAATATTCACACATAGTAAAGTTTTAAGCACATAGCTATTTCAGTTGTATTAAACTATTGATATACCCTAGCTCAGTTGCACAGCTTTATCAGTCTTTTTTTACTGAATATTGTTTCAATTCACATTCTATTTCCTTAAGACTTTCTGCTTTGAAGAGAATCAGTTTACAGAGTTCTGAGATTTTCCAGTTATAATTAGTGCAAAACATTTTTTCACTTTCAAAGCAGAATTATGTCGAATATATATAATATCTTATGTAAATAGGTACTTGATTAGTTGTGACTCAGTATGCTTAAGTTTCTGGTTCCCCATTTTGTATGAACCCGGGGAGTTAGGTTATTTCTGTAAACCAAAATTCACTTGACCATGAATTTGTGAATTGCAGCTGCTTTAAATTCCAATTCCTGGGAACTGACAATTGTGGCTGCTTTAGGTCTTCATATCACATTTAAACTTATATGGGGGGGGGGGGGAGATAAGATGATAGCCCATATGACAGCACTATTTTTTGCAGCTTTATCTTTATACTAGCCTCACTTTGGTTCATATATCCATTCCCTAATTTCATTCCCACTTCATCAACATGGTAAAAGCTCCTTTGAGTTAAAATCAACTCCTGGTGACAGCATCTGTGCAGTTTTCTTATAAACAAATGTAGAATTTTTTTCCTCCTTCCATTCAATTGGATCTGATTCTCCAACACTGCCTGGGCAAATCCCTGCAGTTTTCATGGCAAAATTTTTCATAAGTAATTTGCTATTGCCTCCTTCCTAGGGCTAAGACAAAGTGACAAGCCCCAAATCATCCAACTGGCTTTGTGCCTAAGGCCAGACTAGAACCAGTTTCCTAGTTTTTAGCCTGATGCATCAATCACTATGCTAGGGACTCGGCAACTTTCACTAGTCCTAAAATTGCCAAGCTTGGAGACCCCTGTATTACACCCAACTGGCTCTCAAGTTAGAGTAGCAGTTTCAAATTTCATTTGATTGCTCCATGTGCTAGAACCTAATGATAAACACCATGGAGCAGTGTTTCAAATAAACAATTCACCCTAACATCTAACTTATGTGATCTTATATAAACTGCCTTGATTGCTTAAAACCACAGTAAGAGGATGGAGTATAAATCCAATATACACTGAAGACTCAAAGAACTACAGATTCATGTAGTAACTAAAAACTTGCTTTCTAAAAGTTAAGTGTTCATATATCAGCCACTCTGAAATGCATGATTCATTTCTAATGCATATAAAGTAGGAATTCATATACTTGAATTTCAATTAGGAACACAATTTGGAATTTTCCCTCAGAAGTTCTATATTACCCAGTAGCATCTCGAATGATTATAATCAAAACTAATAATTTTTTTTAAAAAGTGTTTGTTCTTGCTTGCCATTGGATACAGAATCCTTGAAAAATAAGCTACTGTCCTCAAACTACAATGAGGAAGCCAAGTTTCCTCTTCCATTAATTCAGTGGTTCTCAACCTGTGGGTCAAGACCCCTTTGGGGGTCAAACGACCCTTTCACAGAGGTCGCCTAAGACCATAGGAACACACATATTTTCAATGGTTTTAGGAATAATTTTATGGTTGGGGGTCATCAGAACATGAGGAACTATATTAAAGGGTCGCGGCATTAGGAAGATTGAAACCCACTGCATTAATTTATTAAACATACCTCTGTTGTTTATGAGATGCCTTCCGAACCATATACCTTAACATTTTCAACCCCAGAAATCCTACCAAAAGCCCAAGTGGAAAAGAAATGCATGGGCCTAAAAACGGGTGTGTCTCTCCAAAGAAACTGAAGGACTTGATAAGAACAGATCACAGACTGAAAAGCAGTCACATGGACTATGGAGTATGAAGGAAATAACAGCAATATCCCAGTTGCCAGAAATGCCAATCCCTGGACTGGGAAAACCCACGAAGACATCCTAAACTGCACACCATTAAAATAATAATAATAATAATAATAATAATAATAATAATAATAATAACAACCACCACCCAGACAGTTATTATACGGTTAACACCCATACAGTATCGAGGCCGGAAAAGAAAAAAAGAAAAGAAATGAACGCCCACTTAGAGAGGAATCCCTCTCCGGCCCTTTAAGGAGCCGATGTTTTGAGGCGGCATGAAGCGCTTTCTTGGAAGGTCGGCTTCCACTCTTCAAGCAGCCGGGGGAGGACGGGCCTGAAAGGGGGAGTGGGGGGGGGGGCGAGGCGCCTCCACACGGCACCGTCGAAAGAGGGAGACTCGCTCGGCTCTCCGACTACAAGCCGAGTTAGGTGTGGAGGAAAGAGATGAGGAAGGCGAAGGAGGGAAGAAACCACGAGAGCTAGCTACCCGGGTGGGGCGGGGGGAGGGAGGGACCCAGAGCGGGAAAGAGAAAAAAGATGCCGCACGTCTCGCCCAACGATGCAAACAATTAACGCTCCAAAGGGGGAAGAGGAGGAGGGGGGGGGGCAAGAGAGAAACGTGCGAACGGGGAAAAGAGCCGGGCGGAAGCCCTTCTACGAGTAGCCCGGATAAGAAGCGGGAGACGCGAAGGTGGAAAGAGCTCGGGGAGAAGCAGCGGACGACGACGACGTTGCGAGCGAGGCGGCGATTCTGCGCCAGCGTTTGGGAAGCGAGACCCCCGCTGCTTCCTCGCGAGAGGAGGCCAGCTCAGCGCCTGCCTTGCCTTGCCTTGCCTTGCCGCCGCCTTCTTCTGCTCCCCCCCCCCCAATTTCCCTCACCAGGAAGCCCCTACCTGGGTCAGGGAGAAATGAGTGGCCATGCTGCTTCCATCATGCACCGCCCGAGCCGAAAGGAGAAGCCCACCCGAAGACACCCACAGCGAGGCCCCGTCCGCCCGCTTGCCAGGTTCAGCCCTCTCTCGCTCCAACTTCAGCAACTTCCCCGAGCTAAGCCCGGCCTGGCCCCGCCTTCTCGCTACGCGACAAATCCCGGAGAGTCGGATTTCCCCGAAAGTCCGTCTGGATCGGAGCCACCGCTCCGTCCCTGGATTCGGCCTTAAGAACGTTATTAACGCGACATGTTTCTCCGGCCCGGATTATTCGGAACGGCTCCAGTTAGAGCGGCAACCGTAAATACATGGCCTGGGTTTCAGAGGACGGGGTGGACTCGGGAAAAAAATTGGTTTTCGTTGGGCGCGTTAGGATGAACTCGAGATGGCCCGAGAGAGTCTAGGAGTATTTATTCAGGGTAAATCCCACAGCATTCGATGGCATTCTCAAACCGAGTAAACATGGAAAGGATAGTCTCTTTAATATCCAAACCATTTCCTGACAACTAAAAGAATATTAAACTGGCCTGTAATCCTTAGATCGATTCTTTTCGAACTATTTTAGGGCATTTGTGAATTATGCTTCTGTTGTGGCTGACAGAACGTCCTTTGTCCATCTTCATTATAATAAGGACAGTGCAGATCTATGCGTGTATATTCAAAAATAAATTCAGTTTCAGGGGGCTGATCTTCACCCTTCTTGAATAATAAATCAGTGCATTGTTCGTTTGTTTTTTAAGTGAAGGCCTGCAGAAGCAATTTAAAATAATGGACTTGAGAAAAAGAGTGCTCAGAGATGTTCAGAAGTGGTGTTAGATTCCCTCAGATGTGTCCCTATTTTTAATCCCTGAATTCTGGAGAGTATGAATTTCTGTAAATAAGTAGGAGATATATCTACAAATTACTCAGTTCTTCCTGAGGAGTAATTAAAACAAATGGAAATTGTCCTGTAGCAGAAGCAACCAGACACACAATATATTTGTAAAATATATTTGCTGCCTGTCTTGCCGTGGAGCTACTCAACTTTCATCAAATGAGTGTACAAGTTTACTTATTTATCTATAAAATTTTCAATATGTAACTGTCAAAATTCACATAATTATGACAAAAATAAAACTAGCCTGAAATAATTCTATTGCATAATGATCAATAGGCATGACAGATTAATGTTATGATATTTCAGTAAGGATAAGAAGTTGAGATTTGCCTTTTTATAGTTTATTCCAAACAGTTTCTTATCCACTTTTATTCCTATTAAAAACCAATGTTTTGTTTACAGATTAATAGTGACTGCCTTTTAGAATCAATTGGTCTATTCTAAGCATTTGCGGCTTAGACTATTGTGCAAATCCAGCTATTCAATTAACCATGATTAAGCAAGTCACAATTAACAATGTTGGAATTCAATTATACAGATAGTCCTTGCTTAACAATGGAAATTAAGATATGAATTTCCATTGCTAAGCAATATGGTTGTGAAGAGCAATGTCATGTGTCCACTATGGTTAGCAACATCAGTTATGGCAATCCCCAGTTAGTGTCATTAAGCAAATCACTGCAAGTTGTTAAGTGAGGACCTCACATGATCATAGATTTTGACTTCTTGCTGGCTTCCCCATTGACTTTGCTTAGGGGAAGCTGGTAGGGAAGGTTGGAAATCATGATTATATGACTATAGCATAATGTGATGGTCAGAAATCTGTGTCACTTGTCAATTACCTGAATCATGATCACATGCCTAAGGCACTGCTGCAATTTTGAGGGCTAGCTGTAAGTACAACTCATTCAGTGCTGTAAGAAATTTGAACAGTTGTTGAACAAGTCATTAAACAAGGACTGCCTATATTATAAAGAAGAGCTATATTAAACTATCCATGACTGTGTAAATAAGTTATAGTGGTGCCTTGAATGCTATAAGTCTCTGATTGGTGTGTTGAGCTGTGTGTTGAGCAGACTGAGAAGTTAAAGAACATTCTAGAAGACAATGGCATACTACCCTGTAATTTTACTAAGAAAATTGGATAGATGCAAGTTGAACTTCAGTTAGAAGTTGAACTTCAGTTAGAAGTTGAACTCAGCTTGAGGGCACCTTTATAATTATATGATGGAGTTGGTTAGTAATGGAACTTCTTGTTGAACTAATAGTCTTTCAGTATGACACAAAAAAGAGATCCTTTCATCATTGCTCACCGAGAAGCATCAAGGTTGGTTATTTTAATGAAGAACTATAAGTAGTATATGCTCTGTTTAGGGATAATGAGAAAGAAAGGATAGAGTACAAGCAATCTGACCAACCATTGAAATTGGATGATTTTTCTAGAAAAAGAAAATGATCACCAAGCTTGCAACAAGTCAAAATCATTAATTGATGCAATTGTGGGAAATAGCTAGGGTTGAAGAAACTATTATAGCCTGGAAAAATTGTGCTACTAGTTGTGTTTGCTCCCCCCCCCCCCCCCCCATTAACTGTTCATGCATGGCTTATGTGTTTTCTATCAAATTTAAGCGATGCAGCTATGGAGTACAGCCATCTGAGCTCCAAATGTCTCAACAACTTGATCTTTAGGGAACTAACTGAAGCATATTGAGATCCCAAGGCTTATGCTGCTCAGGGATTTCAATTTGTCACCTGGCAATGTTAAGTCTGGGGTGACTCGGGAGTTCATCTCCTCCTTGGCAACCATGGGTTTGTCTCAAGTTATCACGCGCCTGATACATATTGGAGGTCTCACATTTCTTCAGGGCAGCTGAGATGTGATCTGATTTTTGAGGACATAGCAATCACTTTCTTGCTTCTTTTCAGCTTATTGGTGTCTTGGTTTTCTGAGGAACTCCAGGAAATGAAGTGTGTGAAGAGAGGCCTAGAGTTTGTAGGAGGAAGATGAAGAGTGAATCCGACTGAGGAAATGTAAGAACCCATATTAGAGAGTACATCATCCTGATAATAGGGGCAGCAAAATTTCTCTGCTTTTATTATGTTTTTCTGAACCATTTTGGGCAACTCTCTACTCTCTGTTGGGAAGGATGGGCCATAGGATCATCTCCAGGGATTTTGTGAGAAATATTTCTGCTATTTGGCAGATAGTTGCTCAGATTGGCTCAAAGTTGGAGTCTTAACTGTTCAGTTCCTGTGGAGGTGAATCGAAGGCGGCCTTGTAGAGGTAATCCTTGACTTACAGCCATTCATTTAGCGGTTGAAGTTATAAAGGGGGTGACAAAAGTGATTTATGACTGGTCCACACAAAGTTGTAAAGTCAGGTGCAACTCAACAACCACCTTGCTTAGCAGTGAAAATTCTAGTTCCAATTGCAGTCATAAGTCAAGGATTAGTTATATACTTATCTGTAAATTTGATTTTGTGACTTCTGAGGATTCTACAATGTTAGCTTCATCACCTGCTTGTTAGATTTATGTCCTTCCTGGTAATGAAAACTGCATATGATTTTGTCAGTGCCTTTCAGTAAGAAAGTGATTCCATTAGCTTCAAAGGAGGCTGTGGTGCATTTTCTCTTCAAGAACCTATTGCTGGCCTCATCGGTCATGAGTAACTAGAGTCTCTAATCTCTTTTTAGGGAAGTTGGTAGGGAGAATAATTGGACCCATTTAAGTTAGGTTTCAAGCCAGTATGGAGATAGCATTAATCAGATTTCTTAATGATCTGCAGTGGAGCCAAGATATGGATGATGAATCTATCCCTGTGCTCTTTGGTCTCTCAACAGCTTTTGATATCATCAACCATGGTACACGTTTGGACAGCTTCAAGAATCTTGTGGGTACAAACGAATTTAATAAGTAAGTTAAGTAATTTGGGGTGGAAGGCATTATTTTATGGTAGTTCTCCATTTTTTTTCTGTACCCAATTTTATATTGGCAACCAGATAGATCTGTCAAAGGCCTTCTTGGATTACAACTGTAATCCACTGTAGTTACACTATGTCCTGCTCTTTGAACAGAAGCTGTGAATCTAGGACTTCCAAACTGTGCACTTCCTTCTGGATAGTGCAATCCCATCCAGAATCAACAATAGAATATGCAGATCAAAATACCGTACCTCCAAAATCCACTTGGCTTACTAGAGTTCAGCCTACTGAATATTCCCTTTTCCATCCAGACTGATAATGTCCAGACATGAAGACAGAACTTTGATGGCATTGTTTGGTTGATCTAAAGTTAAGCTATGCCAACTGATGACTTCACTAAAGGCTTCATTTAGACGTTTTTAAATAGGAGTGAGAAGGCATCTTACAAATCTCTAGAGTTAGATCTCCCCCCCCCCTCCCAACAACTGGAACTGGCCATAAAGAGAAGACAACTACTACAATGCTGTGATTCCACTCCAAATGTTTATGGAGATTGTCAATCATCCAGGTCATGGTTGTCCCAAAGATGCTTTTCCAAAGGCAACTGGACTTTCTTGTTTTTTTAACGTTTCATTTCTCATCCAATCAGCTTCATTTCTGGTTAGGTCAAATCCATTTAACTTGACGTCATTTATTGGTAGGCAGTGCAGCAAATGGAGAACCCTATTCAGCAATGCTGGCATTCTGACTGTCACATTTTGTACAAACTAGATTCTACCTAGATTATCGTCAGAGACAGCCCAATACAGAGCATACTACAATAGTCTTAAGCATGTGTGATGAATACACGAATCAGTGTATCAACAGAATTTCATAGTTCACAGGGGTTACAATTAGTGGATCCATATAAACTGGGCAAAGCTCCTCCAACCAGTTTGCTGTTCTAGTAGGACCCATGAATCCAGAAGGGTCTGTAAATTGCAGATCTGCTTCTTCAGTGGGAATGTAGTCCTGTCAATAAGTTCCTGGACAAACAATAACTTGTTCTTGTTGGGATTTAACCTGTTTGTATCATACTTGATAGTGCAAAGCTGCTGAGAAGTCTAATAGCAGTTCTAATAGAAGTGGGGCAAATTCCCATCTTCTAGGCCCTAGTGATCTACCCTAGTGATCAATGAGTATTTCCATGCCTAGGCCAGAATCCATACTGAAAAGGTTTCAGATAACCAATTTAAATTATGAGCTTCTATACAATAGCTGATTCCCAAATAGCTTCTCAATTTTGTTAGAACAGGAAGATTGGACACTGGGTTAAAGTTGCAAGAATGGCTAGATAAAGAGGTGGCTTCCTCAAAAAAAGTTGTACCACTCCCTCTTTCAAAGCCTATGGTTCTTCACTCTCTCAGAGAAACATCACCACCCCCTCACTCTGGGATTATGATCTTTACAATAATATTCAGTGTAATGTGAAAAGAGATGGGTTATTTCTTCTGTCTCATCCACTGCTAGACATTTTGTGAATGGAGATAAACAAACCTTGTCTGTGTTTGGGGCCTTTCCTTTATAAGGGATGGAAGGGATTAATTATTATAGACCAGTAATTATTTAAAAAATCATTGCAAGAAGAAACCGAAAAGCAAATTATAGTCATCCAATATTGGAGAATGTGGGTTAATGACATTAGAAAGCTATTCTTATGTATAAATATAGGAAGAGCTCTTTTATTGTTTAGTCATATGGTTACACATGGTGGCAGCTACCAGTTTTTCCCACAGTTTTTCAGGAAGAATTAAGCATGAAAGAAGTGGTGATGTGAAATATTCTACAGTAAACTATACATCTGTATCAAAATGTATTCTGTACCTACTATGCTAAATGACAAAAAAGTAACAAGAATCATACTGTGAAATATTTGCTTCCCACATCACACAAGATTCATTAATGAGAGACTAACCTTGGCATCTGAATGGAGGCTATTTTGGATTTAGGGAATTTGAAATCAAATTTAAAAGTTCCAGTTTCTGTAAACCCCAAATGGCATGGCCTATCAAGCCTAGATTTTTAGGAAGAATTTTTCATGTGATGAATGGGAGGAAGGCAAAGATTTAAGCCAGAGACTTGGATTCTTCATCTCTGGAGATTTTTAAGAATAGGCTGGGCATGTTCATGTGCATTTTCTTGCATATTGCATAGGATTGGAATATATGACCCTTGTGATACTTTCCAATTTGACAATTCTATGACTTTACAATTAATTCATTTTTGCTAATAATTATACATCTTTTTTCTGATTTAGTGGGATGGCTGATTCATATGTCTCTCATGACCTACTTCAGTTCCTTTTTAAGCCAAAAATAATCACAAGAAAATTCAAAAAATCCATCAGGCATGAGGATTTTTTTTACACAGTATTTCACTATGCAACCTGGACACAATTAACATAACACACAAGGTCTCCTTGTATTTCTGATTATAGTAGTTTCCTTCAGATTTCAGACTATCTATGGGTATTTGAAAATAATTACTCTCCCTTTCAATTGAGGAATGGTTTAGTGATGAATAAATGTGAATTATGTGTCTCACATCTCTGCAGTGTGTAAATTCCTCCATCTATATGCTTTCAGGAAATTAATTCTTCTGAACACCAATAGAGTGTAATATTAGAGAGACTGATATGTATAAAATAAACTATAGAAACTATACATGTTTTCTGGGGTATTCAATTGCCATCTACCCTGTTTCCCCCAAAATAAGATATCTCCTAATAATAAGCCCAATTGGGCTTTTGAGCGCATGGCAATAAGGCCAAGCGCTTATTTCAGGGTTCAAAAAAATATAAGACAGGGTCTTATTTTCAGGGAAACACGGTAGTAGTACAAAAATGTCCAAATTTTCATATCACCACTGCATTTTGGGTAACATTTAGAAAATAAGTACAATACTACCCAGCAGTGATGACCAGATTGAGTGACAATAATTATACAATGATTTAATTGATCAGAGTTCATCTTTGACTTTGGTAGCTTTTTTCTTCTTTTCTTTCTTGGTCTCTTTTCCCTTTGGCTCCTGTTCATTAATATTTTTAAATGCTGCATCTTGTCCTTCCCGTCTCCTCCATTCCCTCTCCTGTTTAGAAGAAGAAATATATAATTAATAAACTCAAACTTCAACATTTTGATAATCAAATTTTATTGTTATATACAGTTCTGTCTTTAATTGAATATACTGTAATTTAATTAAAATTAATAAGTGACATCTCATCATTTTAATAATATTAAGCAACAAAAGTACAAAATAATTATAATACTACATCCTCTTACAGCTATAGTGAGCAAACTTTAAAATTAAAAGTCTGCAACTACTCTCTAGATTGTTAATGTCCTGTAAAACATGGTATTTGAAATGAACACCTAACATCAGAACTACTGGTATCATTAAAAAGGCTCAACAAAGATTATTACTGCATCAACTCAGAAAGTTCAGACTGTCCTGGACCTGTTGATACAGTTCTACAAATAAATTATTGAGTCTGTCTTTTGTAATTCTATAACTGTCTGGTTTGATACAGCAACCAAACAGGACAGGTACAGACTTCGATGGATAATTAGGACTGCAGAAAAACGACTGCAATCAGGCTGCCTTCCAGTGAGGACCTGTGTATTGCATGGGTCAGAAAAAGGGCTGAGAAAATATCAACAGACCCCTCACATCCTGGACATATACTGTTTCAACATTGTTTAGCCTTTTCCTCGGGACACCACATAGGGCATTGCATGCCAAAACAACCAGACACAGAGACAGTTTTTCCCCTCCTGCCATCACTGCTGAATTCCCACAGCACTGTCTTGTGTCTATTTACCCATATAGTATGACTATGACTATTATCCTTCTCATCTTTTCAACTATCTTCTCTTATTGATATCATTATTATGATTGTTATTATTACTCTGTTGTTTTGTATGTAGACTGATAGCTTCTGCACTGGAGTCAAATTCCTTGTGTGTTTAATCACACTTGGCCAAATAAAGTTTTTGTTTTGTTTTGTATTGTCTATTACAGTGATGGCTAACCTTTTCCGGACTGAGTGCCCAAAGTGCGCACGTGACTGAGCCCCAAAATGCAATGCGTGCATGGTCCCGTGAATGCACCCCACTCCTGCCGATGCATGTGCCCCCCCCGCATGTGCCCCCCTGCTTCTATTCTATTCTATTCTATTCTATTCTATTCTATTCTATTCTATTCTATTCTATTCTATTC